>CM038674.1:52650866-53850866 GCA_021605145.1 Aegilops bicornis | reverse complement strand
GTACAACGCAGCGGAAACTAGCCCAAATGTCTCCCACCCCTCTGGCAACTCCCCTGGCGACCCCCGGCAACCCCGCGGATCTCCAACCTCCACCATGTCTCTGGCCTCTTCTGACCTCCTCCCCCCCCCCATGGCGATCAACCTAGATCCTACTCCAGGTGTTGGAATCGCTGCCAATGTTAGATCCTGTTTTGCTTCCAGTGTTCTTTTCCATAGTCCTCCATCAAGTTTCCATCTTGTGGTCTCGTTTGTTAGAGCGTCCTTTCCTCTATCGTGCGTAAATGTTGGCCATGCACTCCATGCTTGCCTTGGAGGGGACCCGGTTGGTTTTCATGTTTCTCATATTAGGGGTTTTGTTTTCAAGTTCTTAGTTGCTTCGAAAGAAGTAGGGTTGCTGGTTTATAACCTTAGATCTTTTACCTGCTCCTCTTTCCGATGTTTTTTTCCATCTCTGGGGTTTTGGTGGTCCATTATGTAGGAGAGAACACACTCTCTCTCTGGTTAGTAGAAGTAGATCATTCATGGACGGCCATCATTTCGCGTAAACAGGGTGGCGAGCTCACCGGTGAAACTCTACCCCACTCGGTCCATGCCGGCAAGCAACTTAATCACAACGCCCTCGCAACCACCTCGAATCAGGAGCGCGATGGTCGGTTGATTGTTGGCGCTTTCAATTTTTCAAGCTCTCCCTGCAACGAGCCTAGCTCACCTCCCTCCACCCCTGGCCCAAACCAACCCATCATTACCCATAGCCCACCGCTGATCCATCCCAATCCCCCCAGCCCAGCATGCCCCTCCAGCTTCCGTCTCATCTCCATGCCAGCGCTTCCTCAATTCGGGACACAACAAACTTGACTCCCGTAGTGATATTCGCTGCAAATCTTGTTTTAGATATGGCTGATGTCTACTACACAACCTTTTTCTTGTAGACGTTGTTGGGCTTGCAAGTGCACAGGTTTGTAGGACATTAGCAAATTTCCCTCAAGTGGATGACCTAAGGTTTATCAATCCGTGGGAGGCGTAGGATGAAGATGGTCTCTCTCAAGCAACCCTGCAACCAAATAACAAAGAGTCTCTTGTGTCCCCAACACACCCAATACAATGGTAAATTGTATAGGTGCACTAGTTCGGCGAAGAGATAGTGATACAAGTGCAATATGGATAGTAGATAAAGGTATTTGTAATCTGAAATTATAAAAACAGCAAGGTAGCAAGCGATAAAAGTGAGCGTAAACGGTATTGCAATGATAGGAAACAAGGCCTAGGTTCATACTTACACTAGTGCAAGTTCTCTCAACAATAATAACATAATTGGATCATATAACTATCCCTCAACATGCAACAAAGAGTTACTCCAAAGTCACTAATAGCGGAGGACAAACGAAGAGATTATGGTAGGGTACAAAACCACCTCAAAGTTATTCTTTCCAATCAATCTGTTGGGCTATTCCTATAAGTGTCACAAACAGCCCTAGAGTTCGTACTAGAATAACACCTTAAGACACAAATCAACCAAAACCCTAATGTCACCTAGATACTCCAATGTCACCTCAAGTATCCGTGGGCATGATTATACGATATGCATCACACAATCTCAATTCATCTACTCAAACCAACACATAGAACCTCAAAGAGTGCCCAAAGTTTCTATTGGAGAATCACGACGAAAACATGTGCCAACCCTATGCATAGGTTCATGGGAGGAACCCGCAAGTTGATTACCAAAACATACATCAAGTGAATCACGTGATATCCCATTGTCACCACAGATACGCACGACAAGACATACATCAAGTGTTCTCAAATCTTTAAAGACTCAATCCGATAAGATTACTTCAAGGGGAAAACTCAATCCATTACAAGAGAGAAAAGGGGGAGAAGAAACATAAGATCCAACTATAATAGCAAAGCTCGCGATACATCAAGATCGTGCCAAATCAAGAACAGAAGAGAGAGAGAGAGAGGTCAAACACATAGCTACTGGTACATACCCTCAGCCCCGAGGGTGAACTACTCCCTCCTCGTCATGGAGAGCACCGGGATGATGAAGATGGCCACCGGTGAGGGTTCCCCCCTCCGGCAGGGTGCCGGAACAGGGCCCCGATTGGTTTTTGGTGGCTACAGAGGCTTGCGGCGGCGGGACTCCCGATCTATCTTCTGTTCTGGAAGTTTTTCGATACGTAGGTACATATCAGTGCAGGGGGTACGTCGGTGGAGCTTCGGGGGCCCCATGAGGCAGGGGGCGCGCCCTAGGGGGGTGGGCGCGCCCCCCACCGTCGTGGCCAGCTCTCGTATCTTCTGACGTAGAGTCCAAGTCTATCCAGTGGCTTTCCTTCCAAATATAACTTCTCTAGTTGATTTCGTTCCATTTTGACTCCGTCTGATATTCCTTTTCCTCGAAACACTAAAATAGGCATAAAACAGCAAATCTGGGCTGGGCCTCCGGTTAATAGGTTAGTCCCAAAAATAATATAAAATTGGATAATAAAGCCCAATATTGACCAAAACAGTAGATAATATAGCATGGAGCAATCAAAAATTATAGATACGTTGGAGACGTATCAAGCATCCCCAAGCTTAATTCCTGCTCGTCCTCGAGTAGGTAAATGATAAAAAAGATAATTTTTGATGTGGAATGCTAGTTAGCATAATTTCAATGTAATTCTTCTTAATTCTGATAGGAATATTCAGGTCCATAAGATTCAAGACAAAAGTTTAATATTGACATAAAAATAAAAATACTTCAAGCATACTAACAAAGCAATTATGTCTTCTCAAAATAACATGGCCAGAGAAAGTTATCCCTACAAAATCATATAGTCTGGCTATGCTCTATCTTCACCACACAAAGTATTTAAATCATGCACAACCCCGTTGACAATCCAAGCAATTGTTTCATACTTTAACATTTTGAAAACTTTTTCAATCTTCACGCAATATATGAGCGTGAGCCATGGATATAGCACTATATGTGGAATAGAATGGTGGTTGTGGAGAAGACAAAAAGGGAGAAGATAGTCTCACATCAACTAGGCGTACCAACGGGCTATGGAGATGCCTATCAATATATATCAAAGTGAGTGAGTAGGGATTGCCATGCAACAGATGCACTAGAGCTATAAGTATATGAAATCTCAACAAAAGAAACTAAGTGGGTGTGCATCCAACTCGCTTGCTCATGAAGACCTAGGGCAATTGAGGAAGCCCATCATTGGAATATACAAGCCAAGTTCTATAATGAAAAATTCCCACTAGTATATGAAAGTGACACAATGAGAGACTCTCTATCATGAAGATCTTGGTGCTACTTTGAAGCACAAGTGTGGTAAAAGGATAGTAGCATTGTCCCTTCTCTCTTTTTCTCTCATTTTTTTCTCTTTTTTTTTATTTGGGCCTTTTCTCTTTTTTTTGGCCTCTTTTTTTTCTTTTTTTTTATTTTTTGTCCGGAGTCTCATCCCGACTTGTGGGGGAATCATAGTGTCCATCATCCTTTCCTCACTGGGACAATGCTCTAATAATGATGATCATCACACTTTTATTTTTCTTACAACTCAACAATTACAACTCGATGCTTAGAACAAAATATGACTCCATATGAATGCCTCCGTGATGTGCAGGATATGCAATGATTCATAAGTGACATGTATGAAAGAATTATGAATGGTGGCTTTGCCACAAATACGATGTCAACTACATGATCATGCTAGCAATATGACAATGATGGAGCGTGTCATAATAAACGGAACGGTGGAAAGTTGCAAGGCAATATATCTCGGAATGGCTATGGAAATGCCATAATAGGTAGGTATGGTGGCTGTTTTCAGGAAGGTATATGGTGGGTGTATGATACCGGCGAAAAGTGCGCGGTATTAGAGAGGCTAGCAATGGTGGAAGGATGGGAAAGTGCCTATAGTCCATGGACTCAACATTACTCATAAAGAACTCATATACTTATTGCAAAAATCTAGAAGTTATCAAAGCAAAGTATTACGCGCGTGCTCCTAGGGGGATAGATTGGTAGGAAAAGACCATCGCTCGTCCCCGACCGCCACTCATAAGGAAGACAATCAATAAATAAATCATGCTCGGACTTCATCACATAACAGTTCACCATACGTGCATGCTACGGGAATCACAAACTTTAACACAAGTATTTCTCAAATTCACAACTACTCAACTAGCACAACTTCAATATCACTACCTGTCGGTGTACAAAAAGAGGGGTACACTTTTTGTACCCCTATAACTGTGCACGGGCAGTCTGAGCCGCGGGCGCCACCGCACTGAGCAACGCAAGGGAGGTGAGCCAAGGTAAGGCCGAAGCTCGAAAGGAGCAGAACGACACCAAGACCAAGACCACAAAGAGCAAAGGGGACCCCCGGCAAGATCCTTGCCGGGAGGCGGTTTTAGCAAATCCGGCAAGACCCTTGCCGTGGCAGCTCGCCCCACACCTACGGAGCGAATCACCCTTGAGTGCACTGCCCCCATGGGCAAGGATTCGGGAGACATCCCCGTGGTGGCATGCAGATCTTTGTGAAGACATTCAAGATCAGATACACACTATAGAAGATGACGACCCTTGGCGGGATCCCAGCCACCGAGGACCACAAGGCCCCCGGCAAGAGCCTTGCTGGGGATGACAGCAGGTGCCACGACAAGACCCTTGCTGGGGCCCCGGCAAGACCCTTGCCGGGGCTACGGCGAGGCCCTTGCCAAGAACACCCGTAGGGCCACCATCAGGCCCACGCCAATCAAACCTCCACCACCGTTCGCATGCAGCTGCCGACCCAACCAGTTGGGCAGGCACCTGCGTGGCGGCAAGCGGATCTTCGTGAAGACCCACCACTGCGCCACCTCAGCTGCCTGCCTGCCTACATGGCACCGCGGGCACCGCTGGCCAGGGCGCGTGTCGACACGAAAGGGAGCAGCGACGGACGAGACAGGGCTCTCCCCCGTCCCCGATAAAGCAAGGACACCTAAGCAAGACGCATTAAAGGCGCCTTGTCATGTAATGCGAGGGATAAACTCACATCACTGTACCCTTTCCACCTCCTGTGTGCCACTGTGGCAACCCCTTTCCCTATAAAAGGAGGCCCAAGGCGACCAGGAGGAGGATTCGGCTTTTTGGAGCTCCTCATGCCCCATTGCTAGTTCAAGAACACAGATAAACAAACCACCAAAGCAGGAGTAGAGTTTTACGCATCCTCGCGGCCCGAACCTGGATAAGGAAACCGTTTGCTATCTGTTTGATCTGTTCTTCTCACGACCCCGCGCCCCGCGACCGTAGTAGGGATTCTTGTGATCCCATAGGTGTCGTTCCCACCGACATCTTTGGCGCGCCAGGTAGGGGGCGCAGTTGTGAGAATCGGCTCTAGCAGTTAGTTCGACGCTTCTTCATCGTCATGGCGCCCAAGAAGAAGATGACGGTGGCGGTTGGCCCGTCGGAAGCCGGACATCCCGTCCCGATGCGGGCGAGCAGCGGACCGGTCGCAGAAAGGACCCGGGGCGCCGTTCGCGAACACCAACACCGTCCCAGCAGCCGAAGTTTGGGAGGCGGCGATGTTCGTGCGCCTGGTAACGGGTCGCACGCCGCCAAATCCAAAGACGGAGCCAGGCCCTCCGCGGGTGGCGCGGGGTTTTCCAAGATCGCTGCCACCCCGCCCGAAGGCGATGCGAGGGCTTCCAAGACTCCCACGCCGGTGCCGACGGCGCGCTCCTCTCAAGCGGCACGCGACGAACGGCGTAATCACGCCGAGGACCCCGGGCGTCGCCGTGGAAAGAGCCCCGAGCGCCCCTCCCAGGATTTAGAAGACCTGCCCGCTCGCCGAGGCACTGGTGAAGATGGCATGCGATCGCGGGGTCGTGATAGAGCTCCTTCTGACATGGTCAGAAGTCGAAGCGCGTCGCGATCCGTGCAGGTTTCGCTGCCACCAACGCCAGCAGAAGCCCTGGCACGCGCGCAGTTGCTCCTCGATTTTCCTCCCACTACGGGGAAACTCGATGAATGGAGAGCCACTATCCGAAGCCTTGTTGCGGTGGCCAACAAAGACGAACCGAGTCCGGTGGAGCCCCCGGGTCGACACTCCGACGGAGTCCCACGCGCCAGTGGCAGGAAAGCCGGCGGCGCCGCGACCACGGTGCACTCGCCTCCTCCTCGCCCGGTACCGTGGACGCCATCCCGTCGCGACGTTACGGGCGACGAAATCTCCATAGCATCGTGCGACCCGCGGGCCCACTATGACCAGCGCCAAGTTCTTTGGGAACGAGAACATGAAGACGCTCGAACCACTACCGAGCGCCGGCGCGGAGCGCGCCACCAATCAGACAGGCGAGCAGGGCCTGTTGTGAGCCACCCGGCACCGGAGAGCCCTGGAGGCCTACCTTACGAGGTAGGCAGTCCGGCTTTTACCCGTGAGCTGCGGCAGTTCCAGTGGCCCACTCACCGCACCTTCAAACCCGACGTGGGCGAAAAGTACAGCGGCAAGACCCACCCGTCCGAGTTCCTCAGCATCTACACCATCGCGATGCAAGCTGCCGGAGCCCGTGACGATAAGGTGCTTGCGAATTACTTTCCGTTGGCTCTTAAACCCAACGCCATGTCATGGTTGATGCACTTGCCGGTAGACTCTATTTCCTCCTGGTCAGATTTGTGCCATGAGTTCGTGGGCGCCTTTACTGGAGGCCACCAAGCCCATGGCCAAGCAAGCGACCTGCACGTCATTCCCCAGAAGGGAGGCGAGAGTCTCCGCAAGTATATACAGAGGTTCAGCCGGATACAGTATAATATCCCTGATGTTCACCCTGCCGCCATCATCAGCGCGTTCCATCAGAACGTGCGTAACCGCAAGATGCGCGAAGAGCTGGCAATGAACAAGGTGAAAGACGTAGCAGAACTCTATGTTCTTGCTGACAGATGTGCCCGAGCTGAAGAGGGAAGGAAGTACCCCGGCGAAGATGCCGGCGTGGAAACCGACTCCTCAGATGAGGATATTGCCGCCTCGGCGAAGAAAGGCCGGCGCCACAACAGGAAGCGCGAAGGTAAAGCCGTGCTTGCCGTCGCGGGATCTGATGACGCCGGCTCCACCAAGAAAACCAAGGCAGATGACCCCGGCAAGGAAGTTGCCGGATGTGTCGCCTGTCGGGCCTTGGCGGCTGCCGAGAAGCCAGGAAACTTCGACAAGCGATACTGCAAGATCCATCACACCAAAGGCCATGCTCTCCAAGACTGCCGACAGGTTGAGCTCCTCGCTGAGAAGCAGAGGGCTGAGTATGAGAGGCGGGACAAGGAGAAGGGCCCAGACGGTGCTGAGGGGTCCGGCAAGAAGCATGACGGCCAGGCGGGCCGTCGCGGCAAGGATAAACAACAGGAGAGGCCCGCTGCCGCGTGACAGTAAAGCCAGAAGACGACGATCATGAAGAGGACGACGAATCCGGCGACCAAGAGTTTCAGAAAGCTACAGAGGCCATGTGCGTCGACGGAGGCACCTCGCTGCATACTTCTCACCGCTGGCTTAAACAGTGGGCGCGAGAGATTACAGCGGCAGAGCCATCGTTTGATGCCCAAAGGCCGCTGAAGTGGTCCATCACACCTATCATTTTTGACACTAAGGATCACCCTGATCGCACTACTGCGGTCAAGTGCTTGCCATTGTTGGTTTCACCAACTATACGCAACTTCAAGGTGACGAAGATGCTAGTCGATGGCGGGGCCGGTCTGAACTTGATCTCGCCTGCTGTGATGGAGAAACTGCAGATTCTTGATGGAGACCTCGAAGAGACGGGCACGTTTCAGGGGGTCAACCCGGGAAGAAGCCAACCCAACGGAAAGGTCACGCTGCCCGTGACTTTTGGAAGCGACCTGAACTACAGGACGGAGAGGATCGTGTTTGATGTTGCCAAGATCCCCTTGCCCTACAACGGGATCCTTGGCCGCCCAGCGCTGGCCAAGTTCATGGCGGCGTCACACTATGCCTACAACACCCTGAAGATGCCAGGACCTGTGACGATCATCACCATCCCCTCCGATAAGAAAGATGCGCTGGTTTGCGCTGACCAACTATACCAGCAAGCAGTTGCAGTAGCTGCCGCCACTAGGGCACTTGCTCCTGCCGCTGGGACCCCGGGAGGGAAGAAGAAGAAGAAGACCGGTGAGACCTCGGACACCCACTCCGGCAAGCGCACCTCTTCGGAGTGTAGCGCTGCCGTCGAGGACGTGCCAGAGAGCTCCACCAGCGGAAACAAGAAGCCCAGGGCCATACTGCCGAACCAAGAAGGTTTACATCAATGAGGATTTGCACGGGAGGATCTTTTACCATAAGCTCCACCCTTGACGACAAATAGGAAGACGTGCTCGTCACCTTCCTGCGGGCGAACGTCGATGTGTTTGCATGGCAAGCTTCCGACATCCCCGGTGTTCCCAAGGAGGTGATTGAGCACCACCTTGCCGTCTGCCCTCATGCGCGGCCCGTCAAGCGGAAGGTCGTAGCAAGCTTTGGAATGACAAGAGTTCATCACGAAGAGATCCGGAACTGGAAGCAGCGGGTTTGGTAAGAGGAGTGCTCCATCCAACGTGGTTGGCCAATCCGGTCGTGGTCGTAAGGCAAATGGGAAGTGGAGACTGTGTATTGATTACGAGATATCAATAAGGCTTGCCCTAAAGACCCCTTCCTGTTGCCGCGCATCGACCAGATTGTTGACTCCACGGCTGGGTGTGATCTGTTGTCATTCCTCGACGCCTACTCCGACTACCACCAGATCTTCATTACAAGAGAAGACGAAGAGAAAGCAGCATTCATCACCCCATGCGGTACGTATTGTTTCATGCGGATGCCTTTCGGGTTGAAGAGTGCTGGTTCGACATTTGCAAGGGTGGTCCAGATTGGTTTTGAACCCCAGCTCCATAGAAATATGGAGGCTTATATGGATGACATAGTGGTCAAAACCAAGGACAGGGCAACCCTCATACGAGATTTGCAAGGAACATTTGCAAACCTGCGCAAGATCAATCTCGAGCTGAACCCTGAGAAGTGTGTCTTTGGCGCCCCGTCCGGCAAGCTTCTCGGGTTCCTGGTGTCACAGCGCGGGATAGAGGCCAATCCGGACAAAATCAAAGCTATAGAGCAGATTGAAGCACCCAAGCGAATCAAGGATGTGCGTCGGCTTGCTGGTTGCGTCGCCGCTATGGGCAGGTTCATTTCCAGGTCCGCCATGGACAGAAGCCGAAGCAGCATTGCAAGGTTTGAAGAAGTACCTCTCCTCCGCGCCAATACTAGTTGCGCCTAGGCCACAGGAGTCGTTGCTGCTATACCTGGCGGCAACGGACCAGGTGGTCAGCGCCGCACTAGTGGCACAGAGAGAGGTTGACGACGAGGTAATGGCAGCGGCAGAGCCCGACACCACCAATGCAGAGACGACACGGCCAGTTGAAGTGCCGCCGAAGAAGAAAATGATGCAGCACCCGGTCTACTTTGTTAGTTCCCTCCTGCAGGGGGCTAGATCAAGGTACTCCGGCATGCAAAAACTACTCTTCGGCCTTCTTATGGCCTCGAGGAAGCTGCGTCACTACTTCCAGGCACACGAGATCACTGTCGTCACTCGCATCCCTCTGCAACGGATATTGCACAACCCGGATGCAACGGGAAGAATTGTGGAATGGGCACTGGTGCTGTCCAGCTTTGGCCTCAAGTTTGAAAGTACTTCGACGATTCAGAGCCAAGTCCTAGCAGAGTTCATTGCAAAATGGACCGCAACGCCCGACAAAGAAGCCCAAGAGACTGCTCCCCCCGGCAAGGAGGCAAGTTGTGATTGGATCATATACTTTGATGGAGCTTTCTCCTTGCAAGGCGCCGGGGCTGGCGTACTGCTTGTCGCGCCCACCGGAGAGCACCTCAAGTACGTGATCCAGATGCACTTCCCCAGGGAGGTGTCAACAAACAATACGGCAGTGTACGAAGGGCTGCTTTCCGGTCTTAGGATCGTGGCGGACCTCGGAATCAAGAAGCTCATCGTCAGGGGAGACTCGCAGCTTGTCGTCAAGCAAGTCAACAAGGATTACCAGAGCCCGTTGATGAAGGCCTACGTCGATGAAGTGAGAAAGCTGGAAGAGCGTTTCGACGGTATACAGGCTGAACACGTTCCCCAAGCGGAGAACGATATCGCCGATTACCTATCAAAACGCGCTGCCCTCAAGCTACCTGTGGAACCAGGTACCTTTGTGCTTCAGCTAACTCAGCCATCCGTTGATCCATCAACAGAGCAGAATAAGAGGAGGAAATCAGGGCCCGGCAAGTAATTTCTCGCCGAGCTCCCCAGAGCCGCCGGCAAGGATGTTGCCGGGGATACTGAGCCTGCCACGGGACGACTGGCTCCGGCGGAGCGTCAAGCTCTTGCCGTCGAGACAGCCGCTCCTATAGCGGAGGAAATGCCTTTAGTCCTCGCCGTCGAGCCCCAGGCTCCAGCATGGGCACAACATACCGTCCGATTCCTCCAAACAGGGGAACTTCCTGAGGAGCAGGAAGAAGCGGAAAAAGTAGCCCGTCGCTCTACCATGTACCAGTTCCTCGGTGAAGTCCTGTACAGAAAGAGGTCGAACGGTGTGAAATTGAAGTGTATCCCTCGAGAAGAAGGACTGGAGCTGTCGGCGGAGATACCCGGAGGCATATGTGGATCCCACATTGGGTCAAGGGCCCTTGCCGGCAAGGCATTTCGGCAAGGCTTCTTCTGGCCCACCACCCTCCAGGATGCGACGACACTAGTCACCAGGTGTGAAGCGTGTCAGTTCCATTCAAAGAAGCTTCATCAGCCAGCTCAAGCCCTTCAAACCATTCCTCTCTCCTGGCCCTTCTCGGTCTGGGGGCTCGACATACTGGGCCCTTTACCCCGCGCTGTCGGGGGCTTTTAGTACTTGTACGTTGCAATCGACAAGTTCACAAAGTGGCCGGAGGTGGAGGCAGTGAGGAAGGTCACAGCTCAGTCAGCCGTCAAGTTCTTCAAGGGACTAGTGTGCCGTTTTGGCGTACCCAACAGAGTTATCACCGACAACAGCACACAGTTCACAAGCCGCACCTTCATGCAATATACCCAAGACCTCGGCAGCAGAGTCTGTTTCGCTTCCGTTGCTCACCCGCGAAGCAATGGTCAAGCTGAGAGGGCAAATGCTGAAGTACTGCGAGGCTTAAGGACCAAGACCTTTGACAGGTTGCACAAGAGTGGAAGGCGCTGATTGATGAGTTCCCGGCGGTTCTTTGGTCGATCAGGACGACGCCAAATCGAGCCACCGGCCAGACACCTTTTGCCCTAGTATACGGGGCGTAAGCAGTTCTCCCATCGAACTCATATACAGGTCACCTCGAGTGCTCGCTTATGACGAGCTTGAGGAAGAGCAATCTGCGGCAAGATGATGCAATGCTCCTTGAGGAAGATCGCCTTCGGGCGGTGTGAGAGCAAAGACGCTACCAGCAAGCCTTGCGCCGCTACCATAGCCGCAAGGTTCATGCCCGAAGCCTTGAGGAAGGCGACCTTGTCCTTCGGCGTGTTCAATCGGCCAAGAATTCCAAAATGTTGACGCCAAAGTGGGAAGGCCCTTATCGGGTAATACGAGTCACCAGGCCCGGTGCAGTCCGCCTGGATACCGAAGATGCCGTTCCGGTGAGTAACTCATGGAACATTGAGCATCTTCGCAAGTTTTACCCATGAGGCGCGGCTTGCCGGGCCCCCCGGCAAGCCACCTTTCGTACAAGCATTGCTGATGATGCATGTAACCCTTTATACAAAGCGAGGCGCAGACCCTGAGCATAAATAAATGAAGCATTGGCGCCCTAAGTAATAGCATGCATGCTAGGTCGAGTCTCGTCCTTGGTTAGGGTTGATAGTGCTTAGCGGCGACTAACCCCTGGCTTAGAGGTCGAGTGTGCGTCTTTTTTCCGTTATTTTGTCTTCTTTGGTTCGCAGGACTCACAGATATCCTTGGCGGATCACTTGAGGACGAAAAAGAGAAGAGGGACAGACCGGCATCTAGACCCCGGCAAGCCAGTATTGCCGGGGCCTGCAAGTGCAAAGATTCACCCGCGGCAAACCAGAGTTGCCGGGGGCTACAGCTTCAGATAAGTTCTTCATCCCTTATCATGCATTCCCTTATGGACTGCGGTATGTGAAACCTCATTTTTTTCCTAAAAGCTACCTTGCTCCCCTAAAACTCTAGGCCCTAGGGCTCGTTCCTGGGGCCAGGTTTGGTCGTAGTCGCGGCAGCAAAAGGATGAAACGAGGAGCCTGAACCCACCTCATCCCTGCCTCCGTCAAAAGCGTGAGAAAGGTCGAGCGAAGTGGGAAGACGGCAGGGCCTGTTGCCGGGCAAGGAAATGTTTATCTTAGAGATATCAAGGATTTACTCCTTGTCGTGGGTTCTACACGCAAACAAATGACCCGGCAAGCATCCCTTTTTCATTAAAAACATTCCACTCAGGTACAGCCCATGGGGAATGAAAAACATGAATGATGGGATTACAAGTTTTAAATTCAGCCAAGGCCCAAAGGCTTACAAGCTAAAAAGAGATAAGGTGCCCGTAACCCCTTTCTTGTCCCTCTCCTCAGGAGGCAGGTCAAGGAGGCGAAAAGGGCAGAAGGGGCGCCTAGGCGAGCTACGGGTGGCAGGAGACACCAAGAGAACATCTCGGTGGCCGTCCGAAGGCTGGATGGTGACGGCGGCGCCGGAAGCAGAGCTCGAAGACGAGGCGGCAGGACGTCAAGATCGTCGGCGCGCGGTGCCACAGATTCGATTTGACGGCCTTGCCGCCCGCCCTCTTCCTCTTCCGCAGCCTCCCATCGCCAAAGCCCAAGGAGACGACCTCGAGAAGTTCAGGGAGCCGGCGACACGGATGATGGGGTCACCGGTGCCGCACGGAGCGGCGCCCGACACCTAGTCGGACCCGTCATCCTGCCGCCTACTACCCTCCTCATCGCCGCCGCTGTCCTCCTCGACACTCCCGCCCGAGGAGGGGTCTTCGCTATCAGAAGAGCTCTCCACGCAGCACCTTGCCCGGGTCCCGAAGAGCACGAACACCTTGACGGAGAGGAGGCCGCCCTCCATCAGCTTGAAATGGAGAGTGAGCCCCTCCGTCAAGCGGTGGATATGAGCGAACGTCTTCCATCCCCGACGAAGATACATCACGTGAGGGGCTGGGAAGTCGACGCGAACTCGCGTACCGCTAATCCCACAGCCCCTCATGTGCAGCCGCAATGACTCCGGCGGATCCAGCTCCATCTCCCGCGCGAATGGAGTCGGGAGACAAAGGCGACGGCGAGGCAGCCGGCGCAGCCTGACAAAGAACTCGCAAGGTTCATCCCCAACATGACCCTCTATGGGGGGAGGAACTACCGGCGGAGGCAAGACCGGCGCGCCGCCCCGTCCTCCTCTTCCCCGAGCGCCTCGGCCTCGCCCACGGCCTCGCCCCCTCCCCCTTCCCCTCGCGGCTGGCTCTGCCACCGCAGGTGCAGGAGAAGGAAGGACGCGTTGTCGAGTGGCGACCCTCGCCGCCACCGTTGAAGGGCCAGGATTCCCTCTCTCCATGGCGGATGGAGGGGGAGCAGAAGATGAAGGAAGGAGGAGATGGAAGAATGCGGGACGCCATCCCCCCTCCCGCTCTTTATAAAGGAACGGGGTGGGGGCTCGGCCGCCCCGCTCAGCCAATCAAGACGCGGAAGGTGCAGGGAAATGGGACCAACCCGCTGCCCCAGCCCGCGACGGCCCGGTTTCCCGCCTCCACCGTTCGCCACACCAAGCGCATGAGAACCACGTGGCAGGCGTGCGGGACCAAGGCGACGGGTGAGGCGACCTCTCCCCACCCCGTGATCGTGGGGAGTGGACGCCTTGAAGACCACGCCTCGGCCCCGTTTAGTAAATGGGCCGCGCCTCCACGACTCCCTCCGTTTATGGGGAAGGCGCGAATCGCCCCCTTTACTACGACGTGACGCATGCGCGCAGAGCTCAGCCCCACACATGCGGCCCACGTCACACATGCCTCCCCACGCCGAGCCGCGCGCGGGAGGCGTGGGGAAGCGCAGTGCGCGAAGAGACTTACCGCGGTAAAAACGACCCCGCCTGCCCGCGCACAATTTTTGGGCCTAGCCCAACGACGCGATTGCGCTTACGTGTGGCCCAGGCCCGGGGGCTCCTGTCGGTGTACAAAAAGAGGGGTACACTTTTTGTACCCCTATAACTGTGCACGGGCAGTCTGAGCCAGGCACCACCGCCGAAAGCAAGGCAAGGGAGGTGAGCCAAGGTAAGGCCGAAGCTCGAAAGGAGCAGAACGACGCCAAGACCAAGACCACAAAGAGAAAAGGGGACGAAGCGGACTCCCCCGGCAAGATCCTTGCCGGGAGGCGGTTTTAGCAAACCCGGCAAGACCCTTGCCTCGCAGCTCGCCCCACACCTACGGAGCGAATCACCCTTGAGTCCACTGCCCCCATGGGGCAAGGATTCGGGAGACATCCCCGTGGTGGCATGCAGATCTTTGTGAAGACATTCAAGATCAGATAGACACTATAGAAGATGACGACCCTTGGCGGGATCCCAGCCAAGGAGGACCACAAGGCCCCCGGCAAGAGCCTTGCCGGGGATGACAGCAGGCGCCATGGCAAGACCCTTGCTGGGGCCCCGGCAAGACCCTTGTCGGGGCTACGGCGAGGCCCTTGCCAAGAACACCCGTAGGGCCACTGACGGTTTCCTGGACTAGGGGGTACTCACCACGTCGTCCCCCAATCGGTTAGATTGGGCCGAGGACCCCCAGTGCCGCATACTTATGGGCCAGTCCGGACAGGTGCCGCATACAAGGAAGATTCCACAAGACTTGGTGATCAAAACAAAAACTCCTCCCCACCGGGCGTGATTCAGCTAGGACTCTTGTTATCCTAGGCCTCTGGTGCATTATATAAACCGAGGCCAGGCTAGTCGATAGATATATACAACAATCATACCATAGGCTAGCTTCTAGGGTTTAGCCTCTCTGATCTCGTGGTAGATCTACTCTTGTACTACCCATATCATCAATATTAATCAAGCAGGAGTAGGGTATTACCTCCATCGAGAGGGCCCGAACCTGGGTAAAAACATCGTGTCCCTTGTCTCCTGTTACCATCCGCCTAGACGCACAGTTCGGGACCCCCTACCCGAGATCCGCCAGTTTTGACACCGACATTGGTGCTTTCATTGAGAGTTCCGCTGTGTGTTCGGCAAAAGGTTGATGGCTCGCCTGCAGATCAACTGCGACTTCGGCATCTTCGTCACCAGTTCGCCTGGTCACCTTGGTTCGACCAAGGACTGCGCCCTACCTCCGATCGTCATGTTCGGAGGAGGGCCTTCATCAACATCAACTCCGATCTCTATCAAGATCGTGGAGGAATCATCCAGGGAGCCCGGGGGCTCAACGTCAACATTGCCCTCGGGCGACTGCATCTTTTTTTTCTGGATAGCGGACTTGTGTCCGCCGCCACCGCCTCCTCAAGTGTCCTTTTGACGATTGCTTCGGTGGAATTGTGCGGAATTGGGTCTACAACAACCCTGGAAAATTTCGTCGAGTCCCGATGGAGGAATCTCTGGCAATCTCCGATATACCGGAGCCGCATTGAACCTGGACGAGAATCCGGACGAGTTTAGGGCGTGGTGTCCAGCTTCTAGCTCGGACCTCCTTTGGAAGATCCAACCTCTGATCGGCTGCGGAATTCCTATATCTACCACCCCTCAGAATTTCAGCTCGATCCGACCGTCCAAACTCCGGGAACCTTCCGATTAGTGCATCACTTTTCGGATCTATTTTCTCTGGCAACGAATCCGACCCGAGTTCGTCTTTTTTATGAACGGGAATTCGGACATCCTTTTTGAAGGAAGTTTTGTATGGGGTATTGTGTTTTGTTCTCGAACCCGTACCACTAACTTCAAAATCTTTGGAACATGATCTTCAACATCATGCTGGTGTCAAACCAGTCCGGCAATTTTTCTCCACGGTTGCCGACCTGCGCTAGACATGTCGTCACTTTGTAGAGCCGAGCTCAACTTCTTCGGATCATCATCTCGGCAAGCGGAACAAGAGTCCGGCATCACGAAGAATAAATCATCACCAACATCGCCGCCCCACGGACTACACGGAGCGGGCATACCGGCATCGCCGCACGGTCGCTTCATCAAGCCGGCATCGACCACGTCACGACCTGCATCAGCAGGGCCGCACTATTGCTTCTTCAAGCTGGTGCCCATCACGCCGACCTACTTCGACATGCCGGCTGGACCGGGGGCTTCGCCATCTCTTCATCAACCTACTCCGGACACTTCGGCGTCACTAGCCGACCAGCTCCGTCACGTTAGCTGGACCGAGGGCTTTGGCTCGGCAAACCAACCTTTGCCAGCATTGCCATGCCGTCGTTTTATCGCCCATCAGGCAATGGGTGCGTGGATCGAGTCCCAATTTTGGGAATCACCTTCCTTCGGATTACTACAATAAATAAATCAGGTGCTATTAATCCTGGTATTTTTTCTTGTTTGGGTTCATTTTCCCCAAGGAATTATTACTCTGGTTTATCCATCATATGTGCACATGTCTATCAAGTGGTGGCCGCATTATCGACGGTCGCGTGATGGTTCGGTCAGTTTCCGTACATAGTCCGTGACGCCAGATCCGGAACTCGAACCGACCTGTGAATTCAGGCCTTGCCATGCCTTTACCGCATCACGCCGCCGCCCTGCATCGACATTGACTTCGGCGCCAGGCCATATTTCTTTTATTACTCACTTTGCATAAATTATTTATTATGCAACGATTTTTTATTATTACTATTATCTCTGGTTTGCACTATTTTTTGTGCACAGGAAAATGATCCAGCAGGACTATATCCTTTGACGTCACCTCGGCTGGACGGGGGGCTTCGTCAACACTTCATTACCCCATGACGGGTACTTCGGTATCACTCTGCCGTCCTGCATTGACCATGCTATGTCACCACTTCGGAGGGCCGAGCTCTTTGCTCCGCCACCTCGCGACCGGCTTGGGGGATGGAACCTTGTCCCACATCAAGCTCGGACCGTGTCGTCAGTACCGAACACATTAACCAGCTAAGTTGCCTTCATGCTCAAAGTTTTAAATTTTTAACTTGTGTTCGGCTAGACCAAGCATTATACTTTTTTGGAAAAAATTTGCTTGTAAAAAGTTTCCTTGTCCAAACTTTGTTCGCACACACTTGACGCGCTACCCGCGCTCATTATACCTGGGGGCTTCTTTACCAGAAGATTATTTATACGGGCTTTATGCCCAACACATGTGTCAAACTTCCGCATGTACCTTTTACTCACCATTATATGCACCGATATGACTTAAGTTTTGGCCAAGCTGGGTTGCCTGGCTCCTGTGCTTACCCCTACGTTCCCGATTGTTCGGCTAGGTGGTAAAGGGAGCACCTCTGCGATTTTTACTGCCGGGTCAGCCGGATGTGTACCTCAGACTGGGTGAAGCCGAAAGCTAGCGTTCTTAAGGGAATACTCGGTCGGTGAACTAAAAGATGATTTCTTACCTATTCATTTACCTACCCCCAGATGTTTTTCTGCTCTTTTCGCAGTCCGGACATGCACTTTAGGGCATGCCTCCCGAGAAAGGAACCCCTAACGGAACTATTCTCCTGGAAGATGTTTCTTACTAACCATGTAATATAACATAACTAGTTGGGCACTTGTCTGATAAAGCACTAATGACCCCTACGCCTGGTCTCCACGCATGCCCCGGTTTTATAACCGCGAGGGTATTCGGACACACTCCGGACTATTGGGTCCAGAGGTTGAAGCGAAAAGGTCCGCTACGACAAACGATCTACAATCCGGCTAGAAGGCATTTTACATGTCACCTTACATTATATAGTCAACTTTTACCAAAGTCACTTGGGGGCTCTTATGTTTATTTGAGCCGTTTTATACTAAGTGTTTTTCTTCTTAGTCGTTGCAAAGTGTTTATTATTTATAACTCCTTTTTTCGACACGAGTGTGCGATCACTAGCCGAGGAGCCTAATTTCTCTCTCAAAACCGCTAGGGTTTAGTTTTCTAAACTGGCCTAATGAGAAGTACTCCGCCTTTGGGATGGGAGACTGAAGCCGTAGGCTGATCCGCTTAAAGTCTTGAGATAGGATGTGTCATGTTAAAGCACGGCAGAAGCACTTTTTTTTCTCTAAAGTCCAATTTTCGGATTGGCACCGAACACTTGATCTTGTTCGGACGTCATGTTTTTACTGACGTTTTTTGGTTTTCCAAGCTTTTGGCACTTTTAAACTATTTGTGTGTTTTCAGCACAAGTCTCGCAGTGCAACCCCGGACTCCTTTAGAGATTCGGCAAAAACATTCTCCGATATTGCTATATATGCATCAGTTTCGAATTGTGTCTTCGGTTAATAGTTGGGTTGCCCGGCTCCTGCGCTTGCCTCCTACGTTCCGCTTTGTTCGGCTAGGTGTGCAAAGGGAGAACCACTGCGATTGTGCTCCCAGCTCGCATGGTCAAGCACCTCAGTGGAGAAAGCCGAAAACTGACTGTCACAATAGGTGTAAACTGGTCAGCGATCCGATGACTATATTAAATGACGGGCCGTTCATAACATTGGCCGAAGTGTTTATGGCTTGACCTCGACTGTCGCCGAACACTACCGGGGGCTAGTAACTGGCCTCCCAAACTAAATCCTCAATATTTTGCTCTTCCATTAGAGTTGAGGTTTCATGATCATGCTTAGCATGACAACCCAAAGAAAGGAACCGATAGCGGGACTATTTTCTTTGGAAGACATTTCCTATGTTAAACAGCAATATAACCTATCTCTCTGCGTACCTTTGTTTATAAAACCGTATGGCCAGATTTCCTTGTTTGTCGTAAATCTTTGCCCTCATAAAGGCCTTATAAAGTAGGACAAACACTCCTCGGCTACTGGCCGAGGAGGTTGAAGCCGATGGTCGGTCAACAAAGTTTTGTACAATGTGCATCCGAGAATTAATGACATAAAATGCTTGGATACATTGAGTCATTACACATAATTTGTGATTTTACTATGGATATCGATCCTTAATTCGGCCACCCGTGCCCGCATTAAGACTCGGGGGCTACTGGGCTTCGGGCTTATTATTTACAAATATTAAAGGGGCACATCAATCCCCTGATCTGGTGTTGCCACCCGACCAGTGTCTCGGGGGCTACTACATTGCCTGTTCTATGCAGAAAATTTTAAGTGCAATACAGTTTCCGAGGAGATTTTGATCCTCAGGTTGGTCGGCCGCACCCAACCTGAGTCTTGAGGACTGAGCACGCCGCTTTTTGTGTCCCGAAGTATTCTGCCAAGCTAGGACTTGATCCTCGCACCAATTTTGCAAATCAACTTTGAGTCTCAGCTGACTACGAGGATCAGCGGTCTTATGTCATCCTTCATGTGCATCTCGGGTTTTAGACCGATACCCACCTTGAGGGCTACTGGCTATGTATCTCGGCGGAGAATAAATTGCACCAACCAAAAATATTGACAAAAATCGGCCCACATTAGTGGTGGTGCACCACCTCGGAAGCAGTCCGGCATAAAGCTCGGGCGCTAGTGGCTGGCTCCATAGAGGGCATTTCCGGCATTAAGCTCGGTCAAACTCCTTCAAACTTCTTTGAACCAAGGTGATTTACGACACCTCGGATACAGTCCGGCGTTGGAGCTCGGATACAGTCCGGCATTGGAGCTCGGATACATTCCGGCGTTATAACCGGGAAGCGGTCCGGCGTTGGTGCTCGGCTGCAAAAGATACCTCGAATGGAGTCCGGCGTTGGAGCTCGGACGCAAGAGGACGCTGCCGCCCGGGAACAACTTCAAACCCGAGGTGTGGCATAAAATAACAAGGCATTGATAAAGGCCGGAAACTTAAAGGGGCTCCTCGAATACACGACGTGTAAACTCGTCGAATGCATTTCGGCGATCCTCAAGATCGAAGATGAGAAGATTTGTTGAAACAGTTTTCAAGACCGGCAACCGAAGATGAAGAACAGTTTGAAGAATCGAGGAGCGTCCCTGACTTGAAGACCGGTTCAGGGGGCTACTGACGGTGTCCTGGACTAGGGGTACTCACCACGTCGTCCCCAATCGGTTAGATTGGGCCGAGGACCCCTGTGGCCGCATACTCATGGGCCAGTCCGGACAGGTGCCGCATACAAGGAAGATTCCACAAGACTTGGTGATCAATACAAAGACTCCTCCCCCACCGGCGTATTCGGCTAGGACTCTTGTTATCCTAGGCCTCTGGTGCATTATATAAACCGAGGCCAGGCTAGTCGATAGATATATACAACAATCATACCATAGGCTAGCTTCTAGGGTTTAGCCTCTCTGCTCTCGTGGTAGATCTACTCTTGTACTACCCATATCATCAATATTAATCAAGCAGGAGTAGGGTATTACCTCCATCGAGAGGGCCCGAACCTGGGTAAAAACATCGTGTCCCTTGTCTCCTGTTACCATCCGCCTAGACGCACAGTTCGGGACCCCCTACCCGAGATCCGCCGGTTTTGACACCGACAGCCACCATCAGGCCCACGCCAATCAAACCTCCACCACCGTTCGCATGCAGCTGCCGACCCAACCAGTTGGGCAGGCACCTGCGTGGCGGCAAGCGGATCTTCATGGAGACCCACCACTGCGCCACCTCAGCTGCCTGCCTGCCTACATGGCACCGCGGGCACCGCTGGCAGGCGCTTGTCGACCACGAAGGGAGCGGCGAAAAGGCAGACAGGATCTCCCGTCCCTGATAAAGCAAGGTCACCTAAGCAAGACGCATTAAAGGCGCCTTGTCAGGTAATGCGAGGGATAAACTCGCATCACTGTACCCTTTCCCTATAAAAGGAGGCCCAAGGCGACCAGGAGGAGGATTCGGCTTTTTGGAGCTCCTCACGCCCCATTGCTAGTTCAAGAACACAGATAAACAAACCACCAAAGCAGGAGTAGGGTTTTACGCATCCTCGTGGCCCGAACCTGGATAAGGAAACCGTGTGCTATCTGTTTGATCCGCTCTTCTCATGACCCCGCGCCCCGCGACCGTACTAGGGATTCTTGTGATCCCATAGGTGTCGTTCCCACCGACACTACCTCCATATCTCAAAACAATTATCAAGCATCAAACTTTTCTTAGTATTCAACGCACTCATAAGAATTCTTACAAATCATTTATGCTTAGCATATTAGGATTATTTAAGCAAATTACCATGCTATTTAAGACTTTCAAAATAATATAAGTGAAGCATGAGAGTTCATCTATTTCTTCTAAATAAAACCACCGCCGTGCTCTAAAAGATATAAGTGAAGCACTAGAGCAAACAACAAACTACTCCGAAAGATATAAGTGAAGATCAATGAGTAGTCGAATAATTATGCAACTATGTGAAGACTCTCGCTCATTTAAGAATTTCAGATCTTGGTACTTTATTCAAACAGCAAGCAAAGAAAAATAAAATGACATTGCAATGATAGCACAACTCATGTGAAGAAGCAAAAACTTAGGCTCAACCGATACTAACCGATAGTTGTTGGAGAAAGGTGGGATGCCTACCGGGGCATCCCCAAGCTTAGATGCTTGAGACTTCTTGAAATATTATCTTGGGGTGCCTTGGGCATCCCCCAGCTTGAACTCTTGTGTCTCCTTAATTCCTCTCATATAATGGTTTCTCTTTTTATCAAAAGCTTCATTCACAACAAACTCAACAAGAACTCGTGAGATAGGTTAGTATAAACCAATGCAAAACCTTATCATTTTCTACTGTAACAAATTACTAACATTATTATTCAACATTGCATACTAAATGCCTCTGCATATTTAACACTCCTATCCTTAAATAGAATCATTAAACAAGCAAACATATGCAAACAATGCAAACATAACAGCAATCTGCCAAAACAGTACAGTCTGTAAAGAATGCAAGAGTATCAATACTTCCCTGAATCCAAAAATTACGAAATAAAATTGCCACTGTAATAAATTTATGAGAGCTCAATATGAAAAAAGATTCAACATTATACCACTCTCTGACTTTTCTAGGGAATTTTTGCAACAGCGGCAAACTTTCTGTTTTCAAACAGCAATATGTATACTAGCAAAATAAGCATGGCAAAGGTTATCCTTGACATTTTTATTGAAACTAAAGATGCAAAACATTATTCTAGATAACAGAAAGCAAATACTAACAAAAGAAAATGATGCTCCAAGCAAAACACATATCATGTGGTGAATAAAAATATAGCTCCAAGTAAAGTTACCGATGAACGAAGACGAAAGAGGGATGCCTTCCGGGGCATCCCCAAGCTTAGGCTCTTGGTTATCCTTGAATATTACCTTGGGGTGCCTTGGAATCCCCAAGCTTAGGCTCTTGCCACTCTGTATTCCATAGTCCATCGAATCTTTACCCAAAACTTGAAAACTTCACAACACAAAACTTAACAGAAAATCTCGTGAGCTCCTTTAGCGAAAGAAAACAAAACACCACTTCATGGTACTGTAATGAACTCATTCTTTATTTATATTGGTGTTAATCCTACTGTATTCCAACTTAGCTATGGTTTTTAAACTATTTTACTAGCCATAGATTCATCAAAATAAGCAAACAACACACGAAAAACAGAATCTGTCAAAAACAGAACAGTCTGTAGTAATCTGTAACTAACGCAAACTTCTGGAACTCCAAAAATTCTAAAATAAATTGGTGGGCCTGAAGAATTTGTCTAGTAATCATCTGCAAAAAGAATCAACTAAATAGCACTCTCCAGTAAAAAGTTGAAGCTAATCTAGTGAGCGCTAAAGTTTCTGTTTTTTACAGCATGATCATAAAGACTTCACCCAAGTCTTCCCAAAGGTTCTACTTGGCACAAACACTAATTAAAACATAAAAACACATCTAAACAGAAGCTAGATGGATTATTTATTACTAAACAGAACCAAAAAGCAAGAAACTAAAATAAAATTGGGTTGCCTCCCAACAAGCGCTAACGTTTAACGCCCCTAGCTAGGCATGATGATTTCAATGATGCTCATATAGAAGATAAGAATTGAGACATAAAGAGAGCATCATGAAGAATATGACTAGCACATTTAAGTCTAACCCACTTCCTATGCATAGTGATTTTGTGAGCAAACAACTTATGGGAACAATAATCAACTAGCATAGGAAGGCAAAACAAGCATAACTTCAAAATTTTAAGCACATACAGAGGAAACTTGACATTATTGCAATTCCTACAAGCATATATTCCTCCCTCATAATAATTTTCAGTAGCATCATGAATGAATTCAACAATATAACCAGCACCTAAAGCATTCTTTTCATGATCTACTTGCATAGAAATTTTACTACTCTCCACATAAGCAAATTTCTTCTGATGAATAATAGTGGGAGCAAACTCAACGAAATAACTATCATGTGATTGAAAATCAAGATCAAGATGACAAGTTTCATGGTTATCATTATTCTTTAAAGCATACGTGTCATCACAATAATCATCATAGATAGGAGGCATGCTTTCATCATAGTAAATTTGCTCATCAAAGCTTGGGGGACAAAAAATATCATCTTCATCAAACATAGCTTCCCCAAGCTTATGGCTTTGCGTATCATTAGCATCATGGATATTCAAGGAATTCATACTAACAACATTGCAATCATGCTCATCATTCAAATATTTAGTGCCAACCATTTTAATGCATTCTTCTTCTAACACTTTGGCACAATTTCCTTTCCATCATACTCACGAAAGATATTAAAAAGATGAAGCGTATGAGACAAACTCAATTCCATTTTTTGTAGTTTTCTTTTATAAACTAAACTAGTGCTAAAACAAGAAACAAAAGTATTCGATTGCAAGATCTAAAGTTATACCTTCAAGCACTTACCTCCCGACAACGGCGCCAGAAAAGAGCTTGATGTCTACTACACAACGTTCTTCTTGTAGACGTTGTTGGGCCTGCAAGTGCACAGGTTTGTAGGACAGTAGAAAATTTTCCTCAAGTGGATGACCTAAGGTTTATCAATCCGTGGGAGGCGTAGGATGAAGATGGTCTCTCTCAAGCAACCCTGCAACCAAATAACAAAGAGTCTCTTGTGTCCCCAACACACCCAATACAATGGTAAATTGTATAGGTGCACTAGTTCAGCGAGGAGATGGTGATACAAGTGCAATATGGATAGTAGATAAAGGTATTTGTAATCTGAAATTATAAAAACAGCAAGGTAGCAAGCGATAAAAATGAGCGTAAACGGTATTGCAATGATAGGAAACAAGGCCTAGGGTTCATACTTTCACTAGTGCAAGTTCTCTCAACAATAATAACATAATTGGTTCATATAACTATCCCTCAACATGCAACAAAGAGTCACTCCAAAGTCACTAATAGCGGAGAACAAACGAAGAGATTATGGTAGGGTACGAAACCACCTCCAAGTTATTCTTTCCAATCAATCCGTTGGGCTATTCCTATAAGTATCACAAACAGCCCTAGAGTTCATACTACAATATCACCTTAAGACACAAATCAACCAAAACCCTAATGTCACCTAGATACTCCAATGTCACCTCAAGTATCCGTGGGCATGATTATATGATATGCATCACACAATCTCAATTCATCTACTCAAACCAACACATAGAACCTCAAAGAGTGCCCAAAGTTTCTACCGGAGAATCACGACGAAAACGTGTGCCAACCCCTATGCATAGGTTCATGGGCAGAACCCGCAAGTTGATTACCAAAACATACATCAAGTGAATCATGTGATATCCCATTGTCACCACAAATACGCACGGCAAGACATACATCAAGTGTTCTCAAATCTTTAAAGACTCAATCCGATAAGATTACTTTAAGGGGAAAACTCAATCCATTACAAGAGAGAAGAGGGGGAGAAGAAACATAAGATACAACTATAATAGCAAAGCTCGCGATACATCAAGATCGTGCCAAATCAAGAACACGAGAGAGAGAGAGAGAGAGAGAGAGAGATCAAACACATAGCTACTGGTACATACCCTCAGCCCCGAGGGTGAACTACTCCCTCCTCGTCATGGAGAGCGCCGGGATGATGAAGATGGCCACCGATGAGGATTCCCCCCTCCGGCAGGGTGCCGGAACAGGGTCCCGATTGGTTTTTGGTGCCTACAAAGGCTTGCGGCGGCGGAACTCCTGATCTATCTTCTGTTCTGGAAGTTTTTTGATACGTAGGTATATATGGGTGCAAGGGGTACGTCGGTGGAGCTTTGGGGGCCCCACGAGGCAGGGGGCGCGCCCTAGAGGGGTGGGGCGCCCCCCACCCTCGTGGCCAGCTCTCGTATCTTCTGACGTAGAGTCCAAGTCTATCCGGTGGCTTTGCTTCCAAAAATAACTTCTCCAGTTGATTTTGTTCCATTTTGACTCCGTCTTATATTCCTTTTCCTTGAAACACTGAAATAGGCAAAAAAACAGCAAATCTAGGCTGGGCCTCCGGTTAATAGGTTAGTCCCAAAAATAATATAAAAGTGGATAATAAAGCCCAATATTGCCCAAAACAGTAGATAATATAGCATGGAGCAATCAAAAGTTATAGATACGTTGGAGACTATCAATGGCCATATTGCAAAATATTGTTTTAATCTAGAAAACAAACGTCTGATTTAACGCCCAAAACCGACCACTTCCATCCATATCCAAACAAACTCCTCCTCTGTTGATGACTCGTCTCCCCTATCACCAGCCACCTTGACCTCGTCTCCTCTGCTTTCTGACAACTCCACCTCCCCTGCCACCTTGAGCTCCCCACTACCCTCCCCTCCTCCGCCAGCATCGCCCGACGCCATGGCTACCTATCCTTGCGACCCCATCCCCCACCTCCCGCTGGGCACTGGCCTCACTGGTGTCAATGGCCATCGAGCAAATGGGCCATTGTCGTTCTTGATCCACCGATGGACCCTGCCCACTACACCCAAGATATCCATATCATCAGGCACTTCCTCGACCATGAGCGCGGGTGGCGCATTCCGGAAACCTCACCTTGTGCCATGGACCCTGCCCACTACACCCAAGATATCCATATCATCAGGCACTTCCTCGACCATGAGCGCGGGTGGCGCATCCCGGAAACCTCACCTTGTGCCATGGGGGCTGCCATGGTCCCCTTTTATCATGCATGCAACCGTGCCACCGCCATTAACCATGGGTCGTTCTTCGTTGGCGACTCCACGCTCCCAGTTATTCGTCACGACAGAGGTATAAACTATCGAGATTGTGCCTTCACCCATGATGCATGGATCATGATGGTTAATTACCCATAGAATGTTGGAGGCTGGATAAAGTCAGAGAATCTGTTAATGGATTTGCAAAATTCCTCACTTGGGACATGGACTTGTCTAACAGAGCTAGAATATTAGTGAGAGTTCGTGTTCCTGATCTTTTGAACATTCCTATTGGCCATGTCATTTGCGAAAACCTAGATGATCTTGGTCATGGTCGGTCATGGACATCTGCTGTTTACATACTTCATACTGATCTTCTTTTGGGGCTATTAGTGGTGATGAAGATCCCATCCCACCTGATGGTGAAATTCACTCAATGCCCAATGCTCCTTTTGGTGGTATCTTGTGGCGACCGGTTTTCCGGGTATTAAATTCCAGAAAATGGCCCTTGTGCTCATCAGCCCCAGGATTACTGTTAGTTGATGAGGCACCAACTTGGTACAGAAATTCCAAGCAAATACAAAATATGAGGTACAAGACCATTCTGGCCTATGAGCACAACATTATGGCTTCTAGAGGTTAATGGCGGAAGCGGTTAGCGGATCATTATCGTTTATGGGGCTCCATTTCCCACGGGAACAGCTGACCAGGTTAATTCCTATCTTTGCGAGGCCGCTATCGCCATTGCTTAGTTTCCGGGGCTGTCGACATGGTCGTTCTTCTCCGCGCAAGAAAAATCTGGCCAAGACAATAGCCAGGGACAAGCCAGTGAGTACTTTGAATGCACTCACAAACATTATGAACCTGGGCGTAAGATAACAACGATGTGCTGAAAATAACCATGCTCATGGCGTCAGTCACAAAAAATTGATAAAACACTGAGGTATGCTAGCACGTTATTTATGAATATGCGGTAATATGGTAGTATTAAAATTATGGAATAAATAACAAGCATGATATAACAAAATGCCTGCATGAATGCGTCAAGAGTAATTTAACAATGCACATTCAAGTCAGTATAACGAGGTAAGTAAAAAGGGTGTCGGCGGTAGTTCGCGCGAAAACCCAATAAATAAACTGAAAACCAATCGGGCGTCTGAAGCGACACCTCGAAGGGTGAACAAATAAGGAAAACATGCCGCAGTCGGGCGTCTTAGCGACACCACATAAAGGGCTTTGAAAGAAATACCGCAGTCGGGCGTCTTACCGACACCACATAAAGGGCTTTAAAAGAAATACCGCAGTCGGGCGTCTTAGCGATACCACATAAAGGGCTTTAAAAGAAATGCCACAGTCGGGCGTCTTAGCGACACCGCATAAAGGGCTTTAAAAGAAATGCAAAAGTCGGGCGTCTTAGCGACACCACATAAAGGGCTTTAAAAGAAATGCCACAGTCGGGCGTCTTGGCAACACCGCATAAAGGGCTTTAAAAGAAATGCCACAGTCAGGCGTCTTAGCGACACCACATAAAGGGCTTTAAAAGAAATGCCACAGTCGGGCATCTTGGCGACACCGCATAAAGGGCTTTAAAAGAAAATGCAATCATAATGAATATCCAGGAGGTAGAACCATCCCAGGGATATTCGATAACACCAATAAAATCACGGTTTAATCCACAACGAAAATAATAATCATAATTATCAAATTTCACAAGTCGTGGTTTCCATACTGGCTTAACAGTTTCACCTTTGAAGACCGACACTAAGACCGACACTCGTCCCATCCCAGACTGTAGTCCTTAACCATGGACACGGCTATTCGAATAGGTTTAATCTCTACAGTGGGTGTACTCTTTACCCATGAGTAACGGATTCCTTTAGTCCATCGGGACTAATTCCGTCTACGGTCTTTTAGTTGGAAACACACCTAAATTGCACACACCAGCTTGACTCACATGAGTCTGGAATCACCCACGACACCTGTCAAGTAAAACTCTATGTGGGGAGGCTACAACCTCGACGTAACATGGGATCACAAAATTTATACCGCGCGCAAACTGGGGAGCTACCCCCTTCGGCTACAACCGAAACACCCATGCTCCCGGACTAAGTGGCATGCCTACCGGATGCCTCCAGTATCTTCCACCATGGTCTCTCTGTACGGTGTGTGCTAGGAAGGGGTTGACAACTTACAGAACCGTACTCTACTTGTTGTAGAGACGAGTGGTAGTACGAAGCAAGTGTGGGGGTTACTGGCACAAGACTTGATCTACGGTCGACTCAGGAGGTTGTAATATACTTTGCAAGAATAGCATAACAATACATATACTTCAACCAACAGATAGAAACATCACGCGACATACCCCCTCATGCCATACCGAATGCGACCGTCTCGACGGAAGACTAGGGACAAGACCGTGTCTACCCAAGGCAGAGGCCTTCCCGGCTTCCCTTCCGGTATGCATGAAAGGCGTATGACGGTGATTTCCATCACAACCTTGTCAACTCCATCAGCGTAAAAAAAAATCATTAACAGGCACTCATGAATAGGATCACCTCCCCACATAAAATGACGTATGCTCGTGTCGGGGTGGTGTGGTCACCGAGTCAAGCAACACACACAAAAATTACACTAGGGTTCAGAATGCTTGCCTTCAGGTCATGGGAAGGCAGGGTGCATTCCAAAACATCTTGAAATATTTCTCCTCTCTTCAAAATCCTATTTTTGAAAATAAATTTGAATTAACACACAAAATCAAAACAGCACAAAAAGTTGTTTTGATTTTTTTAAATAAATCTTAAAATAAACTAGACAATATTTGAGGGAGGTAGCAAAAAGAATCAACTTATTTGGAGTTGTATTTAATAAGATACAGCAGGTCAAAGTTTGGTCAAAAATCTGTTATTCAAAATAAAACAGAAAAGAAAACGTTTCGAATATTTACGTACACGTCGAAGGCGTCTTTTGGAAACGCGCTTCCACTTAACCCACGTGGACAGGGCGGGGTCACTGACAGTGGGACCAGGGGCCCACTGGTCAGGTTTGACCAGTCCATCCCTCCCTCCTCTTCCTTCGCCCGAACGGAGGCGAGGCGACGACGATCAACGCCGGCGAACGGCTGCTCCCCGTGGGCTCCAGAGAGTCGAGATGGATCCTCAAGACCGGGGCGGTCCTCCCGGTGGTCGTTGGGTCGGCGGGGGTGGAGGGAGTCGCCGACGGTGAGCTTCGCGGCGGAGGAGGCCTCGGGAGCAAAGTGCTATTGGGGCTGTGGTGGTTTCCGATCAAAATCGAAAGGTGGGGAAGGGTTCATGGGAGAACGAGAGGGCTTCGTGGAAGCGAGTGGAGAGGGGAGGCCTGATGGTGCCGGAGTGGCTGGGCGATGGCGGCAGGAGTTGCCGGAGACGAGGAAGGGAAACTCCCCGGGTCGATTGCGAGCTAGGGAAGCGCCATTGAGGTGGCCTGAGGTTGCCTGTGTGCGGGAACGGGCTCGAGGCTTCCTTAAATAAGCGAGTCGAGGCGGTTCGGCGCTGGCCACGGATAAGGTCGCCGGCGACCGTCTTTCTGTAGCTGCAGGGCATCGTGGCGAGGCTGGGGATGGCGGAAGGAGCTAGCGGACGGCTACTGCTCAAGGCGGTGGCCGGCGGAGGTGGCTTGACGACGCTGGCCAGCGGGAGCTGTCGAGGCGGTGGTGGCGGCTAGCTGGCAGCCTGCGAGACGTGTGGCGAGCTGCGGGGCTTGTGGGGTGCAGAAGGGGACACGGCGTGTTGGCTGCGGTCGGTCATGGACCGGAGTGAGTGCGGGGCGGGACGCGGCGGCTCGGGCGTACGTGCGTGCCAAACGCACGCTCTGGGCACGCCCAGAGCACGCCCTGGTCGTGCTCGACGAAATTCCAGGGTAGCCTAGAGGTCGCAGTTGAGGCTGGCAAGAAACAGGGCTAGGTTAGGGTTAGTCAGAAGTTAAATGGACATGGTGGTTAGGTCAGGTGGCCAAGTTCACAATGTAGACATGAAATCATGCCAAATCTGGCTATGCACTCAGGGTGTTTATCAAAATACCAAGGGCATCCAGGCAGTACTTGGGGTGGCCAAATTCTCTAGGTTAGTGTCTCTATGGATGTAAGATAGGGTGGTGAAGTTAGTTTGCCAAAAGGAAAAACTTGCTAGTGCAAGTTTTGCAAAACTACAACTCTGGACAGGGAGTAAATGGAATCATTACATGGATCAAAAGTGTTCCAAAAAGTGCATGCTCCTGGACTTAGGGGTTTTGCAGGGTTGTCTATAAGCATGAGAAAGCACAAGGTCACTAGAGCAAGAAAGAATAAGGTTGCAGTAGAAAACACAAGTCTGGTCCAGAATGAAAAAGAGGTTAATACACTTAATTTCTCCAAAGAACATCACTAGGTTTTTGCATAGAGTTGGATGGCATGTTACCACTGATATCCCATAATTTTAATTGGAGGCGCCAAGGAAAGATTTAAATAGGCTATAGTGCAAAAGTGTCCACTGGACCAGATTTGAAAAACAGGTGTAAAACTCAAAATATGAAGTGAAATAAATATATTATTGCACAAAAGTAATTTAGAGACATCACATGACATCTCCAAATTTTGGTTGGAATTTTTTGTTAAATTTGTCAAATGGTTATAGTACAAAAAGAGCTCCAAAACTTAAAGGAAGTCATATTAATGAATGAAGCTCAGGGTGAAACAATTTAAGTAAATAAATCCACTGATTTAGAAATGTTATAAAGAGAGCATAGAAGTCCAATGTGTTTTGAAAAGATCCACTTGGTAAAAACTCCTTGATATCAAAAGAATGGTTCTGAAATCACCAGAAATATTCTTGTAGGCAAAAATTTTAAACTCTTGGCAAAAATTTTAATAACCAAAACCTGGTTAAATTTTTTGGTGTTACAAATACTACCCCCCTTAAGAAAAATCTCGTCCTCAAGATTTGCTAAGAGCTGTCTCTATAGAAAAATTGTACCAAAATAAAACAGCTACAGTGAGAGGGCAATAAGTGGTGCAAAAATACAGTGTGGAACATTTGGCGCTATGGGAAAAATCCACAGTTTTGGAAAGAAAACGAGGGATTTCTACACCGGATATAAATTTAGAATAAATTCTAAATTTAATAATAAAACGCTGGTCGCACCCGAGAGCACCGTGCTCTCTCTGGCTGACCGAGGGACCCGGGCCCACGGTCAGCCTCTTCTTCTTCCTCCGACTCTTTCTTCTTCCTCTCTCCCGCGCGCTTTCCCGCGCTTTCTCCACTGGCGACGCCTAGCGCGTAGGGCATCTAGGCCATACCGCGGCAGTGCACGGCGTGCTAGCTGCCGGTGCAGCATGCACTCACTTCACGGGCCAGTGCGCTGTCGGCACTGCTCGAGGATTCGCCTTCGAACACAGGCGATCGAGCGACGAGCGGCGCTGGTGGACCTCGCCCACCGTACACCGAGCTCGAGCTATAAAACGGCGGAGGTGTTCTCCTCACACCTGGCCTCGCTTCTCCTTCTCCTTCCTTCTCTTCTGTTTCTGTTTACCGAAGCTCGAGGCGAGGTTCTAATGGCGGCAGTGGTGCCGGACTGGTACGTGATCCTGTTGTGTGGAGGGCTGGCAGCGGTGCTGGGGCTCTCCGTGCTCCTGTGTGCGATGGTCTTCGATGATCGTCGTGATGCTGCTGCTCGGGAGTTGGTTCTCCGCGGTGGTGATGATCACGAGGAGTAAGCGGGGTGTGTCGGGAGCTGACTGTTGTCGAAGGTGCTCAGTTAGATGTAACATTGTTGCAAAAAAATATTTGCAAGTAGTGTGTGGGTGCCCGAGTAGTTGTGGTTGCGTGTCTGCTGCCGTGGTGCCGCGGGAAATAAAAATTAATCCATGACGTGAGGGAATGTATGATGCAGCAATTAGGGAAAAGAAATCCTACTCCAGGATTTTTCGCAAGAGAAAACAGTAATACACTAGAGTCAAACTGTAACAGAGCTACTCACATTAACAGAAACTAAATGATTTGCTCGCCGCGTAAACTCGGGGTACTACGCATAAGTTACAACACATAAACACAGTTGCGGAAATAAACACGGCAGTGATGTCTAAAAAGAAAACGGTAACTGGACGGGGTCCCGAGAAAACGTCTCTGGTACTGGAATACATTCTTCTTCTATCGGGGAAAGTGGATTGACCAGACGATGAATGTGCCTCTCCTGGTCGGGCCTCAGTGATCTGCCGATGGCGATCTGAGGATTTAAATCTGCGAGACTCTGGAGATAACCCATCACGCGTTGGGTTAAACGCTCTTGAGCGATGACGTACTGGACAAGGTTGGCCAGGACTGGGTCTCTCTCAATTCGTCCATCGGGAAAAGATGTTACTCCTCCGGGTGTTGCACGGCTCGGAAAATAGTAATACCCTCATTCGCTGGCATACGGTACGGCGAATCGAAGTCGAGCAAGCGCTTCGTATGCCGCAGCTTCTACGGCCATGTGTGGGGTCGGCATAGATTTTCCCACGAAGGAGACCTCCGTTGGGTCTTGGTTTGGGTTTACGGGAGGGATGTGTACCGCTGCCCAATACCTTGAGGTGGAAGGGTGATCCTTGATTTGAACAGCTCGTATTGGGGTGGCTGGGTGGAACCCATGGTACTGCAGGTAAAATCCCACAATATCTTGACAAAACTACCTGGGGTTGCATCTGGAGTTCTCAGGTAGATACTATGGCTCGGCATGGCAAGAAAGGGTTGTGAGGAGGGTACACAAGGCGAGGGGTGCTTGGCAAGGTCACACGGTGGCCTTTTTATAGCACCGGGGTTGGGTCATTCTACCTTGGTGAAAGGTAAAGAATCAGCAGGCTCAGCTCAGGGTCAAGCCACAGATACACACATTTCACTAAAGTGACGTATCACTGTGGGGATTGTCGGGGTAGTTTTGGTAGTTGTGCCTGGGGTAGAAAAGTCACACGACATGCTAATATATCCATGCAGGGCCACTATTTAAAACAGAGGCATGACAACAGGCTGCGTTTATTCACAAGGTCACTTGATTACAAAGCGAGGATACACTAGGACTCGATACTACTTGGGTGACTTAGTCTATCTCGTTTACATCCAAACGGGCGTGCCTTCTGGATGTCGAGGTTCCTCCACGGGTCTCACCATCGGAATTAGCTGGAGAGGGTTGAGGGGCTGCAGGCTCGGGGTAGCGATGATGACCATTTCGGGGATTGTTGGCCACAATCCCGTTGGAGTGTGCTCCCAAAAGACGACGAAGTACTTCTGGGGTCATCAAAGCACCTTGGTTGACGTATGGGATTGACCTCAGGGTCTCGGTCGGGTGTCCCAACAGCACGACTGGGTTGTCGGCGTCGGGCTCATTTTCTTCTCTCGCCGGGGCTCGACGAACCAGCTCTCCACGAGCTGTGATCAGATCGATGGTGATTTGATCGAACAGTTCCTCCAGTGCACCTACATAGCGCACTAGGTGCAGCAATGCAGGATCCGTCTCGTGATCTCCGTTGGCAACTTGGGGTGGTCTACCATACCCTTCACGTCTGGGGTAGTAGTGGAACGAGCAACATTTAACTCTGGGCGACAAGTGCCTGAGATGAACTATAGCCTCTCGAGCAGCTAGTTGGATGGCTTGTGGTTCAAAGGAGGTTGTCCTTCCGGTGAACCTGTAGGGGCGTTCGGGCGCTAGGCCCCTACCGTAGATGTGTACAAAGGGCCCGTAATTGACGGCTCTCACCACTCATGGGTCCTTGGTACACAACGTATTCTGGGGGGCTCTTCTAACGCATAGGCACGGCGGGTGAGGTTTGCGAGTATGGTCACAAAGCCTCCAAGGTTGGTTGCTGTGGTCTCAGTGTGCACGACGGGACCAGGCATTGTGGCTCGGTTTGGGGTAGCGGCTGTCTTTGTCTTTGGGTTGGGGCTAGCGTGCCCTTTTTATAGGAAAAAGGGGACGGAGTCTTCCTTCGCACGCTTGCGAATGAGACACCTTGGGTGCGGGTCACTGGTGCGTGATCGACAGGCGAGGTCGATAGGTTTGGCACCGACTGCTAAAAGGTGTCGGGTCACTGTGCGGTCATCTTGCACAATAAGCTTGGCTGTGGTTCGGTTATGGCTTGGTGGGTTGGTTTGCCTAAGATTTATTGACCCGGCTAAGACAGGATTAGCCAATGGTCAGCCTGGCTCTGATACCAAGTCTGTGGCGACCGGTTTTCCAGGTATTAAATTCCAGAAAATGGCCCTTGTGCTCATGAGCCCCAGGATTACTGTTAGCTGATGAGGCACCAACTTGGTACAGAAATTCCAAGCAAATACAAAATATGAGGTACAAGACCATTCTGGCCTATGAGCACAACATTATGGCTTCTAGAGGTTAATGGCAGAAGCGGTTGGCGGATCATTATCGTTTATGGGGCTCCATTTCCCACGGGAACAGCTGACCAGGTTAACTCCTATCTTCGCGAGGCCACAATCACCGTTGTTTAGTTTCCGGGGCTGTCGACATGGTCGTTCTTCTCCGCGCGAGAAAAATCTGGCCAAGACAATAGCCAGGGACAAGCCAGTGAGTACTTTGAATGCACTCGCAAACATTATGAACCTGGGCGTAACATAACAACGATGTGCTGAGAATAACCATGCTCATGGCGTCAGTCACGAAAAATTGATAAAACACTGAGGTATGCTAGCACGTTATTTATGAATATGCGGTAATATGGTAGTATTAAAATTATGGAATAAATAACAAGCATGATATAACAAAATGCCTGCATGAATGCGTCAAGAGTAATTTAACAATGCACATTCAAGTCAGTATAACGAGGTAAGTAAAAAGGGAGTCGGCGCTAGTCAGCGCGAAAACCCAATAAATAAACTGAAAACCGATCGGGCATCTGAAGCGACACCTCGAAGGGCGAACAAATAAGGAAAACATGCCGCAGTCGGGCGTCTTAGCGACACCACATAAAGGGCTTTGAAAGAAATACCGCAGTCGGGCGTCTTAGCGACACCACATAAAGGGCTTTAAAAGAAATACCGCAGTCGGGCGTCTTAGCGACACCACATAAAGGGCTTTGAAAGAAATTCCACAGTCGGGCGTCTTAGCGACACCGCATAAAGGGTTTAAAAGAAATGCCACAGTCGGGTTTCTTAGCGACACCACATAAAGGGCTTTAAAAGAAATGCCACAGTCGGGCGTCTTGGCGACACCGCCTAAAGGGCTTTAAAAGAAATGCCACAGTCGGGCGTCTTAGCGACACCACATAAAGAGCTTTAAAAGAAATGCCACAGTCGGGCGTCTTGGCGACACTGCATAAAGGGCTTTAAAAGAAAATGCAATCATAATGAATATCCAGGAGGGAGAACCATCCCAGGGATATTCGGTAACACCAATAAAATCACGGTTTAGTCCACAACAAAAATAATAATCATAATTATCACATGTCACAAGTCGTGGTTTCCATACTGGCTTAACAGTTTCACCTCCGAAGACCGACACTAAGACCGACACTCGTCCCATCCCAGACTGTAGTCCTTAACCATGGACACGGCTATTCGAATAGGTTTAATATCTGCAGAGGGTGTACACTTTACCCACGAGTAACGGATTCCTTTAATCCATCGGGACTAATTCCGTCTACGGTCTTTTAGTTGGAAACACACCTAACTTGCACACACCAGCTTGACTCACATGTGTCTGGAATCACCCACGACACCTGTCAAGTAAAACTCTAAGTGGGGAGGCTACAACCTCGACGTAACATGGGATCACAAAATTTGTACCGCACGCAAACTGGGGAGCTACCCCCTTCGGCTACAACCGAAACACCCATGCTCCCGGACTAAGTGGCATACCTACCGGATGCCTCCAGTATCTTCCACCATGGTCTCTCTGTACGGTGTGTGCTAGGAAGGGGTTGACAACTTCGAACCGTCTTGTACTTGTCGAGAGAGGCAGTGGTAGTACGAAGCAAGTGTGGGGGTTACTGGCACAAGACTCGATCTACGGTCGACTCAGGAGGTTGTAATATACTTTGCAAGATTGTCATAACAATACATATACTTCAACCAAAAGATAGAAACATCACGCGACATACCCCCTCATGCCATACCGGGTACGACCGTCTCGACGGAGGACTAGGGACAAGACAATGTCTACCCAAGGGAGAGGCCTTCTCGGCTTCCCTTCCGGTATGCATGAAAGGCGTATGACGGTGATTTCCATCACAAGCATGTCAACTCCATCAGTGTAAAAAAGATCATTAACATGCACTCATGAATAGGATCACCTCCCCAAATAAAATGATGTATGCTCGTGTCGGGGTGGCATGGTCACCGAGTCAAGTAACACACACAAAAATTACACCAGGGTTCAGAATGCTTGCCTTCAGGTCATGGGAAGGCAGGGTGCATTCCAAAACATCTTGAAATCTTTCTCCTCTCTTCAAAATCCTATTTTTGAAAATAAATTTGAATTAACACACAAAATCAAAACAGCACAAAAAGTTGTTTTGAATTTTTTTTAAATAAATCTTAAAATAAACTAGACAATATTTGAGGGAGGTAGGAAAAAGAATCAACTTATTTGGAGTTGTATTTAATAAGATACAGCAGGTCAAAGTTTGGTCAAAAATCTGTTATTTAAAATAAAACAGAAAAGAAAACGTTTCGAATATTTACGTACACGTCGAAGGCGTCTTTTGGAAACGCGCTTCCACTTAACCCACGTGGACAGGGGCGGGGTCACTGAGAGTGGGTCCAGGGGGCCCACTGGTCAGGTTTGACCAGTCCATCCCTCCCTCCTCTTCCTTCGCCCGAACGGAGGCGAAGCGACGGCGATCAACACCGGCGAGCGGCTGCTCCCCGTGGGCTCCAGAGAGTCGAGATGGATCCGCAAGACCGGGGCGGTCCTCCCAGTGGACGTTGGGTCGGCGGCGGTGGAGGGAGTCGCCGACGGTGAGCTTCGCGGCGGAGGAGGCCTCGGGAGCAAAGTGCTTTTGGGGCTGTGGTGGTTTCCGATAAAAATTGAGCAGGGGGAAGGGTTCATGGGAGAACGAGAGGTCTTCTGGTGGAGAGAGTGGAGAGGGGGAGGCCCAGATGGTGCCGGAGTGGCTGGGGCAGTGGCGGCGGCAGGAGTTGCCGGAGACGAGGAAGGGAACCTCCCCGGGTCGATAGCGAGCTAGGGAAGCGCCATTGAGGTGGCCTGAGGTTGCCTGTGTGCGGGAACGGGCTCGAGGCTTCCTTAAATAGGCGAGTCGAGGCGGTTCGGCGGCGGCCGCGGATAAGGTCGCCGGCGACCGTCTTTCTGTAGCTGCAGGGCATCGTGGCGAGGCTGGGGATAGCGGCAGGAGCTAGCGGACGAGCGACTATCGCTTCCAAGGGCGAATGACGGACGTGGCTTGGACAGCGCTACCAGCGCAGGAGGCTGTCGAGGCGGTAGTGGCGGCTAGCTGCTAGCCCGGAGACGATGTCGAGAATCAGGGGCTTGTGGGGTGCGTAAGGGACACGGCGTGTTGGCTGCGGTCGATCACGCATCAAGTGAGTCTTGGGCGGAGACGCGGCTCGAGCGTCGTGCGTCGCGAACGCACGCCTGGCGCGCGCCCAGAGCACGCCCGGGTCGTGCTCGACGAAATGCCAGGGTAGCCTAGAGGTCGCAGGTGAGGCTGGCAAGAAACAGGGCTAGGTTAGGGTTAGTCAGAAGTCAAATGGACATGGTGGTTAGGTCAGGTGGCCAAGTTCACAATGTAGACTTGAAATCATGCCAAATCTGGCTATGCACTCAGGGTGTTTGTCAAAATGCCAAGGGCATCCAGGCAGTACTTGGGGTGGCCAAATTCTCCAGGTTAGTGTCTCTATGGATGTAAGATAGGGTGGTGAAGTTAGTTTGCCAAAGGAGAAACTTGCTAGTGCAAGTTTTGCAAAACTACAACTCTGGACAGGACTAAATGGCATCATTACATGGATCAAAAGTGTTCCAAAAAGTGCATGCTCCTGGACTTAGGGGTTTTGCAGGGTTGTCTATAAGCATGAGAAAGCACAAGGTCACTAGAGCAAGAAAGAATAGGGTTGCAGTAGAAAACACAAGTCTGGTCCAGAATGAAAAAGAGGTTAATACACTTAATTTCTCCAAAGAACATGTGACGCCCCAAGACCGGAGCTTCAGTTGTCTTCCATATATTCCGGGTTTTCGCCGTGTGTTTCTTTTGTGCCTGCTATTTTATTTTTCCACTGCATCATGTCATCATGCCATCATATCATTAATTTTTAAAACTCAACTAAATAAATCGTATGGATTTTCGGTCCATTTAAATCGAGGGATATTCATAATGGTGATTTCTCTTTAAAACATATACTCCCAATATTATTAGGGAGCTATAATAAATATTCCATTAACTGGAAATCACCCATAACACATTTGCGCGGTTCTTCAAATTTCCTTTTTATCCAACTCAACTTCTTTTCTTCCTTTGGTGCCTTTTTAGTAAAATTGAGTTGCAATTTCACTTTATCCACAAATGTTCCAAATCAGCCCATAAATCACATCTACTGTGTAGGGCCATCTCCTATAATTTCAACCCATTTGGAGTTCATTCGAATGGGTTTCGAAATTCAAACATGTCGAGTTAAATTCAACATGTGTGGATTTTACATTCTCTAAAAATCCTCGGGCCATTTTTGTTAAATTCCTCATGTTTTTGTGAGCTCGGATAAATTGTCCGCATGCGCAAATTCTTTCCGTAACCCTCTCTTTCTTTTTGTCTCTATATAATTCTTTTCTGCTAAAGAATATGAGGGAGAGAGAGCCCAGCCATGCCTCCTGGGCCTCCCAACCTCCCGCGCCGGCCTCTAAGGCCCAGCCCACCTAGCACCTCCTAACCCTAGGCCCCGATCCCCTCTCCATCGATCTCCCTCGTCCTCCCTCCAGCGCCGCATCGCTCGTTCCCAGCGCCCGATCCCCATCTCCTCCCTCGCGCCGCCATCTCCCTCCCTCGACCCCCTCGGCCTCCTCCACCGCGATTCCTCCTCCGTCGCGCCGTCCCTACCTTCCCCTCGTCGCCTCCATCCCTTTCCCTCGTCGCCTCTGCGCGCGAGCGCTTGCACGCCCGCGCCTCCCGATCGATGCCGTCGCCGCTCCGGCCGACGAGGACCCCCCTTGTGCCGCCAAGAGGAGAGCTCCTCTTCCTTGCCCCTGCAGCCTTCCCTCCTCCGCGTCGTCGCCTCCCCATGGCGCCGCGCCCGGCCTCCCGCGTCCGCCATCGGCTCCTCTGCCTTGGCCCCGCCTCTCCACTTCCACGCTAGCTGCCGCGCCTCGTTGCTGTCGGCGACCACCAGGAGGCCGCTGCCTCGCGTCGTCCGTCCTCGCGCGCCAGCTCCAAGGCCCCGCCTCTGTTTCCGGCCGCCGCCAGCGAGCAGCTCCGTCGGAGCCACATCCGATGCGCCAAGTCCTGCGGCCGTCGCCCCTGCATCGCGCCAAGGCCAGCGACCCCCTGCACATCGAGGCCTCCGTGCACCTCTTGTTCCCGTCGACCCCGCACCATGCCTCTGCCATCCATGAGATCGCCAAGACCGAGACCTCCTTGAACAGGAGCAATTCTTTTGGATCGCCAAGTACCGCACCGGGCGCCAAGTACCTCTACGGATGCATTGGTCGTCTACGACAAGTGTACCTCTACATCCTGGAATCGCCAAGAACCGCATTGAAATGCAAGTACAACAAGGAATCCCGAAGGACATTGGATGCACCAAGTTCCAGGACGCCGCATAAGTTTCTTCTTGAACGTGTAAGACTACGCAGATTCGCCAAGTTCCTCTCCGAACGTGTACGACTACCATCGCCGAGATCGCAAGTACCACGACAACCCTGAAGGGATTCGGACCCGTCAAGTACCTCTTCGAAAACGAAAGTGTACCCCTACTTCCCCTTCCGTCACGAGAACAACTACTTCCTCTACATTGCACCGTCCCGTTTGAACGCTTTGAAGGTATAACCGCTGAGACGACCGCCGTGAACGAATGCATATGTTGTATGAGATGCTCGTGTTTGCACCGTGCCCGTTTGTCCTTGCGATGCCCCTCTTTTGCCATGCCACCGTCCCGTGGGAACCCGGAATCCGGGAACACCCCACCATCTTGCTCAACTCGCTTCCGTCACACTTTCTTTTGCACCGATATCTCCATGAGCTACCGGAACCGAAATGTTGCCGTGGCACCATTTTCGTTTCGCCGCCGTGGCACCCTTTCGTTCCGCCATGGTGACCAAATGCTTCATAATGCTCTTGTCAACATTTTCATAAAATTGCTTAAAACTTGCACATGTCATCCGCATCATGATAACAACATTTAAATGTTTATAATTGCTGTTTGCATTATCTTGCATAATTGCCATGCTAAAATGATTTATTTCATAACTAAATAACCGTAGCTCGGATTTAAATAAATTATATATGTAAATGAGGTAGAAAAATGCCTAGTTTAACATGGTGCCATTACTTTGCATGTTTAACAACTCTAAAATTATGTATAGGGCAGAACAGTACCAAATTCATATTATGCATATGAGGAGTTTTACCGGACTTGTTGTTTGTTATTTCCGGCCTCATTTAAATTTGCCTAAATAGTTAGTTTACTTATGCCTCACCTCTTGCCATGTTTAACAACATTTAATATTATTGAATACCTAATCGGGAGTGAACTAAATAATTGAGCTCCACTTAACTTGTAGTGTTGTTTGTGCATATTGCCATGCCATGCCTCATTAAACCGGACATGCATCATACTTGTTTGCGCATCATGCCATGTTTGTGTGATGGTTGTTTACCATGTTGTTTGTTTGTTTCCGGGTTGCTTCTCTCGTTAGCTTCGGTTTCGTTCCGGAGTTGTGAGGATTCGTTCGACTACGTCCGTTTGTCTTCTTCATGGACTCGTTCTTCTTCCTTGCGGGATTTCAGGCAAGATGACCATACCCTCGAAATCACTTCTATCTTTGCTTGCTAGATGCTCGCTCTTTTGCTATGCCTATGCTACGATGCCTATCACTTGCTTATCATGCCACCCACATTGCCATGTCAAGCCTCTAACCATCCTTTCCTAGCAAACCGTTGCTTGGCTATATTACCGCTTTGCTCAGCCCCTCTTATAGCGTTGTTAGTTGCAGGTGAAGATGAAGTTTGTTCCTTGTTGGAACATGGAGATGTTGTTCCTTGTTGGAACATGTTTACTTGTTGGGATATCACAATATATCTTATTTAATTTAATGCATCTACATACTTGGTAAAGGGTGGAAGGCTCGGCCTTATGCCTGGTGTATTGTTCCACTCTTGCCGCCCTAGTTTCCGTCATACCGGTGTTATGTTCCCGGATTTTGCGTTCCTTACACGGTTGGGTGATTTATGGGACCCCCTTGACAGTTCGCTTTGAATAAGACTCCTCCAGCAAGGCCCAACCCTGGTTTTACCATTTGCCACCTAAGCCTTTTTCCCTCGGGTTCTGCAGACTCAAGGGTCATCTTTATTTTACCCCCGGGCGGTGCTCCTTCGAGTGTTGGTCCAAACTAGAGCACCGTCTTGGGACCATTCCTTGGCAACTTGGATTACGTCGGTACTGCATCGCTTAGCTTATCCGGTGTGCCCCGAGAACGAGATATGTGCAGCTCCTATCGGGATTTGTCGGCCCAAATGGGTGGTCTTGCTGGTCTTGTTTTACCATTGTCGAGATGTCTTGTAGTCCGGGATTCGAAGTCTGATCGGGTCTTCCGGTAGAAGGAATATCCTTCGTTGACCGTGAGAGCTTATCATGGGCTAAGTTGGGACACCCTGCAGGTATTATCTTTCAAAGCCGTGCCCGCGGTTATGAGGCAGATGGGAATTTGTTAATGTCCGGTTGTAGAAAACCCGAAGTTGATCTTAATTAAAATACACCAACTGCGTGTGTAACCGTGATGGTCTCTTCTCGGCGGAGTCCGGGAAGTGAACACGGTGTTGGAGTTATGTTTGACGAAAGTAGTTTCAGGATCACTTCTTGATCGCTACTAGCTTCACGACCGTGCTTTGCCTCCTCTTCTCGCTCTCTTTTGCGTATGGTAGCCACCATATATGCTAGTCGCTTGCTGCAGCTCCACCTCACTACCCTGTCCTACCTTTAAGCTTAAATAGTCTTGATCTCGCGGGTGTGAGATTGCTGAGTCCCTGTGACTCACGTGATACTTCCAAAACCAGTTTGCGGTGTGCCGATGAAACCGTGCAGGTGACGCATCCGAGCTCAAGGAGGAGCTCGATGAAGATCTTGTTCATTGTGTTGTTTCGTTTCAGTTGATCAGTAGTGGAGCCCAGTTGGGACGATCGGGGATCTGTGTAGCATTTGGGGTAGTCTTCTTTGATTTTGGTTCCGTAGTCGGACCTTGATTGTATCTGTATGATGTAATGTTTTACTCATGTATTGTGTGAAGTGGCGATTGTAAGCCAACTATGTATCTCTTTCCCTTATGTAATACATGGGTTGTGTGAAGATTACCTCACTTGCGACATTGCTTTCAATGCGGTTATGCCTCTAAGTCGTGCTTCGACACGTGGGAGATATAGCCGCATCGAGGGTGTTACAGAACATCTCTAGGATTTTGCATAAAGTTGGATGGCATGTTACCACTGACATCCCATAATTTTGGTGGAGGCTCCTAGGAAAGATTTAAATAGGCTATAGTGCAAAAGTGTCCACTGGACCAGATTTGAAAAACAGGTGTAAAACTCAAAATATGCAGTGAAATAAATATATTATTGCAAAAAAGTGATTTCGAGACATCACATGACATCTCCAAATTTTGGTTGGAATTTTTTGTTAAATTTATCAAATGGTTATAGTACAAAAAGAGCTCCAAAACTTAAAGGAAGTCATATTAATGAAAGAAGCTCAGGGTGAAACAATTTAAGTAAATAAATCCACTGATTTAGAAATCTTACAAAGAGAGCATAGAAGTCCAATAAGTTTTGAAAAGATCCACTTGGTAAAAACTCCTTGATATCAAAAGAAAGGTTCTGAAATCACCAGAAATATTCTTGTAGGCAAAAATTTTAAACTCTCGGCAAAAATTTTAATAACTAAAACCTGGTTAAATTTTTGGGTGTTACATATCTGGGAAGATGCTGATTTCAATAATAATCAACACATGCAACATGAACCTGCTAATGATAATAATGGTAGTCCTATGATGCCGACTCCTCCACAGAGTCCAGAAGTAGCTCATGGTGCCCCTGCTGCAAATGTCATGGCTGCCGTGGACGCTTTTGACTGCTATGTTTCCATGAAGGATATCATGCATAAATTTATGGCATCTGCACCTGATGTGCTTAACAAACCAGAAGGATACACTGTTTAAAGCACTAGATGCCAGACGACGGATGTTGATGATGAATTTGGACCGGTTAGGAAGTGCTAGATATCCATTGTCACATCCTCTATTCCAACCCCTCAGCCTAGCACCTGTATAATCACTGAGATCAATGAATGCAACATGGAGCAGCCCAAGACAACTTGATGATCAGCTCAGTTTGCAACAATGATCCAGTCCCTTGTGACCTTGTCTTGCATCAGGACACCCAAACATCTGATGCTGCTGTTTTTCCTGTGACTTTGTTTAGTCCAGTTACCACTTAGGACAATATCCTAGTTTCTGACATGGATGAAGTGCCACCCACTCTGCCAAGCAACATGAATGATCTTAGCCTGATTAAAACACCTCTTTGCAAGAGGAAGAAGCAAGCTGCTCCAATTAATCTGATGGATGTCAGAAGAAGCAGAAGACTGGCTGGTTTAAGTGTTGGTTTCAAAGATCAGGCAACTGCTGATAGGGCTGGAAAAACCGAAAAAACCAACACCATGCCTTTGATTTTGAGATCCAGGATCCAACAGCCCCACCTCCTCCAGCTCTCCCCAATGACACCATTCAAGCAATTGCTACACTGCGGTGCCAGATCCCTCCTAGTGAGGTGTCTCATGACACCCTCAATGCCCCTGTTCCCAATGAATAGAGCTCTACTAGTTTATCTTAGGCCACTATCTATTTTGGTCTTTAATAATTACATTAGTAAGCTGGCTTATGGTCTTGAAACTTGTGGTGCTATATTTTGGGTGTTGCATGCTGACTATGCCTGCGTGCATTTGTGTCAGTTTTTATTCTGCTTGCCAAACCTGGGTGTTCTCATAATCTAAATCTGCCGTTATGCCTACCAGTCAATCTATGATGATGTGATGATCTATTTTGAGTTATAACTGGTCAACATTTTGATATGCATTTCTATCGAATGGGAATTGTAATGTAAGCATAAAAATCATGGATTTTTATGGATGGCAAATCTTAACTCCCCAAACAGACATTATGTGCACATCTTCATAGACTTAGTGTTTACACACACTGTGATTAATCCTCTATTTCAAACAAGTATTCATGAACAGAAGTTCGGAAATTTTAAACTAGAATGTGAGGGGCACTAACTCACAAAATCGATGGGATGATGTGGGACTAAAAATTGAAGAAAGCAATTGTAACATTATCTGCATTCAGGAAACAAAGACAGAAGAATTTGACATATCCTATTTGAGATTCTCACCAAGAAGATTCAATAAATTTGCATATGTTCTCTCTGTGGGCAACTCAAGTGGCATTATTACAATATGGAATGTCAGTCTTTTTAATGGGGATCTTATCCGTCAAGAATCTTATCAGCTCACAATTAAATTGGATTGTACCTTATCAGACAACAGTTTCTTCATATCAAATATTTATGCTCCTTGCCAAAATGAGAATAGAGCTAAATTCGTTGACCTGTTCAATAATGTGGACTCATCTTCTATGGATATCTGGATGATATTAGGGGATTTCAACTTAATCAGAAGCCTAGATGATAGAAGCAGGCCTGGTGGTGATTCAATGCTTGAATACAAGATCATCATCTTGTGGAAATACGAATAAAAGGCAGAAATTATACATGGAGTAATATGCAGGATAATCCTCTTCTTGAGAAGCTTGATTGGACTTTTACAAATGATGAATGGACTATCTCCTTTCTTAACACCATTGCTTTTTGTCTAGCTAAGGTGACCTCAGATCATATTCCTATTCATATAAAAATTGGGTGTGACATACCTAAAGTGTCGGTGTACAAAAGTAGGGGCTCTCCTTTTGACCCCTTTACTTCTGCACGGGCAGTCAGAGCCACCCGCCATGACCACGCATAACAGGGTAGGAAAGGGAAGCCGGAGAGAAGCCGAAGGCACAAGACAAACCGAAGCAACGACAAGGACCAAGGCCAAAAAGATTAGATGAACGAAGTAGGTTTCCCCGGCAACACCCTTGCCGGGGCAGCTCGCCCACACCAGCCGAGCGAGCCACCCTTGAGCCCACCAATGCTAGACAAACGCATTGAGACAGGGCTCGGGAGGCACCTCCGTGGTGCCATGCAGATCTTTGGGAAGACAAAGAATAGTCAAGATCAAATGGGGATAGGAAGGCAACTGTCCTCACCGAAGAAACCCACAAGACCCCCGGCAAGATCCTTGCCGGGGAAGCCTGCGCGCCACGGCAAGACCCTTGCCGGGCCACCCGGCAAGACTCTCGCCAAGCGCGCCGGCAGGGCCATTGCCAGGTCCGCACCAGCCAAGTCTCCGCCGCCGTTTGCATGCAGCTGCCGACCCAACCAGCTGGGCAGGCACCTGCGTGGCAACATGCAAACCTTCGTGGAGGCTCCACCACCGCGCCACCTCAGCTGCCTGCCTGCCTACATGGCACCGCATGCACCGTTGGCCATGGCGCGTGTCGAAGCAAGGAGGGGCGGCGACGGACGGGACGGGCCTCGCTCCCGTCCCCGATAAAGCGAAGGGACACCTAAACCTTGCATTAAATGCGCTTTATCCTGTAATGCCAGCGATAAGCTCACAGCGTTGTAGCACTTTCCACCTCCTGTGTGCCACTGTGCGCACTGGAGAGGGATTCAGCTCTTTTGAACCACGCGCTAACCACAACTAGTTCGAGAGCTCAAGAACTCTCAAAAATACACCCACCAAAGCAGGACTAGGGTTTTACGCATCTTTGCGGCCCGAACCTGGGTAAACCCCCTTTGTGTTGTCTACTGGTCTCGCTCTTCTCACGATCTCCGCGCCCCGCAACCGTAGAAGTGATTCCAGTGATCCCATAGGTGTCTTTTCCCACCGACATCTTTGGCGCGCCAGGTAGGGGGCGTAGTTGTGAGAATCCGGTCTAGCAGTTGACCCAGCTGTTCTTCATCGCCATGGCTCCTAAGAAGAAGACGACCACGACGATCGGTTCGTCCGGGACCGGGTTGGTACCGGTGCGGACCGGTAGCGGGCTAGTTGCGGAAAGAACCCATGGCGTGGTCCGCGAGTATCCACATCACCCTGATGGTCCAGGCCTGGCGAGTGGCGTCGTTCGCGCGCCCGGCGACGAGCCACCAGTTGCGGGCTCCAGAGGTGGAGTCGGGCCTCCCGCGGGCGGCACGGGGCCCTCCAGGGGCGCCGCCACCCGCCAGATGGCGGCATGGTGACCTCCAAGACGCCAACACCAGCGCCCACGTCGCACTCTTCCCAGATTGTGCGTGATGAGCATCGTCGCCCTGTTGGTGACCATTCGCGCCGCCCTGGGAAGAGTCCCGTGCGCCCATCACATGAAGAAGAGGGCCAGCATGCGCGCCGAGGTGCAGATGGAGGTGGCGATCGGCTGCGGGGCCGTGACGCGGCTCCTTCTAACCTGGTTAGAAGTCGAGGCGTATCGCGGTCCACCCAGCTTTCGTCGCCACACACGCCTGCGGAGGCCTTAGCACGCGCGCAGCTGCTCCTCGATTTTCCTCCCACCGCGGAGAAGCTCGACGAATGGAGGGCCACCGTCCGGAGCCTCGTCGGTATCGCCAACAACGATGAGTTGCGACCGGCGGGACCCGTAGGCTGTCGCTCCGCCGGGCCACCGCATGCCAGCGGAGGCCGTGCCGGAGGCGACGCGGCCACGGTGTACTCCCCACCTCCATCCCGGCCACCCCGGGCGTCGGTCTATTGCGACGACGCTCGTGATGGTATCTCCATCGCGTCGTCCAACCCGCGAACCAACCGCGATCAGCGTCAAGTCCTTCGGGAGCGGGCTCATGAGGACGCTCCAACTATGATCGAGCGCCAACGTGACGCGCGCCACCAGTAGGACATGCGGGCAGGGCCCACTACGGACCGCCTAGCACCGGGAGGCTACGGTGGCCTACCTTACGAGGTGGGTTGTCCGGCTTTGACCCGTGAGCTGCGGCAGTTCCAGTGGCCCTCCCACCGTACGTTCAAGGCCGACGTCGGCGAGAAGTACAACGGCAAGACTCACTCGTCAGAGTTCCTCAACATCTACATCATCGCGATGCAAGCTGCTGGGGCCCGCGATGGTAAGGTGCTTGCCAACTACTTCCCGTTGGCACTCAAGCCTAATGTCATGTCATGGTTGATGCACTTGCCAGTGGATTCCATCTCTTCTTGGGTGGATCTGCACCATGAGTTTGTTGGCGCCTTTACCGGAGGCCACCAAGCTCATGGCCAAGCGAGTGATTTACACATCATCCCCTAGAAGGAAGGAGAAAACTTGCGCAAGTACATCCAAAGGTTCGGCCGGGTGCAATACAACATCCCCGATGTTCATCCCGTCGCCGTGATCAGTGTGTTCCATCAGAACGTGCGCAACAACAAGATGCATGAAGAGCTGGCGATGATCAAGGTTAAGGATGTGGTCAAGCTCTATGTCCTGGTCGATCGATGCGCTCACGCTGAAGAGGGAAGGAAGTACCCCGGCGAAGATGCCGGTGCGGAAACTGACTCCACTGGCGACCCCGCCACCCTAGCGAAGAAGGCCGACGCCGTAACAGGAAGCGCAAGGGAAAGGCCGTGCTTGCCGTCGAGGGATCCGACGACACCGGCACCACCAAGAAGACCAAGGCGAGCAACCCCGGCAAGGAGGTAGCCGGGTGTGTCGCTTGCCGGGCCTTGGCGGCTGCCGACAAGCCAGGAGGCTCCGACAAGCAGTACTGCAAGATCCACCGCACCAAGGGCCATCACCTCCACAACTGCCGACAGGTAGAGTTGCTCGCCGAGAAGCAGAAAGCCGAGTATGAGCGGCGGGACAAGGAGAAAGGTCCAGATGGTGCCGAGGGGTCCGGCAAGAAACGTGGCGGCCAAGGAGGCCACCGCGGCAAGGATAATCGGCAAGAGAGGCCCGCCCGGGGCCGCGACAAGAAGCAGGAAGACGATGATCATGACGAGGACGACGAGTCCGGCGACCACGAGTTTTAGAAAGCCGCAGAGGCCATGTGCATCGATGGTGGCGCCTTGCTGCATTCATCCCACCGCCAACTCAAGCAGTGGGCGCGTGAGATCACAGCGTTGGAGCCATCGTTCGACGCATGGATGCCGCTGAAATGGTCCATCACGCCCATCATCTTCGACGCCGAGGACCACCCCGGCCGCACTACTTCGGTCGGGTGTTTGCCATTGTTGGTTTCATCAACAATCCGCAACCTCAAGGTGACGAAGATGTTGATTGACAGCGGGGCCGGCCTGAACTTGATCTCGCCCGTTGTGGTCGGAAGGCTGTAGATCCCTGATGGAGACCTCGAGGAGATGGGCACGTTCCAAGGGGTTAACCCGGGGAGGAGCCAGCCAAAGGGCAAGATCACGCAACCCGTGACATTCGGAGGCGAGATGAACCACAGGACGGAGAGGATTCTTTTTGATGTAGCCGAGATCCCCTTGCCTTACAATGGGATCCTCGGCCGCCCGGCACTGGCCAAGTTCATGGCGGCTTCACACTACGCCTACAACATGCTGAAGATGCCCGGGCCGATGAACATCATCACCGTCCCCTCCGACAAGAAAGATGCGTTGATCTGCGCCGACCAACTCTACCGGGAAGCAGTTGCAGCAGCTGCCACCACTAGTAGAAAAAGGGGCTATCGTCCAGGGCAGTTTAGCCCATTAGTCCCGGTTCAATCCAGAACCGGGACCTATGGAGCTATTTGCCCCGGTTCGTGAGCCCAGGGGGCCGGCCGGGCCACGTGGGCCATTGGTCCCGGTTCGTCCAGGACCTTTTGGTCCCGGTTGGTGGGAATGACTGGGACCAATGGTCCTGGCTCTTGGCCCACCACTATTGGTCCCGGTTCGTGGCATGAATCGGGACCAAAACTTCCCTTTAGTCCCGGCTCATGCCACGAACCGGGACCAATAGTGCTGCTTATATATACCCCTCGCTCGCGAGCAGAGCACTCCATTGCTCTGTTTTTCTCTTGCCGGCGAGGGGGGGCATTGTGGTGCTCTAGCTCACCTCCTATGCACATGAGGTGTTCGATGAAATGCCCGAGCCACACTACTTAAGTTTTCTCCTCTCCAAGCTCGACCTCCAACCTCCATTTTCCTCAATATTTGTCTAGGTTTAGCGGTCCGTCACGCCCCATCCCCATCTTCACCGCCGTCGATCACTGCTACGATCTCATCGCCAAAGACCACCGTGGTGAGCCTCTTGTTCTTATCTTCTTTACGAAAGGAAAAATATTCTTACTTGTATTATTTTCTTACTTTTATTATTGCATCTTATATAGTGCGATGGTTTTGGTATCCGCCTCGTCGGCCCTCGTCCCCTGTCTATGATTCGGATGTGGTATATATTATCTTTTCATAACTATTGATTCATTTATTGTTTATGAAAATTATGCCGACTCAACGTGACATAGATTTTATTTATCTAGGAGGTTGTTGAACCGGAAATTCCAACCGACCCTATTGTCGAGAGGTTAAATTTAGTTGAAGAAGAAAACAATTTCTTGAAGGAAAAATAAAAAACTTGAGGAGGAGAAGATGATATTGGAGTTGCATGTTGCGGATGTCGTCGATGATGACAAGATCAAGATGGATGCAATGCGCTTGAAGATGAGAAAGATTAGAAAATATGCCATTCAAACCGAGGCTTGGTATCATTATGCTGTTGGATCAGTTGTTACCTTGGTTGCGATTATGATCGTATTTGTTTTCACATTGAAATGTTTTACATAGTTTCAATGTATGGTTTAATTAATTTAGATGCTCTGCAGAGCTTTATGTTGTTAGATGAGAACTATGTATGTACTTTGGTTTTTATGTGATGACGAACTTCTATTAATTTGGTCACTTAATTATCTATTCATGATGTTCAGAATGATTTTTGACACACTTAATTATATATAATGCACGCAGATGAACCGGCAATGGATGTACGGTGAGATACACCTCCGAGTACATTAAGGGCGTGCATGCTTTTCTCGAAGTGGCTGAGGCAAACAAGCAGAATGGTTTTATGTGTTGTCCATGCCCTATATGTGGGAATACGAAGTCTTACTCGACCGGAAAATCCTTCACACCCACCTGCTTTACAATGGTTTCATGCCACACTATAATGTTTGGACGAGGCACGGAGAAATAGGGGTTATGATGGAAGACGGCGAGGAAGAAGAGTATGATGACAACTATGTGCCCCCTGAATACGGTGATGCTACTGAACATCAAGTTGCACCAGACGATGTGCACGATGGTGCTGCAAATCTGGCGAAGCTGCTGAAGATCAAGAGGAACCAGACGATGTGCCCCATGATGATGATCTCTGCCGGGTCATTGTCGATGCAAGGACACAATGCGAAAGTCAAAAGGAGAAGCTGAAGTTCGATCGCATGTTAGAGGATCACAAAAAAGGGTTGTACCCCAATTGCGAAGATGGCAACACAAAGCTCGGTACCGTACTCGAATTGCTGCAGTGGAAGGTAGAGAATGCTGTGCCTGATAAAGGATTTGAGAAGCTACTGAAAATAATGAAGAAGAAGCTTCCAAAGGATAACGAATTGCCCGACAGTACATACGCAGCAAAGAAGGTCGTATGCCCACACCACCAGAGACCAAGAAAGTGCCCGTCAAGGAGGACGGTACGGGGGGAGTTTTTACCATAAGTTCCACCCTCGACGGCAAACAGGAAAGCGAGCTCGCCGCCTTCCTACAGGCCAATGTCGATGTGTTTGCATGGCAAGCCTCCGACATCCCCGGCGTTCCCAGGGAGGTGATTGAGCACCACCTTGCTGTCTGTCCTCATGCGCGGCCCGTCAAGCAGAAGGTCAGGAAGCAAGCTCTGGAGAGGCAGGAATTCATCACGGAGGAAATCAGAAAGCTAGAGGCGGCAGGTTTGGTGAGAGGAGTACTCCATCCGACGTGGTTGGCCAATCCGGTAGTAGTGTGCAAGGCAAATGGGAAGTGGAGGCTGTGTATTGACTACACAGACATCAATAAGGCCTGTCCAAAGGATCCTTTCCTGTTTCCGCGCATTGACTAGATTGTTGACTCCACGGCTGGGTGTCACCTCTTATCGTTCCTTGACGCCTACTCAGGATACCATCGGATTTTCATGAAAAAGGAAGACGAGGAAAAGATAACATTCATCACCCCATGTGGTACGTATTGCTTTTTACGGATGCCTTTCGGGTTGAAGAGTGCTGGCTCAACCTTTGCAAGAGCAATCCAAATTGGTTTTGAGCCCCAGCTACATAGAAATATGGTAGCTTATATGGATGACATAGTGGTCAAAACCAAGGACAAAGCAACACTTGTACAAGAACTGGAGGAAACATTTGGGAACCTGCGCAAGATCAACCACAAATTGAACCATGAGAAGTGTGTCTTCGGCGTCCCGTCCGGCAAGCTTCTCAGGTTCTTTGTGTCCCAGCGCGGGATTGAAGCAAACCCAGATAGATCAAGGCCATCAAGCAGATTGAGGCACCCAAAGGGATCAAGGACGTGCGTCGGCTCATTGGCTGCGTTGCTGCCATGAGCCGGTTCATCTTCAAGTCCGCGGAGCATGCCCTTCCTTTTTTCAAGATCTTGAAGAAGGCAGGGCCGGTGGAGTGGACCCCAGAGGCCGAGGCAGCGCTGCAAGATCTGAAGAAATACCTCTCCTCTACCCCAGTGTTGGTTGCGCCTAAACCACAAGAACCGTTGCTGGTTTATCTAGCGGCAACAAATCAGGTGGTTAGCGCCGCACTAGTGGCGCATAGAGAGGTTGATGAGGAGACAGCAGCAGCAGCAGAGTCGACGATTGGCGGGTCGGAACCCTCCCCGGCAGGGCTCGGTCCCGGCAAGATTGAGTCCCTGGCAAGGCTCGGTCCCGGCAAGACTGGCGCCAGTACGACAAGACCCATGCGACCGGGTGAGGAGGTGCAGAAGAGGAAAATGGTACAGCACCCAGTTTACTTCGTCAGCTCCCTCTTGCAGGGGGCTAGGTCGAGGTACTCAGGTGTGTAAAAGTTGCTCTTTGGCCTCCTTATGGCTTCGAGGAAGCTGCGCCATTACTTCCAAGTGCACGAGATCACGGTGGTCACCCGCCTCCCATTGCAACGAATACTGCATAACCCAGATGCAACGGGGAGGATCGTGGAATGGGCCCTTGAGCTGTTAAGTTTCGTTTGAAGTTTGAAAGTACCTCGACGATTCAGAGCAGAGTCTTGGCGGAGTTTGTTGCAGAATGGACCTCGACGCCCGACGAAGAGGTACAGGAGACCACTCTCCCCGGCAAGGAAATGAGCCGCAACTGGATCATGTACTTTGATGGTGCCTTCTCGCTGCAAGGCGCCGGTGCTGGTGTGCTGCTTGTCGCACCCACCGGAGAACACCTCAAGTATGTCATCCAGATGCACTTCCCCCGGGAGATGTCAACCAACAACACCGCCGAGTACGAGGGTTTGCTTGCCGGTCTCAGGATCGCGGCGGACCTCGGAGTTAAAAAGCTCATTGTCGGGGCCGACTCACAGCTCGTCGTCAGGCAGATCAACAAAGATTATCAAAGCCCGTTGAGCCGTCGACCGGGCAGAACAAGCGGAGGAAGCTAAGCCCCGGCAAGTACTTCCCCACCAAGCTCCCCGGATCCGCCGACGAAGATGTTGCCATGGATGCCGATCCTGCCACGGGGCAACCAACTCCCACAGGACCTCAGGTCATGGCCGCGGAGGCGGCAGCTCCCGTAGCAGAAGAAATGCCTTTGGTCCTTGTCGTCGAGCCACAGGCTCCGACATGGGCGCAGCACACCGTCCGATTCCTTCAGAAAGGAGAGCTTCCTGAGGAGCAGGAAGTGGCAGAAAGAGTAGCCCGCCGGTCTGCTCTGCACCTATTCATTGATAACGAACTATTCATTGAGAATCTCCCGGGAGGAAGGACTAAAGCTGTTGGCAGAGATACATGGAGGCATATGTGGCTCCCACATAGGGTCAAGGGCCCTTGCCGGCAAGGCTTTTCGGCAAGGTTTCTTCTGGCCCACCGCCCTCCAGGATGCGATGGCACTAGTAACCAAGTGTGGAGTGTGCCAGTTCCATTCGAAGAAGCTCCATCAACCAGCTCAATCCCTTCAAACTATCCCTCTCTCCTGGCCCTTCTTGGTCTGCGGCTCGACATATTGGGCCCTTTCCCCCGTGCTGTCGGGGGCTTTGAGTACTTGTACGTCGCAATCGACAAGTTCACAAAGTGGCCAGAGGTGGAAGCAGTGAGGAAGGTGACAGTGCAGTCAGCCATCAAGTTCTTCAAGGGACTAGTGTGCCGTTTTGGGGTGCCCAACAGGATCATCACCGACAACGGCACACAGTTCACAAGCCATGCCTTCATGCAATACATTGAGGATCTCGGCAGCAGGGTCTGTTTTGCTTCCGTGGCACATCCACGGAGCAACGGCCAAGCGGAGAGAGCAAATGCTGAAGTCCTGCGAGGCTTAAGAACGAAGACTTTCGACAGGCTGCGCAAGAGTGGAAGGCGCTGGATTGATGAGTTGCCGGAGGTTCTTTGGTCGATCAAAACGACGCCAAATCGAGCCACCGGCCAGACACCCTTTGCCTTGGTTTACGGGGCAAAAGCAGTTCTCCCCACAGAACTCATATACGGGTCACCTCGAGTGCTCGCTTGTGATGAGCTTGAGAAAGAGCGATTGCGGCAAGATGACGCGACGCTCCTTGAGGAAGATCGTCTCCGGGCGGCTGTGAGGGCAGCATACTACCAGCAAGCCTTGCGCCGCTACCATAGCCGCAAGGTTCATGCCTGGAGCTTTGAGGAAGGCGACCTTGTTCTTCGGCACTTTCAGTCGGCCAAGAATTCCAACAAGGTGACGCCGAAGTGGGAACGCCCTTATCGGGTAACAAGAGTCACAGGTCCGGCGTAGTCCAGCTAGAGACCGAATATCCCATTCTAGTGAACAACTCCTGGAACATCGAGCATCTCCGCAAGTTTTAACCATAAGGCGCGACTGCCGGGCCTCCCGGCAAGCTACCCTTTTGTACAAGCCTTGCCGGCAAGGCATGTAACCCTTTGTACAAAGCCAGGCGCACACCCTGAGCATAAATAAACGAAGCGCTGGCGCCCTAAGTTATAGCATGCATGCTAGGTTGAGTATCTTCCTTAGTTAGGATTGATAGTGCTTAGCGGCGGCTAACCCCTAGCTTAGAGGTCGAGTGCGCGTCTCTCTATTCTTCTCTGTCTTCTTTGGTTCGCAGGACACATGAATATCCTTGCCGAGCTGCTTTGGAAGAAAGGGGACGGAACGGCGTCCGGGCCCCGGCAAGCCAATATGGCCGGGGGCTACAAGAGCAAAGACCCACCCGCGGCAAGCCAAGGTTGCCGTGGGCTGCAGATTCAGATAAGTTCTATATCCCTTATCATGCGTTTTGTTATGGACTGAGGTATGTGAAACCTCGTTTTATCCTTAGGCTACCGGCTCCCCTCATTCCGGACCCCAGGACTCGTCTCCTAGGGACCGAGTTTAATCGTAGTCGCGGCAGCAAGGAAATGAAACGAGGAGCCTAAGCCCACCTCATCCTTGCCTCGGCCAAGGGCGTGAGAAAGGTCGAATGAAGTGGGAGGACGGCAAGGTGCCGGGCAAAAAAACGTTTATCTTAAGGATAACGAGGATTCACTCCTTGTCGTGGGTTCCACCCGCCAACGAAAATCCCGGCAAGCATCCCTTTTTCATTAAAAAAACATCCCATACAGGTACAGTTCGTACGAAACGAAAAACATGAACATGGGGATTACAAGTTCTGAAGTTAACGAAGGCTCGAAGGCTTACAAGATTAAAAAGATACAAGGTGCCTGTAACCCCTTTCTTGTCCCTCTCCTCAGGAAATGGAACAAGAAAAGCAGGAGGGCGAAAGGGGCGCCTAGGCGAGCTACGAGTGGCAGAAGACACAAAGAGAACATCTTGGTGGCCGTCCAAGGGCTGGATGGTCATGGCAGCGCCGGAGGCAGAGCTCGAAGACGAGGTGGCAGGACGTCGATACGCGACGAAGGCGTCGGTGCCCGCGTACTCAGACTTGACGGCCTTGCCGCCCGCCCTCTTCCTCTTCTGCAGCCTCCCAACGCCAGCCACCCAAGGAGACGACCCCAAGAAGTTCAAGGAGCCGGCGACACGGATGATGGGGTCGCCGGTGCCGCTCGGAGCGGCGCCCGACGCCTACTCGAACCCATCATCCTGTCGCCCGCTAGCCTCGCCGTCGCTGCTGTTGTCCTCCCCACCACTCTTGCTCGAGGAGGAATCTTCGTCGTCAGAAGAGCTCTCGACGCAGCACCTTACGCGAGTCCCGAAGTGCCCGAAGATCTTGACGGAGAGGAGGCCACCCTCCATTAGTTTGAAATGGAGAGTGAGCCCATCCGTCAAGCTGTGAAGGCGAGCGAAGGTCTTCCACCCTCAATGAAGAAACATGACATGAGGGGCAGGGAACTCGACGTCGGCCCATGTGCCACTGTTCCCACAACCCCTCATATGCAGCCGCAACGCCTGCGGCGGATCCAGCTCCATCTCCCGCGCGAATGGAGTCGGGAGGCGAAGGACGGCCTCGACCTCGCCCCCTCCCCCTTCCTCTAGCGGCCGGCTCCGCCACTATGAGCTCTTTGGGAGGAGCGATGCGCTGTCTGGCAAAAACCCTCGCCGCCACCAATGAAGCGTCGCCACGCCCCCTCGCCATGGCAGAAGAAAGGAAGAAGCAAGAATGGGGACAGGTGGATGGCGGAGGGTTGAGAGGCACCGTTCCTCCTGCTTTTGTCACGACCGGTTTTCCAATAAAAATGTTTATTGAGAAACCGACCCTTTGATTCCAGTACGAGAAAAATTCCCCAGACTGGTAGCCAGATTCTTGATACAACAAGCCAGTAGCATTGAAATATATTACAGGGTCGACCGGGGAAGCTCAACCATTTGTTACATGCACGCCAATATTATACATAATGGCGGATATGACACAGTGGGGTGGCTTACTACTGACTCGAGAATAAAGCGGTGGTGGAATATCATAGTGGTGTGGATAAAATGACTCCTACACTGGCAGCTCATCGAGCGTCGAGGCGAGGCTCGATGAAATTATTTTGGGTAGCGGAAGCGGATATAAAACAGTGACCAAAAACCAGGGTCGCACGAGACATACCGGGACTCCTCTCGGCGTCGGACTCGCTATCGAACTCTTCATCCATGAGATCGCCTTCGTCAGCATCTGGCCAAAACAACAAGCCAGGTGAGTACTTTGAAAGTACTCGCAAGACAGTTCGGACATAGGATATAACAAATGCATGCATGGATGCGTCGTGAGCAATAAGGTACATCCAAATGATGAAGTAGCACGACATTAATTTAGTAAGAAGGAAGTCAGGGGGTAATAAAAGTAACTGAAAACCGATCGGGTGTCTGAAGCGACGCCTCGAAGGGTGAACAAATAATGAATCATACCACAGTCGGGCGTCTGAGCGACACCACATAAAGGGCTTATAATGAAAGTAAGAGACATGCGTGCCACAGTCGGACGTCGGGGCGATATCACAGAAAGGGCTTATATCAAAAGAAAAGAATAACAATGCCGCAGTCGGATGTCTGAGCGACATCGCAGAAAGGGCTTATATCAAAAGTAAATAATAACAATGCCGCAGTCGGACGTCTGAGCGACATCGCAGAAAGGGCTTATATCAAAAGTAAATAACAACAATGCCGTAGTCGGACGTCTGAGCGACATCGCAGAAAGGGCTTATGTCAAAAATAAATAATAACAATGCCACAGTCGGACGTCTGAGCGACATCGTAGAAAGGGCTTATAATTCATTATTCATATTTGTCAACTTGCAGGAAATAGTGCTCATAGGAAATTATTCAACACTTGATAATAAATGGGTTAGTTCATCCACAGGAAATAAACCTTTAATCGGACTTAACACTCATGTGGTTCTCAGGAGTTTCTGTTACCGAGACTGTCACTTGACAAGATAAGTTGAGCACAGTATCTGGACATAGATAGGATGATTTCAAGGATTCTTGACTCTGCAGAGTTTGTACTAAAATGCCCACAGCCAACGGATTTCCGTAGTCACGAAGGACTAGTTCCGTTTACGGTATTTCGGAAGAAACACATCTAACCAAGACACACCCATCCAACCTCACGGTGTCGTGGATCACCCTAGACATCGTTCAAGGAAAACTTTGAGACGGGAGACCACAATCTCGAATAGCATGGGATCAAATTTATATCTGGCGCTCTAAGGTGCCCCTCTCGGTGCCAACCGGAAACACCCGTGCCCCCTGACCGGATGATAGGCTTTAATCCAGGGCCATGGAACCCTCATCCCGGCCTCTCGATTTGGTGTGTACCAGAAAGCGGTTTGCAACTTACTGAGCCATATTTCCTTGCGGAAAAGCATGTGGTAGTACGGGAGGGAAACGGATGGAAACTGGACCAATTCATGTTGACACTGGTCAAACAGTCAGGCATAAGACTGGCATGCTACAACACTGCCATCTTACTCTTTCTCATGCCATCACATGGCCATGCAAAACTCATACCCAACAACTTATGGGTCTCCGGAACTTACTTGCCTCAATTCCGCATGAAATATGACATTCATCAAGGTGCTCATGATCATGCCGTGCAACTACTTAATGCAAACATGCGAAAACACTCATCATATCGAAAGTTCAAACATGCTTGCCTGGTTCGGAGTAGTCGGGGCCTAGCTCGGTGAAGTTCGCGGTTCCGTCACCTCCTTCGGTATCTACGGTATACAAAAATACACGCGCTATCGTAAATACCGTGAGGTGTACAGAGATATACCAAATATTTTTCAAATAAATCTGATACAAAACTAGACAAAATTTTGAAGAGGGCAGAAAAAGAATCACTCAAAAATCCTTCTCTGTTTAAAAGTTATAAGTGTTTTGGTCCAAGGACCTTTCTGTAAGGAAACAGAAACATCCCACGGGGATAAGCAGAAAAGTCCAGAAAACGATTCAGACTGGAAAGCGCATTTTGCCAGAATACGCTTTCATAAAACGGTTCGATTTAAAAGAAATGAGAGACTGACAGGCGGGTCCCACCCGTCAGGTTTGAAATTTCAAACGGGGAGACGGAGCTCGTTGGCGCCCGAGAGCTGCGGTGGTCGCCGGCGGCGATCCACGGCGAGGCAGGGGGATCGGGTGGTACCTCCATGCTCAGTGCGTCTCTCCGCGTCGGTGGGTGGTGGTGGTGGTCGCCGGCGAGCACTACGTCGACGGTGGAAGTTGCTCCGGTGGACGGAGGTTCGGGTGGAGTTGGATCTCGCCGGGGAGTGCTGCGAAGGGCAAATTGAAGTGGGGGTTAGACTTCTAGGTGCTCGAGGGTGTTGCTGACGAGGTTTGGGTGCCGGGGACGGCCTCACCGGAGTGAATCGAGGTGGAGGCCGAGGCGGAACGGGGCCGCCGGAGTTGGGGGAGGAGACCTCCTCGAGGTCCTCCTAGTGGCCTGGCGGAGTGTTGGTGAGGTGCAGTGGTGGTGCGTGCTCGAGGGCGAGCTCGGGGCCCCCTTTTTATAGGCGATCCGAGGCGATGGCTGTGAACGGAGTTCTCCGGCGAAGGTTATGGCGGCGCAGGGCTTGCTCGGGGTGGTTTAGGGGTTGAGCGTCATTGTGGAGGTCCACTGGCTCCATTTAGGCACTAAACGAGCTTGGATTCAAAGTTTTGGGTTGGGTTCGACGGAACGGGGTGGCGCGGGCCCGTTGGCGGCAGAGTGCGTGCCCTGTGCTTGCCGGGCCACGGCGACGGTGCCGCGGGAGTGTGCTGGCTTGCATGAGCCACGCGGAGGGCCAGGGAGCGATGGGCGGCGCCGGGTGTCGTGGCGAGCTGGCTCAGGCCCTCGCTGGCCGCCACGGGTGGCGCAGCCACCTCAGAAACTGCCAACGCCGGCGAGGCTCGCCGCCACCGACGCCTGCACCCGTCCAAGGGGGCATGCGCGCCCGCCAGGGAGGAGGGGTTGCGCAACGCCAGCGCCATGCCTTGTTGACAGGTGACAGAACTCTGACGAAGAAACGGCACTGAACTTCTGAGTTTCTGAATTTTTCTGAAAGTGCAAGGTAACAGTGGCGGCCAGGTGTTCGACAGAATGATTTTGGTATGTGGGAGGCTCTCCTTGAGCTGATTTTTGGTGGGGTGGCCTCTCATTGCATCAGGGGGCTGCCCGAATATTGGTGGAATTTTTGCAGAAGAGGAGATATGAATTTCACCAAATTTGACAAATCTGGTCCAAACTTGCAGGGGATGAAACTTGAAATTTTTTAAAAGAAGAAGAGTGGATCTTGATGGTTCTAGGTTGTGGGTACTAGGGACTATCAAGAGGGGTTGGTTTGAGTTCAAAACTCAAAGGGAATTAGGTACTTGTTTTGCAAATCACCTAAGCTCAAAATAATGGACATAATAGTTTTGGGGAAAGAAATATATGAAATACAATCCAAAAAAATGAGTTGGACTTGTTGGGACAAAATATTTGGATTGCCCCCAAAGTAGAAGGAGGGGTTTTGAAAGGATTTACCACAAGAGGCATGGTAAAACCATGGGTGGTTTCAAAATAAGAGAAGACCCAAAACTCCTAGTGTTTTCTTTTTAAAAGAGAATAAATATCAAGAATTAAATTTTTGAGAAGGGGATAAAAAGAAGAAAGGTTTTTAATATCCAACACCAGGGTTGAAGAAGATGCCAAAATAAAAATCCTCTGCCAAAGGGAAATTTTTTTTTGAGAGAGAGATTTTTGGAAGGTTTAAAAGACCTTCTTCAAAACCAACCAAGTTTTTGATGAAAACCAACTAAAAATTTTTGGACTGTCACAACACCTACCCCCTTAGGAAAAATCTCATCCCCGAGATTTCAGCTGATCCTCAAATAAGTGTGGGTGCTCTGTCTGAAGAAAATCCTCTCTTTCCCAAGTGGCTTCACTCTCGGTGTGGTTGCTCCACTGAACTCTGAAAAATTTGATGGTTTTCTGACGGGTCCTTCTTTCAGACTCCTCTAATATTTTTACTGGATGTTCCCGATAGGTGAGGTCTTGTTGTACGTCAATGTTTTCATGGGATACTTGTTTCTCTGGGTTGCTTACGCACTTCCTTAATTTTGAGACGTGGAATACGTCGTGGACATCGGATAATTCTTCGGGTAAGTCTAGCTGGTAGGCTACCGTGCCCCTTCGTGCCACTATGCAGAATGGTCCGATGAATCTTGGTGCTAGTTTCCCCTTAATCTTGAATCGTTGCAGGCCCCTCATAGGAGATACTCGTAGATATACAAACTCACCAGGTTCGAATCTGACTCCACGGTGCTTCTGATCGTAATAACTCTTCTGTCGGCTTTGAGCAGTTTTGAGTCGGTCCCTGATTAGTTTGACTCTTTCCTCAGCTTCTTTGAGCATGTCTGGGCCGAAGATACGACTGTCTCCGGTCTCTGACCAATTTAGCGGGGTACGACATCTCCGCCTGCATAAGGCTTCAAATTGTGCCATTTGCAGGCTGGCCTGGTAACTGTTGTTGTATGCGAACTCTGCGTATGGCAAGCTTTCCTCCCAACTGGTCCAATAAGTGAGGACACATGCTCTTAGCATGTCTTCTAGAATTTGGTTTACGCGTTCCGTTTGTCCATCAGTCTGGGGGTGGTATGCGGTACTAAATGCCAGTTGAGTTCCCAGAGCTTGTTGTAATTGATCCCAAAATCGGGAGACGAATTGAGTGCCTCTGTCCGACATTATAGTCTTTGGAACTCCATGTAAGCAGACGATATGGGAAAGGTAGAGCCTGGCAAGCTTCTGGGTGGTGTGGGTTGTCTTCACGGGGATAAAGCGTGCTACTTTAGTCAGTCTATCAGTGATGACCCATATGGCATCATGTCCGTGTCGTGACCTAGGTAGCCCAACAATAAAATCCATTCCAATCTCGTCCCATTTCCACTCGGGTATCTTATTTGGTTGTAATAGCCCAGCTGGTTTCTGGTGCTCGGCCTTGATGCGTTGACATGAGTCACAATATGCAATGAACGTGGCTATGTCCCTTTTCATACCGTGCCACCAAAATGTTTCTGAAGATCTTTGTACATTTTTGTCCCTCCAGGATGGATTGAATACGGAGCGGTGTGGCCTTCAGCTAAGATTTGCTATTTAAGGTCATTGATATTTGGTACGCAAAGTCTATATCCGTACCACAGTATTCCCTGTTTGTCGATAACGAATTCTGAGGCCTTGCCCAAACTTACCTTCGGCTTTTTGCCTTCAATGCTGGGGCGCGCATGCTGAGCCTCTTTAACTCTTTCTATCAGGGTAGGCTGTATTTCTAAATTTGACACACTGCCTTCGGTGACCACCATCAAGTTGAGTTTAGCGAACTCCTACCGAAATTCGGGTCTCAACTTTGGTAGGCTGTCATTGTTCGGACTGGGGTTCCGACTTAGAGCATCTGCCACTATGTTTTCCTTTCCTGGATGGCAGTGGATCCCAACATCATAATCTTTTACTAGTTCCAACCAGCAACGTTGTCGTAAATTTAGTTCTGGTTGTGTGGAAATGTTCTTGAGGCTCTTATGGTCTGTGTATATTTCACAACGATTTCCGAGTAGAAAATGTCTCCATTCTTTAAGTGCATGTATGACCGCTGCAAATTCCAGGTCATGAGTTGGCTAATTTTCTTCATGCTTGCGAAGTTGTCTGGAAGCATATGCGACTACTTTGCCTTCTTGCATTAGTACGCATCCGAGGCCCTTCCGGGATGCGTCACAATATACCTCAAAATTTTTGTGTATGTCTGGCACAATTAATACTGGTGCCGTTGTTAATTTCCTTTTTAGTTCTTGGAAACTCTTCTCGCAAGCCTCTGTCCATTCAAACTTCTTGTCTTTCTTGAGTAACTGCGTCATTGGCTTTGCTATGGTGGAAAACCCTTAAATAAATCATCGGTAGTAACCTGCCATTCCCAGGAAACTTCGTATGTCCGTTACGCTAGCTGGTGGTTTCCAGCCAAGTACGGCCTTGACTTTTTCCGGGTCAACGGCAATACCTTCTTGGGTCAGTACATGGCCCAGAAAACCTACCTGTCTTAGCCAAAATTCACACTTGCTGAACTTGGCATACAATTGATGTTTCCTGAGTTCCCCTAGCACAAGTCGGAGATGTTCAGCGTGCTCTTCTGGTGTCTTGGAGTATATCAGAATATCGTCGATAAATACCTCAACAAACTTGTCCATATATTTCATAAATACTTTGTTCATGAGGTGCACAAAATATGCGAGGGCGTTCGTGAGTCCAAATGGCATTACTGTGAACTCATACAGTCCGTATCTGGAGGTGAAAGCTGTCTTGGGAATATCTTCTGTTCGTACTTTTAATTGATGGTATCCTGATCTTAAGTCAATTTTCGAGAACACCTTGGCCTGAGCGAGCTGATCAACTAAATCATTTATCCGTGGCATTGGGTATTTGTTCTTGATTGTGACCATATTAAGCGCTCGGTAGTCTATACATAATCTCAGTGTTCCATCCTTCTGTTTGGTAAATAAAATCGGTGATCCCAAAGGTGAGGATTTGGCTCGTATATATCCTTTGTCCAGTAATTCCTTTATTTGCTTCTTCAATTCTATCAACTCGGATGGTGCCATTCTGTATGGTTTCTTGTATATGGGGGTGGTACCGGGTGCTAGTTCAATGCTGAATTCTATCTCTCGGTCTGGTGGCATGCCTGGTAGCTCTTCGGGAAATACGTCTGGAAATTCACACACTACTGGAACCTTGCTTAATTCAGAAATATCCACCTTGTTTAATCTCGGTTGCCGGAATATTTTTCTCTCTTTGGCTGAAACTTTTATTGTCTTCCCGTGGTGGTGGGTGAGAATTATAGTCCTGTTGAAGCAGTCAATAAAACCTTTGTTGGTGGTTAACCAATCCATCCCTAAGATGACATCCAGTCCTTTATTTTCCAACACAATCAGGTTGGCGTGAAACTTCAATCCTTCAAACTCAATAATCACACCTTGGCAGTAACTCTGGGTAACTTGCTTAATCCCGGGGGATTTGACAATCATAGATTTTTCCAAAGGAAGCATCGAAAAATTATTTTGCAAAGCAAAATTTTTCGAAATGAATGAGTGAGAAGCTCCAGTCAAACAAAACCACGGCAGGTATTGTGTTGACAGGGAACGTACCGAGTACGATATCCGGGGCATTCTGTGCTTCCTCTCTGGTCACGTGGTTTAGGTGACCCTTCCTGTGGTTGTTATTGGGGTTGAAATTGTTGCGCTTGGGTGCTGAATTATTGCCACCGTGGTTCGGTTTTGGGGTCGAGTTTCTTGGCTTGGGGCACTGCTTGGCATAGTGTCCTTCTTCTCCACAAGCGTAGCAAGTAATGCCTGGGCGATATGTGAACTCCTTGTCCCTTGCATGGAAACTATTGACTGGGCATGAGACGTTTGTCATGGCTTTGTGTGTTCCATTTTTCTGAAATTCCGTCTTGTTCTGATGGTTGCGAGCAAGATTAGTCTGGTCCCTCTTTCGCTTGCGGAAATCCTCCAAACTGCGTCTCTCATTTTCCAAGGTAATGGCCTTATCCACCAATGTCTTGAAATCTGGAAAGGTGTGTACAATTAGCTGGCATTTAAGTGCGGGTGCCAGACCGTCTAGGAATTTTTCCATCTTCTTGCTTTCAGTCATACGCTCTTCGTTGGCGTAGCGAGACAATAGAGTAAACTGACTGTTGTATTCTGACACTGTCATGGTCCTTTGTTTGAGGTCATCAAATTCTCTCTTGTTGATCTTCATTAGACTTTTAGGAATATGCGCCCCATGAAAACCTTCTTTGAACTCTTCCCAGGTTATATTATTTTCGTTGGGGTGCATGTGTAGGAAATTTTCCCACCACGATGCAGCTGCTCCAGTGAGATAGTGTGGTGCATATAGCACGTTCTCGAGGTCTGAAAATTGTGCAATAATTAATTTTCTTTCCATGTCTCGAAGCCAGTCCTCGGCCTCAAGAGGTTTGTCAGTATGAGAAAATGTTTGGGGACACGTCTTCTGTAGCTCAGATAACTTGGATTGCTGCTGATACTGTCCACGGTGATTTCCCATATTGAGAACTTGGTTCATTATTTCCTGATGATGTTGCTGACTTTGCTCATAAAGGCGGCACATTTTGGAAAGTGTTGTTTCACTGTCCTGTTGACTTGACTGCCCCTGTGTGAAATTGTTGCTGGGTTGTGTGCCATAATTTTCCTCTGATGGAGTTGGCATGGAGCGCGTCCAAGGACGAGACATTTTTCACTCTGGGGATAAATTTTGTAAAACTCATAAGGAAAAGAAAAGAGTCGCAGAAATCAATAATTTGCACAAGGATGGGAAAATCTTTAAAAACTCCAGGAATTTTGAAGATAATAAACGGTTGCAGATGGAGAAGGACTGCTCATTACATATCTTACACGCGGGCGGTAATTATAAAATACATCACTCAGGATATGCGTACATAATCCTGACATGTTATTTAGGCTAGTGCACTCCTCCAGTTCCTACGTGATGCGCAAACAAGCTATTTCTCACATCCTAACTACATATAAACATATCATACAAGTCGGAACATCGCATGGCGGCTAAGCGTACTCAGTCGGAGATGTTAACGATCTCCTTCGCCCTACCGAGGGTGAGGCGTAGTGAGGCTGGGGACTCAACCTCCTCCTCGCTGATAGGCTCCAGACGTGAAAGGTTGCGCCGAGAAGATGGAGCGGGCGGCATAGGCGGAACAACACGAACAGGAGTGGGCACAAAGGGTGGTGCAGTGCAGGCTGGAGTGGGTGCAATGACATGGTTGAATTCCTCGGTGGTAGGCAAGCGACGAGCAGTGGAGAGAGTGGTAGGTGCATAAGATGCTGAGGACGAAACGAAAGTCAGTGGCGGTGTGGTGCGCAGGAGCTCCCTCCTGTTGGCGGCACAGCCATGGACTGAGTCCATGCGGGCAGCCACGAAGTCGTCCACCAGGTTGTCGAAAGCTGCCTCCAGAGCCCGAAGGTACTCGATAAGCATCTCAAATGCCTCGTCTCGTTCTCCTCTGGGGCAAGAGAATGCGTAGTGACAGGTGTATGGCACGTGGCATGGAAGGTAGCGGTAACGGCGGGTCTTCATCGAAGGAAGAACATCCCTGAGACGAGCTATCGCCTCACGGGCTGCCATCTGCATAGCATGCTTCTCTGTAGGCATGGCTCTTCGCACGTATCGGAAGCTGCGTAACTCAACACGCCCTCCCTTGAATTGCACCGCGGCCTGGTGCATGGTCAGACTGTCGTTGACCTTGTGCTTATAGAGCATGAAGACTGGGCGCATAGATGGCCCCATCGCGATCTGGACGATGAAGGTGAGAAGTTTGACGAACCCATCAGGCTCGTTAACGAACATCTGTGACTCGCAGTTGTTGTCAGCCATCTACAAAAGTAGGCAAAAATTCTGAGTGGTCAGGTCATAAATTTATGCTGACTGTCAGAAAATGACTACATTTGCAGAAATAAATAATAAGCGCTATTATGCTAATAACCGATTAGCGATCGCACCTAGTGGCTTCCTACAGTCAGCCTGGCTCTGGTACCAAGCTTATCAAGACCGGTTTTCCAATAAAACTGTTCATTGAGAAACCGACCCTTTGATTCCAGTACGAGAAAAATTCCCCTGACTGGTAGCCAGATTCTTGATACAACAAGCCAGTAGCATTGAAATATATTACAGGGTCGAGCGGGGAAGCTCAACCATTTGTTACATGCACGCCAATATTTTACATAATGGCGGATATGACACAGTGGGGTGGGTTACTACTGACTCGAGAATAAAGCGGTGGTGGAATATCACAGTGGTGTGGATAAAATGACTCCTACACTGGCAGCTCATCGAGCGTCGAGGTGAGGCTCGATGAAATTATTTTGGGTAGCGGAAGCGGATATAATACAGTGACCAAAAACCAGGGTCGCACGAGACTGACTGGGACTCCTCTAGGCGTCGGACTCGCTATCGAACTCTTCATCCATGAGATCGCCTTCGTCAGCATCTGGCCAAAACAACAAGCCAGGTGAGTACTTTGAAAGTACTCGCAAGACAGTTCGGACATAGGATATAACAAATGCATGCATGGATGCGTCGTGAGCAATAAGGTACATCCAAATGATGAAGTAGCACGACATTAATTTAGTAAGAAGGAAGTCAGGGGGTAATAAAAATAACTGAAAACCGATCGGGTTATGCGAGCGGCGCCTCGAAGGGTGAACAAATAATGAATCATACCACGATTCGGGCGTCTGGCGACACCACATAAAGGGCTTATAATGAAAGTAAGAGACATGCGTGCCCGCGATCGGACGTCAAGCGACATCACAAAAAGGGCTTATATCAAAAGTAAATAATAACAATGCCGCAGTCGGACGTCTGAGCGACATCACAGAAAGGGCTTATATCAAAAGTAAATAATAACAATGCCGCAGTCGGACGTCTGAGCGACATCGCAGAAAGGGCTTATATCAAAAGTAAATAACAACAATGCCGCAGTCGGACGTCTGAGCGACATCGCAGAAAGGGCTTATGTCAAAAGTAAATAATAACAATGCCGCAGTCGGACGTCTGAGCGACATCGCAGAAAGGGCTTATAATTCATTATTCATATCTGTCAACTTGCAGGAAATAGTGCTCATAGGAAATTATTCAACACTTGATAATAAATGGGTTAGTTCATCCACAGGAAATAAACCTTTAATCGGACTTAACACTCATGTGGTTCTCAGGAGTTTTTATTACCGAGACTGTCACTTGACAAGATAAGTTGGGCACATTATCTGGACATTGATAGGATGATTTCAAGGATTCTTGACTGTGCAGAGTTTTTACTAAAATGCCCACAGCCAACGGATTTCCGTAGTCATGAAAGACTAGTTCCGTTTACGGTATTTCGGAAGAAACACATCTAACCAGTACACACCCATCCAACCTCACGGTGTCAGGGATCACCCTAGACATCGTTCAAGAAAAACTTTGAGACGGGGAGACCACAATCTCGAATAGCATGGGATCAAATTTATATACGCGCGCTCTAAGGGGTGCCCCCTCTCGGTCCCAACCGGAAACACCCATGCCCCCTGACCGGATGATAGGCTTTAATCCAGGGCCATGGAACCCTCATCCCGGCCTCTCGATGTGTGTACCAGAAAGCTGTTTGCAACTTACTGAGCCATATTTCCTTGCGGAAAAACATGTGGTAGTACGGGAGGGAAACAGATGGAAACTGGACCGATTCATGTTGACACTGGTCAAACAGTCAGGCATAAGACTGGCATGCTACAACAATGCCATCTTACTCTTTCTCATGCCATCACATGGCCATGCAAAACTCATACCCAACAACTTATGGGTCTCCGGAACTTACTTGCCTCAATTCCGCATGAAATATGACATTCATCGAGGTGCTCATGATCATGCCATGCAACTACTTAATGCAAACATGCCAAAACACTCATCATATCAAAAGTTCAAACATGCTTGCCTGGTTCGGAGTAGTCAGGGCCTATCTCGGTGAAGTTCGCGGTTCCGTCACCTCCTTCGGTATCTACGGTATACAAAAATACACGTGCTATCGTAAATACCGTGAGGTGTACAGAGATATACCAAATATTTTTCAAATAAATCTGATAAAAAACTAGACAAAATTTTGAAGAGGGCAGAAAAAGAATCACTCAAAAATCATTTTCTGTTTAAAAGTTATAAGTGTTTTGGTCCAAGGACCTTTCTGTAAGGAAATAGAAACTTCCCAGGGGGCTAAGCAGAAAAGTCCAGAAAACGATTCAGACTGGAAAGCGCATTTTGCCAGAATACGTTTTCAGAAAACGATTCGATTGAAAAGAAATGAGAGACTGACAGGCGGGTCCCACCCGTCAGGTTTGAAATTTCAAACGGGGAGACGGAGCTCGTCGGCGCCCGAGAGCTGCGGTGGTCGCCGGCGGCGATCCACGGCGAGGCAGGGGGATCGGGTGGTACCTCCGTGCTCAGTGCGTCTTTCCGCGTCGGTGGGTGGTGGTGGTGGTCGCCGGCGAGCACTACGTCGACGGTGGCCCTTGCTCCGGCGGACGGCGGTTCGGGTGGAGTTGGATCTCGCCGGGGAGTGCTGCGAAGGGCAAATTGAAGTGGGGGTTAGACTTCTGGGTGCTCGAGGGGGTTGCTGACGAGGTTTGGGTGCCGGGGACAGCCTCACCGGAGTGAATCGAGGTGGAGGCCGAGGCGGAACGGGGCGGCCGGAGTTGGGGGAGGAGACCTCCTCGAGGTCCTCCTAGTGGCCTGGCGGAGTGTTGGTGAGGTGCAGAGGTGGTGCGTGCTCGAGGGCGAGCTCAGGGCCCCTTTTTATAGGCGATCCGAGGCGATGGCCGTGAACGGAGTTCTCCGGCGAAGGTTACGGCGACGCAGGGCTTGGTCGGGGTGGTTTAGGGGTTGAGCGTCATCGTGGAGGTCCACTGGCTCCATTTAGGAACTAAACGAGCTTGGATTCAAAGTTTTGGGTTGGGTTCGACGGAACGGGGTGGCGCGGGCCCGTCGGCGGCAGAGTGCGTGCCCTGTGCTTGCCGGGCCACGGCGACGGTGCCGCGGGAGTGCGCTGGCCTGCATGAGCCACGCGGAGGGCCAGGGAGCGATGGGCGGCGCCGGGTGGCGTGGCGAGCTGGCTCAGCCTCATTGCCGCCATCGGTGGCGCAGCCACCGCAGAATCGCCAACGCCGGGCGAGGCTCGCCGCCACCAAGGCCTGCACCCGTCCAAGGGGCGTGCGGCGCGCCTGCCAGGAGGGGCCGTGCGCAACGCGCCAGTGCGCACTGTTGACAGGTGACAGAACTCTGACGAAGAAACGACACTGAACTTCTGAATCTCTGAATTTTTCTGAAAGTGCAAGGTAACAGTGCCGGCCAGGTGTTCGACAGAATGATTTTGGTATGTGGGAGGCTCTCCTTGAGCTGATTTTTGGTGGGGTGGCCTCTCATTGCATCTGGGGGCTGCCTGAATTTTGGTGGAATTTTTGGAGAAGAGAAGATATGCATTTCACCAAATTTGACAAATCTGGTTCAAACTTGCAGAGGCTGAAACTTGAAATTTTTGAAAAGAAAAAGAGTGGATCTTGATGGTTCTAGGTTGTGGGTACTAGGGACTATCCAAAGGGGTTGGTTTGAGATCAAAACTCAAAGGCAATTTGGTACTTGCTTTGCAAATCACCTAAGCTCAAAATAATGGACATAATAGTTTTGGGGAAAGAAATATATGAAATAAAATCCAAAAAAATGAGTTGGACTTGTTGGGACAGAATATTTGGATTGCCCCCAAAGTGGAAGGAGGGGTTTTGAAAGGATTTACCACAAGAGGCATGGTAAAACCATGGGTGGTTTCAAAATAAGAGGAGACCCAAAACTCCTAGGGTTTTCTTTTTAAAAGAAAATAAATATCAAGAATTAAATTTTAGAGAAGGGGATAAACAGAAGAAAGGTTTTTAATATCCAACACCAGGGTTGAAGAAGATGCCAAAATAAAAATCCTCTGCCAAAGGGAAAAAAATTTGAGAGAGAGATTTTTGGAAGGTTTTAAGGACCTTCTTCAAAACAAACCAAGTTTTTGATGAAAACCAACTAAATATTTTTGGAGTGTCACAGCTCCCCTCTTTATAAAGGGGCAGGGGCGAGGCTCGGCCGCCCCCTCTCGGCCAATCCGACCCGTTGAAGTGACAGCGAGCGGGGCCGTCGACCGCCCTCCCTGCTCCATTGAAGGCGCGTGGGAATCGACCCACGCACGTGCACGACTTCCCACATCCCACGCGCATGTCATTCGCTCTGCATTATGCATGCAGCGAACGTGGCGCAAGGGGCGGGCACAGTGGGATGCGTGGAGAGACGGTTCCCAAGCGAGGGCAGTAAATGGGAGGCGGCCCTACGGTCTCAAAGAGACACGTGAGCCGCCTCTTTACTGTGCACCACAAGGTTACGCCAGCATGCTTCCGTCATGCGTGCGCGCACGACCCCCACGTCGCGCGTTCAACACAGGTCGTGGAGAAGCGCAGCGGACGGAGCAGTTACCGCAGTAAAATCCGCCCTAACTACCCGCGCACCATTCTGGGCCTGGCCCAACAACGTGATGCGCTTATGTGTGGCCCAGGCCCGGGGGCTCCTGTCGGTGTACAAAAGTAGGGGCTCTCCTTTTGACCCCTTTACTTGTGCACGTGCAGTCAGAGCCACCCGCCACGACCACGCATAACAGGGCAGGAAAGGGAAGCCGGAGAGAAGCCGAAGGCACAAGACAAAGCGAAGCAACGACAAGGACCAAGGCCACAAAGATCAGATGGACAAAGCAGGTTTCCCCGGAAAGGACCCTTGCCGGGGCAGCCTCAGCGGCCCCGACAAGACCCTTGCCGGGGCAGCTTGCCCACGCCAGCCGAGCGAGCCACCCTTGAGCCCACCAACGCTCGACAAACGCCTTGGGATAGGGCTCGGGAGGCACCTCCGTGGTGGCATGCAGATCTTTGTGAAGACAAAGAATAGTCAAGATCAAATGGGGATAGGAAGGCAACCATCCTCACCGAAGAAACCCACAAGACCCTGGGCAAGATCCTTGCCGAGGACGCCTGCGCGCCACGGCAAGACCCTTGCTGGTCCAGCCGGCAAGACTCTCGCCAAGTGCGTCGGCAGGGCCACTGCCAGGCCCGCACCAGCCAAGTCTCCGCCGCCGTTCGCATTCAGCTGCCGACCCAACTAGCTGGGCAGGCACCTGCCTAGTAACATGCAAACCTTCGTGGACGCTCCACCACCGCGCCACCTCAGCTGCCTTCCTGCCTACATGGCACCGCATGCACCGCTGGCCAGGGCGTGTGTCGAAGCAAGGAGGGGCGGCGACGGATGGGACGGGCCTCGCTCTCGTCCCCGCTAAAGCGAAGGGACACCTAACCCTCACATTAAATGCGCTTTGTCCTGTAACGCCAGCGATAAGCTCATAGCGCTGTAGCACTTTCCACCTCCTGTATGCCACTGTGGCAGCCCCTTTCGCCTATAAAAGGAGGCCCATGGCGCACTGGAGAGGGATTCGGCTCTTTTGAACCACGCGCTGACCACAGCTAGTTCGAGAGCTCAAGAACTCTCAGAAATACACCCCCCAAAGCAGGACTATGGTTTTACGCATATTTGCGGCCCGAACCTGGGTAAATCCCCTTTGTGTTGTCTACTAGTCCCGCTCTTCTCACGATCCCCGCGCCCCGCAACCGTAGAAGGGATCCCAGTGATCCCATAGGTGTCGTTTCCCACCGACATAAAGCAACCATATTCAGATTTGGAAACTATTGGATGGATTTTGAAGGTTTATATAATACTATTTGCAAGGCATGGAATCACAATTATACAATAAACTATTCGGAAAATGATGTTGCTGCTAGATTCAAATGCGTGAGAAAAGCTTTAAAGCTGTGGAGCGGAAATTTATCCAGACTAAACTCCATCATATAAAAATGTCGTAATGTGATGACTATGCTAGATGGACTTGAGGAACAAAGACAACTAACCACCATGGAGCAAAATTTTAGAATCATTCTGAAAAGACACATTCTCAAACTCCTTGTGGCAAAAAGGATATATGGGAAAAGTAGGTTTAAAAGACGAGATATTATCTTTCGGGATGAAAATTCCAAATTTTTCCATGCCATGGGTACCATGAACTACAGAAAGAACTATATTTCCACAATATCAACCAGTGATGGTACAATCCACTCCTCTCATGACCAAAAGGCTGTTGTTATATGGCGGGCACACAAGGAGAGGTGTCAGTGTACAAAAGTAGGGGCACACCTTTGTACCCCTTTACTTGTGCACGGGCAGTCGGAGCCACGCGCCACGGCCACACTAAGTAGGGCAGTGGAGGTGAGCCGGAGAGAAGCCGAAGCCCAAGACAACGCTAAGGCCAAGAACACAAAGAAGCAGAGGGACGGAGTAGGTTCCCCCGGCAAGACCCTTGCCGGGGCAGCTCGCCCACACCAGCGGAGCACGCCACCCTTGAGCCGACAGTTTCCAACACCATCAACCACGTTGGGCCAGGGCAAGGGAGGCACCTCAATGGTGACATGCGGATCTTTGTTAAGACAGGGAATATTCAATATCAGATGAGGATTGGAAGACAAAGATCCTCGGCGAGATCCTTGCCGAGGAAAGCCACAAGACCCCCGGCAAGATCCTTGCCGGGGACGACTGCGCGCCATGGCAAGACCCTTGCCGAGGACGCCAGCAGGGCCACTGCCAGGCCTGCAGCAGTCAAGTCTCCACCGCCACTCGCATGCAACTGCCAGCCCAACCAGCTGGGCAGGCACCTGCGTGGCAACGAGTGGCTTCTGAGCCAACTCAGCAAGCACTTGCGTGGTGGCATGCAGATCTTCATGAAGACCCTACCATCACGCCACCTCAGCTGCCTGCCTGCCTACATGGTGTCGCATGCACCGCTGGCCTAGGCGCGTGTCGAAGCAAGGCAAGGCGGCAACGGACGGGACGGGCCTCGCTCCCGTCCCCGATAAAGCTAAGGGACACCTAAGCTACGCATTAAATGCGTCTTGTCCTGTAACACGAGCGATAAGCTCATAATACTATAGGCCTTTCCACCTCCTGTGTGCCATTTTGGCAGCCCCTTTCGACTATAAAAGGAGGCCCATGGCGTACTGGAGGGGGATTCGGCTCTTTTAAACTACACGGCCACCATAGCTAGTTGGAGAGCTCAAGAACACTCAATACATCCACACCATAGCAGGACTGGGGTATTATGCATCCTCGCGGCCCGAACTTGGCTAAACGATCCTTGTGCTGACTGTTAATCCTGCTCTTCTCACAATCCTGCGCCCCGACAACCGTAGTAGGGATTCTTGTTATCCCATAGGTGTCGTTTCCCACCGACATCTTTGGCGCACCAGGTAGGGGGATGGCGCAGCTGTGCGGATCTGGTTTAGCAACCAGCTTATAAGTTCCGCATGGCCATGGTTCCTAAGGAAGAATATGGCCGAGAGAACGGTGTTTCCTACAAGCGCGAAAGGCGCCAATGCGGCGACAGGAAAGCTAAGTCATGCCAAACTTTATATATTTCCTTTTTATATAAGGTTATTCCCCTCGGAGATCTTGTTCTTTGTATGGAAAACCTGTATCTATCATCCATATTGCACTTGTATCACCATCTCTTCGCCGAACTAGTGCACCTATACAATTTACCATTGTATTGGGTGTGTTGGGGAGACAAAAGACTCTTTGTTATTTGGTTGAAGGGTTGCTTGAGAGAGACCATCTTTATCCTACGCCTCCCACAGATTGATAAACCTTAGGTCATCCACTTGAGGGAAATTTGCTACTGTCCTACAAACCTCTGCACTTGGAGGCCCAACAACGTCTACAAGAAGAAGGTTGTGTAGTAGACATCACGGCGGCGCGCCTCGGACCCTGCAAAAATCCGGCGGGTCTTTCTCTTCAATCCAGCACCACCGGCCCCGCCATTCTTCCCACCTCTCCTTCATGGCGCCCTCCGGGTATGCCCCCTTGGCCCGTGGGATCCAGGCGATACAACCGGAAATGGCGCCCCCTGGTTGGATCCGAGGGAAGAAGTAGTGGCGGAAGAGCGCCGTGTTGGGATGCACCCCGGCGAAGCCCTCGCAGAGGTGCATGAAAAGAGCCATGCACGCCACAGCATTTGGAGTAAAATCCAAAAGGTGGAAGCCGTAGGTGTGCATGATGTCGTTGAAGAAATCGGAGAAGGGGGGACAGAGCCCGCAGGAGAAGTAGTCGGCAAAGAAAGGGTACCTATTTTGGGGCGGCCTCGGCGCAGTTGGCAGGGATGACGCGCGTGGCTGGATGCCCCGTCGTCTCACCCCCTGTCTTCACCCCCACAAAGGTTTGAAGGCCTCCCGGAGCTCGAACACGTCAACCATCGAGGGGAAGTAAGCGAGCTGCATCCGTCGCGCCGCCTGGTCACTCTTCGGCGGCTCCGTCGCCCCGACATCTTTGGCCACTCCCTTACCCTTGATGGATTTGGGAGCCATGGCGGCTGCGGGAAGCAAGGGGCGGAGGATGGCAAAGACGCAACGGCGGCAAGAGAAGGCGAGAGCTCGAGAAGGAGGAAGAAAGGGGGCGGCTGCTCTAAGATTGGGGAAGACGCAGGAAAGGGGTAAAGTGTGCAGTGCGCCTGCGGTTATTCCTTTTTACGGGGAAGGCGCGGGCCGCCTCCTTTCCCATTAACTGCGATGTGACACATGCGTGCGAGAACCGCCCCACGGATGCCGCCCACGTCAGACACGCCCCACCCCCCCCCCCCCCCCACGTCGCGCGTTCAACGCGGGTCATGGGGAAGCGCAGCGGACGAAGAGTTACTGCGGTGAAAATCCGCCCCGCCTGCCCGCGCACCGTTCTGGGCCTGGCCCAACAACGTGTCGCGCTTATGTGTGGCCCAGGCCCGTGGGCTCCTGTCGGTGTACAAAATTAGGGGCACACCTTTGTACCCCTATACTTGTGCACGGGCAGTCGGAGCCACGCGCCACGGACACACTAAGCAGGGCAGAGGAGGGGACCTGGAGAGAAGCCGAAGCCCAAGACAACGCCAACGCCAAGAACACAAAGAAGCACAGGGACGGAGCAGGTTCCCCCGGCATGACCCTTGCCAGGGCAGCTCGCCCACACCAGCGGAGCACGCCACCCTTGAGCCCACAGTTTCCAACACCATCAACCATGTTGGGCTAGGGCTCGGGAGGCACCTCCATGGTGACATGCGGATCTATGTGAAGACAAGGAATATTCAAGATCAGATGAGGATTGGAAGACAATGATCCTCGGCGAGATCCTTGCCGAGGAAAGCCACAAGACCCCGGGCAAGATCCTTGCCGGCGACGACTGCGCACCACGGCAAGACCCTTGCCGGGCCCCCTGGCAAGACCCCTGCCGAGGACGCCAGCAGGGCCACTGCCAGGCCCGCCACAGTCAAGTCTCCACCGCCACTCGCATGCAGCTACCAGCCCAACTAGCTGGGCAGGCACCTACGTGGCAACGAGCGGCTTCCGAGCCAACTCAGCAAGCACCTGCGTGGTGGCATGCAGATCTTCGTGAAGACCCTACCACCGCGCCACCTCAGCTGCCTGCCTACCTACATGGCGCCGCATGCACCGCTGGCCTGGGCGCGTGTCGAAGCAAGGCAAGGCAGCAACGGGCGGAACGGGCCTCGTTCCCGTCCCCGATAAAGCTAAGGGACACCTAAGCTACGCATTAAATTCGTCTTGTCTTGTAACACGAGCGATAGGCTCGTGGTATTGTAGGCCTTTCCACCTCCTGTGTGCCACTGTGGCAGCCCCTTTCGACTATAAAAGGAGGCCCATGGCGTACTGGAGGGGGATTCGGCTCTTTTAAACTACACCGCCACCATAGCTAGTTGGAGAGCTCAAGAATACTCAATACATCCACACCAAAGCAGGACTAAGGTATTACACATCCTCGCGGCGCGAACCTGGGTTAACGATACTTGTGCTGACTATTAATCCTGCTCTTCTCACAACCCCGCGCCCCGGCAGCCGTAGTAGGGATTCTTGTGATCCCATAGGTGTCGTTTCCCACCGACAAGAGGTTGGGAACTTCTATCAAGCCCAAGATGTTGTTTAACCTATCTGAGATGATACATCCAGTAAATCTTATCCATATGGATGACCCTTTCACCTTGGATGAAATTGAGAATGTGGTTAAGGATTTCCCAAATGATAGAGCACCTGGTCCTGATGCCTTTAATAGTAGTTTCCTTTAAAAATGATGGATAATTATTAAGCAAGATTTCTGTAAAATGCTTTGGGATTTCTTTGAAGGTAACTCTGATATCGAAAGCATCAACACTGCTTTCATTACTTTGATGCCAAAGAAACAGTCTCCTGAAAATATGAATGACTATAGGCCTATCTCTTTGGTTACAATGCCTCTGAATTTTTTACTAAGCTCATGGCCAACAGACTTCAGAAGGAGATCACAAAGATCATTCATCAAAATCAATATGGTTTCATTAAAGGAAGAAACATTCAGGACTGTCTTGCTTACACATTTGAATATCTAAATATTTGCCACAAATCTAGGAGGCAAATTATCATCCTTAAGCTGGATTTTGACAAGGCTTTTGAAAGAATTGAATACAGTGCTACTATTGAAATGCTCAAAGCCAAAGGGTTTGGACCAAGGTGGATTAATTGGGTCACTAGAATCCTAAACTGTACTTCCACTTCTGTCCTACTAAATGGAGTTCCTTGGAAAAAATTATATGCAAAAGAGGTGTAAGGCAAGGAGATCCTGTTTCCCCACTTCTATATGTCATTGCTGCTGATCTACTACAAACAATTATGAATTATGGCATGGATAAATGGAGAAATCTCACTTCCAGTAGAAAATAGCTATGGCCAGCAATACCATATAATTCAATATGCAGATGATACTCTGCTTATTATGCCCGCTAACAAGGATCAATTGATGCACCTCAATTCCCTATTACAGTTTTTCAGCATGTCTACAGGGTTGTTTGTGAACTACAACAAATCCTCCATTGTATCTGCCAACATTGATAATGCTGTTGCTCTAGATCTAGCAGACAGTTTCGGGTGTAAAGTTGAAAGTCTACCTTTTACATATTTAGGGCTACCACTTGGAACCACCAAACCTTCTGTTCATGACCTCATGCTAACCATAGCCAAAATTGATAGAAGATTACCTGGAGTTGCAAATTTCATGAGCCATGCTGGCAGATTGACATATGTAAACTATGTGGCCACATCCATGCCCATCTTTGCTATGTGTACCTTTAAGGTTCAGTATACCATATTGGATCATGTAAACAGAGCTGCCAGGAATTTTCTATGGTATGGTAATGAGGTTAACAAAAAACGAAAATACCTTGCTAGTTGGAAGATGATCTATAAGCCAAAAAAGTTAGGTGGTCTTGGAGTTCTGAATATTAGAGTCCAAAATATTGCCCCGTTGATCAAACACCTTCACAAATTCTACAATCATGAAGATATCCATCGGTTAATTTGATATGGCAAGCATATTACCCAAACAATACTACACCTCATGCTTCCATTAATAAAGGATCCTTTTGGTGGAGAGACCGTGTAAGCCTAAGAGATCTATACATAGGTATGGCAACTTGTACAATTAAGAAAGGTGACATTGTTTTGCTATGGGAAGATGTATGGAAGGGATGTATCCTCAAAAGAAAATGGGTTGAACTCCATTCTTATGCAAAAAATCCCAACATAACTATACATCAGGCAAAATCTATGAATGATCATAGCAACATGTTCCAATTACCTCTCTCCATGACCGCCTATGATCAATTTAATACCCTGTCTGAGCAGCTTGAAGAAATCAGAGAAAATCAGGATCACGACAAATGGATATTTATGTGGGGAAACTCCACATACTCTGCAAAGAAAATTTATGAAATCCTTGTGGGAAACCAGCAAGCTCCCTTGCCAATGCAATGGATCTGGAAAACATGGTGTCTACAAGGACATAAATTATTTTGTTGGCTGATGTTGAATGACCGAATAAATACCTGTGAGCTACTATCCAGGAAAAGTTTTGCTCGACATAGCACTGAAAGTGTTTTATGCAAGGATAATCTGGAAGACATAACTCATCTGATTTTCAATTGCTCCTTCAGTGAAGGTTTCTGGTGGAGTATTGGAGTTGAATGGAACACTTATCTGAATATGTACATGATGATCATGGAAGCAAAACAACGGTATAATTGGGATTTCTTCATGGAAATTATAATTATTGGCAGCTGGGCCATATGGAACCAGAGGAATTATCTTATCTTTGAAGGCATACCTTACTCCATCATAAATTGCAAAAACAATTTCAGGAGATATCTACAGGATACTAGGATCAGGGCTAAGCCTAGTAACAAGGAAGGAATGCTATCATGGCTAGATAGTGTGTGATAAGTTTTTTTAATAGTATCCTTATATTTAGGCTAATAAATCTGTAACTGGCATACTCATGCCACCATGTACAATGTTTCTAACCCCTTAACCTATAAATGAAAAAGATTACAGTAGGGATTTTACCCTACTGTAAATGGTCAAAAAAAGATTGTTGTGTTTCTTGGTCGGAGTGAAATGTGCATGACCATGCTTTCATTCTTATCTATCTTTTCTGGTCTATGCTATTCTGTTATGAGTGCACAATATTATCTGGAACGGAACTTATCTGGTGTCCTTGACCATGATTTAGTTTCGGTCCGAACTTAATCAATTTTGGCGAAAGTCATCCAAAATTTGGGATTTCCCGCCCAAGTCAAGATCAGGTCTTTGATGATGGTTCCCATGTGCCATTCAACAACTGCCATCAAATCTTGGCCGTTGAATCACAAAAGTCCTCCGACTGTTGTCATCAGATTGATTCATCGAGTGCGTTTATTTCCTCCCGCGTATAAATACTGCGCCGCCCCCGTCCACCCTCATTCACTACGTCTCTCCATTGTCTTCCTCTGAACCCTTACCGTACTGCTCCACCTCGAGTGTGACGACGCCGATCATGCTCGTCGCTTAGCTGCAGGAAGGAGGTCGCCGAAGTCCTTCCTCGCCGCCATGGGTCATCTTGCACCCCCGCGGCGCCGTAGTGGCTGCACATCGCCGAGCTAGGGTATGTGCAGCACTAACTCATGCTTCCGTCTCATTGTTCGAGTTCATCCACGGTATTTTTCATATGATTTTACCGTATTTATCAGATCTTCACCATTAGGTAAAATCCTTGGATGTGGTTCATAGTTTTCACTGCTCCTTGTTCCGATCTAGGGTTTGTGTTTTTGTCTCGAACGGATGGAATGCTTATCACGATATCTAGTATTTTTCCATCTATGTACTAGGTCGTCCTGGTCATTTCTTTCTCTCCAAACATTACTCAAAGTCTAGGTCTACATCTTCGAAAAATAATTTTTCTTCAAAATCTTTGCTATGTGCATTTGTAACCCTACCCCGTTTTCCCTCGCGTCTATGCTTATTCACAGGAAAATGCAGTCTGTTAAAGATTCTGCCCAACCAATGGGTCACACTGACTGAGAAGAAGAGAACATTTTCTCATACGAGGTTGTCTTGAAGGCGTAATCAGCCGAACAGTACTCTGAATACAAAATTTTAGTATTTCAAGCAGAGTTTCAGCCCTTTAGATGAGATCGGATGGTGATGACCCAATCATGAAACTTTCTCATTTTGGCGATATGACACTTTCTCGTATTGAGAACTTTTCTATTTGAGGCATCTTAATCAAGTTTTTGACTATGCCCAAATCTAGTGTCAACACATTTGAGGCTTGGTTAGAACATTATTAGAACACTCAGCAGCAGTAGGATATTACCTCTAAGATAGAGGGCCCAAACCTAGTTGATATTTCTCTTGTGAATCCTGTTCCTAGATTCTCCACGCCCACCTTGTTTCACAAAATCCCCAAATCATGAGTATAGCCATGAAATACTTGCGACCTTTCGACAAAAGAAATTTAATTTTTTTATTACCACATAATAACACTCTACTCACTAGCCTATTTATAACAAGTTCACCTCTCCCTATCCGTCATCTTCTTCCCCATCCGCACCACATCAGGACAAGCTTTCTGCCGCCAGCACACCCCCAATCATCGCTGCTTCAAGCACCTCACCTAGCTGTTATGAGTAGAAATTGCACCACTATAGATGGCAGCCGGTGCCACTCGAAGCTCGCCGGTGTTTTTGCTGCGAGGAAGCCGAAGACTGCTATGAGCGATTGCAAGCACCTGGTGTAGGCCCAGCAGGCTTCCTACAACCATGGTGAGGCAATGCTGCAAGAAGTGGTGGGACGGTGGTGCTGCTGAGAAGAGGGACCAGGGGTGCGGCGATGGGCGGTCGGCGCTGCTACCAAGCAGGAGTCTTGGTGCGCCGGCAACGATGATGGTACGAGAGCGAGGGCGAGTGGCAACAAGACATTGCAGAAATCTTTGTGGTGACACTGCATATGGAGAAACTAGGATCAAGTTTTGAGCCTACTAGACGGCGACAAGACTGACATTACAGCAATAGTTTAGCTATAAGATAAGAACCACAGAGGGGTACGAAGCCAGCTCCACATACAATTGTACAATCGAATATGACAAAGCATGGTTTGGAAGGGGAATACAGCCATACGGTAGTTTACATTCATGTTCTCAAGCACAAGCAGAGTCTTTTTTAAACACAATTTGTGATACATAGCAGATTGGTGCCACAAAGCGTTCACGATCGAGCACAGCAGAAACAAAGCAGAGTCATTCAGCACAGGGTGCAGGTGGGCATGAAGCCGAGTCTCAGAAGAAGTCTGGGCCTTGCTGGAAGAACTCAAGGTCTGGGTGAGTGCTTCCACCTGAAGGACTTGAATGCCTCGAATGCCTGCGTCAACAGAAAACCAGGAGGTTGGCATCAGCTGTTCATCAGAGTTTCAACCAGTGACCACCCCTAAACCCCAGGAGGATGCAACTAGGAATAAGCATAGTTGTTTCGATTATATGTTAGTGAACTGTGTTCAATGACTTCCATGACGCAAGAATATATAGAAATTTGTATTGTGCTAGATGTTGCATTGGATGTGAGTTAGCAATCAGCGCGAAAAAAATGAACTATAAGAACGGTCTGTTTCTTACTTGAGACAACAAACCTTTCTAAAGCGGTGGTGTCAGGTACAATAACAGGCCATCTTGAGCCTTACCGGTTGCCAAGCATAAAGTGGGTCTACAAAAAATGTTAAGAAAAGCTAACTTACCTCACAAAGCGAGATGGTTCAAATCCTGGAAGATCGGGCGGGCCAATTGGATCGTAGCGACCACCGGGCGGAACACTCCTATTATGAAATATTTGATTCCGTTTATGACAGAACAAATATTGCAATGGAATATTTAGTAAAGGAAAAATGAACATACCCAAGGTCACCAAAAGGAGTAGAAGGATTTGTAGGAAAGAAGCGTGGATCATTTGGACCTGTAGTAATCAAATAGGTTCCATGTTAGACAGTACAGAGGAGCAAATGTAAAGAGATTCCACAGATACTCAGTTAACATATTACCAACGTGCATACTACCACCTGTCCCACCACTGCAAAAAATAAGACACATGGTTAATTATGTGCGGAAGAACAGATCTGTCGATGCTTTTACATGTATATTATGGTTGGAGACAGACCTGTGAGGGTAGAAGCCAACATCAGGAACAGGGAAGGTGTCATCATGACCAACCGGAACTACTGGAGGATAAATCAGCCTGTACCACAATACATAAACGGAAATATTAGCCCCATTATCAATATCCTATAACCAATTCACTGGTAGCCTATTTATCCTACAAAGAGTGCTAGAGAGTGCAAATTTTGGTAAAACAGAAATTAAGTTGACATGAACCGGCCCCTTCACTAGTTTGTGCACTTGTAAAGAAAATTCTTAGGAAATTCAGAGTACTATAAAGTGTCAATTCAGGCACATGTACCGAATTTCAAATAAATAAATAATCATATGCCTGATGTAGCAAAAGGACAGGACAGAGTATAAGTATAGAGCAAAAGGATGTTCTTATATATATGCGTACCAAATTAGATGGCAATAGAATATGCGTAAGGACATGCATGCCCATGAAAAGTGAACAAGGCCAGTTGATATCAGGATCGAAGGTATGTTCCAAGCCATTCAGCTTGTCATTGAAGGCGGTGCAGGCATGAATGAAGTAGAAGAAAACTAGAAAATACTCACTAGTGGCTAAGCCTTAGAGATTTCTGATCAGATTGGACAGGACTCAATAAAATATAAACAAAGTACAAAAAGATGAATAAAGAAGTGCCACACAACAGAAGAGTGGGAAATACAAATGGTTGTACCTTGTATTAGGGTTTTCCCACAGAAAATTCTCAGAACTGGAAGTAGAAGTGACAACAAAGTACAAAAAGGTGAATAAATAAGTGCCACACAAAAGAAGAAAGGGAAATACAAATGGTTGTATTCGTACCCGGCAGGTTCAATCATCCATGTAAACGGGTTTTCCCACAGAACATATTCAGAACTGGAAGAAGTTCCAACAAAGTACAAAAAAGGTGAATAAAAGGAGTGCCACAAAAAAGAAGAAGGAGAAATACAAATGGTGGTATGCTTACCCGGCTGGTTCAGTTATCCTTGTACTTGGGTTTTGGAACGTAACATTTCCAGAACTGCATGGAGAAGTGCCACAAGTTAGAGAATTATTAAAAAATGGGGTCGGCTACAACAGAAAAGCTTTGGAAGTTAAACTTTAGGCAAAGGAGGAAAATCATCAGAATATTACCATAAAATCCCAAATTCCCTAAATAATGATATTAATTCATTTGTACCAAGTAAAAGTGCAACATGGAAGTAATTTGAGAGGGCAATATACTAGATTGTTTGTTTGCGATGAGATAACCAGAAACTTAGTCTGATTTTTAGTGTCAAAGATGGAGATGGGACATGCCAAAAGTTTAAAACCCAGCATAGAAATACCTGTTTATTGACGAACTGCTCTCAACATTAGGATTCTGGGCGGCAGCAGCATCCTTACCATTCAATTCAGCCAATAAGCTTAACTTCAGGATATTAATGAAGTCCGTAAAATTCTTGTACAAATCTTTATAATTCCTAGACTGTTCTTCAGAGAAGAAATCCTTCACACTGTATACAAGGAACCAGGGTCAAAAACTCGAAACTATAAACTGGAATATCCACACTATTCAACATAAGGCCAGTCAACAGAGCAAGTACCCAAAATATTTTACATAATGATAAACTAAACATGAAAAATTGTCCTCTTGGCTGAACTGGGTCTTGCTTAAGAAATAAATTAGAAATAGATATAGTATTACTTATTGCCACTTGTATCACATTGGATATCCATATCCATATCTTGTGCAGAAAATCATACTCAATCGAACAAAATACATTTCTATACTAAGATATTGGTAGCAACCCAAGTCATCACATAGTATAATAGAGCAAGCACACTAACAGGTTGGCAGAATTCATAAACAGGCTATATAAGTCTACCTCATCGTTACTAGTTACACCATTTATACTGTTCCACTTATAGTGACATCGTTTCTATAATGCTTGTTAGTACAAGTGAAGGGACTTAACAAAAAGAATGTGCATACAACAAAGCACAAAAAACCATCGCAGTAGCTCAACCATTGAAGTAGTCTTTACATATATAAAATGTCTCCATACATAAAAAAGAAAATGAATGTGTAGCAAAGCTGGAGTGGTTATATACATCATATGTCCGAAACAGGTCTTGAGTTCAAATAGCATGGCTGACAATTCATGTTATTATGTTACCAAATATTTTAGTCAGCAAAGGTGGCAACGATGGTGATAGAGTAAACCAACCATCAACATGCAAAATGAAATATGTATAGTTGCAAAGCAAATTTCTAATTTAGCCCCACTTGTTAGTATCCAAATAGTGGGAAGGTGAAAAGATCACCACTACCGACTAAAATATTTTTGGAATGAAGATTACCACATAATGTACATGTCTTAGATCACAAAACGTATTTCCGTGTGAAGCAAGTAACAGGTGTTCTAGTAACAATAATAAGAAAAGCCCATGGAATCTAAGAATGATATAAAACAATAATAACAAGACTGGAACATACTTTATGTGGACATTGCAGGGTTTCTTGTGTTGTGCCTCAAGATCCCGCGCATTAATAGCAAGGAAGTCAGCAATCCGTAGACATTCCATTAAGATGCACTTCTTCTTGCCCTCCTCCTCCTTGGAGTACAAAAAGGCATAGCAGTTGTACATACTGTTCCAACCCTCAAATCCCACCTCCAGCTCGTCTAGAATCAAGAAAAATAAAAACATTAAATATATAATTAAAGGGTGGCGATTACATTGCAATTCAGGACTCTGCAGAGTCACTTTCCTCTTTCATCTCACAACAAAATATAACTTAATTAATTCCCATCGAGTGAACCAAGAAGACAGAATTTAAACTCCCATTAGATACTTACAATTTACTATATTCCGGCTAGAATGACGGGTAAATTAGTTCCACAATGCAAGCAGGAAAAGAAAGCCATGGGTTCTATTCGTTTAATGACCAGATGTTCGGTGCCTCACTACTGGTAACAACTATTTAGCGTAAGCTAAGTTTTAAAATTTAGATTTGAATTCCCCGCCTATTAAGATAAGTTTGACCCTGAAAATAATTCCAATTTTATCTCTTCTAAAAAAGGGTAAGGTCTGCCTTACGTTGTCTTTTCGTCTAACTCCCCTCACCTCACTACGTAAGCTCTGTCCCCATACCACCTCAATTTTATTGAAGTTTTTCCACCGGTTCCTTGAAAACCAATTAAACTGCCCCACTTCTTATTTTTACCAAATAAAATCATGTTTCATTGGTAAGTCAATAATGTTATGTGGGTCAGTCCATCAAACATGGTTTCTTATCCCTTAATTAGTGTCCTAGTTAATTAAGCAAATTTGTTAGCAAAGACTCAAGTCAGTTTAGAGACCGTATTAGAATTTTAACAGATGTATTGGATTGTTGGTCAAGTCTTTTCTATACTTTAGAAAAGGACCGAACCCTCTAAATAAAGCTGAGAAGAATATTGCCGTTTACTTTTATGTACTTCTTAGTAATTAAGGTGGGTCATGTATGTAGTAGAACATCCCAATTTGGTATCAGGTCCATCTATGATGGCGGGCAAAGAAATCAAGATCGAGGCTTTGGAGCAGACGAAGCTCATCATGAAGCAATTGGAGGTCTTCACATGCCAATAAGGGAAGAAACAGATGCTCCTTGCGGGGCAAGTGCAGTGCTTGACGGCGCTCAAGCAATGGCAGTCGGCCTTGCCACCCACCAGGTTTAGCGGCCGCGGCTGCCGCCCAAGATAACGCCTCTGTGTCCCAGGCCCTCCTCCCCATCGACGATGCTCACTTGGTGGGGTAATTGCCACAGCCGCCACAACCCGACCTCTACCCGCTGGCTAGATTACCCTCTCCCCACCCCCTTGCTTTCCTCCCTACGTGCCTTCGCAACACATCCATGTACCAACTCTTGCCACATCCACCACTAGACTCCATCCCCCTTTCACCATCTCGAGCCATCTCCTTCCTCGCCGCAGTTGCCCCTTAACACCAATCAGGGCTAGCTACTTTGCACACCGACCTCATAGCTCAAATCCCACCCCAAACCCCTCCCCGATTTCGCACCCACCTACCCGAAGATTTACGAGAAGCAGCAGCTACAAATCAAAGCCACCTTCACGCCTCCACCTGCCAACCTATTTCATATGCCGTTATGGCCGTGCCCCCCTCCAAACCCATCAACGGAACCACCCCGCCCATCACCTCCCTTCTGACCTTGCCAAACCATCACCAGTGGTGAAGGCAGCTATTTGGTTATATTTGACGCGGTCAATACCTAAACGCTGCATAAATACATATTGCACTAGTCAATATTTACGTCTAAAGCTACCTTTTGTTGGGCCTTGTCAATGCACGTACCCTAGTCTACTATAGTATTATGATATGGCAGAACTTGCGACTAAAACTACTCTTGTACTCATACTGAAAACATGATCATGCGTGACAGCAGCGGTAGGGCCCAGCATGAGGTGGCGACCAACGGCTGGCACTCGGCGAGGCGGCGACCCGCTGCATCTGGGCCGTCGACCGGCGACAGCAACTCACTAAAATATCTAGTGAGATATTTTGTGTGCTATTACTTATTTTCAGATTGTAGTCGTATTTTTTGCACAAGTAGTATATATCTAGTATTCTAGTGATCTTGCTCTTACATAGTTGTATATATCTAGTATTCTAGTTTCTCCTTCACAAACTCTGCCACACCTAAAAATTACTCCTGCCACCGCCACTGACCATCACCTCGACTCAGGATCATGTTCTGTCATTGGCACGCTTCCACAAGCTCGACTTCCCAACATATGATGACTCAGTCGATCCCCTTGGTTGGCTCAATTATGTGCAAGTAGTTTTTTCGTGGGTAGCGCACATAATGAGGCCGACAAGGTTTGGACTATAGCCTGCCACCTCACCAATGAGGTTCAGTTTTGCTACTTACAGCTTGAGCTAGACTTTGGCATGCCAACATGGGAGCAGTTCAAGGGGGCCTACCACGCTTAGTTGGGCCATCACTTCGTGCAAATCCCTTGAGCAAGTTGGTGCATCTGCCGTTATTGCAGACTACACCAGCAGGTTGCTAGTGGTCAAGTGCCAAACAATGATCCATTAACATCACCCCAACGACAGTTTTGGTACATGGTCTTCGTATTGACGTTGAGCTTCAACGGCCATCCGACCTCCACACTGCCATATTCTTTAACAAGGCCTATGAGCAGCAGCATTTCCCTCCAACAACATCACCACACCAGCCTTTTGGGGCTACGGGGCCATGTACCCCTCCGATATTCCTGCGGTCAATGCAGTTACATTACCTTTTTCTCCAACACCACTACTAGCAACCCTGCAAAAAAAAACACACCACTACTAGCACATGTTCTTCCATTGAACACTACAGAACCAAGCCCACCACAACAGGTTCGGCGCCTGACTCCAGCTGAGTTTGCAGAATGTCTTAGTCAAGGCCTTTGCCTCAACTGCGACAGATCTATGTTCGGGATCACCAGTGGATGCGACTCTTCTTCATCGATGTTGATGACTATGACAAAGGTAGCTCCACAACTGATAGCACCCAAGGCCCCTAGGAGGTAATTGACAACCTACAACTTGCAGATATGCTGTTTTTCAAGGAAGGGAGATATGTTATGTGGTCTAACTCATGATATGTGGAGTTTTGTCCCTTAATTAGAGTGCTAGTTGATTAAGGAACTTTGTTAGGAAAGGGTCTAGTTAATTTAGATATCGTAGAGTTTGAATAGATTTATCGGCTTCTTGGTCATGTATTTGAATAGATCTATCGGCTTCTTGGTCATGTATTTGAATAGATCTATCGGCTTCTTGGTCATGTCTTGTCGACGATATAAGGGGGCTGAGTGGCTGACCAGCTAAGGACGGATCCATCTTTTAAAAAGCCATCTAAAAATAACGTACGTGACCCACCCGCTATGCGATCGATCAGATCTAAAAATTGTTTATTTTTCCTAAGAAAACATACGCGAGCCACCAGTTGTAGGATCAATCATTCCCTAATAAAAAAAGTTATAGGATCGTTAACATCTTAAAAAAGGCTATATGATAAAAGTGCTTAGGATTGCTCTTTGGCAAAATAATCACGACTATAGGATTCATGTTAGCTATCCCAATTTGTATCCATTTTGCTCAGAAATGAATATTGGCCTAAGTTCATCCTTTCAAAATTCCGACAACATAAGCAATAGAGTTGACCTAATGGTTTAGAAAAACATTGACATTGTATCATGTAATTCATGTCCATATGTGCAACCATCACAGAGTGGTTTCCATTTCTAGACCCATGCAAGATGCACCCCCGCTAAATCCATGACCGAATACATAGCAAAAAAAAAACTGTAACTTCGATCATGACGAAATGTTTTAGGCGCATGCAGAATTACGTGGCCAAATGACATCCGATGAGCTATGTATAAGAAAACAAAGTTTTGCTCAAATGTATGTGCACTGTTTCATCAGAATTTGTATTTCATTTGTACGGCGATCATTTGATGTTATTTGGCCACCACTCTTTGCAAGCACCAAAAGCATGTATTCATAATCAATGCCACCAAGTTTCAGTTTTATTTTTTATTTTTCTTATATTTGTCTTGATTTTACTGTACATCATGGGGGTGCACGAACTTGAGTGTAGCCACTACTTGACTTGGTCGATACTGCATACATATTGTTTTTTATAAGTGAACCATTCGAGATTTATTGGGCTAAACTTATATTTTTGTAGAATTGCCATGTGGACCGTAATTTATGGTGGAGTTAACTCATGTTTACGAGCTTTTCTTTTTTGTTTTATTGAATTATAATGAACTATTCATAGGAGAGTTATGAAGTTATTTATTTTATACCTTTCTTATTATCAACTTTATGTTTTGTTTTATTACTCGTGAATAAAATATTCAAATACATAGGAGAGTCCCACTATTTTTGTAGGATTTATCAAATTAAAAGACAAGGTCGGATATAATTGGCAAATATTAAAAATATACCCATCAACAACTAACAGTTTAGTATGCCAATCTTACACAACATTAGCAATTATACATATTCCTATATATTTCAAAATAAGAGAAACCTAAAATGAACCAACATGGTAAAAATCCTAGAAAATGATACAAACCAAAAATGCACAATATGACTGATTATGAGTATTATAGTGTGCATAACTAGAAGATGCCTGATTCCTTCATAACATATATATTTATCAATGAGGAAACCAAACATAGCTATGACTAAACTATATTTGCCAAAGGATCATATTTGTGAATGTGATAACATTGAATTCCAATTTTCTTTTGACAAATCATGTAATGCATTCTCATGATAAAGCTTTAAAATTCTAGCCCGCACTTCGGGCGGGCCGCTCTACTAGTTATATAATGAAGTTGCCATGCCTTTGTTAATTTCGCAAGAATCCGAAGAACATGAATTTACAATGATGTTAATTTGCAACAGTTAGAGATAGTGAATATGCATACAATACACAAAAGGCAATTTGTAAGAGCTTTAAACTCTTTTTCAATAGAAAGGTGGCGTTCCTGCATGTTGCCAGGAAAAAAGTCCTTGCCAAAAATGAAATGAAAATAAATGTGTAACAGAAGTGCTGCAAAAATTCCTACGAAGATATTTCAATCCAATCAAAGAAGACTTCAACATTGAAATGTACCTTGGTATATAAACTTAAAATCAATCGCTTCATCATTGTTTCAATTAATAATTTCTAACGCTTTGTAGTTCAATTGAAATGTACATTGAATGATGGATTTGTGAATACAATGGCAAGCATGTGCAAGCATCAGGAAATGTATTTTTTTGAAGGTTTATGTTTTAATTGATGCACAGTCTGTAGTTCAAATTGAGTTGTTCAGTTACATGCATGTGTTAGGATTATTTTGTATAACCAAGTTCGTTTAAGGTTCAAAGTACTTGATATTAGCTTTTGGTAAGTTATGCAGGCCAAGCACTATATATCATACCGATCTACTATGTTGAAAAAATTCTGCCATGTTTAGCGAGCACAGAGCAAGGCAGCAAGCAAACCGTCGAATAATTAAAGAGGCTCCCACATGATGAGGTGACTAGAATTTGCTGGCTGTTTCTTGATGTTGGCAAGGCTCGTGATACCATTTGTTTTTATTTCTTCAGTTGACAAGTAATGTGCGGCATGAATATCAGCAAGGCTGAGTGAACTAATCCAATGGACTTTGGCCATACGATTCAGTGGCTATTGTGATTTATGTAGGGTAGATACAAACAAAGGTTGTAAATTCAATTGTGCATATTGAGATCATAGCTTTAAATAGCAGGCTATGTGATTCTATATTTGGCGCTAAATTGACGTTATAGCGCGCTAAATAATGCCGAATTGTATGCGATGCATTTTGGCACGAGGCCCCTGCAAACGCTATAGCACCGAGATAACGCGCTATTTAATACTATGATTGACATGCTATATCTTTAGGCGGGAAAACAGAAGGTGAGGTGGTAAATACAAAACCGGTGAATTAACTATAGTAATAGAGATGTTAGTATATATAGAACATAACATTGCAACAATCAAGTCGTAGTACTTATGTAGTTCCATAGTGATCCAAGTCTGAAGCCAGAGGTTAAATACAGAACTTACGAAATTTAGCATAGTAACATACAGTACACTATTAAGTTCAGTCACACAGGCAAATTTGAATTACCAATTCCAAAATAGGAATTTCACTCTCCACTGCATGGATTGAACTGCTAATTTTAGATCAGAACATATAAACATAAACTCCAGCTCGAAAAGGATTCAGAATTCTAAAATTGCATACTATATTAATCCCTCCGTCCTAAATAGGTGTCTTTGAATACCACTTCTTTTTTTTTGGATGGAGGGAGTACTAGCTACCAGAGAAGATCAAACCATAGATGATAAATCTAGGGAAGGGACTGATTCACTGAATTAAGTTGACAATTAAGCCTTTAAACTGTTTGACTCAGGGACACATTTCCCAAATCAACCACGTCTGAAATAGAAGAAGCTGTTACTGACATTGCACGATTTACACCTAAATATAGCCGAACCATCGATCTACATCTATCCACTCGGTAACTCAACCCGAGAATCATCATCAGATATGCAACAGGAGCCCTAAACATGGGGTCTGTCAAATCCTAACTAGCAGACTACAGTACGCTCACACTAAAAAACACATATACGCAAGGCGGAACGCACCTGCGGGCAGGCGATCCATGAGCGCGGCAGGACCGGCGGCGCAGAGGGAGTATCCGTCAGCGAGGAACGCGGCGTTTGCAGCGAACGCGATGCCGTCGTGGGCGGAAATGAAGACGGGGCGCGCGGCCCTCACGACCGCCATCACGGCCTCGGCGGTCACCATCCTGAGTTCCTGACGCTGTGGGCGCGGTCGGCGGTCACTGCGCTAGGTCGTGGAGGCGGTGGTCTCGCGGCGTTCTGGAGAAGTACCTGTTTATTGAAGAATTGCGCTCTCAACGTCAGGTTACATGGGCAGCAACAGGCAGCGTCCAAATTAGAAAATCCATATTACCAGGCGTGGATCTGGAGGTGAGCACGGAGGGAGCGAGGGCGGGTCGGGCGTGCGGGCGCGGCGAGCAGCGGAGGCAGTGATGCCGGGTCAGACGACGGGGAAGGGCAAGGGCCGGAGACTGCGGCGGTGATGGGAGGGAGTCCTGGGGATACGCGGCGGAGCAACGGCGCGGCGTGGGACGGTGCGGCGGTGGAGTGGCGGCGCCCTAGAAAAGGAAGGGGACGAGGGAGCAGAGGAGAGGCTGGGTCGGGGGGAATGAAAAAGGCTAACAAGTACTAGTAACTGAGATCTGTCCCATCTGAGTATGGCTTGCCCGAGCGCAGATTAGTGACTTCTCGAAAGGAAGTCGTCGCTGCAGTTTCAGTCAAAGCGAAGTCTTCAGTTTGAGTTCACAGTGCGTCCATCGTCACCTTGAATGCTTGCACGTTCGTTCCTATGGCACTAAGTTTTTTTTTTGTTTCTTTTGCGAGAAGGCCTAATCCAGATATATTAAGTAACACGTGTCTTCACAAACTCACCCGTACAGAAAATAAAATTATATTTGATTTCTTGGGGGAGCCAAAGTCTTCTTCCTCCTCCATCCACCAGCGGGGCACCGTGAGCATAGCTCGATGCCGCCTCGACTGAGCAAACATTTTTGTACCCAGGAGCTTATAGAAGTAGCGGCTGGAAAGTCATCGATGTAGACTAGATTTGCCGGCGGCCACTATTTGTGAAGCAAATCGCCAGCCCACAGAAGAAAACACCAAGAAGACACTACTAGAAAAATCGCCGAGTTCTTTTTTTTGTTTGACGAATACCAGAACACGGGATCACAACAAAAGGTGCGTTCTTCGAGTTTGCCTCTCGATGAACAACAGGACACGACACATGGGAGGCACAATCGAGCCCCATGCAAAATGCACTCGGCAGACATGAAAGAACTCGGCTTATGTGTAGTGTGCCGAGAACCTATTCAAATGCACCCGGCAAATACGAGCCATGTGGCATGGCTGTCTACAGCTGACGGCCCGTGACGGTGGGAACCCTTTGCTGAGAACCTAGTCAAAGCTACCCAGCTTATGCCCAATACACCGAGAAACTAGTCAGAGGCACCTGACAAATGGGACCCACGTGGCATGGCCGTTTGTAGCTGACCCATGACGGTGGGCGCCCAGTGCCGAGACCCCGATGAATGGTAGTCGGTGAACTATGCGGTACTTAAATCACCAAACCCTAGGCGTCGCTCCGAAACAATTCTATCGATCAGGGCAGGCGGTGGCTCGTACCCTTTAACGAAGGTTGTGTGGAAACGGGACCTTCTCCCACAAGGGATCTAGCTTTTGTAGCGGGGATGCATAAGGTTTGTGAAGGGGGGTTTGGGGCCCGTTCCTCTGATGGTCTCAAAACTTTCTCTGCGCTCATACGAGTCCATTGAAAGACACGTGCCAGGACCTAGCCTTTTCCGGGGGCCGCCAGTCAGATTTCGTGCATTTCCTGCATTTCCTAGGGCTTATGCTGGAAAATTAAGAATGAAGCAGCGGCACATGAAATCATGGAGTCTTCGGTCCATGCCTAGGCCCTACACACACAATCGAGAGGGTGTGCTTAGCGAGGGGGGGGGGGGGGGCACGGGAAGGCCGTCGACATGCAGTTTGCTGCCGTTTAAATCCCCGGAAATTAACGGGAGCCCGGAAATTGACGGGACCTGGCGCGACATCTTCACACGTCCTGTGGAGGCTGTGGTAAAAATCAGATACCGTTTCGAATATGCCTTCACGGAGGTTGTGTGGAAACGGGACCTTCTCCCATAAGAGATCTAGCTTTGTAGCGGGGATGCATCCGGTTTATGAAAGGGGTGTGGGCATGTTCCTCTATTGGCCTCCAAACATTTTTTGCATTCATACGAGCCCGCTGAAAGACATGTGGCAGGTCCAGGGTTTTTTCGGGACTGCTAGCTACTTTTCGTGCATTTCCCGCATTTCCAGGGGTTTATGCCGAAATTCAAGAAGGGGGCGGCGGCCACATAAAATCTTGGACGGGAAGGGCTGGAAGTACCTGCTAGTTGTCTCCGGTCTATTTCCAGGCCTTGCGCACAGAACTGAGAGGGTGTGCGGGAGTGGGGGGAGCGGTGGCCTGCAGCATGTGATTTGCTGCCGTTTAAATCCCCGAAAGTTCATGAGAGCTATGCTACTTATGAGCTCCGTTGGGATTTCCCCAAAGAGGAGGGGATGATGCAGTACAGTAGAGATAAGTATTTTCCTCAGTTATGAAACCAAGGTTATCAATCAACCAAGCAACACTATGTAAACAACACCTGCACACAAACAACAAATACTTGCAACGCAACGCGTAGAGGGGTTGTCAATCTCTCTACGGTCAAGAGAAAGATTAAATTGCATAACTTTTGATAAATAGATCTAACAAAAATACAAAATAAAATAAATAAAAGGAAATTGCAGCAAGGTATTGTTGGTTTTAATATATGATACAAAATAGACGGGGGCATAGTTTTCACTAGATTCTTCTCTCGAGAAAATAGCAACGGTGGGTAAACAAATTACTGTTGGGCAATTGATAGAAAAGCAAATAATTATGACGATATCCAAGGCAATGATCATGTATATAGGCATCACTTCCAAGATTAGTAGACCAACTCCTGCCTGCATTTACTACTATTACTTCACACATCGACCGCTATCTAGCATGCATCTGGTGTATTAAGTTCATGAAAAAATGGAGTAATTCACTAAGAAAGATGACATGATGTAGACAAGATAAACTCACCTATGAAATAAATCACATCTCGTTACCCTTAATAGCAACGATACATGTGTGTCATGTCTCTTTCTGTCAGTGAGATTGAGCACCGCAAGATCGAACCCATCACAAATCACCTCTTCCCATGGCAAGATAAATCAATCTAGTTGGCCAAAACAAACCAATAATTCGGAGAAGAAATATGAGGCTATAACAATCATGCATAAAAGAGTTCAGAGATAACTCAAATAATATTCATGGATAGATCTGATCATAAACTCACATTTCATCGGATCCCAACAAACACACCACAAAAAGAGTTACATCAAATAAATCTCCAAGAACATCGAGGAGAACATTGTATTGAAGATAAAAAAGAGAGAATAAGCCATCTAGCTACTAACCATGGACCCGTAGATCTGTGGTAAACTACACACATCATCGGAGGGGCAACAAGGATGATGAAGAACCCCTCCGTGATCGTTGCCCCCTCCGGCAGAGTGCCGAAAAAGGGCTCTAGATTGGATCTCGTGGTTCTGGAACTTGGGCGATGGAAAAATATTTCGTCAACTCCCCTACGGTTTTTGGGACTTTAGAGTATTTATAGAGGCAGAGGTAGGTAAAGACGGTGCATGTGGGTCCCACTACCCACCAGGGCGCCAGGAGGCCCCTGACGCCCTGGTGCCTAGCTAGTGGGCCCCATGAGCCTCTTCTCGTGGAATCTAGAAGCTTTCAGGTTCTCTTATCACCAAAAAAATCTTCAAAAAGTTTCGTGGCATTTGGACTTCGTTTGGTATTGATATTCTGCAAACTAAAAGACAAGCAAAAACTGCAATACACACTGCGCACTAAGTTAATAGGTTAGTCCCATAAAGTTATAAAGTTGCTAGTAAATGTATATACAACATCCAAGATTGATAATATAATGATAACCCACAAGTATAGGGGATGGCAACAGTTTTCGAGGGTAGAGTATTCAACCCAAATTTATTGATTCGACACAAGGAGAGCCAAAGAATATTCTCAAGTATTAGCAGTTGAGTTGTCAATTCAACCACACCTGGATAACTAAATATCTGCAGCAAAGTATTTAGTAGCAAAGTAGTATGGAAGTAATGGTAACGGTGACAAAAGTAATAGCAATGGCAACAGAAAAGTAACTAAGCAAAGAGCAATATGTGAAAAGCTCGTAGGCATTGGATTAGTGATGGATAATTATGTCGGATGCGATTCTTCATGCAATAGTTATAACATAGGGTGACACAGAACTAGCTCCAGTTCATCAATGTAATGTAGCCATGTATTCCGAATATAGTCATAAATGCTTATGGAAAAGAACTTGCATGACATCTTTTGTCCTACCCTCCCGTGGCAGTGGGGTCCAATTGGAAACTAAGGGATATTAAGGCCTCCTTTTAATAAAGTACCGGACCAAAGCATTGACACTTAGTGAATACATGAACTCCTCAAACTACGGTCATCACCGGGAGTGTCCCGATTATTGTCACTTCGGGGTTGCCGGATCATAACACATAGTAGGTGACTATAAACTTGCAAGATAGAATCAAGAACTCACATATATTCACAAAAACATAATAGGTTCAGATCTGAAATCATGGCACTCGGGCCCTAGTGACAAGCATTAAGCATAGCAAAGTCATAGCAACATCAATCTCAGAACAAAATGGATAATAGGGATCAAACCCTAACAAAACTAACTCGATTACATGATAAATCTCATCCAACGCATAACCTTCAAGCAAGCCTACGATGGAAAAACTCACGCAAGCGGTGATCATCATGAAATTGGTGATGGAGGATGGTTGATGATGACAACGATTTACGAATTCCCTCTCCGAGCCCCGAACGCATTCCTGCACCAGCCCTCCCGAGAGAGTTTAGGGCTTGGCGGCGGCTCCGTATCGTAAAACGTGATGAATCCTTCTCTCTGATTTTTTCTCCCCGAACGTGAATATATGGAGTTGGAGTTGAGGTCGGTGGAGCACCAGGGGGCCCACGAGGCAGGGGGCGCGCCCAGGGGGGTAGGCGCGCCCCCACCCTCGTGGACAGGGTGTGGGCCCCCTGGCCTTGATTCTTTCGGTAGTATTTTTTATTATTTCCAAAAATATTTCCGTGAAGTTTCAGGTCATTACGAGAACTTTTATTTCTGCACAAAAATAACACCATGGTAATTCTGCTGAAAACATCGTTAGTCCGGGTTAGTTCCATTCAAATTATGCAAGTTAGAGTCCAAAACAAGGGCAAAAGTGTTTGAAAAAGTAGATACGATGGATTCGTATCATATAGCAACATGAAACAATAAAGAATTATAGATACGTCGGAAAAGTATCAAGCTAATAAAACCATGAGACCTGGTGCGCCATCTTCACACGGCCCCTGGAGGCTGTGGTAAAAATCTGAGGATGTTTTAGATAGAAATTCATGGAGGCTTAGTGCAAACTAGACCTTGTCCAGCGAAGGATTTAGCTTTTGAGCGGGGGTGCGTCCGGTTTGTGAAGTGGGTGCGTGATCTATTTCTCCACTTGCCTCAAAACTTTGTTTGCGCTCATACGAGCCTGTTTAAATGCGTGTGCCATGTCCTGGGCTTTTTCAAGGGCCAACCACCATATTCTATGAATTTCCTGCATTTCCAGGGTTTTAGGCCAAAAATTCAAGAACAGTGCAGCAGCCACATAAAACCATGGACGGAAAGGGCTGAGAGTACTTCCCTGCGGTCTTTGGTCCATTTCCAAGTCTTGCGCACACAACTGGGAGGGAGGGTCTGGAGCGGAGGTGAACGGGGAAGCCGCCGGCATGCGGTTTGCTGTCATTTAAATCCTCAGAAATTCACGGGAGCCGATAAAATCACGAGACCCGTGTGACGTGTTCACACGGCCCCTGGAGGCCATGGTAAAAATCCGAGGCCATTTCATATAGAACCTCACAGAGGCTTAGTAAAAATGGGACCTTATCCAACAAAGGATATAGCTTTCGAGCGGGGGTGCGTTCGGTTTGTGAATTGGTGAGGGGCTCGTTCCTCCATTGACCTCAAAACTTTTTGTCTGCTGATGCGTGCCCATTCAAAGGCACGTGCAGGATACGACACACGAGATTCAAATAATAAATTTCATATTACCAAGCGTGGATCTGGCGGCGAGCAACAAAGGGCAGTTCAGGCGTCTAGGCGCGGCGACCAGCGGAGGAAGTGACGTCGGGTCAGATGTCGTAGGAAGGGCCGGAGACTGCGGTGGTTATGGGAGGGAGTCTCGGGACACCGGCGCTGCATCGGACGATGCAGCAGTGGGACGACGGCGCTCTAGAAAAGAAAGGGGACGAGGGAGAGGAGGCTGCTTTAGGGGGAAATAAAAAGGCTTAGGTGTGACTCGGCTTGGCTTGCCCGTATGCAGTTTCAGCGATGTTTTTTTTTTCTTCCAAGAGTACGTCTAGGCATACCATATTTTTATACCAAGCAAAAGATTAAGTATAAGAAACTACAACTTGTTGCGAACAATAAATACAGTTCAAACTCCACACCCACACTCACCACAACTATTACAAACACAACTCAAAGGAGTCTATCCTAACATATCATCTAGCCGCGCCTCGACTAGCACCGAACACCACTAAGAACCACAACTGCAAACAAGCTTTCCTTGTCGATGCACTAACCATCCAAGATTGCCAAAGAGGAGACGGCGAAAGGGCAGCGGGACTCAGTCGGACCCGAAAAGCCACGTCTTGATACTCCGGGAGCTATGTACATAGCGCGCGAGAAGATCCGCTTGGAGCAGTGGTTAGCACCAGAGAACTACAACACAAAGCCTTGAAACCAAGTCTTCAAACACGATGCTCCCAACAGAGTAACGCCGCCGAGATGCCGCCATCATCGGTCCAACAAAGAACCAAGGCTTTCGCCCGAAGACAATCCTAGCAAGGGGAAAGATGTCAACTATCAGCGTCCCCAAGTGCGTCCCCACTACAGAAGAATAGAAGAAGCTGGCGGCACGCGATCAAGGCCCTGTAGCGATTCCAGCAAGCGAACCAAGCGTGGGAGGAAGCGTTCAAGCTGAAGGCCCGGCCCAATGGCCCAAGCGTGAGACTAAACCACCTAAGTGGCTTAAGGACTATTCTTTGGCCCGTTAACTGTGTTAACGGTCGATAGATAAATAGCTCTCTCTGCTTGACTTGGCTAGAAAGTAGATGACGCTTCGGCCGATGTAATCGGATAGCTGTGTGGGTGGATGGGCGGATAGCTACCGAAACTTTTCCCCAATTCGAATTTCGAATCCCTAGTTCTTCCCGATACAGTGTGTAGCTTACAGTTGGTATCAGATTCGGCGGTCCTGGAGTTGTCACGGCACCACCACGTGACACGGTGGCATGATTGGCGACGAGCAGAGGCGATGGATAAGCTGTCCGAGGAAGGGCGCGACGTCTACGCGCTCCAGCGGGCGGACTTCACCGCCGATCTGGACCAGCGCTTCAAGGAGCACGGTGAGAATTTCGTCCTCGTCGTCGACAAGCAGATTCAAGCGAACATGACCACGCTCGATGGGCTGTGCTGTCGGCGCGGGTCGACAGCATGCGCGACGAGATCAACCTCGAGCTCGAGCAGCTCCGCGGCGAGTGGCTGAAGGAACAACTAGGGCGCGCCGAGACTTCATCATCCCGATTGGCTGGGAGTGGTCGCGGTACTGCTTCCGACTCCCTTGGCATCGACCAGGAACACCGGGGGAAGGCACATAATACTTACCTCCCTCCTCCGGTCAGAGGTGCACGTGATCCCAATTTCCATGCTCGTTTCCCTACTGTCCGTGATTTGACTCCGCCAGATACTGCTGATGCATTTTACTTTGGTGTTCGAGCTGATCTTCCTCGTTTTGACGGCACGAATCCGGGGCTATGGTAGTCCTGCTATTAGGATCAGTTTAGCCTCTGGTCTACACCTCAGCATAGATGGGTTTCACTGGCAACATCGCAGTTCGAAGGAGCAACAGCTCATTGGTTACAGTCCGTGCAACGCAGATCTTCTCATGCCAATTGGTCTGAATTCTGCTGCAGTTTACAGAGTCGCTTCGGCAGGAATCAGCACCAGAGTCTGCTTCGACAGTTATTTCGTATTGCCCAAACTAGTATTGTTGCTGATTATGTTGATCGGTTTGCTGACTTGTATGACCAGTTTATCAGCGTATGAGGAGGCTCATAATCATCTACATTATACGACGCGGTTCCTGGACGGCCTCAAACCGGGCGTTCGTGTTACTCTCGCTCTCCAGAAACTAAAGGATCTCGACACTGCTTATGATCTGGCATTGTTGCATGAGGAGCTAGAGGAAGGGATTACACCACTCAACAATTCCCATGGTATGAAGTCTGGACCACACCCACTTCCTCTTCCTCCCAAATCTCGTCAGACTGAAGATAAGCGACAGTTTGAAACACTGAAAACCTCCTCTCTGATGATAAATGGTCTGCTCTTCGTGCTTATCGCAAATCTAAAGGACTTTGTTTTGTGTGTGGGGAACGATGGTCAAGAGATCATGTGTGCCAATCCACGGTCCAGTTACATTTTGTGCAGGAACTGATTGATCATGTACATGCCATGGACAATGTTCAGTGTGACTTGTCTGACGCTGATTCAGTTTCAGTTCATAGCATGCGCCTGTCAGCAATAGCAAATGGCAAGGACCCCAATGTCCCTTCACTTCAGTTGGAATTGCAGCTGTAGAACCGTTCATGGATCTTCCTGGTGGACTCTGGTAGCGCCCACTCTTTCATTGACAGTGCTTTTGCTCCTCTTCTTGTGAATGTGCAAGATACAACTGTAGTTTCAGTTACTGTGGCTGGTGGTACTTCTTTGCAGTGCTCTTAGGTGTTGAAACGGTGTTAGTGGAGTTGCTGTGACAACCCGTTTTCCTCTGATTTCAGATTACTTCCCCTGTCCACTTATGATGGAATCCTGGGTCTGGATTGGTTATCCCAGGATAGTCCTATGCAAGTAGACTGGGTTCAGAAGTGGTTATCCATCAGACATCAAGGGCGTACAGTAATTTTGCAGGGCCTTCTTCCTTCAGAATTTGCTCTGACAGTGGTGTCACTATCCATAATCCACTGTGTTGCTGACCAAAATATATGCCCAGAGATGCAGGCTCTCTTGGACAAGTTTCACACAGTGTTTGAGGCCCCCACTGCACTTCCTCCTAGAAGAATGCAAGACCATCATATTCCCCTGATTCCAGGTGCAAGACCAGTTTCTATCAGGCCATACAGGATTGCCCTCATCTTAAAGATGATTTAGAAAAACAAATTAAAGAACTCCTGTCATTGGAAATGATCAGACCCAGCAAAAGTCCATTCTCCTCTCCTGTTCTTATGGTCAAGAAAAAAAGGAGGGGGAATGGAGATTAGTTGTAGATTTCAGACATCTGGATGCAATTACTCTGAAGAGCAAATATCCAGTACCAATTATAGATGAATTGTTTGATGAACTAGCTGGGGCATGTTGGTTTACTTAATTAGACCTCAAAGCTGGATTTTACCAAATCAGGCTAGCTCCAGGGGAAGATTATAAAACTGCCTTCCAGACACACAATGGCCACTTTGAATTTCTTGTGGTTGCCATGATTTTGACAAGGGCCCAGCAACATTTCAACGGACAATGAACTTTGATCTCTCTCCTCTTCTCAGGAAGTGTGTGTTATGCTTCTTTGATGATATATTAGTTTTTAGCAAAGTCCTAGTGTCGGTGTCAAAACCGGCGGATCTCGGGTAGGGGGTCCCGAACGATGCGTCTAGGCGGATGGTAACAGGAGACAAGGGACACGATGTTTTTATCCAGGTTCGGGCCCTCTCGATGGAGGTAATACCCTACTCCTGCTTGATTAATATTGATGATATGGGTATTACAAGAGTAGATCTACCACGAGATCAAGGAGGCTAAACCCTAGAAGCTAGCCTATGGTATGATTGTTGTTCGTCCTACGGACTAAAATCCTTCGGTTTATATAGACACTGGATAGGTTAGGGTTACACAGAGTCGGTTACAATGTTAGGAGATCTACATATCCGTATCGCCAAGCTTGCCTTCCACGCCAAGGAAAGTCCCATCCGGACACGGGACGAAGTCTTCAATATTGTATCTTCATAGTCCAGGAGTCCGGCCAACGGTGATAGTTCGGCTATCCGGACACCCCTAGTCCGGGACTCCCTCAAGAGCCCCGAACCAGGCTTCAATGACGATGAGTCCGGTAGCGTTGATTGTCTTCGGCATTGCGAGGCGGGTTCTTGTCCAAATTCCATATACTTGTCGAATAGTGTCCGGCTTCTGATAAATGTTGCGCTCCTTGGCTTCTACGCCCAATAATGGCCATCTTCCACGTGTTTGAACGAATGCGAAAAGCCAGGGTATCTTTACACTTACCCCTAGCTGCGCAAATGAGCTGCCTATAAAAGGGGCGAGGATCTAGATCTGAGTCACACCATCCCCCCTTCGCGAGCTTTCATCGGAGCGCCTCTGACCAAAGCCCATTCCATCATGGACAGTCGACGCGGCTCCTCCTCTCGCGCTCCCAGCCCTCAGCCTGGAAATTGGGAGAGATGCTCAGTCCCGCATAGCGAGCTAGTTATACTTCAAACCAAGGGAGTTCTTCCCCCGGCCTTCATGGTTCCGGTTCGTGTCGGACTTGCCACCTACAAGGCCGGAAAGCAAGCGGAGAGTGTCCCCGATCCCTCTAAAGGAGAGCGGGTATGCTTCATCTCTAATCTAGTAAGCGGACTCGGATCTCCAATCCATCCGTTTCTCCGGGGGCTCTCGGAGTTCTACGGCCTCCAGTTGCACCACCTTACGCCTGCCTCCATTTTGCACATCGCGGGCTTCGTGGCCCTTTGCAAACTGTTCTTGGGCATCGAGGCTCATTTCGCGCTGTGGAAGAGATTATTCTGCCTAGTACCCCGTTCTCATGAGGGGTCCATATATCAAGTGGGCGGAGCCGAAATATGGCGCATCGCCGGGACCGGATATCTATCCGGAACCCCGAAGAAGGCGTCCGAAGACTGGCCTTCGGAATGGTTTTACATGGAGGAAGTCCCGCTGCCGGATCCTATTCGGATCGGCCTTCCGGAGTTTAGCAATGCTCCTCTGAAGAAGCACCTAAGCCGGGCGCCTCGGAGCTCCTGTGAGGAAAATGACCAGGATGTCCTCTACTTGATGAGCCCAATAAGATTATCGGCTCATGCCGGATTGACCATGATTGGAGTCATGGCAATCTGCATTATGAGGAGTGCAGCCGCTCCAATATAGGGGCCACCCCATGTGGGACTTCAACGGGGAGGACGATGCCACCCGCCATGGCCGCAAAGGGCCGGGATCGGTCGCCGAACTGGTGAAGACCTTGTCTGCCATGTATAAAGGGGAGGAGGAGGATTTCCTCCGCGTCAATCCACTAAGGGAGTTTTCTTCGAATAATCCTCGAAGTTGGGTAAGCAAACATCTTTGTGGCATGTCCGATCCATGTTCCCGTGGTTAAATATCTCATTTCATGGTTTCTGCGCTGGACTGTGGAGAAGATACACAGCCCGCCCCCACAACCCGAGGATCCGGAACGGTCCCTCGATCCGGCCTCCGAAGAGGATTCGGATATAAAGGTGGAGTTGATCGACGGGGTGTTCCACCAACTTAGCATCGACAATGCTTTGGTTGCCATTACGGCCGATTACCCCGAAATACTTCTAGCCTCGCAGGTAACTGAGACCGAGGTCCCAATATTCTGATAATGACCCATCCGTGCTTATTTCTTGATCACCGTATACCAATGGTGTTTCGCAGGTGGTACCTTCGAGGCAGGAAGCCGAGCCCGCGGCGGCTAGCCAACAAGGGGCAGTACGGCGCCGCAGGCTAAAAAGAAGTGCGGTCTGATCGAAACTCCGCCGCAACAGTATGGCGTGTCACCATGTTCCTAGGATTGATTCCTGGAATGCGTACTAACGCTGATGCTCTTTTTAGGAAAAAGAGCGCTCGCCGGACTGAGTCCGGAGAGGTTGCCAATCGAACCTCCGCCAGCCAGGCTCCAAAGCCGGGTCCAGAAGCGGAGGCGAGCAAGAGGCATACGTCGGATGCTCCTACGACAGAGGATGCCGACAGATTATCCGCCACCAACTCCGAGGTGGAGAGCGCTATGAATCACAGGCGCCGCCGGATAGTTCTTCGTGACGCATGTTTCTCCCAAGAGGCCTTGAATGCCTTCAATTCTGGAGATGCGCACCTCCGTGCCGCTCAAGATGGTCTAGCCAGAGCCACGGAGCAGTATGTAAAGGACATACGGGTGAGGAAATTTGACAGTTATATATGCCAGTAGTCCCCAAGACTTGAATTAGTTAGAATAACTGATTTAAGGATCATTTGTTATGCAGGATCTTACAAAAAAGAGTACCCGACTATCCCAGGAGCTTGAAGAATGCAAGGCCCAACTTGAGGCCGCACTAGCCGCTACTGGGGAGCCACAGAGACCCCTCCGGTAATATACGCCTAAAAGATAAATAGTTTATGAAGTGCGGTAGCGTGTGTAAATCTGACAAAAATATTGCAGATGGCGCCAGACTAGATCCGGACAAGCAACAGCTCTTGCGCCAGCTAAAGGCCGGCGAGAGCGTGCTTACGAGGGTGCGGCAGGAGAAAAATAACCTCCAAGATGCCAACACCAAATTGGGCGAGGAACTAAAGGATGTTCGTGCCCAGTTGTCTGACTCCGTAAAGGAGAATCGGACGGCTTCGTCGCGGCATTTACAGTAAGTGCTTGAGCGAACTTTGAAAGAGTTCGGCGAGGAAGGCGACTAACATAAACATGTATGTAGGTTTGCTCACAGGTCGTCCTGAGGAGGAGATGCCCAGTACTTCGGGTGATCTTCTTCCCGAACTGCGTCAGCTGCACGAACGAGTTCGGCAGGTGATGAAAGGCGTCGGCCAGGCGTTGTGGCCATCTATCTCCCTGCCCAAAGACATTGGGGAGCTGGCAGAGCGGCTTCAAGGAGCACGGCGGCGCTTCCGACTATGGAAGATATCGGCCTGCCGTCAAGGCGCCAGGGAGGCTTGGGCCATGGTAAAGACGCGGTACACGAAGGCTGACCCAAACCACATGGCCGAGGTCGGACCTGTGGGGCCTGATGGGAAGGAGATCCCTGTAAGCTTAGTGTACGGCCAAGTAGAATTGGCCGCCAAGTATTCCCAGCAAGATTGTAAATTATATAGCCTATTAGATGGCATTGAGGAGGAATACAATGAGTCGAGTTGACTATGTAAAAATATGACATGAAAAATGTCTTCTAGCCGGATTGTAGATCGTTTGTCATAGCGGACCTTTTTGCTTCGACCTCAGGACCCAATAGTCCAGAGTGTGTCCGAATACCTTCGTGGTTATATAAGAACCGGGTATGCGTGGAGACAAAGGCGTGAGGGTCATTATTGCTGTATCGGACAAGTGCCCAACTAGTTATGTTATATTACATGGATAGTAAGAAACATCTTTCGGGGAGAATAGTTCCGTTAAGGGTTCCTTTCGCTGGGATGCATGCCCTAAAGTGCATGTCAAAACTGCTAGGAAAGCAGAAAATCATCTGGGGGCAGATGGGTAAATAGTTAAAAATCATCTGTCAGTTCACCGACCGAATATTCCCTTAAGAACGCTAGCTTTCGGCTTCACCCAGTCTGAGGTACACATCCGGCTGACCCGGCAGTAACAATCGCAGAGGTGCTCCCTTTACCACCTAGCCGAACAATCGGGAACGTAGGGGTAAGCACAGGAGCCACGCAACCCAGCTTGGCCAAAATTTAAGTCCTATCGATGAATATAATGGTGAAAAAAACGTACATGCGGAAGTTGGACGCATGGGTTGGGCATGAAGCCCGTATAGAATAAGCTTCTGGTAAAGAAGCCCCCATGTATAATGAGCGCGTACAGCGCGTCAAATATGTGCGAACGAAGCGCAAACGAGCCTCTAAAGGCTTCAGGAAGAAGGAGGAGGAAGGAGAGAAATAAAAGACAGCAAAAATAGAAAATGTGGACGGAGAAAGGAAACGAACTTGGAGTCCGGCGCTTAAGCGTAGAATCTTCGTAGACGGGCTGCGTTCCATGGGTTCGGCTCGAGTCTGTTATCCAATGCGTTTCACAGACGGTATATTCCGCCGGTCAGGACCTTGTCGATGATGAGGGGACCTTCCCATTTGGGCTTGAGTTTGTCCTTTTTCTTGTCCGGCAGGCGTAGAACTAGTTCGCCAACATTATAAGCTTTGGCCCGTACTTCCCTGCTTTGATATCTTCGAGCCTGCTGTTGATAGAATGCGGAACGAGCTTTTGCCACGTCGCGCTCCTCCTCCAATGCATCCAGACTGTCCTGCCGATCGAGCTCGGCTTCTCTTTCTTCATACATGCGCACGCGAGGTGAGTCATGAATTATGTCGCAGGGCAGGACTGCCTCTGCACCATACACCATAAAAAATGGTGTGAATCCGGTAGTACGATTCGGCGTGGTCCGCGGCCCCCAGAGTACGGAGTCGAGCTCCTCAACCCAGTGCGTGTTAGATTCCTTGAGGGACCGCACTAGTCTGTGTTTAGTGCCGCTCATGATTAGACCGTTTGCTTGTTCGACTTGGCCGTTGGTTTGAGGGTGATAGACTGAGGCGTAATCGAGCTTGATGCCCATGTTTTTGCACTATAATTTGACCTCATCGGCCGTGAAGTTGGTGCCGTTATCAGTGATGATACTTGTGGGGACACCGTAACGGTGAACTACCCGGATATGAAGTCTATCACCGGTCCGGATTCGCCGTTTAACAAGTTTGGCCTCTATCCATTTGGTGAATTTATCCATCATGACCAATAGGTATTTTTGCTTGTGGGTTCCCCCTTAAGGGGTCCAACCATATCAAGCCCCCAGACATCGAACGGCCAGGTGATGGGTATAGTTTTGAGGGCGGTGGGTGGCATGTGGCTTTGGTTAGCAAAAAGCTGGCAACCGACGCATCGTTGGACTAAATCCTGCGCATCTGCCCGGGCCGTCGGCCAATAAAATCCTGTATGGAAGGCCTTGCCTACAAGGGCCCGGGCTGCGGCGTGGTGCCCACCCAGTCCGGCATGAATTTCAGCCAGGAGGTTTCGCCCTTCCTCTTCGGAGATACACCTTTGAAGGACTCCTGTTGTGCTTTATAGGCTTTAGATCGCCGTAGTATGCAGCGAGTCTCATTTTGGTCTTCGGGGAGTTCCTGCCTAGTTAGGTAGGCTAGGAATGGCTCCGTCCACAGGGCGATAACCGCCATTATTTCGTGGGCGGAGGGTGTTATCTAGGTGGCAGAGCCGCCGATTGTGGTAGAGTGTTCGGCGTCAGGTAGTGCGGTTGGGTCCGGATTGTTATTTCCGGACTCCCCTTCCCATAGTACGGATGGCTTGAATAGCCGTTCCAGGAAGATGTTGGGCGGGACGGCATCGCGTTTTGCACCGATGCGTGCCAATATGTCCACCGCCTGGTTGTTATCCCGGGCTATATGATGAAATTCGAGCCCTTCAAACTGTGCTGACATTTTTAGGACCGCATTGCGGTACGCTGCCATTTTCGGATCTTTGGCATCAAAGTCTCCGTTTATTTGAGATATCGCGAGGTTCGAATCCCGGGCACCTCTAGGCGTTTAATGCCCATGGAGACTGCCATCCGGAAGCCGTGCAGAAGGGCCTCGTATTCGGCTATGTTGTTGGAGTCAGTATACATTATCTGAAGAATGGATTGGACTGTGTCCCCGGTTGGGGACGTTAGGACGACGCCAGCCCCCAGGCCGGCCAACATTTTGGAGCCGTCAAAGTGCATGATCCAATTGGAGTATGCGCCGTACTCTTTAGGGAGTTCGGCGGTCCATTCGGCCACGAAGTCGGCCAAAACCTGCGACTTAATAGCTCGTCGTGGCTTATAAGTTATGTCGAATGGAAGGAGCTCTATGGCCCATTTAGCAATCCGGCCCGTCGCGTCGCGGTAGTTTATAATGTCGTTAAGAGGTACTTCGGAGGCTACCGTTATCGAACACTCTTGAAAGTAGTGTCGCAGCTTCCGCGATGCCATGAACACCGCGTATGCTATCTTTTGATAGTGTGGGTACCGGGACTTGCATGGAGTTAGGACAGTGGACACATAGTAAACCGGTTTTTGAAGAGGGAACCGGTGTCCGTCCGTTTCTCGTTCGACGACGAGCACCGCGCTGACAACTTGATGTGTTGTGGCGATATATAATAGCATTGGTTCGCCCACGTTGGGCGCGGCCAGGACCGGATTTGTTGCCAATATGGCTTTTATCTCTTCGAGTCCGGCCGTGGCGGCATCCGTCCACTCGAAGTGTTCGGTGCGGCGGAGGCGGTAAAGGGTAACGCCTTTTCTCCCAAGCGGGAAATAAAGCGGCTTAGAGCCGCTACGCATCCCGTCAATTTTTGTATTTGTTTGATGTCTTTTGGAATATCCAATTGTGACAGAGCTCGGATCTTGGCTGGGTTTGCTTCAATTCCTCTACCGGACACAATGAAGCCCAGGAGCTTTCCGGCTGGAACGCCGAAGACGCATTTTCCGGATTGAGCTTGATGTCGTATTTTCGAAGATTGTCGAATGTGAGCCTCAAGTCGTCTACTAGAGTTTCGACATGCTTGGTTTTGACGACCACGTCATCTACGTATGCTTCCACTGTTTTGCCGATCTGGTTTGCCAGACATGTCTGAATCATGCGCTGATATGTTGCGCCGGCGTTTTTAAGCCCGAAGGGCATTGTGTTGAAGCAGATTGGGCCGTATGGAGTGATGAATGTGGTTGCACCTTGGTCTGGCTCCGCCATCTTGATTTGGTGGTAGCCGGAGTACGCGTCGAGGAAGCACAATGAGTCGTGTCCTTCTGAGGCATCGATAATTTGATCAATTCGAGGGAGGGGGAAGGGATCCTTTGGGCAAGCCTTATCAAGGTCTTTGAAATCAACACATAGGCACCAGGATTTGTCCTTCTTTGGTACCATCACCAGGTTTGCTAGCCAGTCCGGATGTTTTATATCTCTGATGAATCCGGCTTCCAAAAGTTTGGCTAGCTCCTCTCCCATGGCTTGTCTCTTGGGTTCAGAAAAGCGCCGAAGAGCCTGTTTGACTAGCTTGAATCCTTTTAGGATATTTAGGCTGTGCTCGGCCAGCCGACGTGGGATTCCTGGCATGTCTGAAGGGTGCCAGGCAAAGATGTCCCAGTTTTCTCGTAGAAATTCTCGTAGTGCGGCGTCTACATCAGGGTTTAATTGTGCCCCAACGGAGGCCGTCTTTGCAGGGTCCGTTGGGTGGACTTGGAATTTGACTATTTCATCCGCTGGTTTAAAAGAGGTGGACATGGATCTTTTATCAAGTATCACATCGTCCCTGTTCACCGTGGAGCGCATCGCAGTGAGTTCCTCGGCCGCTAGGGCTTCGGATAGTGCCTCGAGGGCTAGTGCGGCTGTCTTGTTTTCGGTGCGGAGTGCTATGTTAGGATCACTAGCGAGAGTGATGATTCCGTTAGGTCCGGGCATTTTAAGCTTCATGTACCCATAATGGGGTATAGCTTGAAAAATTGTGAAGGCCTCTCGCCCTAATAAAGCGTGATATCCGCTGCTGAGCAGGGGCCACTTGAAATGTGACCTCCTCGGACCTGTAATTGTCCGTGAGCGAACACTACGTCCGGTGTGATTTTTCCTGTGCAGCATGCTTCCGGCTAGGGATTATTCCTCTAAAGGTTGTGCTGCTTCGCTCAATGCGGTTCCAGTCTATTTCCATTTTTCGGAGGGTTTCCTCATAGATGAGGTTTAGTCCGCTGCCGCCATCGATGAGTACCTTAGTAAGGAGAAAGCCGTCCACTATCGGACTGAGGACCAATGCGGCTGGTGCTCGGGCTGTTCGGAATTTAGGTTCGTCACTGGCATTAAAGGTAATAGCCGTGTCACTCCATGGATTTATTGTTGCTACTTGGTAGACTTCGTCAAGGTTGTGGAGTGTTCGTTTTCACATGTTATTTGATGCGAAAGTCTCGAAGACTGTTAACACCGTACTGGTGTTGCTGGGCTGGGATTCTGAAGCTAGAAGCTCTTCGGCACTTTTGGCCACCTGCCGTAGTATCCAACATGCTCGAAGGCTATGAGTTGGAGTGGCGCCCTACGTGCTATGAATTTTGCAGGGTCCGTTTAGCTAACCCTCCAAGAGAGTTCCGTCGGGGTTTTGGTTTTTTGGTGTTTAACCCAGGTGCTTGGTAATGATGCACCCTTTTATTTCGGGCTAGGGATGTATTCAGGGCCGGATTATCCCAAAATTTACTTTTGGTTTTCCAGGCGCTCTCCATCGCACAGTACTTTTGTACTATGGTCACCAAGTCATCAAAGCGTGTAATTTTGCGATGACTTATGGCGTCTAGAATTCCCTTGTCCGTGCAATTATTGCAGAAAACTGGGATTGCGTCCTCCTCTCGGCAGTCCTTTATCCTGTCCATAACCAGGAGGAATCTGGCCCAGTAATGATGTACTGTTTCAGCGGGCTCTTGCCGAATTCGTGATAGATCGCTAATGTTTGGGTGGGCGGGTGGAACTGGATCCGGAACCCGTCCAATTTTAGACTCAGGGCGGGAAGTTTCGAACTTCGGAAGTTTGGATTTTTGAATGCTATCCAATGAATCCATCCCGTCGCCTGACTTTAAGTTCGTGGCTTGATCGACATCCGTCCCTCTGCGGGAATCCAGCATGGAGGGATCGGGAATCGGACGTAGCTAGTCCTTAAGATAGAAGAAGAATCACCACATTGCTCCTCTATCACAGCAACATGATGGGTAGCACAGGGAGAGTTGATCTCTCTCGGATCGGTTTTAGGCCCAATCCGGTCGTGATGCATGGCGACTCCACGGCGCGATACGATCCAAGAGCTCGTTTACGGAGGAGAGCTCGATCGGATCTAACTGTTCGGCAAGTTCCGAATTAACGTGAAGATTGGTTTCGATGACTCGAGAAGTCATCATCGGCGCGGTGGCCGAACTGGCGGTCATGAGAAAACCACCTAGCCGAAGAGTCTGACCAGTGGCCAAGGCTCCTTTGGCGATAGTATCGTCTTTAAAGACGGGATGAGGCATCCTTCCTGACGGCGACGGCACAGAGGAACTCTCAATGAAAGCACCAATGTCGGTGTCAAAACCGGCAGATCTCGGGTAGGGGGTCCTGAACTATGTGTCTAGGCGGATGGTAACAGGAGACAAGGGACACAATGTTTTTACCCAGGTTGGGGCCTCTCGATGGAGGTAATACCCTACTCCTGCTTGATTAATATTGATGATATGGGTAGTACAAGAGTAGATCTACCACGAGATCAAGGAGGATAAACCCTAGAAGCTAGCCTATGGTATGATTGTTGTTCGTCCTCGGACTAAAACTCTCCGGTTTATATAGACACCGGATAGGTTAGGGTTACACAGAGTCGGTTACAATGGTAGGAGATCTACATATCCGTATCGCCAAGCTTGCCTTCCACGCCAAGGAAAGTCCCATCCGGACACGGGATGAAGTCTTCAGTCTTGTATCTTCATAGGCCAGGAGTCCGGCCAACAATGATAGTTCGGCTATCCGGACACCCCCTAATCTGGGACTCCCTCACCTGGCAATCCTGAAAGAAAAGGAATGGAAAGTTAAAATGTCCAAGTGTGAATTTGCTCAACAGGAACACTACTAGAAAAAGGGCTATAGATGGGATTGACACTAATGGCGCACCAGAAAGTAGGTGTGCCATTAGTATATACTAATGGCGCACCACCTTCTCATACGCCATTAGAGTTGAAACTACTAATGGCGCACTAATCAAAGGGTGCACCATTAGTATCAAATTTTTTTTTGAACTAGCGCGCCTGTCCAAACAACTAATGGCGCATCCATATAAAGTGCGCCATTAGTACTTGTAACTACTAATGGCGCACCAGGAAAAGGGTGCACCATTAGTATCAAAATTTTTTTTGAACTAGTGCGCCTGTCCAAACATACTAATGGCGCATCCGGACGAAGTGCGCCATTAGTAGTTGTAACTACTAATGGCGCACTGTGCAAATGGTGCGCCATTAGTATCAAATTTTTTTTTTTAACTAGTGCGCCTGTCCAAACATACTAATGGCGCATCAAGATGTAGTGCGCCATTAGTAGTTTAATCTAGTAATGGCGCACTGCGGATCAATGCGCCATTAGTTTTTTTTTTGCAAAACTACTAATGGCGCACCGCCAGAAGGTGCGCCATTAGTTACCTGGATTACTAATGGCGCATTTAGTGCTGGTGCGCCATTAGTAAGTGGGCAGCAACAAGATATTTTGGACAGCCTCTCCTACCCACACTCACTTTCTCCCCACTTCATTCTCTCCACCTCCTCCTTGTCTCGGTGCCTCCTCTTTTCACCTCATTTCCACCATAGATTCATTCAAATTAAGTGGTTAAATTACCTTGTTTTAATAGGTAAGTAAGGGGAAGCTATATTTATGTTGTTCTCCCTACAACAATGTGCACATGCACTTTTTACGGCCTAGCTAGATCTATGTATGTTCGTGGTGTTGCATATGTTTGTGGTGTTGCAAATGTGTTTGTGCTTGGAGGTGTACCGGTATTTGAAATGCGATAGTTTCCAATATTTTGCCAGAATGTTGATTCATTTCCGTTTCGGCAAGAATTTTGGCATTAAGCATTCTTTTTGGTCCTATTTTTAGGGAAAGTCATGCCAAATTTTTGTTTTGGTTCGAAAATATCGTTTTGCTCTACCCCGCAGGTGACCATGGTCCGCACAATGACCGAAGGCATCGTGAATAGGTTTTTGAGGTCCGCGAAGGCCGAGATGCTTCAAAAGAACGAGACGGAGATAAGATGTCCGTGTCGAAGATGCAAGCTGAAGAGCCTTATTGCGGACCCGGATTCCGGCAGGTGCGGACCACCTGCTCTTGCGTGGTTTCATGGATGGCTATCGGTGGCAAGGTGATGAAGATGACTACGAAGTCATCCATGGGGGCCGGGCAAGAAATGAGGAAGGGCAGCAAGACAACCACCGTGGCTCGGTAGGCGAGAAGACGAAGAATCCCGGAGATGATCACGACGGTAATGCTGTACCACAGTCATCATGTAGAAGATGCAGGACATGATGATGAGGAAGATGCCGAGCAGGCGACGGGCATGATCATGAAGATGATGATGCGGCGGAGCGCACGACGCTGGACCATCGATGGGCTGGGTGCAGGACCCTCATATTCAAGAGCTGCTTCTCAAGCGACGGATAACGCCAGAGCTGCCGCCCGAGAGAAAGCCAAGATGGATCAACTTGAGTTAGACGCGGTTACTCCATTGTATGAAGGATGCAGGCCGAGGATACCCACCTGAAAGTAACGCTCATGGCTCACGGAGATGAAGGTAAAACACAAAATGACTGGCGCATGCTTCGACGAGAACATGTCATTCTGGCACGAACGTCTTCCCAAGGGGAACAAGTGCCCGACCAGTTTGGAGGAGGCGAAGAAAATCGTGTGTCCTCTCGATTTACCGCACGTGAAATACCATGTGTGCATGAACAATTGCATCATTTATCGGGACGAGCACGCGGAGTCTACCATATGTCCGGTGTCTTGGCGTCACTCGATACAAAAGAGGAAGAAAGCTCCTCGAAAAGTGGTGTGGTACTTTCCGATCACTCCTCGTCTGCAGCGCTATTTCGCGGACCCTAAGGTAGCAAAGCTCCTGCGTTAGCACACGGATAGGGAGGAGAAGAAGCGAGAAGATGACGCAAATGATCCGGAGATAGATAAAAAGACAAGATGCTGAGTCACCCTAAGGATGCGAGCCAGTGGCAAGCGTTGAACTTCGAAGACTCGGAATTTGGGAACGATCCAAGGAACATCGTGCTGGGCGCGAGCACCGATGGACTCAATCCGTTTGGCAGCTAGAGAAGCACACATAGCACCTGGCCTGTGTTTGTGTGGATGTACAACCTCCCCCCCTGGTTGTGCAGGAAGAGGAAGTACATTCACATGAGTATGCTAATTGAAGGGTCGAAACAACCAGGGAACGACATCAATCCGTATCTGGGGCTGCTGAAAGAGGAGCTTGACACGCTGTGGAAAACGCCAGCCAATACGTGGGACGCCGCAGAGAAAGAATATTTCCCTATGAGAGTCGCACTACTCACGACGGTGCACGACTACCTCGGTTACGGATATCTCGCGGGGCAGGTAGTCCACGGATTTTCTGGATGCGTAAGGTGCATGGATGACACAACGTATCGCCAGCTAGATAGAGATCCCGGGTCTTTGAAAACCGTGTTCATGGGACATCGAAGGTGGCTTCACGATGATGACCCGTGGAGGAGACGCAAGGATCTGTTCGATGGTGAAACCGAACCCAACGCCTGTGTACGAGGAGCGGCGAGGAAATAGATAAGCTGTTGAAAAATTGGAAAGACTGCCCACTGCCGGGAAAGAAGCAAAAGGCGCCAGAGCCGGGAAAGAAGCGAAAGGCGCCAGAGCCGCTGCTGAAGGTATGGAAAACGAGGTCTGTTTTCTGGGACTTGCCGTACTGTAAGATCCACCGTGTGCCTCACAGCCTTGATGTCATGCATATCACGAAGAACGTGTGCGAGAGTCTGCTTGGTACGCTGCTTAATATGCCAGAGAGGACCAAAGATGGGCCGAAAGCAAGGGCAGACTTGAAATCAATGGGCATCAGGCAGGAGCTTCACTCTAATGATGATGATGATGATGATGATGATGATGATGATGATGATGATGATGATGATGATGAGGCGAAGCAGGACACAGAAAGTCGTCGCAAAGGCAAAAAGGCCAAGAAGACCGGAAATGACTACCCTCCCGCGTGCTTCACTCTAAGTCGAGGAGATCGAGCAGTTTTCACCTGCCTCCTAGGAGTAAAACTTCCTTACGGTTACGCAGGGAAGATAAGAAGATACCTAGACCCAGCGAGCGAAGTTCAGCGGGATGAAGTCTCACGACCGTCACGCGGCTGATGACGCAGATACTTCCGGTTGCAATCCGTGGGATCATGGACACGCACGTCCGTGAAACGCTATTTGGCATATGCAACTTCTTCGACGTCATCTCTCGAAGTCGATTGGCGTGAGGCAACTCGAAGGCTACAGGAAGAGATCGTGGTGATACTATGCGAGCTTGAGATGTACTTCCGCCCGCATTCTTCGACGTTATGGTGCATCTGCTGGTCCATATAGTGGAGGATATCATCCAACTCGGGTCGACGTTCCTGCACAGCATGGTGCCGTTCGAAAGGATGAATGGTGTCATCAAAGGATACGTTCACAACATGTCTCGTCCAGAAGGAAGCATAGCCAGGGGCTTTCTGACCGAAGAGTGCATCTCCTACTGCACGAATTATCTAGGCATCGAGAACCCCGTTGGTCTGCCCGTCAACAGGCACCTCGGCAGGCTCGCTGGATGGGGTTACCGTGAGGGTCGCCGCGAAATGCATGTCGACTTCGATGGTGGTCGCGCTACAACACATAGACGTGGTCGATCCTTGGGTGGTACAGCACAAAACCTTTATTAAGAAGACGTACAATGACCGAGGCCAACAGAGGACGGACGGAGATATACTCAAAGAGCACAACTCATGTTTCACGCGTTGGTTCAAGCAGAAGCTTCTGTCATACCCTTTACATGAGGATTCTTCCGCGGAAGAACAACTCATATTCGCCTTGTCACAGGGCGCCGAGCACAACCTGATGACCTATGAGGCGTACGATATCAACGGCTACACATTCTACACCAAGGACAAGGAAATGAAGAGCGATGGTTATCAGAACTCCGGGGTAACGATGGAATCCTACACTCGTAACGACAAGGACAGATACTACGGAAGGATCGAGGAGATCTGGGAGCTGAGCTACGCTGGAGAGAAGGTCCCGATGTTCCGTGTCAGATGGGCCAAGAACATCATAAAAGAAGACCGGTATTTCACGACCATGGTTATACCCGAAGCCAAATCCAAGACCGTGGGCGCATAAGCGTCACCGCCAAAAATGAGCCATGGGTACTGGCTTCCCAAGTGGACCAATGCTTCTTCATTACCGACCCGCCAAAGCCCGGTCGTGTTGTCGTGAGGAGAGGCAAAAGGAAGATCATCGGAATGGATGGAGTAGCCAATGAGCAAGACTTCGACAAGTACGGCGACCGAGGATCGAACATGACGACGATGATGAAGTAGCAGCATAGACCACAAGAAGAAGCAGGACCACCCTACCTAAAGGACGTCTGCTCCATAGAAGAACTCCATTTGCGAAAAAGAAGGGCAAGAAGATTGTGAAGAGATAGCTAGCTAAGATCGATTGTATTTAAATCGTAGACTTCATTTCTCGATTGTATTTCATGGGCACTTTTGAACTATCATGAATATTTTTTAATTTCATGGACACTCGATCCCCTCCATCTCGATCCCCTCCATCTCGATCGCTATCCCACCTCGCTAGATCCGGTCCACACTGCCGCCCGCCGACCGCCCGCACCTCGATTCCCCTACTCAACCGCCACCGCCGACCCCCGCACCCTCCCTACTCAACCGCCGCTGACCCCCGCACCTCCCCTACTCAACCGCCACGACCCCCGCACCCCGCACCCTCCCCGCTCCACCGGCATTACTCTTTGATGATATTTTTTAAAAAATATTACTGTCTTATAAAAAATATTACTGTTATGATTTAAACAAGTTTGAACATATTTAAACACAAGTAAGTATCAAACAACATTTTTAATGCATAAAAAAAATTTGTGGAGCCTAGGAATTGAACCCAGGACCTCCTGGTGTGAGAACTGGCTGCTGACCAGTCGAGCTAGTAGAGGGGACTTGGTGTGGATGAGGTCAGGTGGGAGATAACCTGTTGGCTCGAGCAGAAATCAAAAAAAAAGTACTAATGGCGCACCTGGGTGAGGTGCGCCATTAGTATGGATGTACTTATGGCGCACCGAGGTGTGGTGCGCCATTAGTATTTTGACGCGGGCCCACACCTACCCCCTCTCCCTCGCCCCTCGCCCTCGATCCCCTTCCCCTCTCCTCTCCCGACGCCTGCCACGCCTCGGCCGCCGCCCACTGCCTCGACGCCGCCCCGCCGCCTTGCCCCTGCGCCCATCGTCGGCGCCCCGTCGTCCCTGTCGCCCGTCTCCAACCACCGCCGCCTGAGGCCCCGACGTCGGCGCCGCTCTCCCCGTCCACACCACCGTCGCCAGCCCTCCGGCGACCGGCCGCACCCGCCCAGGTACCTCTCCTCCTTCCTCCTTCCTCCCTCTCCACCCTTCCTCCTTCCTCCCTCCCTCCCTCCCTCCCCTTCCGCCGCGCCCTCGACATCCCATCCGCCCTCCTCCCCGCCGTCAGCCCCGCCCCCAAGTCCGAAGCTCCCTGCCTCCCCACCGTCCGGGCGGGTTGGACTTGCCCACTCTCTCCCACCCCACCCCCACCCGCTCTTCCTCCCCTCCCGTGCCGTCGACCGCCCCCACCCCATCCTCCTCGCCCATGCCTCGCCCCACTTACTCGGACCCCCGGACCCTTCGATCCCCTCTGTTTCGTCCCCTCCAGCGAGGAGCCAAAGAGAAAATCTCCTCCCTCTCCTTCCTTCGATCTTCTCCTCCACCCACGCCCCCCGATCCGGTCCTCCTGATGTTAATTTTGTTGTTCGCATGAAAGCCCCAATTTAAGTAGTGACATTGGATAAGCTTGCAACTTTTGTTTGGAGTTGATAGCATAATAGTTAAGTTCGACCAAACTTACTTTTGCAGATAGAAAATGTACAGACTGTTGAGATACATGGCATTTGGTTTACTAAATTTGCCCCTTTCACGAAGATATATAGATCGCATGGCATGATTTATCAAAGATTCATACTTGATGCTTTTGTGCAACTGAATTTGTATTGTTTTGGCCTTGTTTAAGATGGATTCACACCATAGAGATCGTGTCTATTCCTAAATCATACTCCTCCGTCCGGAAACTCAATGTATCTAGCGTTTGAGCGACAAGTAATTTTGGACGGAGGTAGTAGAGCCTAGGAATGGTAGTTTTACTGTAATTTTACATGAGTTTGAAGCACTGATTGTTCAATGGACTTCTGTTGATGTGTTGAGTGTATTCATACTACTACTACTACATTTAGTGATGATTGTCTTATGGTATTGTGACTTGCAGAAGCTCTGATTGTTTTCTCTGGAATTTTTCAACATTTTGTTACAGTAGAGTCTTGCTTCATATTAACTATAGCTTAGGCCGGCAGCTTGGGCCACTTGTTGTATTTATAATCATCATTTGATTAGTGAGTGCGTTTGAGGCAGTTAGTTCCATGTACAATTTGAGGCAGTTAGTTCCATGTACAAACTTGTTGTATTTAGGCAATTTGTTCCATGTACAACCATTGATTATGCCTTTGAGGCAGTTAGTTAACCTCTCACCTATGTTCATGCAGGGATATTATTCTTGGAAAAGCCACTGTTGGTGACGGAATAGAAAGATAAGCAGGTACCTATCTTCATGCTGGCCTACAGTGATAAATTAGTCAGAATTAGTCAGAATTTTTCTTCCTGGTTCATTAGTTTTAGATAATGTACATCTAGAAAAACCAAATGCAACCAAAACTAATTTATTCAGTGAAAATGGGACTGGTGCCACAGCAAGCAGACTAGAGCTGATTAACAATGCTTTTTACCACAAGAAGAAGTGATTTTCGCTGCTGTCAAGTTAGTTTTTCATCACGTGGCCACTCTGTATAGTTTTTTAGTGTGCAAGAGATGCACTATTCTATTCCTACCTAGACTTAATAGTCTTTTTCAAGACTGTCAAAACACTTTTGTTGTGTACATTTCTTTGATGGGAATCGATTACCTCCTCCTGGACCCGTTTTGTCAAATATACAAGATACAGTGTATTTGCCCGTAGTGGCAAATTTATAATCAACTACCTAGAGTTAATAGTCATTTTGCCTGGTAGCTACTGCTTTTTTGGAAGGAATTTGTTCCAGTGATTGAATGGAAGAATCATACGATTGCATTTTTTGGTACAACTCGTCTCTTTTTAGTTCTGTGGTGCTGTAGATTTTTTATTTTTTTTAAGAATCGATTGTCGACAATTGTTGTTTACTTCCTCCAGATATAGTTTTTCGCTACCTACAGATACACACTAGGGAAAGCAGAGTGCTCTGTGTTTGACAAAGCAGAGTGCTTTGTGATACGAAAGTATCAAACTGCTCCATGTGTTCAAGAAAGCAGAGTGCTCTATGACAGTCAGTTATAGCGTTGTTTGTCTTGGCTAGTCTTTGCTGATAATAATCATCAACTTGTTGTCTTTTCCTCTCAAGGTTCTTGAATAGAAACAAGAAAGGAACGCCCTGTGACTCTATATGTTTCCAAGAGTAGGTAGAATTTGCACGCAACCACCTGTTGCACGTGGAGGTCGGAACATAGGGAGTTGAGCAAGCTAGCGGTAGTTTGACTCCAAGTATCCTCCCGGCTGTCATGAGACGTCCATGTTGTTCTTTCTGTAGTGTACTAGAAAGGTTACATCTTACAAGTTTAGAAGTGCATAGAGGAATGTATGGCATCGTGCAGCCCAACATAACAGAACAGTAGAAGTCCAGAATTAAAAAAATAAAAACAGTAGAAGTCGCTAAGACGTTAGTGGATGATGACAAAATTTTTTCTGAACTCTACTTCAGAATGTTATAGTTATACCTGCGATGTTTTTTCTTTCTGAATGGCATGTGCAATTTCTGCAAGGGAAGATCCTTGGTTAATATCTCTGTATTGGTTCAGTAGGTGTTTCCTTTATTTTGTTAGTGTTAGATCATCTAACTGAATTTGTGTGTACAAGCCCTGCAGTGCAGATGTATTTTAGTGTAAGCTCAGCAATTTTCAGTGTAGCCCTGATGCTTTTATATGTAATAACAGTTTAAAACTTCCCCTAATAACAGTGTAAATTTTCCTATAATTATAGTGTAACCCTCAGGCTTTCCATAATTTTTGTTACACTGAAAATAAGGCAATTAACTAGCTACTTACTTTTTTTGCCCATTGGCATTTGACTTTGTATGGAACCTGAAGCTGTATACCAACTTATCAGATTTAGTGTGCTTCTTTGCCACATTTACAGCTACCATGTTGTTTTGATACAGAAACAGTTTGGTAGCTGTCCGTGAACAATGTGGTAGCTGGTACAGTTACCAGGTCTTTTTTTTAATTGAACCAAACTGGTACAGTTACCAGGTCAGATGATGCTTAGACTAGGAAGATAGCTTCTAGGTGTTAATTTGCCGGTACTAGCTACAATTTGGCACTGAAAAGCAAAATCAAAAGCCCTTGAGTTTGCTGATATATATTTTTCCATGTTGTGATGGAGGCCTTTTTTGCATTGTCCACCGGAGAGGCCCTTGAGTTTGCTGGAATGTCGATTAACTTCCGTTCCGGCAAATTCGGGTACTCCATATGTCCTATTTTCAGCAAAGGTCATGCTGAAATTTTCCGTGAATTTTAGCATGACTTTGCTAAAAATAGGACATATGGGGTACTTGTAACTAATGCATGGGCCGGGGTATCTTAGTAGTTAATTAGGTTGATCAAGTGCCCCGGCGTACTTGTGACTAACGCATGGCTTTTAGGGTGCCTCGGTGTCGATAAAAACCGAAATGATGAAAGCTTAGGCTTTTAGGGTGCCTCGGAGTCGAAAAATCCTCAATGATAAAAGCTTAGATTTTAGGATGCCTCGGTGTCGACAAACCCTAAATGATGAGACCATGATCTTGTTCCTTGACAATAACCAACTTTTTAACCAAACTTTGTTTCTATTTAGAGAGAAACATGGCCCACAACGATGAGGCCGGGGGTTCGGCGGCAAGGCATTCTCGAGCTGTCCCGAAGATGGAGGAACAACCTCACTTGTATGAGGACGCCGCCTTTCCCCACCGATCCTGAGACCACCGATGGTACCGCCGAGGATGACCCCACCGATGCCACCACCGATGGTGCCGCCGAGGATGCCACCATCGATGATGGCGGCGCCGCACGTATGGCAGCCAATGTAAGAGGCAACGGAAGGACCGGGCGCCGACCGTGCTCCGCACCCTCAAGGAGGAAGTTATCAAGTGGACTCGACGGAATCCAACGGCGCCCGAACGAATAGTCAAGGGGTACTCGCTTCAGCTCGGGTGCATTCTCCGGAGCACCGTCTCGATCAACACCGAGAACCTGAGGCATCCTGACCGAGGGAATTTGCGCAACCTCCTCTTCATGAAGCTGCACAAACGATACAAGTTCCCGGCTGCTTTTGAAAACACAAGCCTCAAAGGGAATAAAGTGAACAATGCTGCCCTCACGAAGATGAGAAAGGCCCTGTCTACTTGGAAAAGCAATGTGAAGAGAATGATCGAGAAAGGTGAGAGTTATGAGAAGATCAAGGAGAAAAATCCTTCGATCATCGAAGATGACTACAATGACTTCAAGATCAATTGCTCGAGCACCGCAAACTCCGAATCAAGTCAGCGGGGGAAAGAAATGCGGGAGCTGAACTTAGGGGAACACACACTCGGTCCCGGCGGTTACAGAGTGGCGGAGCCTATATGGGACAAGGAGGACGCGGAGCGTGCCGAGCAAGGCCTACCGCCTCTTCGATACATACGGTGACAAACAGACCAGGAACTTTGTGAGGGCCCGGTACAAGAAGGACCCGAAAACAAAGGAGCTTACCACGGATCCGAAGACCAGGGCGCTTGAGGTTGTTCTGGTAAGGAATACCACCCTCGGGGTAATTAGCTCCATATGGTTGCATTCTAATTAATGAAGCCAACTTTCTAAATGGTTCACATTCCTTCCGCAGGCGACTGAAAGCAGTAGCGCAGGGTCGACTAAGAGCAACCCTTGGGACACCACTCTCAATAGGGCGTTGAATGTAATGAAGAACAAGGATAAGCTCGATGGCTAAGCCGGCGTCGGCTGGTCGTTTGGCGGCAAAGGCTTGTCCACAAAATGGGGTCATACTATACCGCTGGTGTGCGGAAGGAGAAAAAGACCAGCTCGGAAAGCCAGCGCGAGGTTCAAGAACTCAAAGGCACAGGTGGCGCGGATTCCGGAGATTGTCCAAGAGCAAGTGCAACAACAACTCGGAGCGACGATCACCGCCATTGTGCCTACCTTGATCCAGGGGTTGAGTGCGTGGATTGCGGGCGCCAACAGGGCCGCCCCGATTCCTAGCTTCACGGCCAGCAACTTCGCGAGAATGCGATGGCGGGGCCATTGGTGTCTCCGGCGGAGGCGGCATTAGTGTCTCCGACGCCAAAGACGGGAGCTTAATGCACCCGGTGTACGCCGGCGGCACCTCTGCAGCAAGCGGCCCCTCCGTCAATCGCTGCCGCCCGCCGTTTGCGGTGCCTCGACATTAGCCGAGCTCGACGCCATCATCACGGTAACTAATTAAGCCTCTCTCGTCGAGGACTTCATCTCCTTGCCTTTCACCGGGCATCCTCGACGCCCTACATGTTTTCGCAGGGCGCCGGCGTTCCGTGCACTCTCCTGCACTTCGTGAACAACGAGTTGGTCGATGTCGCCAAGGGCAAAATCGTTCAACCGGGCAACCCCTTGTTCCACGGTACCCAGATGGCACCCAACTTGTTTAGGGTTGAACTGGTTCGGGTGCTGCCAGGCTGCAACGAGTTGTTACCTCTGATTCAACCCGTCGGGGCCGACGATGATGACGTGATGATCCTCAGCGCCTGCTTGAGCTGGCCTCTGCTATGGCCGAAGAGCCAGATTCGTTTGGGGGCGGGGGACACCACCCCAAAGACAACACCGCCAGTCGTGCCGTCGCCAAGTCAGCCCCATGGCAAGACCGCCATACGGTGCCGGACATCCCTATGCCACTGGATCCAAACATGCATATGGCACGAGGATCGTAACGACGGCGACGACGATACATTTGCCAACGCGTCGATCAGTACTTTGCCGATCATGGGTGCGGTGGCGACTTCATGGGGCCTCCTTCTCAAGAACCCAACCCAACAAAAGACGCGGCGCGATCTAGCTGGTACCGCTGGAGAAGCCAAGTAGCAACAGCGCCGTCGCTGCTCAGCTCTCGAGAGACGCCTCCAGCTGCCGACTTCACCGAGCCTCAGATAGGCGAGGTGCGAAATATTATCAGCCCCAACACACTCAAGAAGGCGGTCTGTGAGCAAAACTCGGTCCCACTACAGGAGAAGAAGAAGGCACGCAAAAGAAAGACTAACAAGGGTGCGGGCCAGCCAGCACCGAGTACGATCCGTGCTCAGGACGGGCCACCTTCACCTGAGGATATCTCGAGGAGGGTGCATGTGGCGGGTAGGGCGATGCTACCGACAAATATGCTCAATGCTGCAACCGGTGCTATGCGGAGTCTGCATGACAGTGTTCTTTCTTTGGAGAAGCGGCGTCTCGTGAGAGAAGGATGTGGCATATCCGGTTTCGTGGCCAAGGTGCCGTGAGGGCAAGGGCTTTGTGGATAACTCCATCGGGCGTACGATCGTCCTGCGGTTTGATGACATCCACGCTATGTTGAACCTTCATCCGCTCCACTACACCTTCGTTCGGCTATTTTCGCTGAGTATGGAGATGCGGATCATTGGCGACAAGACCCCGGACATCGTGATAGTCGACCCCTTCTACATGCGTGCCAAGATCTTGGGCAGCGCTGGGGACCGGCAAGTCGCGAGTTCTTACCTCGAAGGCGTCATTCTGGCAAACCAAGATAAGGATAACTTCCTCGTGCCTTACTTTCACTACTAGGAAAAGGCCTACTAATGGGCACCAGTTTTGCCTACTAATGGCGCATCACTGGTGCGCCATTACTAGCACGCCATTAGTAATTTTTACTAATGGCGCACCTTTGATGCGCCATTAGTATCTGGTATACTAATGGCGCACCACTGATGCGCCATTAGTATAGGCCACAGTGCGCCATTAGTATAGGCCACTGGTGCGCCATTAGTATAGGCAACGGTGCGCCATTAGTATTTTTGAATTTTGAAGGTGGGAAAATAGTAGTGGCGCACCGTATAACCCCCACCGTGCGCCATTGCTATTTTTGAATTTTTAATTTGGATCTGGATCGTGATTTTTTTGCCCATTTTTTGCTAGTTTTTTTTGCTCGTTTTTTGGCATGATATTATTTCAAATTTTGTTCCTGTTTTTGGATCTTGTACGTTCTTTTGCCGGAGAGGAGTTCGCTGGAGAGGAGGAGGAGGAGGTCACCGGAGAGGAGTTCACCGAAGCATCGGAGAGGAGGAAGGAGAAACCATGAGGGAATGGGAGGAGAGGAGGGAGGAGGAGCTCACCGGAGAGGAGGGAGGAGAAACCGTGAGGGGAGGGGAGGGGAGGGGAGGAGAGGAGGGAGGAGGAGGTTCCCGGAGAGGAGGAGGTCGCCGGAGAGGAGGAGGAGGTCGCCGGAGAGGAGGAGGAGTTGGCCGGAGAGGAGAAGGAGGTCGCCGGAGAGGAGGAGAAGGAGTGGAGGAGAGGAGAGGAGGAGATGGAGTGGAGGAGAGGAGAGGAGAGGAGATGGAGTGGAGGAGAGGTGGAGTGGAGGAGGTGCGCCCAGCCATATATACGACATACTAATGGCGCACCATGGGCCGGTGCGCCATTAGTAACTTTTTTTTATTTTTTTGACTTATTTTGAATTTTGAAGGCGGGAAGATACTAATGGCGCACCATGGGCTAGTGCGCCATTAGTAACTTTTTTTTTATTTTTTTGACTTATTTTAAATTTTGAAGGCGGGAAGATACTAATGGCGCACCATGGGCAGGTGCGCCATTAGTGAGTTTGAATTTTTTTTGCCTCTCTAGATCTTGAAAGCCCCGTAACTTTTTTTCTGTTAGGTTTTTGAGGATTTTAAAAATGTTTAACGGGGTTCCCCCAATTAAATTCGGATGTAACTTTTCGAGTAGATGATTTTTCATATAAAAAACTTTTTCATCCGAGTTAGTATGCAAAAGTTATGCCCATTTTTACAAATTCTCGAGAGATTTTGCAAATCAAGTCGAAATTCATATTTGCAAATTTTCCCAACAACTAGACCACATATCACATGGAAAACTTATTTTCTTTTATTTTTTTGACATTTTCATCATTTTCTTTTATTTTTTTTAAACTGAAAAGGCGATCCACGGGGAGGGGGGGTGCATTCGGTGGAAGTGGTGGCCAAGTTACTAATGGCGCACCGTGGGGTGGTGCGCCATTACTAGTTTTGAAAAAAAAAATTGATATTTTTTTTTATTTTTTTTTTGAAAAAAACTTAGTAATGGCGCACGAGTGGAAAGTGCGCCATTACTTGTTAAAACTAGTAATGGCGCACCGAGAGATGGTGCGCCATTAGTAACAAATTTTTTTTATTTATTTTTTACTTTTTTTTTCAAAACTACTAATGGCGCACGACGGATGTGGTGCGCCATTACTATGTCAATTAGTAATGGCGCACTATGCATCGGTGCGCCATTAGTAACAAAATTTTTTTTTATGTTTTTTTTCGAAACTACTAATGGCGCACCACACACCAGGTGCGCCATTAGTAATATATTACTAATGGCGCACCGAGACATGGTGCGCCATTAGAATATAGTAATGGCGCACCACATCACAGGTGCGCCATTAGTAGCCATTCCATCTATAACCCTTTTTGTAGTAGTGCCATGGCCGGCACCGGCTCGAGTTCATCCTAATATTCCGCTCTTCCGTGGAGCCCATGCGGGGTCGACGAAGGTCCTCGCAACAAAAGGATCCGGCAAGACACCTGCTGTACGCCGGCGCCGCCTCGCGGTGGCCTTCATGGGACCCAAGCGGCGGCGGCCTCCCGTGTTCTACTTCTCCTCGATGATGGCGGCGGACGCGAGGCGCTGGCCACCGACTCGCCGCTTCTCCGCACACCCGCTTCGCTGCTTGCATGGCGCGGCCGCCGTCATGGGAGTCTCGGCCACAAAAACGGGAGACGCGGTACGAGGCGGCGGCGTGGACGGCAGCAACGACGCCCGTGCGCCGCTCCTCGTCGAGCTGGCCTCGAGCGGCGAGTTGCTGAACCGCGCGCCGGCTTGGGGCGGCAACTGGCTCCATCTGCGAGGGGAGGGAGGTGGATCAGCGAGCTGCATAGCTTGTATCCGGCAGGCTACCCAGCCGGCTTGGATGCGGAATAACTACTCTTCGTAAGCCATTGTAAGAGTGGACAAAATGGTGGAGGAGATAGGGGAGCGGCGGAGGTGTGCGATTCTTGTCCGGCGATTGGCCTCGTTTAAATAGGAGATTAAATAGACGGCAGACGGGAGGAGCTCGGCCGGCGTTGCGTTTAACGCCGGCCCGGTCATGAACGGACGTGTGTCCAGAGTGGGTTTCTCGGCTTCCACACGGGCGGGTTTCATGGAGGCGTTTGAATGCGGCACGGAGGCATGTTCATCCGGGCATGCCGCGAGTGGCGCCCTCGACTCTGACCTAGGACACCGCACCGTTCTTCCCCTGAAGTGTAGGCTCTTTGGGTGCATGTCCTGCATCTCAGTGACCCAATGCAGGCAGCGCACAGTAGATGAACCTTTGATGGGCCAGGGCGGTCAGAAGCGGGCATTTCATAAACCGATGATTGTTCATTGAGTGTGACGTCATCTTTTTCATGTAGTTAAGCCTACTATGTTGATAGCCCGTTCGATACATTGTGATTCATAAAGACCGATGCAAACATCAATGTTCTGCTTATCACAGATAAGTTTGATTAATACCCGTAACAATCCATGTCCTTAACAAAGGGTGGATGCACGTATAGGTTGAGCGTGTGTCTTGCATCGTGTGCTGTGTGCATGCAGGCTGCGAGTGTTGCGTGCGTGCGAGGGTGCGTTTTAGTGTTGCATGCATGGGTGCGTACATGCGTGTGTTTGTGAGTGCATGTGTACGTGTCAGTGTTGCACGCCAGCATGCATGCGTGTGTACGTTATGTGTACGTATCAGTGTTGCACGCCTACATGCGTGCGTGTCTTGCGTGCGTGCACGTGTACGTGCGGGGTGAGGCTACACGTCAGTCGACTAACTTTTTCATCTACATGATCTTGAGATTTTACGAAGTCACCATAGGTGCCTCGTAGTCGAGTGGAACGTCTCCTCCCACTGAACGTACATCGCCGGAAAATACTGAAATTAACACAAGATAAATGCGAGCACCGGGACATTAACCTTGGTGGGCTCGAGAAACCACTGTCCTCTAACCATCCAACCACATGTTGGTTAGCACGACAAAATGTATGTGGTGACCGTGATGAGCTTATTCTGAAGTCCAGTGACCATATCGTGCTTTCGCTTCAAATACAATGACCATAAGTGTCGTCAACAAAATACGGAGCACGCATCAAATGCAAAGTCCGTCAGTGTCATCAACAAAATATGGAGACGTATCATGAGCTAGATACCATTGTACTATTGTATATGCTTATTTTCTTAGTGGCTGATTGCGTGTGTGGTGTGGTGGGCACATCATTTCTAGTTGTGGTGGGTCAACATGAAGACTCATGGGTCGGTTCCATCCTGCGCCACATATAGGTTGGACAGAGACGTGTTATACGGAGACCCATATGGAGGACTTGGCGTACAACACGAAGCTACCAGAGTCACGGAGGACTCTATCCCCACTGGTGATAAGCCGACTATATATGATTTGTAACCCTAGGCCCTTCGTATGTTATACAAGCTTGGGGGCTAGTTCGCCGATAGTATACACACACGCATAATACCTGGTATTCACGTGTACTTTGTACACACCCCTATCACTAATATACAGTACCAGAAGTGGGCTCTTTCTTCAACTGCAAGGGCTCGATCCAAACTAGGGTAAAACTTTGCCTCGTATTACCATCCAGCCTAACAGCCAGGGATATCCTACCCGAATGATATGATGAAATCATATCTGCCAACTACTATTAGAGAGGTGTGTCGGGGGGCAAGGTGTGCGAGAGAGGCCTAAAGATAATGTGCGTGCGGGAGACACGTAGGCACATATATGTGCGTATTGAGGGCTAGTAGAGACCGTGCATGTGTATATATGCATGTGAGAGAAATAGTGTTTTCCAACTGAGATTAGTTCAACTAGTAATGGCGCACCACTCCCACGGTGCGCCATTACTAGTTTTGAAAAAAAATAAAAAAAACTGATATTTTTTTTGATTTTTTTTAAAAAAAACTTAGTAATGGCGCACCAGTGGAAAGTGCGCCATTACTAGTTAAAACTAGTAATGGCGCACCGAGACATGGTGCGCCATTAGTAACAAAATTTTTTTATTTATTTTTTACTTTTTTTTGAAACTACTAATGGCGCATTTACGGATGTGGTGCGCCATTACTATGTCAATTAGTAATGGCGCACTATGCATCGGGTGCGCCATTAGTAACAAAATTTTCTTTTATGTTTTTTTCAAAACTACTAATGGCGCACCACACACCAGGTGCGCCATTAGTAATATATTACTAATGGCGCACCGAGACATGGTGCGCCATTAGAATATAGTAATAGCGCACCACATCACAGGTGCGCCATTAGTAGCCATTCCATCTATAGCCCTTTTTGTAGTAGTGTTTCCCGAGTAAGTCCTCCCCTCAACCGGCCCGTAACATATGAATTCTTAGATTTCGATCGTTTTTCTTTTAACATTCCGTGTTTTCTGCAGTGACACACATTGCACGCTCATCCTCCTAAGCCCCAAATATTCCATGGCCACGTATTTGACCCGGACCGTCGATCGAACGTAGACTACACAAATGTCAAGAAGGTTCTTGATGATGTCCTCCCGGCCACGCCCAATCTGGAGGCACCTTCACTAGGCCTATTCGTAGCACGGCAAGCACGTGTTCTCCCACAATCTGACGTTACGCTCGTCAAGCAGCCGCTGTGATCGAAGGGTGCCTACTACGCCATCCATCACATTCGGGCGATCGTACGGGACCATCATCAACTTCTGCTACCGAGTAAACTCCAAGATTGGGTAGCGAGCGTGTCGGCAATCCAGGACGCGGACATCAGACAAGAATTCTTTCGCATCCAGTCGGAGTTTGCGGAAATCATCCATCAAGATGTCCTTCGTACCTCGGGGCAGTTCTACCTCAGAAATCAACCGTCCAACAGTGACATCGACACAATGCTACAAATGCAGGATGACAACGCCCGTTCTTTCATGACTCCCACGATAGACGGCGGCTTCATCCACGCTCCGGTCCCTTGAGTCGAGTTGTCTAGTTCTGAAACATTGATTGGCTCATGTTGTAATTAAACTTTAATGAACTTGTAGTATGTCTCTTTGGTTTCGAGAGTCGTTCAATTTAGATGTAATCGATGCTATTAATGTCTTGCTTTGCTCTTCCGATCGTTCTGTTGCATACTTATATATTGCTTATGTATTGTCTGTGAATTGGTACTAACGTTTCGTTTGGCTAGTGCATAGCGATGCCGTCGTATGTCGTGTACAAGGGTAAGGTTCCCGGAGTCTACGACGACTGGGAGGAGTGTCGGAGACAGGTTCACCGATTCAGCTGTAACAGTTACAAAGGGTACACCACTAGGGCCGAGGCAGAATCTAAATACGCCCGCTATCTATCGGGAGAGGGGAGGGAGCATTGGAGGAACCGGATGAAGACGAGTTTCATCGTGATGATGCTCATCGTGTTGACCGCAGCTCTCTTCTATGTGATGGTAGTTTAGATGATCGATATCGACTTGTAATGTGAAGACAAACTCGCTACTCGCGGTCTCGAGACTTGTAATATAATGTTCTATCTTTGTTCGGTCTTTTCAATTCGGAGACTAATATGATGAATTGTATTCAGAGACTAATATGATGAATTGTATTCAGAGACTAATCTTCTATTGTATTCGATGAATCTGTTGTTGTTGTGTCCTGTCTATATTTTGTCCAATTATACATTTTGTAACCTGTGCAAAAAACAGAAAATAAAAAAAACCTAATATTCATACTAATGGCGCATCACATCACAGTGCGCCATTAGTATGCCAAAGGATACTAATGGCGCATCATTAAATAGTGCGCCATTAGTATGCCGAAGTTACTAATGGCGCATCTTGCTGCTGTGCGCCATTAGTATGCCAAAGCACCTGGGTATACATGGCCCCCTGGGAGGCATACTAATGGCGCATCCAGTGGTGCGCCATTAGTAAAATATACTAATGGCGTGGCACTAATGGCGCACCACTAATGCGCCATTAATGGCCAAATTAGGTGCGCCATTAGTAGGCCTTTTCCTAGTAGTGGAAATTGCTTATACGGGACATGTCATTTCTGCTAAGGGGGTATCTACTGATCCTCCTAAAATCACAGCTGTCCAGAACTGGCCTACTCCAACCAATATTAAGGAAGGTAGGGGTTTCCTTGGACTCAGTGGTTATTATAGGAAGTTCATCAAGCACTATGGGATCATTGCCAAACCCCTTACTGAACTTGTCAAAAAAGGGACACCATTTGTGTGTACCAGCATTACTGAAGAAGCTTTTATGGTGCTCAAACAAACTGATTCTTGTGACTATGGTGTTGGGGTTGTATTAATGCAACAAGGACATCCCCTAGCTTATCTCAGCAAAGCTTTGGGTGTTAAAAACAGAGGTTTGTCAGTTTATGAGAAGGAGTACTTAGCTATTTTGCTAGCAGTAGATCAATGGAGATCATACCTGCAGGTCCAACCGTTTGTGATCAAGACTGATCAAAAGAGCTTGGCTCATCTGCAAGAACAATGACTACACACTCCTTGGCAGCATAAATGTTTGACCAAATTGTTGGGTATGAACTACTCTATCCAATACAAACATGGCACTTCCAATACTGCTGCTGATGCTTTATCTAGGAGGCCTCCGGATGGGACCCATGTATATCAGATTTCTGGTGCTCAACCCACTTGGTTGCAGGAAATTGTTGCAAGATACAGTCAAGACTCTCAAGTTCAAGCTATACTGAAAAAATTAGCTATTAATCCTAACTCTAGCCACCATATTCTCTGCACCAAGGAATTCTGCATTATAAGAACTACATTTGGGTTGCCCAGGACTCTGGTTTGCAACTGAAAATTTTCACTGCATTTCACGCCAGTCCAGTAGGGGGTCACTCTGGCTTTCCTGTTATATATAAGAGGATTCTTCCTCTTTTCAAGTGGATTGGCATGAAGAACTTCATCAAATCTCATGTGCAGTCTTGTCTGATATGCCAACAAGCTAAGCCTGAAAGGGTACAATACCCTGGGCTATTATCACCTCTCCCAATCCCTCCCAAAGCTTGGGATACAGTGTCTATGAATTTCATTTCAGGCCTTCCATCCTCATATCAGTACAACTACATATTGGTGGTCATTGACAAATTTTCCAAGTATGGCCACGTTTTGGGGCTCACACATCCTTTTAATGCACAAAAAGTTGCTGAAATCTTTCTGGACAATGTATATAAGTTGCATGGTATGCCCAGGTTGATCATTTGTGATAGAGATCCCATATTCACAAGTGCATTCTGGAAGATTCTCATTTCCAAGACTGGTGCTGGGTTAAACATGAGCACAACTTATCACCCTGAGACTGATGGGCAGACTGAAAGAGTCAATCAGCAAATCGAGTGTTTCCTGAGGTGTTTTATCAGTGCTCACCCTACCAAATGGAGTGAATGGCTCTCTCTCTCTCTCTGTGAGTTTTGGTATAACAATAACTGGCATTTTGCCTTGAATAAATCTCCCTTTGAAATCATTTATGGCCAAACACCTAGATACTTTGGGATTTCTGAATCTGACACAATTGCTCCTGTGGATATTCAGTCTTGGTTAGACTCACGTCAGTTGGTAATCGACTCGGTCAGGCAACACTTGCTCCGTATGCAACAGCGAATGAAACATCAGGCAGATAAGAAACGCACTGAATGAGAATTTGTTGTGAACGACATGGTGTTCCTCAAACTGCAGCCGTATGTGCAGTCTTCAGTTGTCAGACGCTCCGACCACAAGCTTTCCTTCAAGTTCTTTGGACCGTATAGGATTGTGGAGAAGATAGGTGAAGTAGCTAATAAGTTGGATCTTCCAACCTCCAGCCACATCCATCCAGTGTTCCATGTTTCATAGATCAAGCGTTTCATTCCCCCTTCCACGACAGTTCAAAACCAGTTGCCATCTCCTGCAGCCCTGCTTCAGGTGCCTGTACGTATATTGGACCGCAGGTTTCGATCTACAGGACACAAGACGGTGGCGCAAGGCCTTGTTCTGTGGAGCAGGAGTTCTCCTGAAGCCGTCACTTGGGAAGATTTGGACTCTCTGAAGCAACAATTCCCTCAGCACCGGCTTGGGGTCAAGCCGGTTCGCAAGAAAGGGGGGATGTCAGCGTCCCCAAGTGCGTCCCCGCTACAAAAGAATAGAAGAAGCTGACGGCACGCGATCAAGGCCCTCTAGCGATTCCGGCAAGCTAAGCAAGTGTGGGAGGAAGCGTTCAAGCTGAAGGCCCGGCCCAACGACCCAAGCGCAAGACTAAACCACCCAAGTGGTTGATAGACTATTCCACGGCCCCCCTTGACAGTCGATAGATAAATAGCTCTCTCGCTCTCTCTGTGTTAACGGTCGATAGATAAATAGCTCTCTCGCTCTCTCTGTTTGACTTGGCTGGAAAGTGGATGACGGCTTCGGCCGGTGTAATCGGGTAGCTGTGTGGGTGGATGGGTGGATAGTTACCGAAACTTTTCCCCAATTTGAATTTCGGATCCCTAGTTCTTCCCGATCCAGTTCGTAGCTTACATCAACACATCATTACGACACCTCCAAGGAGGGAAACGAGACCCACGGGCGCCGTCGTTGCAAGCACCAGCCAAAGTTGTGCGGGATTTTCATCCAAATAGTCACCCATCTCCCGTCCAACCCAACGATATATAGCCAAGCGGTTCATGAAGGGATACACCGCTATCATCTCAGCAACTCGTCATTCTGACCAAATCATTGCAGAACATCGATAAACCGAACCGAGGAGATGCCACCATCAACCACATCCAGCTGCGATCGAGAACCTCTAGCTCCTCCTACCCAAACCTCCATCTTCAAGGCCGCCTACTCCTACCCCAAGAAGTATCGTCAGGGCCTCCTGCTCTTGCCCCAACCTCCAACTCCATGGCCACGAGCAGTGGCTTAGCACACCACACCAGGTGGTCAGAAACACCACTAGGCAACTAGAAACATCCGGCGGCTAGCCGCAACACCAGGCGGCCATCAAAGCCACCCGGATCAGGAGGTCCCACACCTAGTACTCACCGCCCCCACAAGCTCCCTCCCCGTAGCCGACACCACGCCGATGACGGCTGCGATGGATGGCACTAATGCACCGCAGCCTCCGCCAGCAGCTGCTCACAAGCAACACCAGGCCAAGCACCGCCGCGCCACTACCTTCAGGTCACCACTGCATTGCCTCCTCCGCCTATGCTCGCCGGGAGGACCACTTCACGCCGCGACCTCCTCTACCAGCTCCTAGCTACATGACGTCGCTTTGCGCTCCTCGCCATGTGCTGATGTCCAGGGAAGACCTCCCCCACCGCCCACTTGGTGTCACTCCCCCGTGTGAGGGAGGCCCGCTGGGGCAAACCGACCATCCCCTCCACCACCACTGGCATCGGTGGTGGGGGAGACCTGAAGGCGGGGGGGGGGGGGGGCGGGGCGCGACGATGGCTAGGGTTTTGACCCTCCCGAGCTGCACGCGCAAGCAGCCCGGGAGGGGAGGGGAAAGTATTTGCACCTTATTTAAGAGTTTTATTTCCTTGTTAGCGAGTTTGCGAAAGGAAGTCATCGCTTCAATCGGCCCTCCAACCTAGATCTAGCGTTCGATAAAGAGCCAAAGCGAGATCTTCAGTTTCAGTTCCCATCGCGTCCATCATCACCTTCAATGCTTGCACGTTCATTGCTATGGCACTAAGTTTTTTCTGCGAAAAGGCCTAAGGCCAGATATATTAAGTAAACCAGGTCTTTACAAACTCACCCATACAAAAAAATTTGCATATAAATTCTAGGGGGACCCAAAGTCTTCTTCCTCCTGCATCCACCGGCGGGGCGCCGTGAGGTAGCTCGATGCCGCCTCTAGGCCTCTTCCTCGACTGAGCAAACATTTTTTGAACCCAGGAGCTTGTAGAAGCAGCGGCCAGGAAGTCATTGATGTAGACAAGGAGATGCCAATGGCCATGGTCTGTGAAGAAAATCGTCGACCACGGGAAGAAAATGCCGAGAAGAGCCTGTAGAAACTCCGAAGACCATCAAAGCCGGTTCAATCCAAAGGATCCACCGGAAACCTAAACCAGTTAGATCCCGGAAGACCCATCAGAGACATAGCTCCACAAGCCCTCCGTCGGCAATAAGCACACCAATGGAAGGAGAGAAGAACAGGGAAACATTATTCATACAAAGGATGGACTAAGACAACCTAGAACCTGTCGCCACTGAGAACTGACGCGATGCCCACTTCTCCGATGACCAGGCCATGCCGGGTCACCGTCGAAGGTTGTTGGAAATATTCCCTAGAGGCAATAATAAAAGTGTTATTATTATATTTCTTTGTTCATGATGATTGTCTTTTATTCATGCTATAACTGTATTATCCGGAAATCGTGATACACGTGTGAATACATAGACCATAACATGTCCCTAGTGAGCCTCTAGTTGACTAGCTCGTTGGTCAATGTGATAGTCATGGTTTCGACTATGGACATTGGATGTCATTGACAATGGGATCACATCATTAGGAGAATGATGTGATGGACAAGACCCAATCCTAAGCATAGCACAAGATCGTGTAGTTCGCTTTTGCTAGAGCTTTTCCAATGTCAAGTATCTCTTCCTTAGACCATGAGATCGTGTAACTCCCGGATACCGTAAGTTTGCTTTGGGTGTACCAAACGTCACAACGTAACTGGGTGACTATAAAGGTGCATTACAGGTATCTCCGAAACTGTCTGTTGGGTTGACACGGATCGAGACAGGGATTTGTCACTCCGTGTTACGGAGAGGTATCTCTGGGCCCACTCGGTAATGCATCATCATAATGAGCTCAAAGTGACTAAGTGGTTAGTCACGGGATCATGCATTACTGATGCGAGTAAAGTGACTTGCCGGTAACGAGACCGAACAAGGTATTGGGATACCGACGATCGAAGTCTCGGGCAAGTAACGCATCGATTGACAAAGGGAATTGTATACGGGTTTGATTGAATCCTCGACATCGTGGTTCATCCGATGAGATCATCGAGGAGTATGTGGAGCCAACATGGGTATCCAGATCCGCTGTTGGTTATTGACCGGAGAGGCATCTCGGTCATGTCTGCATATCTCCCGAACCCGTAGGGTCTACACACTTAAGGTTCGGTGACGCTAGGGTTGTAGAGATATTAGTATGCAGTAACCTGAAAGTTGTTCGGAGTCCCGGATGAGATCCCGGACGTCACGAGGAGTTCCGGAATGGTCCGGAGGTAAAGATTTGTATATATGAAGTCCAGTTTCGGCCACCGGGAAAGTTTTGGGGGTCACCGGTATTGTACCGGGACCACCGGAAGGGTCCCGGGGGTCCACCAGGTGGGGCCACCTATCCCGGAGGGCCCCATGGGCTGAAGTGGCGTGGGAACCAGCCCCTGGTGGGCTGGTGCGCCCCACCCAAGGGCCCAAGGCGCCTAGGGTTGGAAACCCTAGGGGACCGTTGCCCCCCCCCTGGTTGGAAACCCTAGGGACCGTTGCCCCCCGAGGGGGCATGCGCCCCCCCTGGTTGGAAACCCTAGGGGGCCGTTGCCCCCCCGAGGGGGCATGCGCCCCCCTGGTTGGAAACCCTAAGGGGGGCCGTTGCCTCTGGGGCCGCCGCCCCCCCCCCCCCATCTAGATGGGATCTCCAAGGGGGCATGCGCCCCCCTAGCCCCTATATATAGTGGAGGGGAGGAAGGGCAGCAAGACCCCGCATCTTGGCACCTCCCTTCCCCCTTGCTACACCTCCTCCTCCCAGACGCTACGGCTCTGCCGGAACCCTGCTGCATCCACCACCACGCCGTCGTCAGCTTTGGATCTTCATCAACCTCTCCTTCCCCTTGCGGATCAAGAAGGAGGAGACGCCACGCTGACCAGACGTGTGTTGAACGCGGAGGTGCCGTCTGTTCGGCGCTAGGATCTCCGGTGATTGGATCACGACGTGTACAACTACCTCAACCCCGTTCTTTTGAACGCTTCCGCTCGCGATCTACAAAGTGGTATGTAGATGCATCTCCCATGACTCGTTGCTTAGATGAACTCATAGATGGATCTTGGTGAAACCGTAGGAAAAATTTTAATTTTCTGCAACGTTCCCCAACAGTGGTATCAGAGCTAGGTCTATGCGTAGTTCTCTTTGCACGAGTAGAACACAATTTAGTTGTGGGCATGGATCTTGTCAACTTACTTGCCGCTACTAATCTTATCTTGCTTCCGCGGTATTGTGGGATGAAGCGGCCGGACCAACCTTACACGTGACGCTTACGTGAGACCGGTTCCACCGACTAACATGCACTAGTTGCATAAGGTGGCTGGCGGGTGTCTCTCTCCTACTTTAGTTGGAGCGGATTCGATGAAAAGGGTCCTTATGAAGGGTAAATAGAAGTTGACAAGATCACGTTGTGGTTATTCGTAGGTAAGAAAACGTTCTTGCTAGAACCCAATTGCAGCCACGTAAAAGATGCAACAACAATTAGAGGACGTCTAACTTGTTTTTGCAGCAATTGACATATGATGTGATATGGCCAAGTTGTGATGAATGATGAATGACATATTGTGATGTATGAGATCATGTTCTTGTAATAGGAATCACGACTTGCATGTCGATGAGTATGACAACCGGCAGGAGCCATAGGAGTTGTCTGTATTTTTGTATGACCTGCGTGTCATTCAAGAACGCCATGTAATTTACTTTACTTTATTGCTAAACGTTGCTAGCCATAGAAGTAGAAGTAGTCGTTGGCGTGACAACTTCATGGAGGCACAATGATGGAGATCATGATGATGGAGATCATGGTGTCATGCCGGTGACAAGATGATCATGGAGCCCTGAAGATGGAGATCAATGGAGTTTTATGATATTGGCCATATCATGTCACTACTATATAATTGCATGTGATGTTTATTATGTTTATACATCTTGTTTACTTAGAATGACGGTAGTAAATAAGATGATCCCTTACAGCAATTTCAAGAAGTGTTCTCCCCTAACTGTGCACTGTTGCTAAAGTTCGTCGCTTCTAAGCACCACGTGATGATCGGGTGTGATGGATTCTTACGTTCACATACAACGGGTATAAGACAGATTTACACGCAAAACACTTAGGGTTAACTTGACGAGCCTAGCATGTACAGACATGGCCTCGAACACGGAGATCGAAAAGGTCGAACACGAGTCGTATAGAAGATACGATCAACATGAGAATGTTCACCGACGATGACTAGTCCGTCTCACGTGATGATCGGACACGGCCTAGTCGACTCGGATCGTATATCATTTAGATGACTAGAGGGATGTCTAATCTGAGTGGGAGTTCATTGTAATAATTTGATTAGATGAACTTAATTATCATGAACTTAGTCTAAAACTTTTGAATGATATGTCTTGTAGATCAAATTGCCAACGCTCATGTCAACTTCAAATTCAACGCTCCTAGAGAAAACCAAGCTGAAAGATGACGGCAGCAACTATACGGACTGGGTCCGGAACTTGAGGATCATCCTCATAGCTGCCAGGAAACAATATGTCCTAGAAGGACCGCTAGGTGACGCCTCTGTCCTGCAGAACCAAGACATTATGAATGCTTGGCAGTCTCGTCTTGATGATTACTCCCTCGCTCAGTGCGGCATGCTTTACAGCTTAGAACCGGGCTCCAAAAGTGTTTTGAGCATCACGGAGCATATGAGATGTTCGAGGAGCTGAAACTTGTTTTCCAAGCTCACGACCGGTCGAGAGATATGAAATCTCCGACAAGTTCTACAGTTGTAAGATGGAGGAAAATAGTTCACAAGGAGCACATTCTCAAGATGTCTGGGTTGCACAACCGTATGACCCAGCTGAATATTAACCTCCCCGATGAGGCGGTCATTGACAGAATCCTCCGATCGCTTCCACCAAGCTACAAGAGCTTTGTGATGAACTACAATATGCACGTGGATGGTAAAGACCATTCCTGAAGTATTCTCTATGCTGAAGTCACCGAGGTTGAAATCAAGAAAGAACATCAAGTGTTGATGGTCAATAAGACCACTAAGTTTAAGAAGGGCAAGGGCAAGAAGAACTTCAAGAAGGACGGCAAGGAGGTTGCCGCGCCTGCAAGCAAGTTGTCGGAAGAAGTCAAAGAATGGACCCAAGCCTGAGACTGAAAGTGCTTTTATTGCAAGGGAAGGGTCATCGGAAGCGGAACTCCCCAAATACTTAGCGGACAAGAAGGCCGGCAACACCAAAGGTATATTTGATATACATGTAATTGATGTGTACCTTACCAAGACTCAGTAGTAACTCCCGGTATTTGATACCGGTGCCGTTGCTCATATTTGTCACTCACAGCAGGAGCTGCGGAATAAGCGGAGACTGGCAAAGGACGAGGTGACGATGCGCGTCGGGAATGGTTCCAGAGTCGATGTGATCGCCGTCGGCACGCTACCTCTTCATTTACCCACGGGATTAGTTATAAACCTTAATAATTGTTATTTGGTGCCAAGTTTGAGCATGAATATTGTATCTGGATCTTGTTTAATGCGAGATGGCTACTCATTTAAATCCGAGAATAATGGTTGTTCTATTTATATGAGAGATATGTTTTATGGTCATGCTCCGATGGTCAATGGTTTATTCTTAATGAATCTCGGCGTAGTATTACACATGTTCATAGCGTGAATACCAAAAGATGTAAAGTTGATAACGATAGTCCCACATACTTGTGGCACTGCCGCCTTGGTCACATTGGTGTCAAGCGCATGAAGAAGCTCCATGTTGATGGACTTTTGGAGTCTCTTGATTATGAATCATTTGACACATGCGAACCATGCCTTATGGGCAAGATGACCAAGACTCCATTCTCTGGAACAATGGAGCGAGCAACCAACTTGTTGGAAATCATACATACCGATGTGTGCGGTCCAATGAGCGCTGAGGCTCGCGGAGGATATCGTTATGTTCTCACTCTCACAGATGACTTGAGTAGATATGGTTATGTCTACTTGATGAAACACAAGTCTGAGACCTTTGAAAAGTTCAAAGAATTTCAGAATGAAGTAGAGAATCAACGTGACCGAAAGATAAAATTCTTACGATCGGATCGTGGAGGAGAATATTTAAGTCACGAATTTGGTACACACTTAAGAAAATGTGGAATCGTTTCACAACTAACGCCGCTGGAACACCTCAAGCGTAACGGTGTGTCCGAACGTCGTAATCACACTCTATTGGATATGGTGCGGTCTATGATGTCTCTTACTGATTTACCGCTATCATTTTGGGGATACGCTCTAGAGACAGCTACATTCACTTTAAATAGGGCACCGTCTAAGTCCGTTGAGACGACACCGTATGAATTATGGTTTGGGAAGAAACCTAAGCTGTCGTTTCTAAAAGTTTGGGGATGCGATGCTTATGTCAAGAAACTTCAACCTGAAAAGCTCGAACCCAAGTCGGAAAAATGCGTCTTCATAGGATACCCTAAGGAAACCGTAGGGTATACCTTCTACTTAAGATCCGAGGGCAAGATCTTTGTTGCCAAGAACGGATCCTTTCTGGAAAAAGAGTTTCTCTCGAAAGAAGTAAGTGGGAGGAAAGTAGAACTCGATGAAGTACTACCTCTTGAACAGGATAGTAGTGCAGCTCATGAAAATGTTCCTGTGATGCCTACTCCAACTGAAGAGGAAATTCATGATGATGATCAAGGTACTTCGGATCAAGTTGCTACTGAACTGTGAGGGTCCACTAGGACACGTTCCGCACTGCAGTGGTACGGCAACCCTGTCTTGGAAATCATGTTGTTAGACAACAATGAACCTTCGAACTATGAAGAAACGATGGCGGCCCAGATTCCAACAAATGGCTAGAAGCCATGAAGTCCGAGATAGAATCCATGTATGAAAACAAAGTGTGGACTTTGACCGACTACTTGGATGATCGGCGAGCGATAGAAAACAAATGGATCTTTAAGAGGAAGACGGATGCGGATGGTAATGTCACCATCTATAAAGCTCGACTTGTCGCTAAGGGTTATCGGCAAGTTCAAGGGATTGACTACGATGAGACTTTCTCTCCCGTAGCGAAGCTTAAGTCCGTCCGAATAATGTTAGCAATTGCCGCATACTATGATTATGAGATATGGCAGATGGACATCAAAACAGCGTTCCTTAACGGATATCTTAAGGAAGAGCTGTATATGATGCAGCCGGAGGGTTTTGTCGATCCTAAGAACGCTGACAAAGTATGCAAGCTCCAGCGATCCATTTATGGGCTGGTGCAAGCATCTCGAGTTGGAACATTCGCTTTGATGAGATGATCAAAGCGTTTGGGTTTATGCAGACTTATGGAGAAGCTCATGCGTTTACAAGAAAGTGAGTGGGAGCTCTGTAGCATTTCTCATATTATATGTAGATGACATACTTCGATGTGAATTGATATAGAATTCTTTGACAGCATTAAGGCCTACTTGAATAAGTGTTTTTCAATGAAGGACCTTGGAGAAGCTGCTTATATATTAGGCATCAAGATCTATAGAGATAGATCGAGACGCCTCATAGGTCTTTCACAAAGCACATACCTTGATAAGATTTTGAAGTTCAAAATGGATCAGTCCAAGAACGGGTTCTTGCCTGTATTGCAAGTTGTGAGATTGAGCTAGTGTAACTCCGAAAGTGTAACTCCCGGATACCGTAAGAGTGCTTTGGGTGTACCAAATGTCACAACGTAACTGGGTGACTATAAAGGTGCATTACAGGTATCTCCGAAAGTGTCTCTTGGGTTGACACGGATCGAGACAGGGATTTGTCACTCAGTGTTACGGAGAGGTATCTCTGGGCCCACTCGGTAATGCATCATCATAATGAGCTCAAAGTGACTAAGTGGTTAGTCACGGGATCATGCATTACGATACGAGTAAAGTGACTTGCCGGTAACGAGACTGAACGAGGTATTGGGATACCGACGATCGAAGTCTCGGGCAAGTAACGCATCGATTGACAAAGGGAATTGTATACGGGTTTGATTAAATCCTCGACATCGTGGTTCATCCGATGAGATCATCGAGGAGTATGTGGGAGCCAACATGGGTATCCAGATCCCGCTGTTGGTTATTGACCGGAGAGGCATCTCGGTCATGTCTCCAGATATCTCCCGAAGCCGTAGGGTCTACACACTTAAGGTTCGGTGACGCTAGGGTTGTAGAGATATGAGTATGCAGTAACCCGAAAGTTGTTCAGAGTCCCGGATGAGATCCCGGACGTCACGAGGAGTTCCGGAATGGTCCGGAGGTAAAGATTTATATATAGGAAGTCCAGTTTCGGCCACCGGGAAAGTTTCGGGGGTCACCGGTATTGTACCGGGACCACCGGAAGGGTCCCGGGGGTCCACCGGGTGGGGCCACCTATCCCGGAGGGCCCCATGGGCTGAAGTGGCGTGGGAACCAGCCCTGGTGGGCTGGTGCGCCCCACCCCAGGGCCCACGGCGCCTAGGGTTGGAAACCCTAGGGACCGCTGCCCCTGGTTGGAAACCCTAGGGGGCCGGTGCCCCCCGAGGGGGCATGCGCCCCCTGGTTGGAAACCCTAGGGGACCGTTGCCCCCCGAGGGGGTATGCGCCCCCCCCCCCTGGTTGGAAACCCTAGGGGGCCGTTGCCCCCCCGAGGGGGCATGCGCCCCCTGGTTGGAAACCCTAAGGGGGCCGTTTCCCCGGGGGCCGCCGCCCCCCATCTAGATGGGATCTCCAAAAGGGGGCATGCGCCCCCCTAGCCCCTATATATAGTGGAGGGGAGGAAGGGCAGCAAGACCCCGCATCTTGGCACCTCCCTTCCCCCTTGCTACACCTCCTCCTCCCGCAGACGCTTGGCGAAGCTCACGGATCTCGCTGCATCCACCACCACGCCGTCGTCTTGCTGGATCTTCATCAACCTCTCCTTCCCCCTTGCTGGATCAAGAAGGAGGAGACGTCACGCTGACCGTACGTGTGTTGAACGCGGAGGTGCCGTTCGTTCGGCGCTAGGATCTTCGGTGATTGGATCACGACGTGTACAACTACCTCAACCCCGTTCTTTTGAACGTTTCCGCTCGCGATCTACAAAGTGGTATGTAGATGCATCTCCCATGACTCGTTGTTTAGATGAACTCATAGATGGATCTTGGTGAAACCGTAAGAAAAATTTTAATTTTCTGCAACGTTCCCCAACAAAGGTTGCCAAGGCGCTGGAGCTTACCCACCAGTCGAGACCATCCTTAGCCACCGCTGATGTACACGCCTCAACACGTGGAGCAGCCAACCCTCCCACCATCTCACGCTCCCCACCAGGGAACCACAACTTGGAAGGACATCTCCGCCACCGCCGGCGTTGCGAGGGCTTTGCCCAGTGGTGCACCATGGAGGCGGCAAGAGAAGAGGAGCAGATGTGATCTAACTAACCTGGCGGTGCATGAGGAGAGGAAACGCTTTGTAACTAAGGGTATCTCTAATGGGCGTACATCAAAATGGACCCGCAAACATGTTCGGAAGGCCGTGTCCATGGATAGTCAACACTACTGGAAAATCACACATTGCCTTGTACTCTTGTCCTAAGCTGAGTGAAAAAATACGGGTTCTCATCTTACACAGACATAAACCGAGTAAAGAAGTAAACTAGTCATGAAATTAGTTAAAATATAGTTCACACCGTTGTTATATAAGTTAGTTAGGTGATTGAAATTTACTCCATGTAATGTTGTACTTCTAGACAGTTGTCAAGTATATATCTATGCATTTTGCCCCATTCCTCCGAGCATTCTTTCTTATGGGCCACCTCAATGCCAACAACACCACCACCTTCCTAGGCTTCCTCTCCTAGATTTCTGGTTTTTATCTTTCCTATCATTGTTACACATGTTCCTATCTCCCTGTTAAATTTGGTTTCTATGTCATCTTTGAAATATCTAGAGCAAAAATTCAAGCACTCATCGCTGATATAGGTCTCCATAATTGAACCTTCGGGCATTGCTTTGTTACGTATTGTTGACTTGAGGTACCCCAGCCTTCTCTCAACTAGAAACATCCAACAATATTGGACAGGCCCCCTTAGTAGTGACCCGTCCTGAAGATGTACAGCTATGTGCACCATTGCATCGAAGGAAGAAGGTGGGAAGAACTTCTCAAGCCTGCAGAGAATTTCAGGAATATCAAGTCTCAAATGCTCCAAGACGTCGATTCTTAATGTCTTGGCACACAATTCCTTAAAAAATCTGCCTAGTTCGGTAATAGCCTCATACGTCTCCTTGGGGACAATGCCTCTAAGACTGGCTGGTAGGATAGTTTGCAGAAGTATGTGGTAATCACGTGTCTCAATATCGTGTAATTACTAGTCTCAACATCCACATATATTGTCAGGTTTGCAGCGTGACCAAATGGGAATTTGACATTAGCCAAAAACTAGCACAACTTTATTTTGTCTTCTTTACTAAGTGTCCATGATGCAGGATACTTCTTGTAAGAACCCTCCTTATTCTTATTATCTTGCAACCAATGCTTGTTCCACATCCCTAGATGTTGTAAATCCGATATTTCCCGATGGTATCCTTGTTCTTACAATGAAGTTCAAGGAGTGTACCAATGATACTCTCACATATGATCTTCTTAGCGTGCATAACATCCAGGTTGTGCGGTAACAAAAGATCCTTCCGGTATGGCAAATCATGTAAGCTCGCCCTCAGGTGCCATGTGGGATTATTCTCCATGCGCTTTCTCTTTCTACTTGCATTACCATGGCACTTCCCTAGTTTGAAATTCTCCATAGCACGTTGTAAGTACTGATCAACTTCTTTGCTCCTGCATATCTGCTATTAGTGGTTGCGTAAATACATGAAAATCCTTTCCTGGTGAGTATTTTCCTGGAATCAGCAATGTCATCATGAAATGGGATTGGTCCATGCACATCCAAGGTGGGAAGTTGTATGTAATGAGAAAAAACAGGCCACATATTGTATGCACTGCTCATGTGTCCAAAGGGATTGAACCCATCAGTTGCAAATCCTAACCTCAAGATACGAGGATCTACGGCAAAAGTGTTCATGTATTCCGTTGAAGGTCTTCCATTCCTTGCCATTAGTGGGGTGCTTCATTACATTATCCTCTTCAACCCTCTTTTCCTCATGACACCGGGTGTGCTCTGATATTTCCCTCGAAGAAAAAAAATCTTTGTGACCATGGGATTATTTGAAAGTATCGAAGCATCTTGTGAGGAAACTTTTTCTTCCCATCGACGTGTCTCCACGTTGATGTACAATAGTGGGGACAGTGAGTACTATTGGAATGGTCTCCCCAATACAAAATGTAGTCATACTTGCATACATGAATTGTTTGATAACGAGGACCAAGATCAGAAAGAACTCTCTTAACATCAGCGCAAGATTTTGGAAATTCCACCTTAGGCAAAGCAAAGCTCAATAGCTGAAAAAACATATTGAATATCCTGTTGGTCATACAGGTATATGTTTGGATATGAAGGACCCTGATAATGAACATCATCCGTATCATAGTGCAGCATCCCTCGTCAAGGGGTTTCGTCGCTTCTTCGTTCAGATTTTTAAAAATGTCCAACCCACCAGATGCATCTTCTTTATTTCCAGATGTTCTGCCCATGTCATCCACGAGAGCTCCGAGCACATCATACACAAATTGATTGTACAGCTTAAAATCATCAGAGTCATCAGATTCATAACCATCATCATTGGCAGTACCACAGCTTCCACTGATTTCCCATGATAGATCCACTTCGTATAGGTCCTGAGCATACCAATGATATTTACATGACACCTGACAATATCAATAGCTTGGCGGATCCCATTACATCAATCATTGCATGGGCGCAACATATCTTCTGCCTCGTTGTTGAGCAAGCGTGAATTTCATAAACCGATTCACGCCAGCCATGTATGGTGGCGTCAGCTTCATTCCATGAGTAATCCATCCACAATCCAATGTTTGTACAAGATGAAAAGTAAATACAACGCACCTGAAATTTGCTACTATGTCTTTCAGTAAAAAGATCCCATCTGAAATTGCCCCTGTTTCACACTGCCGCAGTCGTGTGTGACTTCTCCATTCAAAAGGGGCGCGCAGCCGCGTGCACCTCCCTGTGGCAGCCTGTCGACTTGCCGGGGCATGGTATGAGAGGAGGGCCCTAAGCCAACGTTCATAATTCCCATTGTTATGAGGGAACCGGATGATACCAATTCCAATTTCACGCTATTATGAAAAGAGATCCCGCTAAATGAGTTAGCTGAAAAACAATTACCTATTATTTTCTATTGAATTTTCAGAAAAGGACCCACTAACATTTACTGTGACACTGAGACTCGTCGCCGAATATGCACATGCCTATTGACAGATGAATACATCGCTGAAAATCAGCCCAGAACGGCACCAAAATTGCCGACGGCGTTGCCCCGGGAGGGAAACACCAAGGCGATTAACACTGCCATCTACACGCGATGGAACATTTGGAAAGAACGGAGTCGATGGGTGTTTGAGAAGCAAGTGCATCATGAAGATGAGCTAGTTATGCTGAACAAGCAAGATATTGGACTAGCGACACCCAAAATTCTCCTGAACCTGAACCTGATTAGGTTAATCTTTTATTTCCCTTCGTCCTGTAAGGACCTTTATATTTGTTTTACTCCTGCTAAATATATAGGCAGATGATCAGCCGATTCCTAAAAGAAAAATTCATGGGTCGTCAAGACTTTACCATGATTAGTTCATAATATATGACCTCCTCAAGCATTCTTTGAGTCCATCAGGGTCTATTTGCAGGCGAACTATGCGGTACAGGCTACACTTCATCCAAAACAGAACTTCTCCCAAAGAGTTGGCTATCACAATGAGACCCTAAAAGACTCAAGGCCTACTTACAATGGTATCCCCTGGTGTAGGCCCATGGCAGTCTCAGAGACTCAGATGTATCTATAATTTTGCTATATTTTTGCTACTTTTATATCATAATTTGAAACTATTTCATATCAACTATTTTACTATCATATTAATCCAATACCCACGACTAATTGGTATCTTCTGCATATTCTGGACTTTAGAGAAAACTCCATTTTTGAAAAAAAATATTTCACAAAGTTTTTATCAGAACGAAGCCAAGGGTGCCAAAGGGGCAGAGAGGAGCCCTAGAGGATCCATCTGGTGGGCCCATGCGGCTCGGGAGCTGGTCACGAGGCTAGGCGCGTGGAGGCCCTAGGGCACCCCTCTGCCGCCTCTCGGCCCCCAGCCTTTCCATACTCCCGAAACCTCTAAAAATATTTATCGAGGATTTTTCACGTTGTTGCCACCTCTTATTCCATGATGATCTAACTGGAGGCCTTCCAGGGTACATGTAAATTATCACTAGGGGTTGGGGCACGCCCATGGCGCGCCTCCTGAGACGTGCTGCTGTGGTGCCAGATAGGCAACCGCCCTTTCCATGTATTTTTGCTCTGATTGATAACACATATGCATGTACAGCTGAGACATACTTGCATGAATGGAAGTAATGTAGACCAAATCCATTAGAGGTGGAAGTATATTAAACTTGGGGAGTAGCAGCAGGTTATATACCTGGTTTGAAGATGTATTACATACGATGACTTGTCCAAAAGCAATCTAACACTATGTATATCTACGAGATGCTCCTCCCCATCAAGTCATTGTATTGCAGCCCGAGACTTGCTACTGCAGTTCATCTACGCATAGAACTTTCCAATAGATTCGTCCGCCTTCATATCCACACCGGCATCATCATCGCCCTCCACTGCCCCCACCAAGCCGACACTCACCTTCATCATCGCCTACTCGAGCAGTTGCACATATGTGCCATCGTTGACCCACATGTGGGCGTGGCAGAAAAGTAGCGGTCGACACCGTAGAAGCCGGGGGTGTCTGGGACGGAAGACACAATGCAGGGGATAAAGTGGAGCACGCAGAGAAAGGGGTGGGAAACCAGAACATTACGTCTCACAATTGAGAATTCCCACTAGACATGGTACATTCTGGTTCATTGTACATTTTCCTCGAAATTTAAATAAGAGTATTAGAAAAATTCAGAAAAAATTCATTTAAATAAGAGTATTAGAACAATTCAGAAAGAAAACTTTATATTCTGCAAGATATTTTTCATCCATTCTACAAGCATGTGCAACATAGTTTGCAGACATAAAATAAATTAAGTCTACAGAGGTGATGAGTACAAACCTTCTTCTGGCACATCCATATTCTTTTCTATTCCTGGTTGTGAAAATGTTCTCTGCAAATGGAAGATATAGGTAAACAGTGAGATAAAATTCATTTGCCTTCTATTAACTCTACAGGATCACACTCCAGTTGTATTTTTATATAAAGGTATTTATGTTCCAAGGTTTAGCTTGGCTTCTAATCTGTATTTCGTTTTGCAGTACTTCTAAACACAACTTGTGTTATGCCTTCAACAAGCATTATCTTTTCTTTAAAGATTTCTAACAAAAATGATGTATAAAGATTAGAAGAAATCTCCAAGCCTAGCACTGATACGATCAGTGACGAATGCACCATATAATTATATTATGTATTTTTCCTCTCTCTCTTTTCTCTTTGGGGTATCAAGACAAGTGGAATCAAAAGCTTCCAGAATGCAAGTATGACATACTAATCAGCAATGATTCACAATGAAATTACAGAGTTTCCTCACCTGCTCCTGCTATTTATAGAAACTATTATGCAACATAGAGCTGAACACATACCAATAGAAATTTCATTACTAATCTGAAAGAGACATTACTAATACACATATCACATTCACATTTCACTTTGACAACCAGGTCGTGGGTATGCTCCTAAAGCATTAGTACTGATGCTATGAAAGAGAAGATAAAAACAGATATTTTCATTAGCAATCAATCAAGCGCTTTTCTGGAATAAGAGTCAATCAAAATCACACCGTGAGACCAACTATATTAGCTAAAAGCATCGTTGGTTACAATGCAAATGAAAACAAAGTTACAAAAATACACATGATGCTACATGGGGTTCTCTTCTCATACCAGTTTATCTCTGCAGGTTGGTTGCTGCTGCTGGTAATCCTTGCTGCGACTAACACAAGCTTCCAGCCTGAAGATCCAACCATGTCAATAACAGCAGATGAAAATGTTTTGGTCCTACCACCTGAGCCACAGAGAAATGGTGCACAGTGAGTGGCTGTTTAACTAAACCCATGGGGCAACAACATGAACTGAAAAATGCATGACATGGGTCTTGTTCGTTACCTGGTGCTACAATGGCTACGACCAGTGCATTACTCTCCTCAAGCTCAATGACACAGATTCAGAGTCCACCTCATCTAAACCCTGCAGCACACCGGCAGATAACACTGATGTCATCTAATTACATTAGTCGTACAAATATATTGAAGATTCAGCACTGACTCTTTGTGCCTGCGTGTATTATTCTACGGTTTCCAACAGAGCCCTTTTCATGATGGAAATACATATAGCAAGGAAATACTAGTTATACATTCTCGACAAAAAATACAAGTTATACACCATGGATTTTGCGGTCCAACTTTTCTCCGAAGTTTGTTTCTTTGCAAACATGGAACAATGTCTGTTAAGGGTTAAGAATTCTATTGACCCTGTGAAATTTGAAACTAATAGGTGTACCAGTTAGTGATGCTGTATCCATGTGATATTGCTATCTTTTGGGCTCCCAACACAAAATATTTGTATGCGTAGGACACATTCATGTGGTACTATGAGGCAAAATATGAAGCCTGAACTTTACCTGCCCAACATACAGATTCTTAGATGTGCTTGGCACAAAGATCCGCTTTGTGTACTTCGATCCACCCGATGGGTCGAGGATTTGCTAGTGAGAGGATAACATCTTCTACAAGGCAATCAAACCAGGACTGGCTATTGGTTAGGTTCAGAGATAGGAGCTTTTACTGGGTCATTCCCATTTTGAAACTACATGTGCAGATTAGTCATATTATTATTTGGATGGCGTTAATGGGCACACTGGATGTGTTTTGTGTTTGCTGACTCTTATTAAGATAATTAACCGTGGACATCTCAAGTAATTGTATCACATGGAACAAGAAAATTAAAACCACCATACTTCGACACAGGAGATCAGACAAAATAATGGCCACTGTCGGCGAACAAATAAGGAGTTACGCCGTGGAAGCATAAAGAAGTGATATAACATGAAAGATGAGGAGACCCCTGACTATTTCCTACCCTCGTCAATAGATAGATGAGCAAAATTTACGGCAACATGGGCTTATCTGATGTCTCAAACAATCCAGCACAAGTATATTCCCCCAGGTTGATATATTTTATCAAATGATAGGTTGCGCCGACAAGTCCTGTAACCCAGGGGCAATTTATACTGCAGCCAAGTCATAAAGTCTACAGCTAAATTTCAGAGGGAAGAAATTATTGAAAGACAACAGAGGATAAATATTACATAGCCTCCATACCTGGTGAGTAGTACAGGGTGGGGTTGAAAGCAGACAATATCCATAGCATCAAGAATCAAGATTCAGCAATAGCACTACCTTCAAAGGATCTGTACAAAAACATAATAAAAGTACAACCAAATGGAATCGCATGTAACCAGAAATAGTAGCGCCCATGGAATATCTAACATGCATGCAATTTAATGTATTAGTAAACTTCATACAAAATAAAGGCCAGGTCTCAGAGCTAGATAGAATACCAATTCTGAAATTGAATCTACTCCCTCCGTCTCATAATATAAGAACGCTTTTGACACTGGTGTAGTGTCAAAAACGTTCTTATATTTTGGGACAGAGGGATTTAAACAAATGAAGTGATTGAATGTCAAAAGCATGCATGGACTACAAATCATGAAAAATCAAAATCGGAGGACCAACATGTTCACAAGCTATGGAAAAATGTTCTTCACCTAAATTTTACTACATCTTGTTTCCTTTTCTGTTTCTTTCATAAACCTGCACAATTGTGACAATTATGACATTTAGGAAAATGTTAAGAGAAGCAAAAGGACTGAAGAGACATGGAAGTGTGGCAGGCATAATCAAAAGGGGCAGAATGAGAGGAAGGTGGAGCTTCACCTGGTACACAAGGACTTCCCTCACCCACGCTACCCCGCTCTTCCCTTGATACGGAGGATCCCTGCCAAAGCATCTAAGAATAAAAATCATCAAAAATGGATATTGTTTCAACGATCACCCAGCTGCAATATGCAAATGGATGCTTTCATGGCCAATAGAGAGATTTCCCCAACTTAGCGTCATGCAGCAACTTACAGAACACTGAATCAAGTTGTCCATGTGTTATCTAAAAGAGATATCTATACAAGTGTAAATGATATCTTTTCTTGTTGTCTTTCTGAACCTGTACTCAGAGAATTGAGGATTCCTTTTGAAAAATCTACAAGTTGGCTCATCTCAGTCTCACAACAACAATTAGTAACCTATGACACCATACAATATGCTGTCATGAGTAGGGCAGATTTAAATACCCAGATATCATTTACCTTGGAGGGATTGATTGATTTTAGCAACCAAGAGAAACTGCAGCTGCGCCTGATGAGAAGAAATGATCTAGATGATCATACCTTGAAGTGAGGAAGGAGGAAGTGGAGACGGCTGCTCAGATCTACGGCTTGGCGTCGCCGGAACCCACGACCGGACGCGCCGCAGTCCACCGCCGCTCGGTCGCCCGAGCCCCCTCCAGCGCACACGATGCCGCGTTGGCTGCCGCACGGTCGCCGGAGCCCGGGCTTCCTTATTGGCGGCATCGCGGCACGGACGGGATGGCTGGCCTCGCCAGACGGAGAGATCTGACGTCACCGCCGCTCGGGGGCGCGGGTCTGCGTCAAGGGTCGGGCCTCCTCATCGCCGTCTTTCTTGAGCGGTCGTGGTGGGAGATTGAGGGCCGCTGGGACAATGGGAGAAGGAACGGGAGGAGGTGGCGTGCACGACTAGGAAAGGAGGAGAGGAGGAGCAAAAATCCTACACTTACGGAAAACTACTACAGGCTGGTTCTGCGGACGGATTTGTCCTTCTCTTCACCGTAGATTCTTCTCCTCGTGATTTTAACTGACTCCACTTCCTGATTTTAATTGGGCCAACGTCTGCCTTTAACCTCCTTTCTTTAGTATTAACATGTAGAAAAGCTCGAGGAGGATACGTGCGTGCGATGGCTAAAGAGACGACGACGACGACCAAATTGAGACAAAAAAAAACGCCAGTCGTAACGAGATTTTCTCCACCTCTGCCGACGTGGCAAGCGTCAGGATGCGCCATAGTCGCGACTCTTATTGGGTTTTATATGAGGCTTGGTTAGAAGATAGAGGACCCAAGCCTACTATATTTTGGGTATTACCTTCCAGATTCTCCACGTGCACCTTTGTTCCAAAAATCCCAAAATCTCTCTGCTGTCTTCTACCCCATCCTCACAATGAGAGTAGAGATGGCACCGCTACAGAGGGCAGCCGGAGGCGCTCGAAGCTTGCCGGTGTTTTTGCTGTGGGGAAGCTGAAGCTGCCACGCGTGATTGCAAGAACCTGGTGTAGTAATGACGACCGAGCGGTGCTACGGACGGCGATCACCGGGACTGTGAGCAATGGCCCACCATGCTATGACGACACTTAGCAGTGCTGCAAGCCATGTCAAACGGAGCAGGGGGCTGGGATGGCAACCATCGTTGTTGTGAGCCGCAGCAGGCGTTCTACAACCATGGTGAGGCGATGCTGCAAGCAGTAGTGGGATGGACCAGGGGTTCTGATGGATGGTTCTGTGCTGCTATGAAGCAGGACTGTCGGTGCCCCGGCAATGATGATGCTGCAAGGGCGAGGGCAAGCGGCAACAAGACACTGCAGAAATCTGGGTCTTGTTGGAAGAACTTCGAGGTCTGGGTGATACTGCATATGGAGAAACTGGAAACAAATATTAAGCCTACTGGGCAGCAACGAGGCAGACATTCCAGCAACAGCTTAGCTAAGATAAGAAGCACAGAGGGTCACGAAGACATCTCTACATACAATTGTACAGTCGAGTATGACAAAGCACCGTTTCAAAGGTGAATACAGGAGTTTACATTCATGTTCTCAAGCACAAGCAGAGTCTATTTAAAAGTTAAAACACAATTTGCGATACATAGCAGGTTGGTGCTGCAAAGCGTTCACGATTGAGCACAGCAGAAACAAAGCAGTCATTCAGCGCAGGGTGCAGGTGGGTATGAAGCCGAGTCTCAGAAGAAGTCTGGGTCTTGTTGGAAGAACTCGAGGTCTGGGTGAGTGCTTCCACCTGAATGCCTTGAACGCCTGCGTCAACAAAAAACCAGGTGGTTGGCATCAGCTGTTCATTGAAGTTTCAGCTAGTGAGCACCCCACCCCTAAACCCCGGTCGGGTGCAAGTAGAAATAAGTATATCGGTTTCAATTATATGTTAGTAAATTGTGTTCAATGACTTCCATGACGCAACAGTATATAGAAATATGTATTATGCTGAATGTTGCATTGGATGTGGATGCGAGTTAGCTATCAGCGTGAAAGAAAAGAACTATAAGTACCATTTGTTTCTTACTTGAGACAACAAACCTTTCTAAAGTGGTATCAAATACAATAACAGGCCATCTCGAGCCTTACCGATTGCCAAGCATAAAGTGGGTCTATAGAAAATGTTAGGAATAATTAACTTACCTCACAAAGCGAGATGGTTCAAATTCTGGGACATCAGGCGGGCCAATTGGATCGTAGCGACCACTGGGTGGAACACTCCTATTGTGAAGTATTTGATTCCGTTTATGACAAAACAAATAATGCAATGGAATAATTAGTAAAGGAAAACTGAACATACCCAGGGTCACCAAAAGGAGTAGAAGGAGTTGAAGGAAAGAAGCATGGATCATTTGGGCCTGTAGTAATCAAATAGATTGTAAGTTAGACAGTGCAGCGGAACAAATGTGAAGAGATTCCAGAGATATTCAGTTGACAACATATTACCAACATGCATACTACCACCTGTCTCACCACTGCAAACAATAAGACCCATTTGTTAGTTATGTTTGAAAGAACTGATGTGTTGATGTTTTTACATGTATATTATGGTAGGAGAGAGACCTATGAGGGTAGAAGCCTGCACCAGGAGCAGGGAAGGTGTCATCATGACCAAACAGAACTACTGGAGGATAAATCAGGCTGTAACACAATACATAACTGGAAATATTAGCCCCGTTATCAATATCCTATAACCAATTCACTGGTAGCCTATTTATCCTACAACAGTACTACAGAGTGCAAATTTTGGTAAAACCAAACATAATTAAGTTGACATGAACCCCTTCACTAGGTTGTGCACTACTTGTAAAGAAAATTATCAGGAAATTCATAGTACTATGAAGTTTTAATACATGCACATGTACCAAATTTCAAAGGAAAAATATAATCATATGCGTGATGTAGCAACAGGACAGGCGAGAGAGAGAGAGAGAGACAGAGCCCGAGAGCGAGACCCACACCGACAGAGAGGAAGTATACAATATAAGGGTGTTCTTATATATATATTTTTAGGTACAGAACAAACATGATCATATATATTTTCTATTAAGATTTTGTATATATGCCTAAACTATATTTTTGTAGTATCATAACCTTTATTGAGAATTTTGAAAATGTCTGAATCTATAAACTCAGGAACAGGTGCATATGGACATGAGTTCATCGTCATTTGTACCAAATTTTTGGGAGAATATATTATTTTGTGGAAACTTTCTTTGAACTGCAGTTGTATATTCCATAGACATTACCTTCCATAATATTATCTTCAGGGTGATTCATAAAATGAGTAGTGTGAAGCCACAGTATATATTTGTAAATGCTATCAGTAACATATGTTATATTGAAAGTAACATCACAGTGACTCCATTGATATTCTTTTTGTTTACTTCCAACATACATGAAGAGAATTTGCATTGATCAAGACAGCAAAAAGTAACAATATCAATAAGTTGCAGTACCAAAATTTTGAAGTTGCACTAAAATTAGATGGCAATAGAATATGTAAGGACACACATGCTCATGAAAACTGAAGAAGGCTAGTTGCTATCAGGACCGAAGGTACTCAGCTTGTGATTGAAGCAGTGTACGCAAGAATGAAGTCAGAGAAAACTAGAAAATACTCACTAGTGGCTAAGAGAAACTCCAACGCGGATCACCAAATCCCCCATAAATGTGAGGAACGAACAGTCCGGACATTTTTTGCCATCGAACGGCGGTCATAAAACTTGTCCAGCCCGGCCCAGGCATCCAAAATCCCACAACAACCGGAACCAAACTAAGGGGAGGATTGGGGGAGCCCAGATGTCTGCCCCATCGGACTCAGGCACCCCAGACCCACCCAAAACCCCGTATGCCGCTGCATCTGATCGCTCTCCGCACCACATTCATGCCAGTCAGAGGGGACATAACTAAACGGGGCGGCTTTGTACCTACATTCATGCTGGCTGACCAGCCATTCACCTGCCGACATTCACAACAGTGTGGCGAATGAGAATACTAATAGGGCGCTCCACATTCAACCGGCCGCTCCGCCCGCCCCGACTATTTACGATGGCCAGCCATGGCCCCAAAACCAGACCTCTCCGCGCCATTCTCCCACCATCCAAGCAGACATCCGCTGTGGTCATGGCCCGTTCCTTGCCATGTGGTACATGAACTTCACGCCGACGTGCCTCACCCAAATCACGTTGGAGGTCTGTGATGCGGAGGCCTGAATTCATGCTTGCATTTATGCAGGCCAACCATAGAGCTCTCCGGGGCGTTCCGAGGAGATGGAGGAGGGCCACCCATGGCCATGGCAGAGATCATCATGGAGTTAGCGCCAGTGTGGAGCAAGAGCCTGCATCAAAGGAGGACCGCCGGTGTCCAGGTTCCGCATTGTATAACCAAGGCAGCACTATGACCGGGTGCTGGTGGAGGCGAAGGAGGAGGTGGCGCTGCACCACTAGAGGAGCTGCCGGTCTCTGTGTTCCATCTTCTTCAGGAGGAGCAACAACTACGACCTAGCACTCCTCAAGGAGCACCGACTAGTTGAGGACCAACTCTCGACGGAGCGGACGTCCAAAGATGTCGGCATGGCCATGTCCAAAGGACTTGAGTATTGTCGACGAGTAGGAGCAATGATCGATTCCATGCATAGTGCCGCACCATCTGCCGCGAGCGCTGGCAGCTCCTCTACAATGAGATGGAGCGCAACCGCCTCATTGATGTGCTAGAGGTGATGACTAACAACGCGCCGGACCAGTATGGTGATTATGGAAGCAAGGCAAACGTTGGTAGCTCCGCCTCATTCGCACCAGCACACAACAACGACAGGCCAGTCCGTCCGGCATGGGGATCGTCGACCCCACCTCCACTGGCGACGATGACCAGGCAGACTCTGATGAGGAGTAAAATTTTTAGGGTTTTTTTAGATGTTTTAGTTATGGCCTTTTGATATGTATTGAAATATCGGAAAATCAATGCAACATCTGGTGTCCCGGACATTTGGAGTTGTTTGTTTTGGCGATCCTCGTTGGAATTGCCCTAAGCCTTAGCAAGTTCTAATCATATTGGACAGGACCAAATAAAAATAACATCAAAGTCCAAAATGGTGAATAGAAGTGTGCCACACAAAAGAAGGGAAATATACAACAGCTTGTATTCATACCCGGCAGTCCTTGCGCTCGGGTTTTCCCACAGAGCATATTCAGAACTGGAGCAAGTGACAACAAAGTACAAAAAAGGTGAATAAAGGAGTGCCACACAAAAGAAGAAGGGAAAATACAAATGGTTGTATTCATACCTGGTTTGTTCAGCTGTCCTTGTAGTCGGCTTTCCCCACATAACATTTCCATAACTGCAAAGAGAAGTGCAACGTGTTAAGAGAATTACTAGCAAATGTAGTCGGCTACAACAGAAAAGCTTCGGAAGTTAAATTTTATGCGAAGGAGGAAAACATCAGAATATAGCCAGAAAAGCCCAAATTCCCAATATAATGATATTAATTCGTTGATAGCAAGTAAAAATGCAACATGGATTAATTCCATAGGGCAATATACTAGATTTTTGTTTGCGATGAGATACACAGAAACTTTGTCTGATTTTAGTGTTAGAGATGGTGATGTGACGTGCCACAAGTTTAAAACCCAGCATAAACATACCTGTTTATTGTCGAACTGCTCTCAGCATTAGGATTCTGGGCGGCAGCAGCGTCCTTACCATTCAATTCAGCCAATAAGCTTAAGTTCAGAATATTAATAAAGCCCGTAAAATTCTTGTACAAATCTTTATAATTCCTGGTCTGTACTTCAGAGAAGAAATCCTTCACACTCTATACAAGGAACCAGGGTCAAAAACTCAAAACTTTGAACTGGAAGATCCACGTGTGGATAGAACTATTCAACAGAAGGCCAGCCAGCAGAGCAAGTACCCAAAGTATTTTACATAATAATGATAAACTAAACACGACAGAATTTTCCTGTTGGCTGCACCGAGTCTTGCTTAACAAAGAAACTAGAAATGGATTCAGTACTACTTACTTCACATTGTATCACACCTGGACAATATAAGTCCATAACTTGGCCAGAAAATCATACTCAATTGAACAAAATAATTTTTTATACTACAGAATTTGTACCAACCCAAGTCATCACATAGTAGAATAGAGTAAGCACACCAACAGGTTAGCAGACTTCATAAACAGGCTATATAAATTCATCTCATTGTTACTTGTCTCTATAATGATGATTGTCTTTTATTCATGCTATAACTGTATTATCCGGAAATCGTGATACACGTGTGAATACATAGACCATAACATGTCCCTAGTGAGCCTCTAGTTGACTAGCTCGTTGGTCAACAGATAGTCATGGTTTCCTGACTATGGACATTGGATGTCATTGACAATGGGATCACATCATTAGGAGAATGATGTGATGGACAAGACCCAATCCTAAGCATAGCACAAGATCGTGTAGTTCGTTTTGCTAGAGCTTTTCCAATGTCAAGTATCTCTTCCTTAGACCATGAGATCGTGTAACTCCCGGATACCGTAAGTTTGCTTTGGGTGTACCAAACGTCACAACGTAACTGGGTGACTATAAAGGTGCATTACAGGTATCTCCGAAACTGTCATTGGGTTGACACGGATCGAGACAGGGATTTGTCACTCCGTGTTACGGAGAGGTATCTCTGGGCCCACTCGGTAATGCATCATCATAATGAGCTCAAAGTGACTAAGTGGTTAGTCACGGGATCATGCATTACGGTACGAGTAAAGTGACTTGCCGGTAACGAGACTGAACAAGGTATTGGGATACCGACGATCGAGTCTCGGGCAAGTAACGTACTGATTGACAAAGGGAATTGTATACGGGGTTTGATTGAATCCTCGACATCGTGGTTCATCCGATGAGATCATCGAGGAGTATGTGGGAGCCAACATGGGTATCCAGATCCCGCTGTTGGTTATTGACCGGAGAGGCATCTCGGTCATGTCTGCATATCTCCCGAACCCGTAGGGTCTACACACTTAAGGTTCGGTGACGCTAGGGTTGTAGAGATATTAGTATGCAGTAACCTGAAAGTTGTTGAGTCCGGATGAGATCCCGGACGTCACGAGGAGTTCCGGAATGGTCCGGAGGTAAAGATTTGTATATATGAAGTCCAGTTTGACCACGGAAAGTTTTGGGGGTCACGGTATTGTACGGGACCACCGGAAGGGTCCCGCGGGTCCACCAGGTGGGGCCACCTATCTCGGAGGGGCCCATGGGCTGAAGTGGCATGGGAACCAGCCCCTGGTGGGCTGGTGCGCCCCACCCAAGGGCCCAAGGCGCCTAGGGTTGGAAACCCTGGGGACCGTTGCCCCCACTGGTTGGAAACCCTAGGGACCGTTGCCCCGAGGGGGCATGCGCCTGGTTGGAAACCCTAGGGGCCGTTGCCCCAGGGGCATGCGCCCCAGTTGGAAACCCTAAGGGGGCCGTTGCCTCTGGGCCGCCCCCCCATCTAGATGGGATCTCCAAGGGGCATGCGCCCCTAGCCCCTATATATAGTGGAGGGAGGAAGGGCAGCAAGACCCGCATCTTGGCACCTCCCTTCCCCTTGCTACACCTCCTCCTCCCCGCAGACGCTTGGCGGCTCTGCGGAACCTGCTGCATCCACCACCACGCCGTCGTGCTGCTGGATCTTCATCAACCTCTCCTTCCCCTTGCTGGATCAAGAAGGAGGAGACGTCCACGCTGACCGTCGTGTGTTGAACAGCGGAGGTGCCGTCTGCTCGCGCTAGGATCTCCGGTGATTGGATCACGACGTGTACAACTACCTCAACCCCGTTCTTTTGAACGCTTCCGCTCGCGATCTACAAAGTGGTATGTAGATGCATCTCCCATGACTCGTTGCTTAGATGAACTCATAGATGGATCTTGGTGAAACCGTAGGAAAAATTTTAATTTTCTGCAACGTTCCCCAACAAAGGGTATCGAGCTAGGTCTATCGTAGTTCTCTTTGCACGAGTAGAACACAATTTAGTTGTGGGCATGGATCTTGTCAACTTACTTGCCGCTACTAATCTTATCTTGCTTCCGCGGTATTGTGGGATGAAGCGGCCCGGACCAACCTTACACGTGACGCTTCGTGAGACCGGTTCCACCGACTAACATGCACTAGTTGCATAAGGTGGCTGGCGGGTGTCCGTCTCTCCTACTTTAGTTGGAGCGGATTCGATGAAAAGGGTCCTTATGAAGGGTAAATAGAAGTTGACAAGATCACGTTGTGGTTATTCGTAGGTAAGAAAACGTTCTTGCTAGAACCCAATTGCAGCCACGTAAAGATGCAACAACAATTAGAGGACGTCTAACTTGTTTTTGCAGCAATTGACATATGATGTGATATGGCCAAGTTGTGATGAATGATGAATGACATATTGTGATGTATGAGATCATGTTCTTGTAATAGGAATCACGACTTGCATGTCGATGAGTATGACAACGGCAGGAGCCATAGGAGTTGTTCTGATTTTTGTATGACCTGCGTGTCATTCAAGAACGCCATGTAATTTACTTTACTTTATTGCTAAACGCGTTAGCCATAGAAGTAGAAGTAGTCGTTGGCGTGACAACTTCATGGAGGCACAATGATGGAGATCATGATGATGGAGATCATGGTGTCATGCCGGTGACAAGATGATCATGGAGCCCGAAGATGGAGATCAATGGAGTTTTATGATATTGGCCATATCATGTCACTACTATATAATTGCATGTGATGTTTATTATGTTTATACATCTTGTTTACTTAGAATGACGGTAGTAAATAAGATGATCCCTTACAGCAATTTCAAGAAGTGTTCTCCCCTAACTGCAATCGCTGCTAAAGTTCGTCGCTTCTAAGCACCACGTGATGATCGGGTGTGATGGATTCTTACGTTCACATACAACGGGTATAAGACAGATTTACACACGCAAAACACTTAGGGTTAACTTGACGAGCCTAGCATGTACAGACATGGCCTCGGAACACGGAGATCGAAAGGTCGAACACGAGTCGTATAGAAGATACGATCAACATGAGAATGTTCACCGACGATGACTAGTCCGTCTCACGTGATGATCGGACACGGCCTAGTCGACTCGGATCGTATATCATTTAGATGACTAGAGGGATGTCTAATCTGAGTGGGAGTTCATTGTAATAATTTGATTAGATGAACTTAATTATCATGAACTTAGTCTAAAACTTTTGAATGATATGTCTTGTAGATCAAATGGCCAACGCTCATGTCAACTTGAACTTCAACGCGTTCCTAGAGAAAACCAAGCTGAAAGATGACGGCAGCAACTATACGGACTGGGTCCGGAACTTGAGGATCATCCTCATAGCTGCCAGGAAACAATATGTCCTAGAAGGACCGCTAGGTGACACTCCCGTCCCAGAGAACCAAGACATTATGAATGCTTGGCAGTCTCGTGCTGATGATTACTCCCTCGTTCAGTGCGGCATGCTTTACAGCTTAGAACCGGGGCTCCAAAAGTGTTTTGAGCATCACGGAGCATATGAGATGTTCGAGGAGCTGAAACTTGTTTTCCAAGCTCACGACCGGGTCGAGAGATATGAAATCTCCGACAAGTTCTACAGTTGTAAGATGGAGGAAAATAGTTCTGTCAGTGAGCACATTCTCAAGATGTCTGGGTTGCACAACCGTATGACCCAGCTGAATATTAACCTCCCTGATGAGGCGGTCATTGACAGAATCCTCCAGTCGCTTCCACCAAGCTACAAGAGCTTTGTGATGAACTACAATATGCAGTGGATGGTAAAGACCATTCCTGAAGTATTCTCTATGCTGAAGTCAGCCGAGGTTGAAATCAAGAAAGAACATCAAGTGTTGATGGTCAATAAGACCACTAAGTTTAAGAAGGGCAAGGGCAAGAAGAACTTCAAGAAGGACGGCAAGGAGGTTGCCGCACCCGGTAAGCAAGTTGTCGGGAAGAAGTCAAAGAATGGACCCAAGCCTGAGACTGAGTGCTTTTATTGCAAGGGGAAGGGTCACTGGAAGCGGAACTCCCCCAAATACTTAGCGGACAAGAAGGCCGGCAACACCAAAGGTATATTTGATATACATGTAATTGATGTGTACCTTACCAAGACTCGTAGTAACTCCTGGGTATTTGATACCGTGCCGTTGCTCATATTTGTCACTCACAGCAGAGCTGCGGAATAAGCGGAGACAGCAAAGGGCGAGGTGACGATGCGCGTCGGGAATGGTTCCAGTCGATGTGATCGCCGTCGGCACGCTACCTCTTCATTTACCCACGGGATTAGTTATAAACCTTAATAATTGTTATTTAGTGCCAAGTTTGAGCATGAATATTGTATCTGGATCTTGTTTAATGCGAGATGGCTACTCATTTAAATCCGAGAATAATGGTTGTTCTATTTATATGAGAGATATGTTTTATGGTCATGCTCCGATGGTCAATGGTTTATTCTTAATGAATCTCGGCGTAGTATTACACATGTTCATAGCGTGAATACCAAAAGATGTAAAGTTGATAACGATAGTCCCACATACTTGTGGCAGCCGCCTTGGTCACATTGGTGTCAAGCGCATGAAGAAGCTCCATGTTGATGGACTTTTGGAGTCTCTTGATTATGAATCATTTGACACATGCGAACCATGCCTCATGGGCAAGATGACCAAGACTCCATTCTCTGGAACAATGGAGCGAGCAACCAACTTGTTGGAAATCATACATACCGATGTGTGCGGTCCAATGAGCTGAGGCTCGCGGAGGATATCGTTATGTTCTCACTCTCACAGATGACTTGAGTAGATATGGTTATGTCTACTTGATGAAACACAAGTCTGAGACCTTTGAAAAGTTCAAAGAATTTCAGAATGAAGTAGAGAATCAACGTGACCGAAAGATAAAATTCTTACGATCGGATCGTGGAGGAGAATATTTAAGTCACGAATTTGGTACACACTTAAGAAAATGTGGAATCGTTTCACAACTAACGCCGCCTGGAACACCTCAGCGTAACGGTGTGTCCGAACGTCGTAATCACACTCTATTGGATATGGTGCGGTCTATGATGTCTCTTACTGATTTACCGCTATCATTTTGGGGATACGCTCTAGAGACAGCTACATTCACTTTAAATAGGGCACCGTCTAAGTCCGTTGAGACGACACCGTATGAATTATGGTTTGGGAAGAAACCTAAGCTGTCGTTTCTAAAAGTTTGGGGATGCGATGCTTATGTCAAGAAACTTCAACCTGAAAAGCTCGAACCCAAGTCGGAAAAATGCGTCTTCATAGGATACCCTAAGGAAACCGTAGGGTATACCTTCTACTTAAGATCCGAGGGCAAGATCTTTGTTGCCAAGAACGGATCCTTTCTGGAAAAGGAGTTTCTCTCGAAAGAAGTAAGTGGGAGGAAAGTAGAACTCGATGAAGTACTACCTCTTGAACAGGATAGTAGTGCAGCTCATGAAAATGTTCCTGTGATGCCTACTCCAACTGAAGAGGAAATTCATGATGATGATCAAGGTACTTCGGATCAAGTTGCTACTGAACTTCGTAGGTCCACTAGGACACGTTCCGCACTGCAGTGGTACGGCAACCCTGTCTTGGAAATCATGTTGTTAGACAACAATGAACCTTCGAACTATGAAGAAAGCGATGGCGGGCCCAGATTCCAACAAATGGCTAGAAGCCATGAAGTCCGAGATAGAATCCATGTATGAAAACAAAGTGTGGACTTTTGACCGACTACCGATGATCGGCGAAGCGATAGAAAACAAATGGATCTTTAAGAGGAAGACGGATGCGGATGGTAATGTCACCATCTATAAAGCTCGACTTGTCGCTAAGGGTTATCGGCAAGTTCAAGGGATTGACTACGATGAGACTTTCTCTCCGTAGCGAAGCTTAAGTCCGTCCGAATAATGTTAGCAATTGCCGCATACTATGATTATGAGATATGGCAGATGGACATCAAAACAGCGTTCCTTAACGGATATCTTAAGGAAGAGCTGTATATGATGCAGCCGGAGGGTTTTGTCGATCCTAAGAACGCTGACAAAGTATGCAAGCTCCAGCGATCCATTTATGGGCTGGTGCAAGCATCTCGAGTTGGAACATTCGCTTTGATGAGATGATCAAAGCGTTTGGGTTTATGCAGACTTATGGAGAAGCCTGCGTTTACAAGAAAGTGAGTGGGAGCTCTGTAGCATTTCTCATATTATATGTAGATGACATACTTGATGGGAAATGATATAGAATTCTTGGACAGCATTAAGGCCTACTTGAATAAGTGTTTTTCAATGAAGGACCTTGGAGAAGCTGCTTATATATTAGGCATCAAGATCTATAGAGATAGATCGAGACGCCTCATAGGTATTTCACAAAGCACATACCTTGATAAGATTTTGAAGTTCAAAATGGATCAGTCCAAGAAGGGGTTCTTGCCTGTATTGCAAGTTGTGAGATTGAGCTAGTGTAACTCCGAAAGTGTAACTCCCGGATACCGTAAGAGTGCTTTGGGTGTACCAAATGTCACAACGTAACTGGGTGACTATAAAGGTGCATTACAGGTATCTCCGAAAGTGTCTGTTGGGTTGACACGGATCGAGACAGGGATTTGTCACTCCGTGTTACGGAGAGGTATCTCTGGGCCCACTCGGTAATGCATCATCATAATGAGCTCAAAGTGACTAAGTGGTTAGTCACGGGATCATGCATTACGGTACGAGTAAAGTGACTTGCCGGTAACGAGACTGAACAAGGTATTGGGATACCGACGATCGAGTCTCGGGCAAGTAACGTACCGATTGACAAAGGGAATTGTATACGGGGTTTGATTAAATCCTCGACATCGTGGTTCATCTGATGAGATCATCGAGGAGTATGTGGGAGCCAACATGGGTATCCAGATCCCGCTGTTGGTTATTGACCGGAGAGGCATCTCGGTCATGTCTGCATATCTCCCGAACCCGTAGGGTCTACACTTAAGGTTCGGTGGCGCTTAGGGTTGTAGAGATATTAGTATGCAGTAACCCGAAAGTTGTTGAGTCCCGTGAGATCCCGGACGTCACGAGGAGTTCCGGAATGGTCCGGAGGTAAAGATTTATATATAGGAAGTCCAGTTTCGCCACCGGAAAGTTTTGGGGTCACCGGTATTGTCACTGGGACCACCGGAAGGGTCCCGAGGTCCACCGGTGGGGCCACCTATCCCGGAGGGCCCCATGGGCTGAAGTGGCGTGGGAACCAGCCCCTGGTGGGCTGGTGCGCCCCACCCAAGGGCCCAAGGCGCCTAGGGTTGGAAACCCTAGGGGACCGTTGCCCCCCCCCCCTGGTTGGAAACCCTAGGGACCGTTGCCCCCCGAGGGGGCATGCGCCCCCCCTGGTTGGAAACCCTAGGGGACCGTTGCCCCCCGAGGGGGCATGCGCCCCCCCTGGTTGGAAACCCTAGGGGGCCGTTGCCCCCCCGAGGGGGCATGCGCCCCCCCTGGTTGGAAACCCTAAGGGGGCCGTTGCCCCGGGGGCCGCCGCCCCCCCATCTAGATGGGATCTCCAAGGCATCGCGCCCTAGCCCCTATATATAGTGGAGGGAGGAAGGGCAGCAAGACCCCGCATCTTGGCACCTCCCTTCCCCTTGCTACACCTCCTCCTCCCGCAGACGCTTGGCGGCTCTGCGGATCCTCGCTGCATCCACCACCACGCCGTCGTGCTGCTGGATCTTCATCAACCTCTCCTTCCCCTTGCTGGATCAAGAAGGAGGAGACGTCCACGCTGACCGCACGTGTGTTGAACGCGGAGGTGCCGTTCGATTCGGCGCTAGGATCTTCGGTGATTGGATCACGGCGTGTACAACTACCTCAACCCCGTTCTTTTGAGCGTTTCGCCATGATCTACAAAGTGGTATGTAGATGCATCTCCCATGACTCGTTGTTTAGATGAACTCATAGATGGATCTTGGTGAAACCGTAAGAAAAATTTTAATTTTCTGCAACGTTCCCCAACAAAGGTTGCCAAGGCGCTGGAGCTTACCCACCAGTCGAGACCATCCTTAGCCACCGCTGATGTACACGCCTCAACACGTGGAGCAGCCAACCCTCCCACCATCTCACGCTCCCCACCAGGGAACCACAACTTGGAAGGACATCTCCGCCACCGCCGGCGTTGCGAGGGCTTTGCCCAGTGGTGCACCATGGAGGCGGCAAGAGAAGAGGAGCAGATGTGATCTAACTAACCTGGCGGTGCATGAGGAGAGGAAACGCTTTGTAACTAAGGGTATCTCTAATGGGCGTACATCAAAATGGACCCGCAAACATGTTCGGAAGGCCGTGTCCATGGATAGTCAACACTACTGGAAAATCACACATTGCCTTGTACTCTTGTCCTAAGCTGAGTGAAAAAATACGGGTTCTCATCTTACACAGACATAAACCGAGTAAAGAAGTAAACTAGTCATGAAATTAGTTAAAATATAGTTCACACCGTTGTTATATAAGTTAGTTAGGTGATTGAAATTTACTCCATGTAATGTTGTACTTCTAGACAGTTGTCAAGTATATATCTATGCATTTTGCCCCATTCCTCCGAGCATTCTTTCTTATGGGCCACCTCAATGCCAACAACACCACCACCTTCCTAGGCTTCCTCTCCTAGATTTCTGGTTTTATCTTTCCTATCATTGTTACACATGTTCCTATCTCCCTGTTAAATTTGGTTTCTATGTCATCTTTGAAATATCTAGAGCAAAAATTCAAGCACTCATCGCTGATATAGGTCTCCATAATTGAACCTTCGGGCATTGCTTTGTTACGTATTGTTGACTTGAGGTACCCCAGCCTTCTCTCAACTAGAAACATCCAACAATATTGGACAGGCCCCCTTAGTAGTGACCCGTCCTGAAGATGTACAGCTATGTGCACCATTGCATCGAAGGAAGAAGGTGGGAAGAACTTCTCAAGCCTGCAGAGAATTTCAGGAATATCAAGTCTCAAATGCTCCAAGACGCCGATTCTTAATGTCTTGGCACACAATTCCTTAAAAATCTGCCTAGTTCGGTAATAGCCTCATCACGTCTCCTTGGGGACAATGCCTCTAAGACTGGCTGGTAGGATAGTTTGCAGAAGTATGTGGTAATCACGTGTCTCAATATCGTGTAATTACTAGTCTCAACATCCACATATATTGTCAGGTTTGCAGCGTGACCAAATGGGAATTTGACATTAGCCAAAAACTAGCACAACTTTATTTTGTCTTCTTTACTAAGTGTCCATGATGCAGGATACTTCTTGTAAGAACCCTCCTTATTCTTATTATCTTGCAACCAATGCTTGTTCCACATCCCTAGATGTTGTAAATCCGATATTTTCCCGATGGTATCCTTGTTCTTACAATGAAGTTCAAGGAGTGTACCAATGATACTCTCACATATGATCTTCTTAGCGTGCATAACATCCAGGTTGTGCGGTAACAAAAGATCCTTCCGGTATGGCAAATCATGTAAGCTCGCCCTCAGGTGCCATGTGGGATTATTCTCCATGCGCTTTCTCTTTCTACTTGCATTACCATGGCACTTCCCTAGTTTGAAATTCTCCATAGCACGTTGTAAGTACTGATCAACTTCTTTGCTCCTGCATATCTGCTATTAGTGGCTGCGTAAATACATGAAAATCCTTTCCTGGTGAGTATTTTCCTGGAATCAGCAATGTCATCATGAAATTGGATTGGTCCATGCACATCCAAGGTGGGAAGTTGTATGTAATGAGAAAAAACAGGCCACATATTGTATGCACTGCTCATGTGTCCAAAGGGATTGAACCCATCAGTTGCAAATCCTAACCTCAAGATACGAGGATCTACTGCAAAAGTGTTCATGTATTCCGTTGAAGGTCTTCCATTCCTTGCCATTAGTGGGGTGCTTCATTACATTATCCTCTTCAACCCTCTTTTCCTCATGACACCGGGTGTGCTCTGATATTTCCCTCGAAGAAAAAAAATCTTTGTGACCATGGGATTATTTGAAAGTATCGAAGCATCTTGTGAGGAAACTTTTTCTTCCCATCGACGTGTCTCCACGTTGATGTACAATAGTGGGGACAGTGAGTACTATTGGAATGGTCTCCCCAATACAAAATGTAGTCATACTTGCATACATGAATTGTTTGATAACGAGGACCAAGATCAGAAAGAACTCTCTTAACATCAGCGCAAGATTTTGGAAATTCCACCTTAGGCAAAGCAAAGCTCAATAGCTGAAAAAACATATTGAATATCCTGTTGGTCATACAGGTATATGTTTGGATATGAAGGACCCTGATAATGAACATCATCCGTATCATAGTGCAGCATCCCTCGTCAAGGGGTTTCGTAAACTTCTTCGTTCAGATTTTTAAAAATGTCCAACCCACCAGATGCATCTTCTTTATTTCCAGATGTTCTGCCCATGTCATCCACGAGAGCTCCGAGCACATCATACACAAATTGATTGTACAGCTTAAAATCATCAGAGTCATCAGATTCATAACCATCATCATTGGCAGTACCACAGCTTCCACTGATTTCCCATGATAGATCCACTTCGTATAGGTCCTGAGCATACCAATGATATTTACATGACACCTGACAATATCAATAGCTTGGCGGATCCCATTACATCAATCATTGCATGGGCGCAACATATCTTCTGCCTCGTTGTTGAGCAAGCGTGAATTTCATAAACCGATTCACGCCAGCCATGTATGGTGGCGTCAGCTTCATTCCATGAGTAATCCATCCACAATCCAATGTTTGTACAAGATGAAAAGTAAATACAACGCACCTGAAATTTGCTACTATGTCTTTCAGTAAAAAGATCCCATCTGAAATTGCCCCTGTTTCACACTGCCGCAGTCGTGTGTGACTTCTCCATTCAAAAGGGGCGCGCAGCCGCGTGCACCTCCCTGTGGCAGCCTGTCGACTTGCCGGGGCATGGTATGAGAGGAGGGCCCTAAGCCAACGTTCATAATTCCCATTGTTATGAGGGAACCGGATGATACCAATTCCAATTTCACGCTATTATGAAAAGAGATCCCGCTAAATGAGTTAGCTGAAAAACAATTACCTATTATTTTCTATTGAATTTTCAGAAAAGGACCCACTAACATTTACTGTGACACTGAGACTCGTCGCCGAATATGCACATGCCTATTGACAGATGAATACATCGCTGAAAATCAGCCCAGAACGGCACCAAAATTGCCGACGGCGTTGCCCCGGGAGGGAAACACCAAGGCGATTAACACTGCCATCTACACGCGATGGAACATTTGGAAAGAACGGAGTCGATGGGTGTTTGAGAAGCAAGTGCATCATGAAGATGAGCTAGTTATGCTGAACAAGCAAGATATTGGACTAGCGACACCCAAAATTCTCCTGAACCTGAACCTGATTAGGTTAATCTTTTATTTCCCTTCGTCCTGTAAGGACCTTTATATTTGTTTTACTCCTGCTAAATATATAGGCAGATGATCAGCCGATTCCTAAAAGAAAAATTCATGGGTCGTCAAGACTTTACCATGATTAGTTCATAATATATGACCTCCTCAAGCATTCTTTGAGTCCATCAGGGTCTATTTGCAGGCGAACTATGCGGTACAGGCTACACTTCATCCAAAACAGAACTTCTCCCAAAGAGTTGGCTATCACAATGAGACCCTAAAAGACTCGGCGTCTACTTACAATGGTATCCCCTGGTGTAGGCCCATGGCGAGTCTCAGAGACTCAGATGTATCTATAATTTTTGCTATATTTGTGCTACTTTTATATCATAATTTGACACGATTTCATATCAACTATTTTACTAACCTATTAATCCAATACCCACGACTAATTGGTATCTTCTGCATATTTTGGACTTTAGAGAAAACACCATTTTGGAAAAAAAATATTTCACAAAGTTTTTTATCAGAACGAAGCCAAGGGTGCCAAAGGGGGCAGAGAGGAGCCCTAGAGGATCCATCTGGTGGGCCCATGCGGCTCGGGAGCTGGTCACGAGGCTAGGCGCGTGGAGGCCCTAGGGCACCCCTCTGCCGCCTCTCGGCCCCCAGCCTTTCCATACTCCCGAAACCTCTAAAAATATTTATCGAGGATTTTTCACGTTGTTGCCACCTCTTATTCCATGATGATCTAACTGGAGGCCTTCCAGGGTACATGTAAATTATCACTAGGGGTTGGGGCACGCCCATGGCGCGCCTCCTGAGACGTGCTGCTGTGGTGCCAGATAGGCAACCGCCCTTTCCATGTATTTTTGCTCTGATTGATAACACATATGCATGTACAGCTGAGACATACTTGCATGAATGGAAGTAATGTAGACCAAATCCATTAGAGGTGGAAGTATATTAAACTTGGGGAGTAGCAGCAGGTTATATACCTGGTTTGAAGATGTATTACATACGATGACTTGTCCAAAAGCAATCTAACACTATGTATATCTACGAGATGCTCCTCCCCATCAAGTCATTGTATTGCAGCCCCGAGACTTGCTACTGCAGTTCATCTACGCATAGAACTTTCCAATAGATTCGTCCGCCTTCATATCCACACCGGCATCATCATCGCCCTCCACTGCCCCCACCAAGCCGACACTCACCTTCATCATCGCCTACTCGAGCAGTTGCACATATGTGCCATCGTTGACCCACATGTGGGCGTGGCAGAAAAGTAGCGGTCGACACCGTAGAAGCCGGGGGTGTCTGGGACGGAAGACACAATGCAGGGGATAAAGTGGAGCACGCGCAGAAAGGGGGTGGGAAACCAGAACATTGGCGTCTCGTCAATTGAGAATTCCCACTAGACATGGTACATTCTGGTTCATTGTACATTTTCCTCGAAATTTAAATAAGAGTATTAGAAAAATTCAGAAAAAAAATTCATTTAAATAAGAGTATTAGAACAATTCAGAAAGAAAACTTTATATTCTGCAAGATATTTTTCATCCATTCTACAAGCATGTGCAACATAGTTTGCAGACATAAAATAAATTAAGTCTACAGAGGTGATGAGTACAAACCTTCTTCTGGCACATCCATATTCTTTTCTATTCCCTGGTTGTGAAAATGTTCTCTGCAAATGGAAGATATAGGTAAACAGTGAGATAAAATTCATTTGCCTTCTATTAACTCTACAGGATCACACTCCAGTTGTATTTTTATATAAAGGTATTTATGTTCCAAGGTTTAGCTTGGCTTCTAATCTGTATTTCGTTTTGCAGTACTTCTAAACACAACTTGTGTTATGCCTTCAACAAGCATTATCTTTTCTTTAAAGATTTCTAACAAAAATGATGTATAAAGATTAGAAGAAATCTCCAAGCCTAGCACTGATACGATCAGTGACGAATGCACCATATAATTATATTATGTATTTTTCCTCTCTCTCTTTTCTCTTTGGGGTATCAAGACAAGTGGAATCAAAAGCTTCAGAATGCAAGTATGACATACTAATCAGCAATGATTCACAATGAAATTACAGAGTTTCCTCACCTGCTCCTGCTATTTATAGAAACTATTATGCAACATAGAGCTGAACACATACCAATAGAAATTTCATTACTAATACGAAAGAGACATTACTAATACACATATCACATTCACATTTCACTTTGACAACCAGGTCGTGGGTATGCTCCTAAAGCATTAGTACTGATGCTATGAAAGAGAAGATAAAAACAGATATTTTCATTAGCAATCAATCAAGCGCTTTTCTGGAATAAGAGTCAATCAAAATCACACCGTGAGACCAACTATATTAGCTAAAAGCATCGTTGGTTACAATGCAAATGAAAACAAAGTTACAAAAATACACATGATGCTACATGGGGTTCTCTTCTCATACCAGTTTATCTCTGCAGGTTGGTTGCTGCTGCTGGTAATCCTTGCTGCGACTAACACAAGCTTCCAGCCTGAAGATCCAACCATGTCAATAACAGCAGATGAAAATGTTTTGGTCCTACCACCTGAGCCACAGAGAAATGGTGCACAGTGAGTGGCTGTTTAACTAAACCCATGGGGCAACAACATGAACTGAAAAATGCATGACATGGGTCTTGTTCGTTACCTGGTGCTACAATGGCTACGACCAGTGCATTACTCTCCTCAAGCTCAATGACACAGATTCAGAGTCCACCTCATCTAAACCCTGCAGCACACCGCAGATAACACTGATGTCATCTAATTACATTAGTCGTACAAATATATTGAAGATTCAGCACTGACTCTTTGTGCCTGCGTGTATTATTCTACGGTTTCCAACAGAGCCCTTTTCATGATGGAAATACATATAGCAAGGAAATACTAGTTATACATTCTCGACAAAAAATACAAGTTATACACCATGGATTTTATGCGGTCCAACTTTTCTCCGAAGTTTGTTTCTTTGCAAACATGGAACAATGTCTGTTAAGGGTTAAGAATTCTATTGACCCTGTGAAATTTGAAACTAATAGGTGTACCAGTTAGTGATGCTGTATCCATGTGATATTGCTATCTTTTGGGCTCCCAACACAAAATATTTGTATGCGTAGGACACATTCATGTGGTACTATGAGGCAAAATATGAAGCCTGAACTTTACCTGCCCAACATACAGATTCTTAGATGTGCTTGGCACAAAGATCCGCTTTGTGTACTTCGATCCACCCGATGGGTCGAGGATTTGCTAGTGAGAGGATAACATCTTCTACAAGGCAATCAAACCAGGACTGGCTATTGGTTAGGTTCAGAGATAGGAGCTTTTACTGGGTCATTCCCATTTTGAAACTACATGTGCAGATTAGTCATATTATTATTTGGATGGCGTTAATGGGCACACTGGATGTGTTTTGTGTTTGCTGACTCTTATTAAGATAATTAACCGTGGACATCTCAAGTAATTGTATCACATGGAACAAGAAAATTAAAACCACCATACTTCGACACAGGAGATCAGACAAAATAATGGCCACTGTCGGCGAACAAATAAGGAGTTACGCCGTGGAAGCATAAAGAAGTGATATAACATGAAAGATGAGGAGACCCCTGACTATTTCCTACCCTCGTCAATAGATAGATGAGCAAAATTTACGGCAACATGGGCTTATCTGATGTCTCAAACAATCCAGCACAAGTATATTCCCCCAGGTTGATATATTTTATCAAATGATAGGTTCTTGCCGACAAGTCCTGTAACCCAGGGGCAATTTATACTGCAGCCAAGTCATAAAGTCTACAGCTAAATTTCAGAGGGAAGAAATTATTGAAAGACAACAGAGGATAAATATTACATAGCCTCCATACCTGGTGAGTAGTACAGGGTGGGGTTGAAAGCAGACAATATCCATAGCATCAAGAATCAAGATTCAGCAATAGCACTACCTTCAAAGGATCTGTACAAAAACATAATAAAAGTACAACCAAATGGAATCGCATGTAACCAGAAATAGTAGCGCCCATGGAATATCTAACATGCATGCAATTTAATGTATTAGTAAACTTCATACAAAATAAAGGCCAGGTCTCAGAGCTAGATAGAATACCAATTCTGAAATTCGAATCTACTCCCTCCGTCCCATAATATAAGAACGTTTTTGACACTGGTGTAGTGTCAAAAACGTTCTTATATTTTGGGACAGAGGGATTTAAACAAATGAAGTGATTGAATGTCAAAAGCATGCATGGACTACAAATCATGAAAAATCAAAATCGGAGGACCAACATGTTCACAAGCTATGGAAAAATGTTCTTCACCTAAATTTTACTACATCTTGTTTCCTTTTCTGTTTCTTTCATAAACCTGCACAATTGTGACAATTATGACATTTAGGAAAATGTTAAGAGAAGCAAAAGGACTGAAGAGACATGGAAGTGTGGCAGGCATAATCAAAAGGGGCAGAATGAGAGGAAGGTGGAGCTTCACCTGGTACACAAGGACTTCCCTCACCCACGCTACCCCGCTCTTCCCTTGATACGGAGGATCCCTGCCAAAGCATCTAAGAATAAAAATCATCAAAAAATGGATATTGTTTCAACGATCACCCAGCTGCAATATGCAAATGGATGCTTTCATGGCCAATAGAGAGATTTCCCCAACTTAGCGTCATGCAGCAACTTACAGAACACTGAATCAAGTTGTCCATGTGTTATCTAAAAGAGATATCTATACAAGTGTAAATGATATCTTTTCTTGTTGTCTTTCTGAACCTGTACTCAGAGAATTGAGGATTCCTTTTGAAAAATCTACAAGTTGGCTCATCTCAGTCTCACAACAACAATTAGTAACCTATGACACCATACAATATGCTGTCATGAGTAGGGCAGATTTAAATACCCAGAAATTGGGAAGGCCCCGTCCCCTCCATACCTTGGAGGGATTGATTGATTTTAGCAACCAAGAGAAACTGCAGCTGCGCCTGATGAGAAGAAATGATCTAGATGATCATACCTTGAAGTGAGGAAGGAGGAAGTGGAGACGGCTGCTCAGATCTACGGCTTGGCGTCGCCGGAACCCACGACCGGACGCGCCGCAGTCCACCGCCGCTCGGTCGCCCGAGCCCCCTCCAGCGCACACGACGCCGCGTTGGCTGCCCCCGCCTGGGCTTCCTTACTGGCGGCATCGCGGCACGGACGGGATGGCTGGCCTCGCCAGATGGAGAGATCTGACATCACCGCCGCTCAGGGGCGCGGGTCTGCGTCAAGGGTCGGGCCTCCTCATCGCCGTCTTTCTTGAGCGGTCGTGGTGGGAGATTGAGGGCCGCTGGGACAATGGGAGAAGGAACGGGAGGAGGTGGCGTGCACGACTAGGAAAGGAGGAGAGGAGGAGCAAAAATCCTACACTTACGGAAAACTACTACAGGCTGGTTCTGCGGACGGATTTGTCCTTCTCTTCACCGTAGATTCTTCTCCTCGTGATTTTAACTGACTCCACTTCCTGATTTTAATTGGGCCAACGTCAGCCTGTAACCTCCTTTCTGTAGTAATTACATGTAGCAAAGCTCGAGGAGGAGACGTGCGTGCGAAGGCGAAAGAGACGACGACGACGACCCAAATGAGACAAAAAAAAACGCCAGTCGTAACGAGATTTTCTCCACCTCTGCCGACGTGGCAAGCGTCAGGATGCGCCATAGTCGCGACTCTTATTGGGTTTTATATGAGGCTTGGTTAGAAGATAGAGGACCCAAGCCTACTATATTTTGGGTATTACCTTCCAGATTCTCCACGTGCACCTTTGTTCCAAAAAATCCCAAAATCTCTCTGCTGTCTTCTACCCCATCCTCACAATGAGAGTAGAGATGGCACCGCTACAGAGGGCAGCCGGAGGCGCTCGAAGCTTGCCGGTGTTTTTGCTGTGGGGAAGCTGAAGCTGCCACGCGTGATTGCAAGAACCTGGTGTAGTAATGACGACCGGCGGTGCTACGGACGGCGATCACCGGACTGTGAGCAATGGCCCACCATGCTATGACGACACTTAGCAGTGCTGCAAGCCATGTCAAACGGAGCAGGGGGCTGGGATGGCAACCATCGTTGTTGTGAGCCGCAGCAGGCGTTCTACAACCATGGTGAGGCGATGCTGCAAGCAGTAGTGGGATGGACCAGGGGTTCTGATGGATGGTTCTGTGCTGCTATGAAGCAGGACTGTCGGTGCCCCGGCAATGATGATGCTGCAAGGGCGAGGGCAAGCGGCAACAAGACACTGCAGAAATCTGGGTCTTGTTGGAAGAACTCGAGGTCTGGGTGATACTGCATATGGAGAAACTGGAAACAAATATTAAGCCTACTGGGCAGCAACGAGGCAGACATTCCAGCAACAGCTTAGCTAAGATAAGAAGCACAGAGGGTCACGAAGACATCTCTACATACAATTGTACAGTCGAGTATGACAAAGCACCGTTTCAAAGGTGAATACAGGAGTTTACATTCATGTTCTCAAGCACAAGCAGAGTCTATTTAAAAGTTAAAACACAATTTGCGATACATAGCAGGTTGGTGCTGCAAAGCGTTCACGATTGAGCACAGCAGAAACAAAGCAGTCATTCAGCGCAGGGTGCAGGTGGGTATGAAGCCGAGTCTCAGAAGAAGTCTGGGTCTTGTTGGAAGAACTTCGAGGTCTGGGTGAGTGCTTCCACCTGAATGCCTTGAACGCCTCAAGGCCAACAAAAACCAGGTGGTTGGCATCAGCTGTTCATTGAAGTTTCAGCTAGTGAGCACCCCACCCCTAAACCCCGGTCGGGTGCAAGTAGAAATAAGTATATCGGTTTCAATTATATGTTAGTAAATTGTGTTCAATGACTTCCATGACGCAACAGTATATAGAAATATGTATTATGCTGAATGTTGCATTGGATGTGGATGCGAGTTAGCTATCAGCGTGAAAGAAAAGAACTATAAGTACCATTTGTTTCTTACTTGAGACAACAAACCTTTCTAAAGTGGTATCAAATACAATAACAGGCCATCTCGAGCCTTACCGATTGCCAAGCATAAAGTGGGTCTATAGAAAATGTTAGGAATAATTAACTTACCTCACAAAGCGAGATGGTTCAAATTCTGGGACATCAGGCGGGCCAATTGGATCGTGAGCGACCACTGGGTGGAACACTCCTATTGTGAAGTATTTGATTCCGTTTATGACAAAACAAATAATGCAATGGAATAATTAGTAAAGGAAAACTGAACATACCCAGGGTCACCAAAAGGAGTAGAAGGAGTTGAAGGAAAGAAGCATGGATCATTTGGGCCTGTAGTAATCAAATAGATTGTAAGTTAGACAGTGCAGCGGAACAAATGTGAAGAGATTCCAGAGATATTCAGTTGACAACATATTACCAACATGCATACTACCACCTGTCTCACCACTGCAAACAATAAGACCCATTTGTTAGTTATGTTTGAAAGAACTGATGTGTTGATGTTTTTACATGTATATTATGGTAGGAGAGAGACCTATGAGGGTAGAAGCCTGCACCAGGAGCAGGGAAGGTGTCATCATGACCAAACAGAACTACTGGAGGATAAATCAGGCTGTAACACAATACATAACTGGAAATATTAGCCCCGTTATCAATATCCTATAACCAATTCACTGGTAGCCTATTTATCCTACAACAGTACTACAGAGTGCAAATTTTGGTAAAACCAAACATAATTAAGTTGACATGAACCCCTTCACTAGGTTGTGCACTACTTGTAAAGAAAATTATCAGGAAATTCATAGTACTATGAAGTTTTAATACATGCACATGTACCAAATTTCAAAGGAAAAATATAATCATATGCGTGATGTAGCAAAAGGACAGGAGAGAGAGAGAGAGAGAGAGAGAGAGAGAGAGAGAGAGAGAGAGAGAGAGTAAGTATACAATATAAGGGTGTTCTTATATATATATTTTTAGGTACAGAACAAACATGATCATATATATTTTCTATTAAGATTTTGTATATATGCCTAAACTATATTTTTGTAGTATCATAACCTTTATTGAGAATTTTGAAAATGTCTGAATCTATAAACTCAGGAACAGGTGCATATGGACATGAGTTCATCGTCATTTGTACCAAATTTTTGGGAGAATATATTATTTTGTGGAAACTTTCTTTGAACTGCAGTTGTATATTCCATAGACATTACCTTCCATAATATTATCTTCAGGGTGATTCATAAAATGAGTAGTGTGAAGCCACAGTATATATTTGTAAATGCTATCAGTAACATATGTTATATTGAAAGTAACATCACAGTGACACCATTGATATTCTTTTGTTTACTTCCAACATACATGAAGAGAATTTGCATTGATCAAGACAGCAAAAAGTAACAATATCAATAAGTTGCAGTACCAAAATTTTGAAGTTGCACTAAAATTAGATGGCAATAGAATATGTAAGGACACACATGCTCATGAAAACTGAAGAAGGCTAGTTGCTATCAGGACCGAAGGTACTCAGCTTGTGATTGAAGCAGTGTACGCAAGAATGAAGTCAGAGAAAACTAGAAAATACTCACTAGTGGCTAAGAGAAACTCCAACGCGGATCACCAAATCCCCATAAATGTGAGGAACGAACAGTCCGGACATTTTTTGCCATCGAACGGCGGTCATAAAACTTGTCCAGCCCGGCCCAGGCATCCAAAATCCCACAACAACCGGAACCAAACTAAGGGGAGGATTGGGGGAGCCCAGATGTCTGCCCCATCGGACTCAGGCACCCCAGACCCACCCAAAACCCCGTATGCCGCTGCATCTGATCGCTCTCCGCACCACATTCATGCCAGTCAGAGGGGACATAACTAAACGGGGCGGCTTTGTACCTACATTCATGCTGGCTGACCAGCCATTCACCTGCCGACATTCACAACAGTGTGGCGAATGAGAATACTAATAGGGCGCCCACATTCAACCGCCGCTCCGCCCGCCCGACTATTTACGATGGCCAGCCATGGCCCCAAAACCAGACCTCTCCGCCGCCATTCTCCCACCATCCAAGCAGACATCCGCTGTGGTCATGGCCCGTTCCTTGCCATGTGGTACATGAACTTCACGCCGACGTGCCTCACCCAAATCACGTTGGAGGTCTGTGATGCGGAGGCCTGAATTCATGCTTGCATTTATGCAGGCCAACCATAGAGCTCTCCGGGGCGTTCCGAGGAGATGGAGGAGGGCCACCCATGGCCATGGCAGAGATCATCATGGAGTTAAGCGCCAGTGTGGAGCAAGAGCCTGCATCAAAGGAGGACCGCCGTGTCCAGGTTCCGCATTGTATAACCAAGGCAGCACTATGACCGGGTGCTGGTGGAGGCGAAGGAGGAGGTGGCGCTGCACCACTAGAGGAGCTGCCGGTCTCTGTGTTCCATCTTCTTCAGGAGGAGCAACAACTACGACCTAGCACTCCTCAAGGAGCACCGACTAGTTGAGGACCAACTCGACGGAGCGGACGTCCAAAGATGTCGGCATGGCCATGTCCAAAGGACTTGAGTATTGTCGACGAGTAGGAGCAATGATCGATTCCATGCATAGTGCCGCACCATCTGCCATGGCGCTGGCAGCTCCTCTACAATGAGATGGAGCGCAACCGCCTCATTGATGTGCTAGAGGTGATGACTAACAACGCTACCGGACCAGTATGGTGATTATGGAAGCAAGGCAAACGTTGGTAGCTCCGCCTCATTCGCACCAGCACACAACAACGACAGGCCAGTCCGTCCGGCATGGGGATCGTCGACCCCACCTCCACTGGCGACGATGACCAGGCAGACTCTGATGAGGAGTAAAATTTTTAGGGTTTTTTTAGATGTTTTAGTTATGGCCTTTTGATATGTATTGAAATATCGGAAAATCAATGCAACATCTGGTGTCCCGGACATTTGGAGTTGTTTGTTTTGGCGATCCTCGTTGGAATTGCCCTAAGCCTTAGCAAGTTCTAATCATATTGGACAGGACCAAATAAAAATAACATCAAAGTCCAAAATGGTGAATAGAAGTGTGCCACAAAAGAAGGGAAATATACAACAGCTTGTATTCATACCCGGCAGTCCTTGCGCTCGGGTTTTCCCACAGAGCATATTCAGAACTGGAGCAAGTGACAACAAAGTACAAAAAAGGTGAATAAAGGAGTGCCACACAAAAGAAGAAGGGAAAATACAAATGGTTGTATTCATACCTGGTTTGTTCAGCTGTCCTTGTAGTCGGCTTTCCCCACATAACATTTCCATAACTGCAAAGAGAAGTGCAACGTGTTAAGAGAATTACTAGCAAATGTAGTCGGCTACAACAGAAAAGCTTCGGAAGTTAAATTTTATGCGAAGGAGGAAAACATCAGAATATAGCCAGAAAAGCCCAAATTCCCAATATAATGATATTAATTCGTTGATAGCAAGTAAAAATGCAACATGGATTAATTCCATAGGGCAATATACTAGATTTTTGTTTGCGATGAGATACACAGAAACTTTGTCTGATTTTAGTGTTAGAGATGGTGATGTGACGTGCCACAAGTTTAAAACCCAGCATAAACATACCTGTTTATTGTCGAACTGCTCTCAGCATTAGGATTCTGGGCGGCAGCAGCGTCCTTACCATTCAATTCAGCCAATAAGCTTAAGTTCAGAATATTAATAAAGCCCGTAAAATTCTTGTACAAATCTTTATAATTCCTGGTCTGTACTTCAGAGAAGAAATCCTTCACACTCTATACAAGGAACCAGGGTCAAAAACTCAAAACTTTGAACTGGAAGATCCACGTGTGGATAGAACTATTCAACAGAAGGCCAGCCAGCAGAGCAAGTACCCAAAGTATTTTACATAATAATGATAAACTAAACACGACAGAATTTTCCTGTTGGCTGCACCGAGTCTTGCTTAACAAAGAAACTAGAAATGGATTCAGTACTACTTACTTCACATTGTATCACACCTGGACAATATAAGTCCATAACTTGGCCAGAAAATCATACTCAATTGAACAAAATAATTTTTATACTACAGAATTTGTACCAACCCAAGTCATCACATAGTAGAATAGAGTAAGCACACCAACAGGTTAGCAGACTTCATAAACAGGCTATATAAATTCATCTCATTGTTACTTGTCTCTATAATGCTGGTTAATACAAGTGAAGCTACCTAACAAAAAGAATGTGCTTGGTACCAACTCACTGACTAGCAATGCTCATGTGCATCCAACAAGCAAAAAAAATTCATAGTAGGTCAACCACCGAAGTAGTGTTACATATATAAAATGTCTCCACACGTAAAAGAGAACATGGAATGTGTAGCAAGCTGCAGTATGGTTATAAATCATATGTCCAAAGAAACAGGTCTTGAGTTCAAATGGCATGGCTTATAATTCATGTTATTATGTTACCAAATAGTTTAGTCAGCCCAGGTGACAAGGATGGTGATAGAGAAAGCCGACCATCACCATAAACTGAAATACGTATAGTAGCAAAGCAAATTTCCAATTTACCGCCACTTGTTAGTAACCAGATAACGAGAATGTGAACATATCATCACCACCGACTGAAATATTTATTGAAGTGAAGATTACCGCATAACGTAAGTTCATGTCTTAAATCACAAACCATATTTCCTGTGTGAAGCAAGTAACATGTGTTCTAGTAAGTTATACATTGCTCTGACATAGTTTAATGCTGCTACTATCCATCGTGTTTTTAGAAAGTTATAACAATAAGCAAAGCACATAAATCTAATCAATAATAATCTAAAACAATAATAACAAGACTGGAACATACTTTATCTGGACATGGAAGGGTTCCTCATGTTGTGCCTCAAGATCCATCGCATCAATAGCAAGGAAGTCAGCAACCACTACACATTTCATGAAAATGCACTTCTTCTTGCCCTCCTCCTCATCCTTGGAGTACAAAAAGGCATAACAGTTGTCCATACTGTTCCAACCCTCAATTCCAACCTCCTCGTCTAGAATTTAGCAAAATAAAAACATTACTTATATGATTAAAGGCTCGCAATTACAATAAAATTCAGGACTCACTTTCCTCTTTCATCTCACAACAGAACGTAACTTAATTCACATCGAGTGAACCAACCACACACACTTTAAACTCACGTTAGAAATTTACACTTGGTATATTCCGGCTAGAATGACTGGTAAATTAGTTCCACAATACAACCAGGAAAAAGAATTCATGGGTTCCATTCGTTTAATGACCGGATATTTCAGCTCTCAGAATTATTTAACATAATGCTAAGTTTCTAAATTTAGATGTCTATTTCCCACCTATTAAGATCAGTTTTGACTTGAAAATAATTGTAATTTTATCCCTCCTTGAAAATTATTTAACGTAATGCTAAGTTTCTAAATTTGGATGTCTATTTCCCACCTGTTATGATCAGTTTGACTTGAAAATGATTCTAGGTTTAATGACCGGCTAATTTTAGATCAGAACATATAAACATAAACTCCAGCTCAAGGAGCGATATTCTCTGATTCAGAAATTAATCCAAATTACTAGCATATTATATTACTACCAGAGAAGATCAAACCATAGACCATAAATCTAGGGAAGGGACTGATTGACTGAATTTAAGTTGACAATTAAGCCGTTAACTGTTTGACTTAGGGACAAATTTCCCAAGTCAACCACTCCCGAAATAGAAGAAGCAGCTACTGGTTCAGGACCTTGCACCATTAACACCTAAATATAGCCGAACTATCAATCTACATCTATCCACTCGGGAAATCAACCCGAAAATCATCATCAGAGATGCCTTTGTTAATTTCACAAGAATCTAAAGAACATGAATTAGCAATGATGTGACTTCTGCAACATTTCGAGAGGGTGAATGCACATACAATACACAAAAGGCAATTTTTAAGAGGTTTAAACTCTTGTTCAATAGACAGGTGGTGCTCCTGCCACGTCGGAAAAAAAAATCCTTGGCCAAAATCAGATGAAAATAAATGTGTAACAGAAGTCGTGCAAAATTTCCTTCGAGAATATTTCAATCCAATCTAAGAAGACTTCAACATTAAAATGTAGGGTTAATTATCCTTTTGCCCTCAGTGGTGTCCATGTGCTCAGTTTTGCCCTCAGATGCGAATTGTCATCAGTTTTGCCCCTAGTCCGAGCACAGCAACTACGACGAGGCCAAACGACCATATTTGAGTCCATTCCGTCCGCCGGCGTTAGTAGTTGTGGGTCGGGAGCTTACACGTGGGACCGCGTGGACGTGGGTCCAGAGCTGACATGTAGGCCCGTGCAACTAAATCCCCAAATCATTCTAGCTCACACCCATCCTTCCGGCCGACTGTCCTGCGCCGCCGCCGCCACCTGCGCCGCGGCCAGCACCTGCCCCGCCACCAGCTGCACGGCCTGCTCCGCCGCTACCTCCCTGCGCCTACGCTCCACGGCTACCTGTGACGCCCACCACCTTCCTGCGACGCCACGGGTGGGGCGCCCGCCACCTGCTCGATTCGCGGCGCGGCCTCCTTCCGTGCGCCCGGCCGGAGCGCTCAAAGGTGGGGGGCTGCTGGAGCTATTTGAACTAGGAGGAAGAACCCTAGGGCGAAATGGTGAGCAGCGGCGACTCCGGAGTATTTGGCGAGGCAGGCATCGGGCCGGAGATCCGCCGCGTCCACGACTGGGTTCCCGAGGGGTAAGTCTCGCCTCTTGTTTAGATTGAGCTTAGTTGTGCATTTGAACACTCGATTCGAGTAGGTTTGCCCAATTAGTGTGCTGATTGCGTCTCTGTTTTTCGCCGGTTAGGATGGAGTTGCGGTTTGCTTTCATGGTGCACATTAGAAGGGACCGTACATGTTCGATGCAAAGGATAAGAAGAAATACCAAGGAGGTTTTGATTATCGGTTGCCAATGGCTAGTAATTGGAGTTTCAGACAATTTGGGGAGGTAATTTGTAGCCAATATCCTTTGGGTTTGCTTGATGAAGTGGTATACAAATACTATGATGGGGAAAAGAATTGGGTGACAGTTAGTAATGATGAAGAGCTAGCTACCATGTTTGTTAGGCATAAAGAGAAAGATAATTTTCATGTGAGGCTGCAAGTTGATGTGCTTGAGCAGGCATTTGGACCTAGGATGGCGGGTGCAACATCTCGGGAGAATCAAGTCGTCGTAATGGCATCTCTAGCGAACAGTTCAGTTGGTGCACGGCGACGTGGTGGCTCGACAATTGTGGGCAACAGCAGTAGGGTCCCCCTTGAAGTGGAGCCTGATGGCTACAATTCTGGGGTTGATGAAGAGAAGTTATATTCTGATGTTATTCGGAATTTACGACGGGCACCTCGGACTGAAAACCAAGATGAGGCTCACAATGCAGTCCGTGTGGATGATGACGCGATGGGTGAGGACGAAGACCTTGCAGCTGTTGAATGGGACCCTTTGAACCCTCAAATGGAAGAAGGTACAGTTTTGCATCCATCAATGAGTGTAGAAATGCACTTGTGACATACTGCATCAAGGTAGAACGATACTTTCAAAGTTGACAGGAGCGATCAAATGCGTTCTGAGTGCATTGTCCGATGAGGGTTGTCCATGGAGGCTGCTTGCATCTAAAATGCGGAATAGCACTAATGTTCAGGTCAAAGTGAACCCTTTTAAGCACACATGCCAGGAATCAACCCTTAGGAAGGATACAATCAGTAGAGCCAAGTCAAGATGGGTGGCAGAAGAAGTAAAAAAGTGGGTGAAAGAAAACCAGCAACTGGGTCCAAAGGAACTGCAGAAGAACATCAAACATAAGTTCAAGATAGATTTACCATACATGAGGTTGTTCAATGGTAAACAACATGCTATGGATTCTATTTATGGTAACTGGCAGGAAAGTTTTCAATTGTTGTATTCATTCAAAGGTGAAGTGGAGAGGACAAGCCCAGGTAGTATTGTAGATATTGATCACCACACCGTGGAGTACACATTCAGGGGAGTGACAAAGACCAAGGAATGCTTTAGAAGGGTTTTTGTCTGCTTTGAGGCTTGTCGCCGGGTTTTTTTGGCAGGCTGCAGGCCTTATTTGGCTATTGATGCCACTTTTCTCACAGGAGGTTTAAAGGACAGTTAGTAGCAGCTTGTGCAGTTGATGCACATAGTTTTGTATTTCCAGTTGCCTATGGTGTGTTGGAGACAGAGTCTGAGGAGAGCTGGACTTGGTTTTTGCATAATCTCCGCCGGGCTATTGCACATCCCAATGGGTTGGTCATTCATACAGATGCCTGCAAAGGTTTAGAAGTGGCCGTGGACAATGTGTTCTCTGGAGTAGAGCATAGGGAATGCATGCGTCACCTTGCTGCAAATTTCATGAAGAAATTCAAAGGAAAGGTGTATACCGACAATTTATGGCCAGCATCTTTGACATGCAGTGTGAAGAAGCACAACTACCACTTAAGGCAGTTATACATGAATCCCAAAGTGAAAGAATACTTGGAAACACACCACTCCAAGTTATGGGCCAGAAGCCAATTCAGTGAAGTGAGCAAAGTTGACTATGTGCACAATAATCTAGCAGAGTCTTTCAACTCAACGATTCGGAAACTAAAGGGTCATTATGTGGTGGATTTGCTTGACAGGATAAGGATAGAATACATGCAGAAATTTCATTATCGTGCAGGAATAGCCGAGGCAAAATTCATGGGCCACATTATCATCCCTGCCGTGATGAATGAACTGAAGCAGAAGACAACAGGCTTGGAAATGAACATGACGCTTTGCTCGGGTACCACAATGTAGATATCATATTTGGATAAAGAGAAGAGGGAATGGAGATATCCGGTGGATTTAGAAGCTAGAACTTGCAGTTGTAGGCAATGGCAGATAACTGGGTTGCCATGCATTCATGCCTTGTTTTTCATCACTTCTCTCCAGGTCCAGCAGGAACATACATCAAGATGTGCATGATTACTACTCTGTTGCAAGGTTCAAAGCCACATATGCTTATGCCTTGCCTGCTATAGAGGGAAAACAACAATGGGACATGGTGGACCCTGGATTCAAGCTTTGCGCTCCAGTTCAAGAGAGCAGCGGGTAGACCAAGGAAGAGTCGAATCAGACCTCGCAGCGAAGGAGCTGGACTTGGAGCGAGGAAGCGAGGTGCACAAGGTGTGGTGGGTCTGGTCATTTTGGTAAGTATTGTGATAACACAGTAGATCCAACGTTAGGAGAGAGTTTCGATGAAGGCTTCGATGAAAATGTTGGTCAGCCGGTTGCCTCAACAGATGATGAAAATGATGGTCAACAGCCGGTTGCATCAGATGAGGATTTTGACGAGGTTCCAAATGATGATGGTCAACAGCCGCATGATTTTGACAATGATCCAAAATATCCTCCAAATAATGATTCAAGTGAGGCTCCAAATGGTGATCCAAGTGAGGATCTAAATGGTGATCATGGTGATCCAAGTGAGGCTCCAAATGATGATCCAAGTGAGGCTCCAAATGATGATCCAAGTGAGGCTCCAAATGATGATCCAAGTGAGGCTCCAAATGGTGACCAACCTTCTGTTGTTGTGAGGTATGCTAGGTATGTAAATCTTGCAAGGGTCAAATACTACTGTACATCTATCACTTGACACGATCTCATTACCGTTTATGTTTGGACCCTTTATGTTTTGCACAACTCTATGGTAGGTTTGAAGAAGACGCGCAAGGTACCGACAACCAAGAGAAGAAGAGAAGAAACAATGAGCACAAGGTGCACGAGGAGCAAAGTGATGGCAAGAAGCTCAAGGAATGCATGAAGCCCCAACGCTATCTATGAACAATTATGAAACATTATGAATAAGGAATGATGTCAGTATTATGAAACATTTATCACTTGGCATGTTGTATTTCTGTTGGATGATGTTGGACCTATGTTAGAAGTATGTTTGACATGATGTTTAAATATCTGTTGGATGATGTTTGAATGAGCACATGGTTTTTCCTTTTTTTGATTTTTTGAATTTTGTTTTGCTCATTTAAATTCTGGTCAAACCTAACTTTGACCAAGATTTAAACAAGTCTAAAACATCAAAATGAAAAACTAAGCCTGGATACTTCTTAGTCAATCCAAAATGAAGTTGTGATGAGGTTTTGAAATTTTCATGAAAAATGTGCTAAAAGAGGGGTCCAAAGGTAGGGTAAACGGCCTCATTTCTAAGCAAGGTTTTTTCGACCTTATCTAAATCAGCCAAATAACTTTCCTACACATATATTCTATATGTACAGACTATGTACGCTGGTTTTTCCATTTTTTGATTTTTTTAAATTTGTTTTGCTCATTTGAATTCTGGTCAAACTTAACTTTGACCAAGATTTAAACAAGTGTAAAACATCAAAATGAAAAACTAAGCCTGGATCCTTCTTAGTCACTCCAAAATGAAGCTGTGGTGAGTTTTTGAAATTTTCATGTTCATTTCCCCAAAACACTTCTCTTCACTTCATACAAGAGAGTTTGAGATACTCGAGATATCATACAATACATATGAACTTATCATTTAAATGTATGTAAAGCTTGTTTATCAACTTAAATCGTTAGTATATGACATAAGAAGACTATGTGCAGGTTTTTCATTTTCTGAATTTTATTTAATTTATTATGCTCATTTGAAATCTGGTCAAACATAGCTTTGACTGCTCCAAACCCCTCCCAAACCCCGCTAACCCTAGCGCTGAATAAGGACCGTTCATCTAACCCTAGCGGCGATCAAGGGCCGTCGATCTAACCCTTCTAGAAGGAATCTGCGGGGAGGAGGGGGGCGATCCGCGAGATGCAATCTGATTGGCTGGGAGATTGTTTTTTTAACAAATATCGGGCGCGCTGGATGGACCGTTGGGCCGTCTCGTTGTCCAGGCACGAGGCGCAGTAAATAGCCCGTCTCAGCCTTTCCAGGCCTTGCATGCATGGAGGCGGTTACGTGGGTTTGCGCATGCTTGAGGCGGCGACGTGCATGCATGCGAGTGAGGCGAAGCGAGGCGCTAGGCAAGCTAGGCTAGCGAGGCGAGCTAGGTGGTTCAGGGCAGTGGTTCAGGGCAGCGATTCACATGCACTGCCCGGTCAAAGATGCATCGTTTTCGTGCAAAAATTTAAGTGTGCAAAACGTAACGGATACACACACGCATCCGGATTCACACACGCTTCACACACGCACCGTTCTCATCCTTTCTCTCTTCCTCTCTGAAAGGACATGCGGTGCCCCCATGTGTGGTTTTGGTAATTGATGACATTCTCTATGGACTAATGGTTGCCTTGAGTTTATTTGAAGGTTTTGTCCATAGGCTTTTCTTGGAGTACATGTGTTGGTTTCAAGGAGAGTTTTGTGTCGACCAAGGTGCTATTCAAGGAATTATCCAAAGATTGGTCATGTGAGTGTTGAGCTTATTGCAAGCATGTCTTGAAGAAGAAGATTGTGTGATCATTCATGTTTACCTTCAAGACATCATCCAAACGAAGAGAGTTGGAAAGATTCAAGGTTGATCAAGACTAAGTCAAGAGTGAATCAAGTTGATCAACTCACAAAGCGTAGAAGATGTACGGAGAGGGATCAAGTGATCCCATGGTATGGTAAGCATTATCCATTACGCTTTGTGTGCTAACCCATGGTCTTCGTGAGAGTTCTTTGTGGGGTTAGGTTGCGGTGTGCAAGTTCAAGTGATGCATCATGAAGAGATCAAGTGCTTGAAGCTTGCCATCCATTTGGTGACAATGGACTTGTAAAGATGTGCGGAAGAGTGGCTCACCCATAGTGGAGTATGGGGGAGCAATCAACTAGTCTTCTTCGAGCCAACGCAATCAAGAAAGGTGGTCCAACTTGAGGGAGTCAAGATCGTCATCATCTAGCTCAAGTGGACCATGTGCAAGGCAAAGTTTTGCCCTTGATAGGTTTTCTATTTTACCGGTCTCATGGTAGTTGTGGGAGACCGGGTTATAGGATCGATTGCCGTACTATCAAGGGGGGCTCTCGATGAGTAGCTTGATCGTATCATTCGTAGAGAGCTCAAACCATTGCATCCTTGCATCATCTTTTTGGTTCTTGTTTGGTTCTTATCCTTGTGAGATTTGGAGCTTATGGTCATTTTTATGACAAGCTCGAGTTCATCGAAAACAGAGTTCTCATGCATCTTCTATGATGTTTTCGATGTTGGAGGGTATGTCGGTTCTTCTCGGTTGGAAGTTTCACTCCTTTGTTTGCTAAGCATACCTCCCCTGCCTCTTGGAGGGTATGCTGTTTTGATGCTACTCGTTGTCTTGTTTCAAACAAGCTTGAGTTTGCTCAATTCGGAGCTCATTTGCAGAAGTTATGGCAGTTCTGGTTTTCCTTGGAGTATTCTTTGTTTTCGCCCTGTGCCAGCGGTAGTACCGCGACCTACAGCGGTAGTACCGCCGAAGCCCCCAAGCGGTAGTACCGCTCCACAGAGCGGTAGTACCGCTCCCAGCGGTAGTATCAGCTCCGATGAGCGGTAATACCGCTCATGGCTTCGACTATACTACCTCAGTAGTACCGCGCCTACTACCGCCTCGATTCGAGACGATGTTTTCTCGTGTCGGGTTTTGCGGCACTAGTTGCGGCAGTAGAAGCGGTAGTACCGCTCTTCCCTAGCGGTAGTACCGCTCTGGGGCCAGGGCCTTGACCTTCTCTTCAGCGCGGTAGTACCGCTGGATAGGGAGCGGTAGTACCGCCCTCAGTGATAATACCGCCCTTCTAAGCGGTAGTACCGCTCTGTCTTGGGATTTTCAGTGGGGTAACGGTTGGATTTTCCCCTCCTATAAAAGGGGTCTTCTTCCCCATTGAACCTTATCCTTTAAGCTCGTGTTCTTCCCCTATTGTTGACCTTCTCCGAGCTTGCTATCTCTCAATCCCTCCATGGATTCTTGCTAGTTTTTGGGGGAAAAGAGAGAGGAGATCTAGATCCACATTTCCACCAATCACTTTCTCCTCTATGTGAGGGGAACCCCTTGGATCTAGTTCTTGGAGTTCTTGGTGTTCTCCTTCTTGTTCTTCCTCTCATTTTCCTCCCTAGCATTAGTTGCTTTGGTGGGATTTGAGAGAGAAGGACTTGGGCACTCCGTGTGCCCTTGCCATTGCATTTGTGCATCGGTTTGAGTTCTCCACGGTGATACGTGGAAGTTACAAGTTGAGAAGCTTATTACTCTTGGGTGCTTGGTGCCCTTGAGCTTGTTCCTCTTGGGTGCTTGGGCGCCCTCGTCAGTTGGTGGTGTTCGGAGCTCAATCAGTGTGGTGTAAAGCTCCGGGCAAGCGTCGGGTCTCCAATTAGGTTGTGGAGATCGCCGAGCAATTTGACGGGTACCGTGACCGCCCCAAGGGTTGCCAAAGTGTACGGGTTCGGTGACCGCCCCAAGGGTTGCCATTTGTAATGGTTCGGTGACCGCCCTCAAGGGTCCCTTAGTGGAATCACGGCATCTTGCATTGTGCGAGGCGTGAGGAGATTACTGATGGCCCTAGTGGCTTCTTGGGGAGCATTTTGCCTCCACACCGCTCCAAACGGAGATTAGCATCCGCAAGAGTGTGAACTTCGGGATACATCGTCGTCTCCGCGTGCCTCGGTTATCTCTTACCCGAGCCCCTTTACTTATGCACTTTACTTTGTGATAGCCATATTGTTCTTTGTCATATATCTTGCTATCTCATAGTTGCTTATCTTGCTTAGCATAAGTTGTTGGTGCACATAGGTGAGCCTAGTTGTTGTAGGTTTTGTGCTTGACAAATTAACCGTTAGGTTTATTCCGCATTTGTTCAAGCCTAAACCGTAATTATTTTAAAGCGCCTATTCACCCCCCCCCCCCCCGCTCTAGGCGACATCCTCGATCTTTCACTCTCCCACCCACAGGCCTATAAATGGGGTGCCTCTCTTCCTCTCCCACCCACAAGCCAGATCCGATCCTCTCCAACTTCAAACACCCAAGCGACCGAGCCCTCCCCAAGCGAGACCAAGTGGAGAAGATGCAGTTCAACGGGCCGACCTTCAGCCGTCCGCCTATGGTGCCGGAGCTGCGCTACCCACCGAGCGTGCTCGTGGAGAGGGAGCTCCGTGTTTGGGCTATTTCAAGGTGGAGGGGTTCCGTCGAACTCACCCGCGCCTTCCTCAGAGCCGGCTATGCCCACCTCCCACAGGGCTCGCCGAGGATGTTCACCCTCAACAAGGTTCATGACCGCGGCGGCGTCCTCCTACTGCTCACGGTCACCTTCACCAACCCATTTGACGCGCGCGAGCTCCTCGGCCAAGTCTTTTGGTGCGGTTGCTAGGCCATCTTCTTCACCATCTACAACATCTACACCAACTTCTGGCGCATCTTCCCGTTCGGGCCAGATGCACTCCCTTCCCTACGACGACGAGGAGGAGGTGTGAAGATGAAGACGGTGTTGAAGGGGAGCGCACGGCCAAGGTGGAAGGAGGTCAAGATGAAGATGTTCAAGCCCGGAGTCAAGCTCGTCATGTTTGGTTTTTTATTTTGTTGCTTTTCTATGTCTTGTCGTATCGTGTCATGTTTCGTCATGTGTCCGTGAACTGTCCGTGCACTTATCTAAGTTATTGTAATGGTACGGTGTGTTCCATCTTATTATGTGTGTTAAAAAATGTCCGTGCCCAAACTTATCATTTCTTCCCTAAACAAGTCATGAAGTTCGAGAACTTGTGGTTTTCGGAGGGGGTGAGAAGCCCTCTGTTTCATTCAAACAAAAAGTCATGAACTAACATGCAAATTTATTCCCTTTAAATCCTAAACCAAGTGCAACTCTAACCCTAAACAAAGTGCCACTCTGACCAAAATCATGTGGTAGTGCAACATACATTTTCAACCTTCCAACCCTCCAAAATTTAAGTGCAAAACAAAGGAAAACCACTCTCACGCGTGTGCAAACATTCACGGTCTCACTATTTTTTAAAAAAAAAAATCACAATCTCACTATGTATACCTTCCTTCCTTACCCATGTCAAAGTCTTGCCATCTGTCCTAGCGGTTATCAGCGCAGCCCTAAACACCACAAACCCACGCGGTCCTGGGTTCGAGTCCCCAGCCGCACCAATTTTTTGTGCATTTTCCACCCTTCATGTTTTTAGACATATTATGTTTTTCTCAATGTAATGCCCTTAAAAAATGTTCATTTATTTTGGGACCTGGCGTAAACCTCTACCAGAGCTGAGGCACATTTTCCATGAAATTTTGGTCTTTGATTTAAATCACGGTGTATTTGAATTGGATTAATTAACAGCTCCAAAAAATTTCTAACCTTAATTGTTTGGCTCCGGAATAATTCAATTAGCTTCCACAAAAAGTTTCAGCATTATGATTTACTGTCTAAATTAAGTCAGAATAGAAAACAGAAAAATACGCAAGAAAACCCCTGAATGGGCCTAATTGGATGCAATTGGCCCATTAGTCTAGCCTGCACTTGGCTCTACGCTCTGAATTTGGCCCAAGAGCAACCTTTTTTTTGGACAGAAAGGCAGAGCAGAGAGCTGCATTTCATTGATCAAAAGTTTTTGAATTCCTAATTTATTCTCTTTTTTTCCAACATATTTAAATGTTGGTCACTTCTTCTCTTTTTGTTTCAACATTTAAACAACTTTAACCAACATTTAAACTAGGTGAATTTCTCAAACAATTTCAAGATTACAAATTCCTTCATAATTCATGGCTTTCCATACATTTTCAACATTACAACCAGTGCGATTACCATACCTACAAATGCCCAAAAGTATTTGCAAATGGGTATTGGTAGTGCTTGATCTTCAAGCTTCCTAACCTTCTTCTTCAACATCCTAAGCTCAATAGCTAGCTCTCTGTCAGTGCGTGCTTCGCCATCCATCTCTTCTTCCGGAGCTCGTGGTGTGGCCACTGCCGTTCGTGGCAGCATGCGCAACCATTCTTCATGCTCTTCTTGCAGTTCATTCATCAGAGTCTTGGCCAGAGCATCGACCCAAAGAAAGAAGCATGCCACCTGCATGAACACCAAACAGATCAACCCATTGCTCAAACATCCCGACAGCGAAAATGGTGCAATTGCCCGATTCTTACCCCATTCTCCCTGCACACGTAGAACGGACGATTCTGGTTCCTCGGTGTCGAGAAACCCTTCGATCAACGCCCGCCCGGCACATGGACAGACGAAGACATGCATGTCCACACGCGCCCGGCTCTGCATCCGCCAGGTGGCGCGGGAGCTTGAGGAAGACATGGAGCTCGGAGCCGAAGAGGATCTCAACGCCGCCGTGCCCTCCACTGCTAGCTTCCCACCGCCGCGCCCTCCACAGCTAGCTTCCCGCCGCCGTGCTCTCTCTCTCGCCGTGGTCACCGCCGTGCTCTCTGTCGCCGTGGTCACCGCCGCTGTCGCCCGCTTATATAGCACACCCGCCAACGGCTCTCTGCTCAACGGCTCTTTGCTGGGTCCCACAAGCCACGCGTGCAACGGTCTGAATAAAATTGGCCGTTTCTGCCGCCTGGTCCCACCTGTAAGGGCCGAGTCAAAAGGTTGACCTGACGGAGACGGCAGAGTTCACGGAACGAGTCGGTGCGCACGGACTAGGGGCAAAACTGAGGACAATTCGCATCTGAGGGCAAAACTGAGCACATGGACACCACTGAGGGCAAAAGGATAATTAACCCTAAAATGTAACCTTGGTACTATATAGTTAAAACCAATCACTTCATCACTGGTTCAATTAATAATTTCTAACAGAAGGAAGTGGTTGAATTTGTGAATACGATGAAAATCGTGTGCAAGCATCAGGAAATGTTTGTCGAAGGTTTATGTTATAATTGATGCACAATCTGTAGTTCAAATTGAGTTTCAGTTACATGCATGTGTTAGGACTATTTTTTGTAACCAAGTTCGTTTAAGGTTCAAAGTACTAGATATTAGCTTTTGGTATGTTATGCAGGCCAAGCACTACAACATACTGATCTACTCAATTGAAAAAATTCTACCATGTTTAGCGAGCACAGAGCAAGGCAGCCGGTAAATAGTCAAATAATTAAAGAGAGTCAAGCATGATGAGGTGACTGAAATTTGCTGGATGTTTTTGATGATGGCATGTCTTGTGATGTCATTATTATTTCTATTTCTTTACTTGAAAAGTGAAGTGCGGGATGAATATCAGGAAGGCCGAGTGAATCCAGCTGACTTAGGCCGTCCAATTCGGCAGCTATGAGATTTATGTAGGGTAGAGATAAACAAAGGTTGCAAATTCAATGGTGGATATTCTCATCATAGCTTTAAATAGCATGCTATGTGATTATATGTTTGACGCTTGTAGTGTGCTATGCGAAGCATTTAGCGCGAGGCCCCTGCAAACGCAATAGCACCGAGATAACGCGCTATTTAACACTATGATTGACATGGTATATCTTTAGGCGGGAAACAAGAAGGTGGGGCGGTAAATCCAAACTCGAAACTGGTGTATTAATTATGGTAATAGAGATCGATGTTAGTATACATAGAACATGACACTGCAATGATCAAGGAGTACTTATGTAGTTCCCTAGCATACAAAGAATTGAATAATAATACAGTGATCGAAGTCTGAATCCAGAGGTTCAATACATAACTAACGAAATTTAGCGTAGTAACATACAGCGCACTACTAAGTTCAGTCACAGAGGCAAATTTAAATTACGAATTCCGAAATAGGAATTTCACTCCACTGCATGGATTGAACTGCTAATTGCAGATTAGAACATATAAACCTAAACTCCAGCTCAAAAATCGATACTCTGTTTCAGAATTCCAAAATGGCATACAATATTACTCCCTCCGTCCAAAATAAGTGTCTTTGATTTAGTACAACTTTTTTTTTGGATGGAGGTAGTACTAGCTACCAGAGAAGATCAAACCATAGATGATAAATCTAGGGAAGGGACTGATTCACTGAATTAAGTTGACAATTAAGCCTTTAAACTGTTTGACTTAGGGACACATTTCCCAAATCAACCACGCCTGAAATAGAAGAAGCTCCTACTGACCTTGCACCATTTACACCTAAATATAGCCGAATCATTCATCTACATCGATCCACTCGGGAACTCAACCCGGGAATCATCATCAGATATGCAACAAGGAGCCCTAAACATGGGTCAGTCAAATCCTAACTAGCAGGTTACTGTATGCTCACACTAGAAAACACATATATACGTACATAACATAACCCCTAGGGCTAAGGACATAAGGCCGAACGCACCTGCGGGGCAGAAATCACATATTTGACCTGAGACAGAAAGCAAATCACAAACTGACCTGGTTACGAAAAAATTTCACTCTGCTGACCCTTTGGTGTGGCACCCGACAGCTGGGCGCCGCACCCTACTGTGCAGCGCCCTTCCCTTAGACAGCGTGGCAGCCCTGGTCCAGTTGCGGCCCCACACGCACCTGTGCAGCGCCTAAGGGCAAGGCGCCACACTTTGACGTGCAGTGACTTAAGCGCGGCCGACCCAGCCCGACCAGGCATTTCTTCATCTCTCCGCTCTCTGGACAGAGAGCAGCGGCGGCGCCCCTATCTAATCCCCCCCACATCCATGGATTCGATCCCCAATCCATCCTACTAGGTAAACTCTTTCGTTCTCTTTCTTTTGCTCCGTAAATTTATTGCCATTTTAGAGATTTGTCCAAGATTTGATGGAATCCTTGATTTGTTTGGTTTGCTCGATTTAGGATGTGTATTCATATTGGTAGTACCGTAGTGTTATTTATTAGTTCACAATATATGATTCTTGTTAGTGAAACCCTAGATTGTTTAGTTTTTTAAATATATATGAGATGCCTATTTTTATAGATAACTATGAGATGTTGATTTTTGTAGACATATATGAGAAGTTTGTTTAGATATATATTAGATGTTGAGTTTATTTCAAATATTAGATGTTTAGTTTATTTTAAATATTAGATGTTTAGTTTATTTGAACACATATGACATATTCATTGTGTGAGAAGGAGATGTTGAGATTCTTGTAGTTGAACACATGTTATATGTTTAGTGTATACCGATATTTGAGATGAAGATGAACTCTTATTTGTTTATTGTTTGAAATCGTAAAGATGGTTTGGCTTCTGGACGATGTCTACGACGTGCAACACCGGGCCTACGTGATGCGCGAGAAGGATAAGGTAATAATGAGTAATCTAAATATTTTGCAAATTTGCCTTTAGTTGAAATTTACATTCCCTAAGATTTGTCACTACTTGTTTTTTGCAGAAGCTTGAATCTCTGAAGATTCGGTATCACGGGGTCTCTGGTCCTGCCATGCCTTACACTGAGCGGTACACGCCGTACATCAAGCAGGCAGGACTACTCCCGTGGATTCTGTTGGTCAGCCGGTCCACGCCGAATCTGAACGCTCCACTGGTGTCCGCTCTTGTTGATCGGTGGAGGCCGGAGACCCACAGTTTCCATCTTCGGACCGGGGAGATGACCGTGACACTCGAGGATGTCTCGTTGATCACCGGTCTTGCTTTCGACGTGAGGCCTCTCTTTATGAGCACCGATTCTGATGGGTGGTGCGAGCAGATGATTTCTCTTATGGGTTTGTCTCCTACCGAGGATGAGGATGATGTTGAGGAGGAGAAGAGAAGAAGAAGAGGGAAAGGAAAGCAGCGGAGCTGCTTTCACGTGCATTCAAAATAACTTTGCGACGTGCCCTCTGGATGCCACTGATGATGTGATCCAGACACATGCTCGTGTGTATATGTGGTACGTTGTGTCGAGGACTTTGTTTCCTGACTCCACTGGCAAGAACGCTCCATGGATGTGGCTGAAGGCGTTGACCGTCTTCGATAGCAAATGGAGCTGGGGTTCAGCGACTCTTGCCTACTTGTACCGGCTGTAGTTGGTCCGTTTTGTGATCAACTCATTTCTTCATTAGCAATGCAAGCTTGCTGTCAAGTTAACATTGTTTTTTCTTTCATATGTAGCTGGACGATCGTGTTGCAGGATCACACCTAGTGCAGGCATTGGTGGTAATCTGCTTCTACTTTACGCATGGAGCTGGGAGCGTCTGCACTGTTGGGCCTTGAAAGAGCGTCGAGTTTGATCCTTGGTATGCAGATGAACATGATTTAATTACGGCGCCCACGTGGGCTTACAAGTGGGATATCGTTTCGAGATGACGACGGCTGTCAATCTCATGTACCAAAAGTACATTGCCGAGTTGGACACGATTACGCCTGAGCAGGTAAGGAGGTCATTACTTCAGTCCTTTCTCATGCTTGCTTGAAAAATAGTCATCAAATTTGCATTGTTGCCCTGTTTTATAGGTGGAATGGCAGCCATATGGCGCGGGTGAGAGCTTGGGGTACACCGGGGAGTTCCGCCTCAACCCGATGTGCTTGCGGGATAAGGATCTCTGGCTTATGCGGTGCCCACTGATATGCAACTGGGCGGTTGAGTTTCATTTGCCGCATCGCGTGTATCGTCAGTTTGGTCTTTTCCAGCCTCACCCGCCGGATTGGGTGGACACGGACAAAGCACTTCATAGGTAAGAGAGTATGTCTGTGTATTGTCTAATCATCGGGACTCATTTTGATTGTGCTAATGTTTGGTTTTATACCACGCAGGTTGGACAGGAGAAGGCAGCGGAAGATAAAGGACTGGGACAAGCATCATTCTGCCTATGTTACCCGCTTCCAGCTTTGTGTGGAGCAAGCTCGTAGCACTGCATGCGCCCCGCTTCGTGAGCACAACCCACTTGCTTTTGATAACTACGTACGATGGTTTATTGGAACTACTCGAGTTGAGATATGCCCGCCGGCATATAATGAGGATATTCTTGAAGAACCCGTAAACTTTGAGGATCTAGCAAAGGGAAGTACAATGTAGATGTCGTGCAAGGGCAAGGAGTCCCTGCTGTTTCGGTGATTAACTATGTGGTAAAGTGTTCCCCTCTTTACTTTCCCGTTGACCGTATTACACATGTTTGAATGGCTAAAGCATTCATTCTTTCTCATCCGTTGCGCACTGAGATCAAGAAAGCGGCTGATGAGAGCCAGTCTATTCTGGAGAAGACACGGTTGGGCCGGCAATGATGATGGTTCACTACGAGCATTCCTCAAGGTACATATCGCATTCACTATGAGAGCCAGTCTATGTTGCGAAGTTTGATATCTTACACACTTGTTCATGTTACAGACATCGGGCCAAGAAGTTAAAGGCGGTTGCTCGAACCTTCTCGGTTGCCGTGATCCTGAATATGATGAACCATCTACCTCTAGGTCTGGTACACCATCAGACCCCGCATCTCACCATGAGGGGGACGATGTGAGTTCCTCATATGCTTATATGGATGATGAGCGTGTGATCACCCAAGAGGTATGACTAATCCTTTAGATGTGATTCTCACTTGATTACGACACCGGCCTTCACCATATTATTTCGTTGTGTGATAGGGCCATGAGCTTGATGATGACATGACTTTGGCGGACACTCAAGCTCGGTCCGCATACGTGTTCAAGCCTAGGAAGCCCAGACGCCCGTACATGCCCTACGACTATGACAACAGAGGCAACCCAAAGGTGGTCGTAGGGACCTCGCGGATGGCCAGCTTGGATGATGAGGCGGAGGCTAAGGCGGAGGCGGAGGCAGAGGAGGAAGTGCACGAAGAGGAGCCTCGTGCTCCTAAGAAGAAGAAGAAGCTTGCCTGCAGGCGTGCCACCAGGAACACGCGCGGAAGGCATTAGTGCTTGTTCATGTTACTTGTAGCTGTTTAATTAGGTTGATGAAGTTGTGAGGTTATGTTATATGTTGGTGAACTCTTACTAGTGTGGTATTTGTGTTGGCGAACTTGAAGTAATGTTGAATTGTCTTAAATGATATGATGTTCAAGTTATTAGTTCTCTTTGCTTAGCATGTGCAGTTCTGATACTTTTATTATGTGAGTGCTGCTGCAGGAGGCCAAAATGGCATCTGTTTCTGCAGTTTTGCTTATAGCAGCACTGCAGCGCCCAACTGTTAGGCGCTGCACTGTACTGTGTGGCGCCCAACTCTTAGGCGCTGCACTATATAGTGCAGTGCCCAACTCTTAGGCGCTGCACTATATAGTGCAGCGCCCTGCCCTTAGGCGCTGCACTACTTCCATGACGATCCAGAGAGCCACAGTTGGCTTGCATCACATCCATAATACTTACAATGACTGCAGCATCACAACAATTTGAACAAACACAAATTTTATGCCGACGAGTTCATAACTTAAGACAATTCAAACATTACTACAACATGGTTCACGACACATTCATTACAAATGACAAATGGCAGCTTGCCCTAGAAGATAGTTCACCAACATCTCACATGCCGTCACAACTTCACGACACATTCATTAGAAGATAGTTGACGACGAGTGCACCGAAGCGAAGTCCCTACTGAGTAGAGCGAGGCCATTTCCCCTTCTTGTCACGTGTCGGGTCCTCCTCTTGCGCCTCGCGAGCCTTTGCAAGCTTTCTTGCCCTCTCCTCCTCATGAGAAAGTTTCGCTTGGCGTGCCCTCTCCTCCTCTCGTTTCTTCCGCTCCATCCTCTCCTTCTGACGACGCTCTTCCTCCAAGCCTCTTCGAAACGAATTCTTCCAACCGCCGTTGCCGCCTAAGACAATCTGCGTATTGGTCCTTTTTCACATCTTCTGGCACTTCAAGATCTATCCACGTGAAGTACTTGCATAGAGGAGGCGGTGACTTCATAAAAATTTGTTGTTAGTGTTGACACACATTTGAGAGTAACATTTTACTTCTCGAGCTTACCGTGGTTGGTCATAGGCGTTAGTTGGAAGTGCACGATCATAAGCATAGTTCGGGCATACAAAATATCTCCGCCCTTCCGTCCATGCTTTCTTTCGGTCGGTGGACACCTTCACCTTGCAAACATCTCCACACCAACATGGCGGGATGTTGACATCTTTCTCCTTCACCTTGTCCAAAGATGCGTCCTCCCACTTGTTCGGCATGTCTTCTTGGTTAGCACACGGTGGCCTCGTCATGGAACCGGATGAAGCCATGCCTACAAAACCGAGAATTATTGGTCATAACTAACCCCCACTTAACAATAACCACAACCCTAACACCAACATAACCCTAACACCAACATCAAACACACATAACCCTAACCCTAGCATACTATGAAAGCCTAACCATACCAAATTAGCAAAGAAACACAAATTTCCAAATCCTATCAAAACTAGGGTTTCCCCAAACTAGCAAGATTTGAGCAAATGTGACAATTCCTATGGATGAAAGCAGGGGATCGGAGGAGATTACCTTAAGGGAGGGGTTGGCTTGAAATCCACGGTCAAATACTCCGGATCTGAGAAGGATTTGAGAGGGAGAGAGGAGGCGGAGGGAGGCACTGAGCTTCGGGTTTGTGTGGAGGGTGGGGTCTGTGGGGTGGGGATGGGTGGGAGGTGGTTGGTGCAGCCTAATAACTGTCCAGGTATGCAGCGCCTAAGGGAAAGGCGCCACACTACACGGTGCAGCGCCTTGCCCTTAGGCGCTGCACACCTGGACATTCCAGTCCAGAGAGCACCCGGAGCGTTCCAGTAGCTTTTCCATCCCAAAATTTGCTAAGTTAGTGTGCAGCGCCCAAGGGCAAGGAGTTGCACACTACTGTGCAGCACCCAAGAGATAGGCGCTGCACTGTATAGTGTGGCGCCTAGACCATGGGCGCTGCACACTGACTTAGCAAATTTTGGGGTGCAAAACCTACTGGAATGATTCTGTTGCTCTCTGGACTGCCATGTCCAGGTGTGCAGTGCCCAAGGCCAAGGAGCTGCACTGTGTAGTGTGGCGCCTCGTCCATAGGCGCATGCCGGTCCAGAGAGCACCAGGAGTGTTCCAGTTGGTTTTCCACCCCAAAATTTGCTAAGTCAGTGTGCAGCGCCCAAGGGCAAGACGCTGCACACTACTGTGCAGCGCCCAAGAGTTATGCGCTGCACTGTATAGTGTGGCGCCTAGCCCATGGGCGCTGCACACTGACTTAGCAAATTTTGGGGTGCAAAACCTACTGGAATGATTCTGTTGCTCTCTGGACTGCCATGTCCAGGTGTGCAGCGCCCAAGGCCGAGGCGCTGCACTGTGTAGTGTGGCGCCTTGGCCTTTGGCTCTGCACTAACTGCTGTTTTCAAATCCCTACTGGTTTTTTTGTTTTGTGATTCATAGAGATGCCACATAATCAAATCCAAATTACATGTAGGCGTCCAAAACACAGAAATAGTAGTCTAAATGACATAGTCATACACACATAGCACATATACTTGTCCAAATCACATAGTCATACACACATAGGGATCTCACATAGTCATACAGAAATATTAGTCCCCTCACATAGTCATACACACATAGCACATATACTTGTCCAAATCACGGTCCATGTAGTTTCTTCTTCTTCCTCTCTTCTTCTTCTTATTCTTCTCCCTCCTCCCACCACCAAGGGATCTCACCTTCCCCCTCCGTGTCCTCCACCCCCTTCATTGTTCCATACCTATGAAAATGGCAATATAATAGTTAGTCACACAATACAAAATGACAACACAAGCATTGAGCCAAAAGAACAAGATCATAGTAAGTCACATACGACAATGGTCCATTGAGTCAAGAGAACATTCCTCCACTACGGCCGCCGCCAAGGCCAAGATCACCACCACTGCCTCCACCATCACCACGGCCTACACCACCACCGCGGCCTCTACCGCCACCACCACGGCCTCTACCACCACCACCACCACGGCCTCTACCAGCACCACGGCCAAGACCATCACCACGACCTCTACCACCACCACGGCCAAGACCATCACCACGGCCAAGACCTTCACCACGACCAACACCATCACCACGACCTCTACCACCACCACGGCCAAGACCATCACCACGGCCAAGACCTTCACCACGACCAACACCACCACCACGACCTCTACCACCACCACGGCCAAGCCCATCACCACGGCCAAGGCCTTCACCACGGCCAAGACCATCACCACGGCCTCTACCACCACCACGGCCTCTTCTAAGACCAAGTTGACTCCCTCTTTGTTGCCTAGTTCCTTGTTGGCTTGTTTGATTTGAGTGGTTTGGCACTCCACCACTTGTTTGACTTGGTTGGCTACCCCTTGGTTCACTTGGTTGGCTATCATTTGTTTGGCTTGTGCTTGCACCATTTTTCTTTGATCTCTTTCTTTGTTTGGGACAAGTTCTTGTGTCGTGTCCCCCATTACTGCAGCCCCCACAACGGGATTGCTCACGAGGCTCTTGGAATTGGCCGGTGCCGTATTCTCCACCGCCACCACGGCCCCATCCGTCCATGTCACCTCTAAGACGCTTTGTCTTACGTCTTCCCCATCTAACGATCTTCAATTCCGGATCCGGCCATAGTTGAACTCCATGATACTCTGGCCATTGTGATTGGTCCAAGTATGGCTGGAACCGTGGAGTCCATGTATTCTTTACCGTCATGATTGAGAACTCGGACTCCCTCACGGTAAGAGGGTGATTGACGTCCACATTCCTACCCCGGGATGCATTTAACAAGTGCGAGCATGAGAGATGAAGCAAAGACGGCCTCATGCAGCTGCAATCACACCGTGTTAGGGAGACCTTGAAAGCCCGGCCTCCGTGTTGGCGGCCATCGTTTGTGGTTCCTCCGGGCTCTTTCACCTCATACTTCCACTCGTTGTCGTCATATAGTACAGCTTCTTCGGAGTCTGCCTTTCGTGATTGAAATTCCAACCATTCTTCAACCTTTGGTGGGAAATTGTACTTGTGCTTATCCTTGTTCTCACCAGCAATCTGCTTATCAGTCTCCATTGAGTACTTTAAAAAGTATGCATTCATCTTGTCAAATGTGTATTGAACTATTGCCGTCACGGGTAATGCACGTACACCCTTGAGCACCTTATTGAAGCATTCTGCCATATTGCTTGTCATTTGACCGTACCTCCGGCCATCTTCATCGAAAGCACGTGCCCACATATTCCTTTCGGCAATGTTCTTATTGAGAAACTCCTGACCGCCGGGGTCAAGTTTCTTGTGTCTGAGCAATGCATTGAACAATGTGGCAAACCGCTTGTTGGTGAAAGCGAGACAACAATCATGAAGATCATCGGCCAACTCCTTGATACCACATGCCATATAGAAGTTTGCACAAAAGTGCCTCATGCACCACCGATGATGCAACTTTGTATGTCCAGGGATGTCAACCACCACCGCATTTAGAATTCCAGGATGGCGATCCGATATGACACAAATTTCCCTTTCAGCGGTAATACCCTTGTTCTCGGTTGACGCAAGAACCACTCCCGATTATCATTGTTCTCCACCTCAACCAAAGCGAAAGCCAAAGGCAACACCGGTTATTGGCATCACTTGCTATTGCAACCAATAAAGTGCCCTTGTATTGTCCGGTCAAGAACGTGCCATCAATGGCGATGACGGGCCGACAATGCTCAAAATCCCTCACGCATTGCTCAAAGGCCCAAAATGCACGACCAAATACTCGGACGGTCCTCCCGTTATGAATCAATGTTTGGTGCCCATGAGGCTCAACCATGTGAACCATGCCTGGGTTTGTGGCGGCCATAGCTAACAACAACCTAGGGAGTCGGTTGTATGCTTCCTCCCAATTGCCATACAACATCTTGAATGCGGCTTGCTTCGCCTTCCATGCCTTGCCGTACTACACCTTGTAATGAAAGATGGCTTTCACAAGGTCAATGACACTCTTGATGCTCATTGTTGGAAGTGTGGATATTTGGTTGGAAAGCACATGGCGATGAACTTCGGATGTGAGTTGTCTGTGTTGTTGCTACACAAGCTTGCCATCCGCATTCTTGTGCGGCACATGTGAGTTGGTAGACAACTCACTATGCGCCAAGTGGGACCTCCTTTCCATGGCCTTGCACGCACAATCCATGGACATGTTGGCACTTCACATTTGACCGTGTAACGCACATTCACGTCCAAGTTGGCCACTTTATGTGGACGATAATGTGTAACCGAGTAGTTGTCGAGCCACATCTTCAATTCCAAGAAGGATTGAAACTCACAACCGGGATATATCCCGTTCTTGCCGTCTTCCAAATCACGGTAAGAACTTGGCCTAGCTCCAAGAGATATGCATTTGCCACCATCCACAACGGCTTCATCCGCGACACTAAGATCCTTGAACAATGGTGTCTTGTGATCCCGCCCGAATACCTTCTTGAATGCTTCGACCTCCTTCGGCGTGAACCCCTCCTCATCAACTTCTTCATCGGGACCATCGTCATCCGAGTCCGATGCATATGCACGTGAAAAAGGGATGGATTGGTCCATTGTCTCTTGCACATGATATTGGTCGAGATCACCCACATTGTTGTCATGGAGGTCAACTTCGTTGTCATCCTCCTCGTACTCATCATTCTCCTCTTCAAAACCTTCATTTTGGTTGTTTGGAGTCGGGCTCAATGTTGGCCAATCTTGTTGCGTGAATTGAGGTTCACTCATTTGATCTTGGTTCATGGGTGGGGGAGTGCTAGCAACCAACGGGGAGGGGTTCCGGTTCAAGTCTACATTCAAACTAGACTCAACCTTCTTGAAGGCAAATAACTCAAGAGCCTTGTCTAGAGATTCGGCAACCGTCTCCTTGTATGCAACCCAACGTTGCTCGGAGTTCACACGCATTGTCTTCCAACGGATGTGCATTCCAAAACCAACATTATGCCTTCCCTCGAACTCAACAACGTCACTTGGGTCCATCCAATTCAAATCTTTCCTCACTTGTTCCAAAAGCTCCGCATAGCTAGGACTACTCTCAAACACCATGTCAAGCTCATCCGGTCCGTCTCAACATTGCCTTTGAAAAAAGCCTCTTTATCCACATGATGAACATAAACACATGTTCTCCCCATCCCTACAATAATCAAAAACACACATATATCAAGTAAATACTTCAGAAAAATATTTGCACACATATGCCCTAACATATATATGAATTAATAACCCTAACCCCCACATAACAATTATCACAACCCTAATCATAACATAACCATAACACCAACATCAAACACACATAACCCTAACCCTAGCATACTATGGAAGCCTAACCAACCCAAATTAGCAAAGAAACATAACATCATTCAACACAAATTTGCAAATCCAAGCAAAAACTAGGGTTTCCCCAAACTAGCAAGATTTGAGCAAATGTGACAATTCCTATGGATGAAAACGAGGGATCGGAGAAGATTACCTTAAGGAGGGGTTGGCTTGAAATCCTGATCAAATACTCCGGATTTGCAAGATTTGAAAAGGATTTGAGAGGGGGGAGAGGGGAAGAGAGGAGGGCCGCAAGTCTAAGGGTTTGGGTGGGGTGGGGGTGTGTTGGGTGGGGGTGGGAGGGGAGAGAGGGTGGGGCCAGCCAAAGTGAAACACATACTGTGCAGCGCCCAAGAGCTAGCGCTGCAGATTACAGGTGTGTGGCGGCTAAGCTTTAGGCGCTGCAGTGTTGTATGTGGGGCCGCAACTGGACCAGGGCTGCCACGCTGGCAGGATGTGCGACGCCTAAGGGAAGGGCGCTGCACAGTAGGGTGCGGCGCCCAGCTGTCGGGCGCCACACCAAAGGGTCAGCAGAGTGAAATTTTTTCGTGACCAGGTCAGTTTGTGATTTGATTTCTGCCTCAGGTCAAATATGTCATTTCTGCCCACCTGCTGTCGGGGGGTCGAAGAGCGCGGAACGACCGACGGCGCAGAGGGAGTATCCGTCGGCGAGGAACGCGGCGTTTGCAGCGAACGCGAGGCCATCATGGGCACCGCGGAAGAAGAGGCGCGCGACCCTCACGACCGCCATCGCGGCCTCGGCGGTCACCATCGTAGAGGCGGTGGTCTCGCGGCGTTTCGGTGGTTCTGGTGAAGTGCCTGTTTATTGACGAACTGCTGTCACTGTCAGGCTTCTTGGGCAGCAACAGGCAGCGTCCTTACCATCCGGATAAGAAATTCCATATTACCAGGCGTGGATCCGGCTGCGAGCAACGGAGGGAGCGAGGGCGGGTCGGGCGTCCGGGCGCGGCGAGCAGCGGAGGCAGTGACGCCGGTTCGGACGTCGGGGAAAGGCGGGAGACTGCAGCGGTGATGGGAGGGAGTCCTGGGGGAACGGGGCGGGGCACCGGCGCGCGTGGGACGGTGCGGCTGTGTGGTGACGGCGCCCTAGGAAAGAAAGGGGACGAGAGGCTGGGTCGGGGGGTGGGGTGCGAACTAGTAACTGAGATCTGAAACCCACTTCAACTCGAGCAAGCAACAAAAAAACCCGTGTGTGACGGTTTCGTCTTGTCTTTGGCGATCTCCCCAGCGATTTCTTCTTCGCGGGCGAGTAACCCATTGACATTGTGCAACTGTTCGTTGACGGAGATGGAGTGAGTCGAGGGACTGCTGCAGGGGTTAAGGCTGTCGTTGAAGGAGAAGAAAGGAATCAAAATCGGCTGGTCTGGATCTGCCAAGGCGGGAATTGTAGAACCACAGGAGCTGGCTAAACTCTTCTAGGAGAAGCCGGTTTTCGTTGAAGCGATGGCAGAAACGCTAGGGCGTATCTGCTGCCCGATCAGAGTGTTAGAGTTAACCTTGTTTTTTTTTTTAACAGCCAAGTCTGCAGAATCTTTGGATACACACGCATAGGACCAAGCCTCAACTAATTGCTTCCTATTCTTTCTCCACGCAGAACTACCACGCGTCTCGGCTGCTCCGGCTCCATAGCTAGCTAACTAATCCATCCATGCATACAGGCTACTAATGCAACGGCACATCCACTAGTGCCACACACGGTGTCATGCGGCGCTCACAATTTGGCATGACTAACTGGCCGTGCACACTCATATGAAGTAAAACATGATGAAAACCAAAAGAAAACAAGGTTAACTCTAACATTCACTTCCTTAACCTTGTTGTCGTTTATTCAAACGCCTCCATGGTGACCTTCAAAGCAGCGCCAGCTCGTCGTCGGTGTCGTTGGTGCAACACGTAGACGGCCGCCAATGCCATCTTGTCACGCCAATTGTCACCGCCGTCGCTGGCCACAATGATAAGGACACCTCCCATGCCTTCACCGTGAGTGTGCCGCCGCGACACACTCGCTGCCGCATGTTTGCCACCGGTGCCACAACTCGCCGGTGACTCGCCTCCATGTTCGTCGCCGGTGACGCAGCTCGCCAATGACTCACCTCCATGTTGTCGATGATGACGCACCTTGTTGACGACTCGGACATGGAACTCCTCGTGGCAATGGCCTCTGCTCCATAGCCATCACCACCTTGCCGCCGGTGCCACAACTTACCGAGCAGCACATCTCTCTCCATCGCTCGTGACGCAGCTCGACGATGATGAAGACACACACACCCACCGCTAGCAGCATCGCGCCGCCAACGACGTCCACCTTGCGCCGCTGACGTCCCCTTCACATGGAGTCCGCCGCGCCGCCACCGTTGCCTCGGATCGACAAGGCTCTTATGCCAATTGTTGGCGCCGCCTCCTCGCAGCACCGCTTGCTTTCTATCCCGGTTGAGGCTTGGTCCTATGCGCGTGTATCCAAAGATTCTGCAGACTTGGCTGTTAAAAAAAAGCCGAGAGGGCCAGCAGAAAAACCATGTAGCACATGTGTTCTCACCGGGGGAAGAAGCAACGCCTTTCCTCTCCTTGGTGAAGTGTGTGTGTGTGTGTGTGTGTGTGTGTGTGTGTGTGTGTGTGTGTGTGTCGTGTGTGTTTTCTGTACCTATGAGTTCTTCTTCATTGTGTGTTGTTGAGAGTAGAGAGAAACTCAAGAGAGAGTTGAGAGGAGAGGAAGAAGAAGCGGTGCTGTGAGGAGGCGGCGCCAACACAGAGGTGTTCACTGGAAGGAAGTCGGTGAGAATACGTTTTTGTTTACATTTGGACAGGAGTCGGGGAAGAAGATGGCTTTAGACAATGGCCCTGGGAGTTTGGGAACGATCTGCTAGTCTTAGAAGTTTATGTACCAAGAAAGTGGATCGAGGGCTATTCTTTCGATACTATACCAATATGCCTGAGAGTGCTCCGGCTGCCACTTGGTTTAATGAATAGGGTTGCCGGGGAAACCATTGGATCAGAATTGGGAGAGGTTATTGAAGTCGAGGCAAGACCAGATGGAAGAGCAATGGGTAAATACTTGATAATTAAAGGTCAGAATAAACATCAAGGTACCACTGATGAGAAGTTTCAGACTTGACGAGGAGGAGGAGGAATGACAAATGATCTTCCAGGGGCCTTCAAAGACACTGGAGGAGGAGGACAAAAACTAGTGCTCTTTTGTATATGAATTTCTGCATGAGTTCTGTTACATTTGTGGTGTGTTAGGCCATAGTGACAAGTTTGTGTGGTATCAAACTGAAGAAAGGGGAAAACAAACAATTTGGGCCATGGCTACGGGCTTATATGGAGAGGTGAAAGGGAGGAGATGGTAGGAACAAATGGGGGCAGGGCCGTTCGGTCTCAGGTGCACGCACTTCAGGACCTCATGTGGAAGTGATGGACCATCATGGCGGAAAGAGCATAAGAGTTGGGCTGATTTAGTTGATGAAGAAAAGCAAGGACAGCAAGTCACTGGTCGTTTGGAGAAGAAATAGGTTCGAGTAGTCGGAGGTTCCCCAAAACAGCTTGAATTCCCGTGTGATGTGAATACTGGTGCAAAAATAGATGAAGGGCGGCAAGGTAGCGTTAAAAATGGGATGGCAACTTTTCCATACATGCGGGTGCCTCTGGACAACAGATTAGTTTATCTACTGGTGTGTCAGGGAACAATAGCACACATGCTGTTGTAAACTTGGATGGTGGTGCAGTGCGTTGTTTTATTTGTTGGATCATGATCAGTAATATTTTGAACATGGTCAATTAGTTTTTGCAACATGACAATTTCTTTGAACAAACCATGGTAAATTCCTTTTGTTCACACATTGGTTGAACAAAATCATGGTAAAAATCCCTTTTTACATGATGACAATTTTATTTTGAACATCCCATAGGATATTTGTTTTCATAAGAATACTTCATAATTTTTCTTTTCAATATTTTTCCATCATGTTCTAAAGCAATGTCAACTTAGGTTCCAATACAATTGTTAAGCTTTCTTGTTTGTTTTTTAGATATGGCTACACTAGTAGAAAAAGGGCCTATTGTCCCGGTTGGTAAGGGCCTTTAGTCCCGGTTGGTGAACCGGCACTAAAGGGTCGGTACTAATGCCTCCTCCCTTTAGTCCCGGTTCAATCCAATCGGGACTAAAACATGACCAAATGGAGCTCCACCTTTAGTTCCGGTTGCTAACACCAACCGGGACTAAAGGAAATTTTATGATTTTTTTTTAAATTTTTTTTGAAACTTTTTTTGAATAATTTTTTATTTTCAAATTTCTGAATTATTTTAACCTCTAATCTTTAATCAGCACCCCTCATCACTGCTCAATTTATCCTCTAATCTCTAATCACCCCTTATCATTCGAAGTCATCTAACTTCCCGAACAGTCACCCGTCCTCCCACTCCCTCAGCCTGAGCACGCTTAACTTCCGGATTCTATTCTCCCTCATTTCCAAGTCTGCACTTGTTGTTTTCCTGACAATAGTAAGATGTCAATCCTATTAACCCTCAGGAATTTTGCTTGAGTATGAAGTGACACATTTCACTGTTTGAGTATGAAACTATTGTTTTAAAAAACAATAGTTATTTAGAAAACAATAGTTATTTTGAATAATTAGTTTGACCATTGTTTGACCATAGTTTGACCACAGTTTGACCAGATTTGACCAAAATTCAAAATAACTGAAATAATTATTTAGTAACACTAATATTCTAGAATAATTAGTTTGACCATTGTTTGACCACAATTTGAAATTTTTTCGATTTTTTCCACTCTGGATCTTAAAAGCCCCGTAACTTTTTTTCTGTTAGGTTTTTTAGGATTTTGAAAATGTTTAACGGGGTTCCCATGCATGACAATCGTAAATTTGAGATATGGCTTTTTTCTTGACGTAACGGTTCCAACTCTTCTTTGACCGTTGTCACAGAAACGATTGCTGGTGCCAGCAAAAACCAATGCAGCAAAAACATGGTGGCACCCAACGCCATCCTCGCCTACTACAGCAAAACCGATTGTTGGTTCCACCAAAAATCAAAAGTGGTACCAGAAAAATTAAATGTATTAAAAATCATGGCGGCGACGACACCACCGTCCTTCCAATTTGCAGCAAAATCAAGAAAAGGTTACAGCAAAAAAACATTGCAGCAAAAAATTCATCGCGGGCACCACAGTCGCCACTCAGGGTGGACGACACGCGCGGTCTTTTCGACCGGCTCATGGCCCGCTCGGTCCTGGCCAGCTCAGGCCTAGCCCGCTAAAAAAAAGGCGCGGTCCGTTCCCTGAAAACATGACCGAAAAAGCTTATGGCTGGTCTGGTTAAAGCTCGCACCGATCAAGCGGACCAAAGAAGCTTCTGTGGGCAGCCGGCGGCATGGCGGGGCATGGCGGGGGCGTGGCAGCCCAGGCGTGGCGGGGTGCAAGCAAGAAACTATCTGTCTACGTCCGCCGTCGCGGGGCCGTCGTCCACGCGGCCAGAGGACTCTCTGGTCCCGGTAACCATGTCCATTGGACGCGCCCCACCCGGATCCGTCGTCTCCGCCAAAGAAATCGACATGGGAGGTCCCACATCGCCACTTCGGCCATCGTCCCTTTCATCTCCGTCCACCGCCAGTTGTGCCAAATTCGTTGCTGATGAGCTCCCTTTGATGATCTTCTTGGTTCCTCTAACTCCCTCTGGTGCTTCCAAAGCCGCCGGACTGGACCGGCGGAGCTACGTGCAGGCAAAAGCGTGCCGTGGCCCGCCCTTGCCCAAAAGCCAAAAGGTAAATTACTATGCCCTGTGAGTGTGAGGCGTCATGCGTCAGCAGCCTGAACGCGTATGAGAGGCTGACTTTTCCTCATGAATATGCAGGAGGGACTTGTTCCGGTTACAGCCTAGTGTGGTTTACAGTGAGCATAGACTAAGGGCATCTCCAGCCGCGCTTCAGAAGGCCTTCCTGCGTTTTTCGCCGCGCCGAGAACGGCCCGCCAGGAGCCCCATTTTCGCCGGCTTGGGCCGAAAACAGCGCCCGGCGGACCCAGCCCGAACCCGGCGCGCTGGGGGGCGCCGGGCGAACTGTTTTGGCGCGAAATAGCCGCGGGCCCGCCAGCGTCAGCGACACGGCTCTCTTCTCGGCCCTTCGTCGTCCTCATCGCCTCGTTTCCCGCGGCGAATCAATGCCAAAGCTGCCGCGCGCTGCCGCGCCGGTCAGCCTGCACCATTGATGCCTCACGGGCGGCGCAGTGAAGACCGGTCGGCGCGCACACCCACAACTCCGGCGTCCGCATCGGCGCCAACGCCTCTCCACCCACTGCCGCTTGCCCTCGCCGAGCCCAAGCCGGAGCCCGGCTTCCCCGCGGAGTACGAGGAGATAGCCCGACGCTTCTCCGACGAGGACGCCATGCGGTGGGCGCGGGACGACTACCTCCGCGACGAGATGGTCCGGCAGCGCCGGGCCCTGGAGGAGATCGCCGCCCGCAAGCGTGGGCGCGAGGACGAGCACGACGTCGTGGTCCTCGACAGCGACGACGACGACGACGACGCCGCCCCCGGACCGTCCAACCCGCCGCGCCAACCGGGGGAGGGATGCAGCAGGGACGGCGGAGGCGTAGGCGGGGGCGGTGACGACGACGACGACGATGACGCCGACAGCGGTGACTACACGCGGTTCTACAGCCTCCTCGGCATGTAGAACCGCGTGGGTGGGCGGCGAGGCGGGCGCCGAGGGAGACGGCGGGGGTAACCTGCGGTAGTTTTTTTCTTTTTTTGTAAAATATGTTTAAGTTTGAACGAACTCGCCGATGTTTGCGTTAAATTTGAGTCGTTTTTGCGCCGTATTTGACTTTTTTGACTAACCATGGGCGCCGCGACTGGGGGGCATCACGCCCCCAGTGCGCGGTTTAGCGCCGGTGCGCCCCCAGGGGGCGATTTTTTGCCCCTCCTGGGGGGCCAACGGCTGGAGATGCCCTAATACCTAGTAGCATCCAAGTAGTATGGCTTCAGTTATGATTTTTTTGTATTCTCTTTTACGTTGGCCCGCCCAACTATTTGGTTGTAGCTCCGCCACTGCCTCCACAATGAGTCTCCCTCCCTCCGGCACCCTCCCCGCTTCGCCATGCTCCGGCAACATGCTCTGCGGTGGCCGCCGGCCGGTCCGCTCGGTCCGGCTCGGGCTTCATCGTTGCGGTCCGGTCCCTGAAAACAGGACCGCGACGCTGATCGGTCCGGTCCGGTCGGGACCACCGACAACCGGTCCAAACGACGGCTCAGTCAGGGACCGGACCAGCCCGGACTGTGTCCACCATGAGCCGCCATCCACCAGGATCTTCTCCTATTGGAGCAAAGTCAAATGTTGATTCCAACAATATTTTGATGTAGCAAAAAATCATGGCAGTGACGGCACCACCATTCTCTTAATTTGCAGAAAATCGAAAGAAGGTTCCAGCAAAAAAATTGATGCAACAAAAATTCATGGTGGCCACCGCCGTCGCCACCCACCACCATCGGCCAGCATCCTCTCCGGTTGAAGCAAATCCCCTAGCCAGTCTCCAGCACCGCAGCTCATCAACGCCGCATGCCAAGACCTCGTTTCCCGCGCGCAGTGGTGGATTCCTCCCAAAGTAGCGCCCATTTGTGGGGAGGTTTGACGCGGGATGGACGGCAGGTAGGTTGGCGCGTGATCGACAAACGGTCGTCGCCGGCGATAAAATTGTTTGGGATGCCGCCGCAGGGGAAGAGAACACGTGAGGGGATAAGGAAAGATGTATCAGTGGAATGAAGGGCTAGGAGTGTTTCGCGTGACTAGATAAGGAAGACTTAGGCGGTGGTGTGTGGGCCCGTTGCCAGCTTTGAACGTGACCGGCCGAGTTTCAACTGGTCGACCGGTTTTAAACAATTTCCTTTATTTATTTATTTATACATATAATAAGTAGAGAGGCCTACAAATTAAACATGGATACGAGTGCTTGACGCGCTAGGACTCGAGTCCTGATTTATTTACAACTCAGTTTGACCCAAGAAAGGGATTTTTTTTTTTGCGGGCACCCAAGAAAGGGATTCCGAGTTTTACAACAGCTTGGTTTTCGTTCAACTGCCACATATACGTCAGGACGTCACGTTTAAGACGCACACCACGGAAAAACGACCATCAATGGATTGAACCGACAATGCAGGGCGAGAAGCAGACGATGTCGCCGCCGTCGTCGCGGGACGCCGCAGACCTAATCAACGGCCTCGATGATGACCTCCTCCTCCACGTCCTGCGCTTCATGCCCGAAGCACGCGAAGTCGCACGCACGTCCGCGCTCTCGAGGCGGTGGCGCGACATCTCGACGCGTGCCCCCGTTCTCCACTTCCGCGTCGGGCAAGGCGGCGGCAGCACCACGAAGAAGACTAGTAGTAAGAAGAACAAGAAGAAGAAAAAGGAGGAGGAGGATAGCCACATGCGATACAACGAATTTATACACAACGTCCTCGCGCGACGGGCCAATAGCGACGCCTACATCGATACGCTCGATTTGTACAGCTCGCTCTGGCCCGGTGATTCGCAAGCCGACGTGTGGCTCCGCCATGCCATGCAGATCGTGGTTGGTTCCTTGAAATTCCACGTGTGGGCGCCGTTGAAGATCAATCTGACGGGACGAGCGGTGGAGAGGCCAAAGCCCAAGCTGCAGCTGCCTCGCTCCACGAGGGCGACAACGATGTCACTGGAGTTGTACTACGGCTTCCTTCTGCTCCCGCCGACGGTAGAGTTTCATGCGCTAACGGACCTGACTCTCTGCACCATAAAATTGATCAACGGCGACGGCGTCCGCCTGGGCAGCCTCCTGTCGTCCTCCTCGTGCTGCCCGAGGCTGCGAAAGCTAACACTCCATAACCTGTCCGGGCTGGAGGAGCTTCAGCTCAATGGCAGCGCGCTGGAGATCTTGGATCTGAATGACCTCTCCATGAGGCGGTTGGTTGTCTATGCCCCACGGCTCTCCGCGCTCCGCCTCGGGTTCCACTTCATGGTGTACGATGAAGGCGACCACTCCAGCCTCAACTTCTAGGCACCAGCGCTGGAGACACTGAATTCCTCCATACAGCTCGGCTATTGCCAGCAGATCAACTTCCAAGGTCGCACGATCCAAATACTGCAAGAGTGTAGCCCCAACGTTCGTCACCGCATGTACATACGAGGTCCAGAGGTAGGTAATAAATCTCATGCATATGTATGTTGGCTCCATCTGGAAATAATACTGCTATTTGTGATTTTATTTTTTGGTATGGAGGAGCATTTTGGCTTTGTTTTCCATTTACATGGAATTTTACATTACCATCCAATTATTCTTTATACAGGGGCAAACCGAAAAAGAGGTAGATGGTGAAATAACAGCGATGCCCCAATTCCCCGGCTTCACGAATCTGACGGTAAGATTTTACTCAAAAAAAGGCAGCCACTTCAGAGCAATTGCGACTGGTCTCCTACAGCGATGCAGCAATCTCCGCTATCTCCACCTAGACGTTCACCTGGTGAGCTTGTAATGTTTAATTTATCACTGTATATATATTTTTGTCTGTGAACATTGACTCAGAGTTTCAAGGTCGCTGACCGTATTTCTCGTTTGAATTGAATGTATCACCACTGAAGGATGGTCAAAGTGAGAAGGGCTACAACACCGGCGGCCTCTCCACGGGCTGGAAACATGGTGTGGTCTCGTTGAAGTACCTGCGTGAGGTGGAGTTCAGCGGCTTCTCGGGGCAGGGATACTGCTTCGACTTGGTGCAGCTGCTGCTCGTGAGCGCTCCGGCGTTGGAGAGGATGCTCTTGACTACGCAGACACCTGAAGAAGGCTGCCGACGCCCAACAATTGACTTGTCATCATTGGAGTCAAGGCTTCCATGCGGTACGGGGAAGTGGACCGCTAGTCTAGCTGTTAATGTGGCAGCACTGGAGTGGACGCCAGATTCGTCGATGCCCGAGGTCGGAGCAGGAGATGCATGAACTACAAGCTTCTAACTTTCTGGTAAACATCTTTACATGCAATGTGAACTAAAAAAATTTGATGCATGTGAAATATTTAATAAGCAGAAGTTGTAAATAAATTGGAAATTGTCGATTGGGAACTTTTCGCACCTAAGGTGGTGAGGTCTGTGCGCCAAGTAGAATCTAACGATCAGAAGTTGGGAGTGAAAGTATTCTTCTGCTCCCAAGCTCATTTGAGCTCGGGTGGACAGTAAATAATAAAAATAATTTTTTTATGGCAAACATTGACAAATATTTTGTATGTTTGAAAATTTTCATCACAAAATGACATTCATGGAAGTCACAGTAAAAAGAAAATTCCAGCACTCCAAAATGCTTTCATCAATTTTAATTTTTTTGCCAACATTTCCGCGAATGCCCTTTCATGATAGAAATTTTGCAAGCACAAAACAATTTTTTCTAAGTTTACCTGATTTTTTTCGATTTTTTAGTGTTCTTCCACTGTTTATCAAGAAGCATTTGGGGTCGGCAGCATATATTCCACGTCCTCGGATAAGATGCTACATAGGATGCGGAAGCCCTATAAATAGTGTCTCACTCAAGGATTTGGATTCCGAGTGCACCTTTTTTCTCGTGGGGCACCGAAATTCCCGGTTACCGTGGTAACCGCGAAATCCCGGAAAAATTTCGGACGAAATTTAAATCTGAATTTTGAATTCAAAACTCTGAATGATGTATAGATAGGATCTGGACTCGTTTTTGTCAGTAATCCACCTACTGGCGCAGTGGTTAGTTCCTATATGAGCTTCTCGTGCCTTGAGGTTGCAAGATCGAATCACTCCAGCCCCATGTATTTTTAACTGCATCTTCTTTTAATCATAAAAATTATGAAAAGGAAAAGCGTACCACGACAGTAGAACCCGAGACAACAGGGAAGAACAAGTAATGCTGCGTTTACCACTACGACACTGCTGCTTGACTGTTATTACAATGTTCCGAACGTATCTAACCTAACTATCAGAGTTTAAATTCGAAAAAATTCAAATATTTTCGCTCGGTACATACTTTTCTTGTGGGGTGGCGAGAAACGCGGATACCGGGCGGTATCCGAATATTCCGCCCGGTACCCAAAACCATGGTCTCACTTGGCAGGATCCAGAGGGTGGTTCATGCTAATCCATTTGCACTGCCTGGATAACTCCCGCCATAATATATTACTAGTTATTAGTTCTGGAGAGCCAGCTGCCATGAAAGAGATCAAGCTCACGTTTCACAGGAAGAAGTTAAGGAAAGATACAACAAATGATGCAAACAGTGGCACGAGCACCAGAGGCGGATTTATGGTCTATGGGACATCTACACCCTATATGAAAAAATTTATTAATTCAACAAAAAGTCAAAAATTCCTAAAAATAGTTTTGAAATAAACTTGACCTTCTATTATACTCGTGAGAAAAAATCCACGAAAAGAAAATCTTCCTTTGACTTATAATAGCAAAAAAGAATTGTCGTTTTTCTGCGAGGTCAACTTTTGTTTTTTTTTCAGGAAAATTTATATACTAGTGCAAAAGTAAGTCAAGTGTTTTATAAAAATAGTTCTTACCTATTTTGACTTTTTATTAATTTTTTTAAAAGAAACTCCATATAGGGTGCATATACAACCAGGAACACAAGTGTATTTTGAAGCGCAAGTGTCATTGATAATAATATTGTTTACAAACATAGTGCTACATGATTTTGAAGCGCAATGAATCAATCCACGGAATGATTAATAGTTTAAACACTAAGTCAGTATGTTGTCAACACTAACATGGCATCAGACGTAAGTAGCACAACATAATATGTAGTTATTACAAAGGTGAAAGATTCTTACAAAGGTCGCACTTATTTATCTTTGGTTACCCGGTAATTAACAGTGGTATGTATGCCAGACCGTATGATCAGGGATTGACGAGCCTACAGTTGGCCCTGATCTGGCCGGCGGTTCCGGTTAGCGGGCTGAGGTTCCCCATCTTTATCATCGCGGCTGCGAAATCGGCAAAGAAGGCGGCGTTGTCTCCTTTGTACTTGAGCACTAGCTTAGCCTGCGTCGGATTGCCCTGGGGGTACAGCACCTGGTCGGAGTGGAGGAGGCCGCGCAAGCTAGTGAGGTCCACGTAGTACTTGTTGTCGAAGGTGGACCCCGTCGAGTCCAAGGGCGCCAGGAAGGTGTCGCCCTTGGAGGGGCAGTCGGCCTTGAGCCCCTGGGCGAACTGAAAGTCGATGCGGTCTTCGTTGAGGCGGGGCCGGTAGTTCTGGCACTGCGCGAAGCCGATGGTGTGCGCTCCGGAGAGCACGGTCATCTCGGCCGCACTCAGGCCCTTCCTGTCGAACCTCGCGATGAGCCCGCTACCGTCGGGACTGGTGAGGTTGGCGAACGGCGGCGGGAGGTCCCTGTTTGCCAGGTCCATGCTCGCCGTCGTGGAGTCGCGCCGGCCGAGCGGCACCGTCCAGGTTGGCCCGCCGAGCTGGGAATGCAAACGATCGGCATGCCGCCGGTTGAAATGAATGTACTCGCAATCGCAAGGCATTTTTGATTTATCTGCACGGTTTCCGCGTCCGGCAGCATGTAACGTACCAGAACGGTGCCGTCCCGTGCGGCGAGGGTGAGGATGTCGGCGCAGGAGACGACGCCGGGGCAGGCTTGCTCCACGGCGGTTTTGATCGTGTCGATGACGTCGAAGCCGCGGAGGGAGTTGATGTTCCCGAACGCGTTCTTCTCGCCGAAGAAAGCCGGAGTACTCGCATTGGCAGGCACGTTGTCCAGGAGGACCGATCCGTCGCACCCCTAACCAAAATCAAATGCCAAAATTATATACCGTGCGTGCAACGCAACGCAACACGCGCGTGCATGACACGTTACGGAATATCTCGATCTGAGCCAGCCAACTGCATATGGATATTCTCATATATACCTCGACGAAGCAGTCGTGGAAGTGGAGCCTGAGCAGGGAGGCGCCCATCCGTTTCTCGTTGGCGACGGTGGTGTTCATGACGCTGCGGACGATGGCGTCCAGGTTCGGGCAGGTCGACGCGTAGAACGTCGGGCTGAGCTGCCCGTGGGCGCTGGAGACGAAAAGGGCTAGTAGCGCGAGGAATGCGCAAGGCCAGGTGGTGGTGTAGGACGCCGCCATTGCAAGGGTCTGGCTGGCTTGCTTGCTTGGGGCTTGGGGGAATGGCACGAGCTGGTTGATGGAGTATGCACCGTACCCTTACCACTATTTATAGTGCAGTTGCGTCGCATCCATGCAAGATATAGCTGGCTTTGTATGTTACGCTCTCCTCACCAAAGTCAGAGTTTACCTCTTGGTGGCCATGCATGCGTACAAACTTCGCCATCGATATGGCTCTGGTCGTCCGGTGCAACTAGCTAGCTAACAAGCTGTGCTGCGCTGGCATAGTAAATTAGTGACAGTACTTGCAAAGTCAAAGCGTGTAGCTTAGCGAGAATGCCGGCGTCATGCATGCATGCAAGCTTTACCGATCGAGAATGCATGTGCTCATGTGCTACTGTCAACGTTTGGCCACCCCAGCCGCCGCATGCATGCTTGAACCGCGCGCATGCATTGCATCTGCACGTGTTACGTATTAAGAGAGCTGACTCTTGGGAGCCCGAACGTATAGCTAAATCATCTGTCGATCGCGTAGGGACGTTCTACATGTACTGCCACTTGCCTACTTGTGTGTCTATAGCTAGCTGGCTTGTTGCCCTTGTTCTTCATCGTCACTCCACTGCTAAAAGTAACCATGGGTGCGCTCCATTTCGTCGTTTTGCGTGCATCATTGCTGACAACGACGTCACCTTCACACGGCAGGAGTGTACGTACGTACGTGCGATATGCGTGTGTGCGTGTACAGCGATGATCCTGAATTATTATTATTTTTTTGGGAAAGAGTGAATATATCACACTTTAGCTACATGTGAGTCGCCTGCATTTTGAATTTGGGCCAGTAGATTTTTTGGCCGTTCCATCTGATCAAGATTCATGCGTTTTTTTTTCTAGCTGGTGCTTTTGGTCTGTTGGGCTGGCTGGAATCCGGCTTCAAAAAATGCTAGACTTACAGATGGTTGCTATGGAATTTGCCTATCGGACTCATTTTCCCATAAATTATCTACCCCCTGATTCCTTGTTGTGGCCCCCCTCTCCCTTTGATTTCCTTTCACATGTTGACAGCTCATCGCATAACTAGACTCTCGTTGAAATTGTCTGTAGGTGTAGCTTGTCCATCAGACTTACCACTTACTTGGGTCAGTCGATTTGCTTGTAGGTCTCATTCCCGACGCCTGTTTAGGCTCGTGAGCGCAGCCCGCGTTGCTCAGGTGACCGACGCCTCGTTTCTCGCAGCCCTTCAGGATTTTTCCTCTCTTTTGTTTTCTCTTATTCACTTGTGCACCCTCTCATTATCTCTCACTCACTTCTCTTTCAGTCTCTTCACCTCTCTAGGGTTCGTTTGTTCTAGGTGCTCCCGTGTTGATCTCCGCATTTGTTCTGTTTAGATCTATGGTATTATTAGGTTTTGATTGAGTAGTTCTTTGGTCTTATTCTTCATTTTTTTTGTTGGTGGTGCCTGGTTAGGTTTCATCTCTTCGAACCGGATCTTCGGTCCTCTATTTTGACCAAGGTATGTGTTCCTCATGCTCGAATCTAAGCTTTGTTCTTATGATTTGTGCTTGTCTTCCATTTGATGTAGGGTTGTTAATTAGTTAGTGAGAGATAAGATTTGCATTTATTTAGTTGATTTGCTGGTCACTGTGTAGTTAATTAGGAGGTTATGTAGATATCTCTTTTCTTCTTCTCTTTCTTGCTAGAGACATTTGCATTTCTAGTACTCATTTGTCCTATGAGTAAATCCCCAAATCTGCTTCTTTCTCATGGGAGAGTAAGCCCCAATTCTAGTTGTTTAGCCTAAATCTGTGAGATTGTTGCCATGAAAGTCAGTTTTTAGGTCTTTAAATGTTAAATCTTTTGGTTTTCTTGCTGTGAACACTAAAAGGCCGTTCTTTTTTATTAGCTATTTTAATTTGTTTGTTGTATATGTAGATTCTTTTCTGTGTGATTGTTTCTGCGATAGTAACTTTTAGGTCTTCAATTTAAATCATTTTTGGATTCTTGGTGAGTAAACCCTAAAGGCCTGTCGTTGTATCAGCTACTGATTTAATCTGTGCGCTCAATAGTTTTTTAAGTTTGTTTCTTTAGTAGTGGGCTGAGCGGCACTGGACACCTCAACTCCATGAATCTCTAATCTCGGAGTGGAGCGGCACGTAGTAGATTTTCCAGGCAGCGATGGTACATCGACGGACTTCTACGGGGTTTTACAGGGTGTGTTTCAGCTGCCAAATTGTGATTGGACTAAGGGGAGATTGGGGACCCACCCACCTGAAAATCAGGGGGACATGTTTAGTTGGTTAGGAAGGAGCCTGTAGAAGCTTGTAGGGCTTTGTAGGTCTAGCATTTTTGTTTTGCGGGCGTAGCAAAAGTGCTGCTCCGCGAACTCCGCCTTGGCTCCGCATAAGAAGCTGCCCTCAAGAAAAGAGTGTCTCGTCCCCGACCTCGCCCAACCCCGATTCCCCTCGCCTCGAAGCCTAGCCGCCGCCGCACGCGCATCATCGCTGCCCCGATGCACCCATGGCCGTCTCCAGGAATTAGGGGGCCCGGGACGAAATACAAAATACAACCCTAATTTTTTTTAGAAACTCAAGCATACTTTGCTCAATTGCAGAATATATATAGAACTGAAACTCACTGCTCAATGATCGAACAAAATATACAAAACTTGACAAAATATATACATGGGGATATAAAGCAGTGCCAAATCAACAACATGCTTCATCTGGGCCAGTATGCCTTCCATATGACATTCATTGTGTGTGTAGTGATTAAATAGTACTCCCTCCGTCTCATAATGTAAGACGTTTTTTGACACTACACTAGTGTCAAAAAACGTCCTATATTATTGGACGGAGGGAGTACATGACATATTTCTACAACATGAAATTAAACTGAAATAAATATGCATCAATTTGAGTTCAATAGATAGATGATTCATCTCAAATTAAATTCTACTTGAATGTTCAAATGCATCAATAAGAATCAACACATACTATATGCCAGTTCAAATGCATGCACATCCAAAGTTGTCTGTGTGTCCCGGTTCAAGAAATTATCTAATCATCAGTAGCCGAGTCAATGAGCAATGTTGGCGTTCCTCAGCTTTGGAGGCACGTACAGTACCTGTGCGTAGCGGCAGCAGCAGGACAACGGCTGGAGAGATTGGGCAGAGGCCGGGGAACACTGCCAAGAACGGTGTGCAGTGGTGCTAGCACGGATCAGGTAGCAGTCGCGGCTGGATTAGGGAAGAACGTCGGCGTGTGGCGAGTTGCAGCAGACATGCCATCAGCCGTCAGTTCATCAGCTCGGCGCATGGGACGATGGAGAAGTCAGAGGCGGCGTGAGCACGGCGGGGCACTCGCGGCGAAGGCAGGAGACTAGGAAGGTCGGGGTCCTAGGGCTCAGATCTATAAAAGGCGTGCACAAAGATTGGAGGAGACATCGTTGATTCGGGGCGTCTCGCGGATGGACGTGCGGGGACTGAACCAAGGCAGGCTATCTGTCACATCGGGGGCCCAAAGAATTTGGGGGCCCTGTGCAGTCGGCCACTTTGGCCGCCCTCATCGACGGGCCTGGATACACCACCCCCTGTGGTCGTGCATCTCCACCTCCCGCTGCACCACTCGCCAGTGTTGCAACACGCGTTCCCCCACATACGTCTCGTCGCCGACCTCGCCCAGCCGTGCATATCTGCCTCCCGCTGCACCACCCGCCCTACCAACCCCGCCGCCCTCACTCTGGTCATGCTTCAACGCCGTCAGCCATCACCGAGCCCCTACACGGACGTCACCGACGCTGCCGGCCGTCCTCGTCCTCGTCCACATCCGGCTTCCCAGCGCCTCCCTCCATCCAATTATTCACCAAGGCCGTGCACTCCGTCTCTTCACCCCACACAAACACTGCTGGCCGTCCTCGTCCTTCCATACGTCCGGCAAGCTGAGGACATCACATAAGCAGTTCAGCTCCCCTCTATTTTTCTACCCAACTCGTAGCACCTATCCCAGCCGGTGATTTTTATTCGATAAAGGATGAATTTTATTAGCTCAAAATAAAGCATCAAAGGGATACACACACAATAAGCACACCCCCGGCCTCTGCATAGCTAAGATGCAAACAGCCAACACCGACGCACACACATAAAGAATCACACCGGCAAGTAGCAAAGTCATACAAGATCCAAGCTATGCCTTGGTGGAGTATAAAGAAAAAAAACTCCAAAGTGATCAATGTTGGGGAACGTAGTAATTTTAAAAAAGTTCCTACGCACACGCAAGATTATAGTGATGCATAGCAATGAGAGGGAAGAGTGTTGTCCATGTACCCTCGTAGACCGTAAGCGGAAGCGTTATCACAACGCGGTTGATGTAGTCGTACGTCTTCACGATCAGACCGATCCAAGTACCGAACGTACGGCACCTCCGAGTTCAGCACACGCTCAGCTTGATGACGATCCCGGACTCCGATCCAGCAGGGTGTCGGGATGAGTTCCGTCGGCAAGACGACGGCGTGGTGACGATGATGATGCTCTACCGACGCAGGGCTTCGCCTAAGCACCGCAACGATATGACCGAGGTGGAATATGGTGGAGGGGGGCACCGCAGACGGCTAAGGAACGATCATGAAGATCAACTTGTGTCTCTAGAGGTGCCCCCTGCCCCCGGATATAAAGGAGGGAGGGGGAGGTGCGGCCGGCCCCCTAGGGGTGCGCCTGGAGTAGTCCTACTCCCACCGGGAGTAGGACTCCCTCCTCTTGCCTTGGTGGAGAAGGAAAGGGGGAGGGGAAAGAGGAAAGGGGGGCGCCCCCCCCGCCCCTTACTTGTCCTATTCGGACTAGGCGGGGAGGGGGCGCGCGGCCTGCCCTGGCCGTCCCTCCTCTTCTCCCTCATGGCCCATGTAGGCTCATTAACCCAGGGGGGTTCCGGTAACCCCCCGGTACTCCGGTAAAATCTCGATTTCACCCGGAACGTTTCCGATATCCAAATATAGGCTTTCAATATATCAATCTTTATGTCTCGACCATTTCGAGACTCTTCGTCATGTCCGTGATCACATCCGGGACTCGGAACAACCTTAGGTACATCAAAACTTATAAACTCATAATAAAACTGTCATCGTAACGTTAAGCGTGCGGACCCTACGGGTTCGAGAACTATGTAGGCATGACCTAGAACTGTTCCCGGTCAATAACCAATAACGGAACCTGGATGATCATATTGGCTCCTACATATTCTACGAAGATCTTTATCGATCAAACCGCATAACAACATACGTTGTTCCCTTTGTCATCGGTATGTTACTTGCCCAAGATTCGATCGTCGGTATCCAATACCTAGTTCAATCTCGTTACTGGCAAGTCTCTTTACTCGTTACATAATGCATCATTGCGTAATAACTCATTAGCTACATTGCTTGCAAGGCTTATAGTGATGTGCATTACCGAGAGGGCCCAGAAATACCTCTCCGACAATCGGAGTGACAAAACCTAATCTCAAAATACGCCAACCCAACATGTACTTTCGGAGACACCTGTAGAGCTCCTTTATAATCACCCAGTTACGTTGTGACGTTTGGTAGCACACAAAGTGTTCCTCCGGTAAACGGGAGTTGCATAATCTCATAGTTGTAGGAACTTTGTATAAGTCATAAAGAAAGCAATAGCAACATACTAAACGATCAAGTGCTAGGCTAACGGAATGGGTCAAGTCAATCACATCATTCTCCTAATGATGTGATCCCGTTAATCAAATGACAACACATGTCTATGGTTAGGAAACATAACCATCTTTGATTAATGAGCTAGTCAAGTAGAGGCATACTAGTGACATTATGTTTATCTATGTATTCACACATGTATCATGTTTCCAGGCAATACAATTCTAGCATGAATAATAAACATTTATCATGATGTGAGGAAATAAATAATAACTTTATTATTGCCTCTAGGGCATATTTCCTTCAGTCTCCCACTTGCACTACAGTCAATAATCTAGATTAGACAGTAATGATTCTAACACCCATGGAGTCTTGGTGCTGATCATGTTTTGCTCGTGGAAGAGGCTTAGTCAATGGGTCTGCAACATACAGATCCGTATGTATCTTGCAAATCTCTATGTCTCCCACGTGGACTTGGTCCCGGATGGAATTGAACCGTCTCTTGATGTGCTTGGTCCTCTTGTGAAATCTGGATTCCTTTGCCAAGGCAATTGCACCAGTATTGTCACAGAAGATCTTCATTGGTCCCGATGCACTAGGTATGACACCTAGATAGGAAATGAACTCCTTCATCCAGACTCTTTCATTTGTTGCTTCCGAAGCAGCTATTTACTCCGCTTCGCATGTAGATCCCGCCACGACGCTTTGTTTAGAACTGCACCAACTTACAACTCCACCGTTTAATAAAAACACGTATCCGGTTTGTGATTTAGAATCGTCCGGATCAGTGTCAAAGCTTGCATCGACGTAACCATTTACGACTAGCTCTTTGTCACCTCCATAAACGAGAAACATATCCTTAGTCCTTTTCAGATATTTTAGGATGTTCTTGACCGCTGTCTAGTGGTCCACTCCTGGATTACTTTGGTACCTACCTACCAAGCTTATTGCTAAGCATACGTCAGGTCTGGTACACAGCATTGCATACATGATAGAGCCTATGGCTGAAGCATAGGGAACATCTTTCATTTTTTCTCTATCTTCTGTTGTGGTCGGGCATTGAGTCTGACTCAACTTCACACCTTGTAATACAGGTAAGAACCCTTACTTTGCCTGATCCATTTTGAACTTTTACAAAACTTTATCAAGGTATGTGCTTTGTGAAAGTCCAATTAAGCGTCTTAATCTATCTCTATAGATCTTGATGCCCAATATGTAAGCAGCTTCACCGAGGTCTTTCATTAAAAAACTTTTATTCAAGTATCCCTTTATGCTATCCAGAAATTCTATATCATTTCCAATTAATAATATGTCATCTACATATAATATCAGAAATGCTACAGAACTCCCACTCACTTTCTTGTAAATACAGGCTTCTCCAAAAGTACGCATAAAACCATATGCTTTGATCACACTATCAAAGCGTTTATTCCAACTCCGAGATGCTTGCACCAGTCCATAAATGGATCGCTGGAGCTTGCATACTTTGTTAGCACCTTTTGGATCGACAAAACCTTCTGGTTGCATCATATATAACTCTTCTTCCAGAAATCCATTCAGGAATGCAGTTTTGACATCCATTTGCCAAATTTCATAATCATAAAATGCGGCAATTGCTAACATGATTCAGATAGACTTAAGAATCGCTACGGTGAGAAAGTCTCATCATAGTCAACCCCTTGAACTTGTCGAAAACCTTTCGCAACAAGTCGAGCTTTGTAGACAGTTACATTACCATCAGCGTCAGTCTTCTTCTTAAATATCCATTTATTCTCAATGGCTTGCCGATCATCGGGCAAGTCAACCAAAGTCCATACTTTGTTCTCATACATGGATCCCATCTCAGATTTCATGACTTCTAGCCATTTTTGTGGAATCTGGGCTCATCATCGCTTCCTCATAGTTCGTAGGTTCGCCATGGTCAAGTAACATGACTTCCATAATAGGATTACCATACCACTCTGGTGCGGATCTTACTCTCGTAGACCTACGAGGTTCAGTAGAAACTTGATCTGAAGTTTCATGATCAATATCATTAGCTTCCTTACTAATTGGTGTAGTTGTCACAGGAACCGGTTCTTGTGATGGACTACTTTCCAATAAGGGAGCAGGTACAGTTACCTCATCAAGTTCTACTTTCCTCCCACTCACTTCCTTCGAATTTAGCAACGAAAATCTTGCCCTCAGATCTGTGATAAAAGGTGTACGCAATAGTCTCTTTTGGGTATCCTATGAAGACACATTTCTCCGATTTGGGTTCGAGCTTATCTGGTTGAAGTTTCTTCACATAAGCATCGCAACCCCAAACTTTAAGAAACGACAACTTTGGTTTCTTGCCAAACCACAGTTCATAAGGCGTCGTCTCAACGGATTTTGATGGTGCCCTATTTAACGTGAATGCGGTCGTCTCTAAAGCATAACCTCAAAACGATAGCGGTAAATCAGTAAGAGACATCATAGATCGCACCATATCTAGTAAAGTACGATTACGACGTTCGGACACACCATTTTGCTGTGGTGTTCCGGGTGGCGTGAGTTGCGAAACTATTCCGCATTGCTTCAAATGTAAATCAAACTCGTAACTCAAATATTCTCCTCCACGATCAGATCACAGAAATTTTATTTTCTTGTTACGATGATTTTCTACTTCACTCTGAAATTCTTTGAACTTTTCAAATGTTTCAGACTTGTGTTTCATTAAGTAGATATACACATATCTCCTCAAATCATCTGTGAAGGTGAGAAAATAACGATACCCGCCGCGAGCCTCAATATTCATTGGACCACATACATCAGTATGTATGATTTCTAATAAATCAGTTGCTCGCTCCATAGTACCGGAGAACGGCGTTTGAGTCATCTTGCCCATGAGGCACGGTTCGCAAGTACCAAGTGATTCATAATCAAGTGATTCCAAAAGTCCATCAGTATGGAGTTTCTTCATGCGCTTTCCACCGATATGACCTAAACGGCAGTGCCACTAATAAGTTGCACTATCATTATCAACTCTGCATCTTTTGGCTTCAACACTATGAATATGTGTATCACTACTATCGAGATTCAATAAAAATAGACCACTCTTCAAGGGTGCATGACCATAAAAGATATTACTCATATAAATAGAACAACCATTATTCTCTGATTTAAATGAATAACCGTCTCGCATCAAACAAGATCCAGATATAATTTTCATGTTCAACGCTGGCACCAAATAACAATTATTTAGGTCTAAAACTAATCCCGACGGTAGATGTAGAGGTAGCGTGCCGACCGCGATCACATCGACTTTGGAACCATTTCCCACGCGCATCATCACCTCGTCCTTAGCCAATCTTCGCTTAATCCGTAGTCCTTGTTTCGAGTTGCAAATATTAGCAACAGAACCAGTATCAAATACCCAGGTACTACTGCAAGCATTAGTAAGGTACACATCAATAACATGTATATCACATATACCTTTGTTCACTTTGCCATCCTTCTTATCCGCCAAATACTTGGGGCAGTTCCGCTTCCAGTGTCCAGTCTGCTTGCAGTAGAAGCACTCAGTCTCAGGCTTAGGTCCAGACTTGGGTTTCTTCTCTTGAGCAGCAACTTGTTTGCTGTTCTTCTTGAAGTTCCCCTTCTTCTTCCCTTTGCCCTTTTTCTTGAAACTGGTGGTCTTGTTGACCATCAACACTTGATGCTCCTTCTTGATTTCTACCTCCGCTGCTTTTAGCATTGCGAAGAGCTCGGGAATAGTCTTGTCCATCCCTTGCATTTTATAGTTCATCATGAAGCTCTTGTAGCTTGGTGGCTTTGATTGAAGAATTCTGTCAATGACACTATCATCGGGAAGATTAACTCCCAGTTGAATCAAGTGATTATTATACCCAGACATTTTGAGTATGTGTTCACTGACAGAACTATTCTCCTCCATCTTACAGCTATAGAACTTATTGAAGACTTCATATCTCTCAATCCGGGCATTTTCTTGAAATATTAACTTCAACTCCTGGAACATCTCATATGCTCCATGACGTTCAAAACGTCGTTGAAGACCCGGTTCCAAGCCGTGAAGTATGGCACACTGAACTATCGAGTAGTCATCAGCTTTGCTCTGCCAGACGTTCTTAACGTCGTCAGTTGCATCTGTAGCAGGCCTGGCACCCAGCGGTGCTTCCAAGACGTAATTCTTCTGTGCAGCAATGAGGATAATCCTCAAGTTACGGACCCAGTCCGTGTAATTGCTACCATCATCTTTCAACTTAGCTTTCTCAAGGAACGCATTAAAATTCAACGGAACAACAGCACGAGCCATCTATCTACGACAAACATAGACAAGCAAAATACTATCAGGTACTAAGTTCATGATAAATTTAAGTTCAATTAATCATATTACTTAAGAACTCCCACTTAGACAGACATCTCTCTAGTCAGCTAAGTGATCACGTGATCCAAATCAACTAAACCATGTCCGATCATCACGTGAGATGGAGTAGTTTCAATGGTGAACATCTCTATGTTGATCATATCTACTATATGATTCACGTTCGAACTTTCGGTCTCCGTGTTCCGAGGCCATATCTGTATATGCTAGGCTCGTCAAGTTTAACCTGAGTATTCCGCGTGTGCAACTGTTTTGCACCCGTTGTATTTGAACGTAGAGCCTATCACACCCGATCATCACGTGGTGTCTCAGCACGAAGAACTTTCGCAACGGTGCATACTCAGGGAGAAAACTTCTTGATAATTTAGTGAGAGATCATCTTAAAATGCTACCGTCAATCAAAGCAAGATAAGATGCATAAAGGATAAACATCACATGTAATCAATATAAGTGATATGATATGTTCATCATCATCTTGTGCTTGTGATCTCCATCTCCGAAGCACCGTCGTGATCACCATCGTCACCGGCGCGACACCTTGATCTCCATCGTAGCATCGTTGTCGTTACGCCATCTATTGCTTCTCGACTATCGCTACCGCTTAGTGATAAAGTAAAAGCAATTACAGGCGTTGCATTTCATACAATAAAGCGACAACCATATGGCTCCTGCCAGTTGCCGATAACTTCGGTTACAAAACATGATCATCTCATACAATAAAATATAGCATCAAGTTTTGACCATATCACATCACAACATGCCCTGCAAAAACAAGTTAGACGTCCTCTACTTTGTTGTTGCAAATTTTACGTGGCTGCTACGGGCTGAGCAAGAACCGTTCTTACCTACGCATCAAAACCACAACGATAGTTTGTCAAGTTAGTGATGTTTTAACCTTCGCAAGGACCGGGCGTAGCCACACTCGGTTCAACTAAAGTTGGAGAAACAGACACCCGCTAGTCACCTGTGTGCAAAGCACGGCGGTAAAACCAGTCTCTCGTAAGCGTACGCGTAATGTCGTTCCGAGCCGCTTCATCCAACAATACCGCTAAACCAAAGTATGACATGCTGGTAAGCAGTATGACTTGTATCGCCCACAACACATTTGTGTTCTACTCGTGCATATAACATCAACGCATAAAACCTAGGCTCGGATGCCACTGTTGGGAAGCGTAGTAATTTCAAAAAATTTCCTACGCACATGCAAGATCATGGTGATGCATAGCAACGAGAGGGGAGAGTGTTGTCCACGTACCCTCGTAGACCGTAAGCGGAAGTGTTATGAAAACGCGGTTGATGTAGTCGTACGTCTTCATGATCCGACCGATCCAATTACCGAACGTACGGCACCTCCGAGTTCAGCACATGTTCAGCTCGATGACGATCCCCGGACTCCGATCCAGCAGGGTGTCGGGAATGAGTTCCGTCAGCACAACGGCGTGGTGACGATGATGATGTTCTACCGACGCAGGGCTTCGCCTAAGCACCACAACAATATGACCGAGGTGGAATATGGTGGAGGGCGGCACCACACACGGCTAAGGAACGATCACGAAGATCAACTTGTGTCTCTAGAGGTGCCCTCCTGCCCCCGTATATAAAGGAGGGAGGGGGGAGGTGCGGCCGGCCCCCTAAGGGTGCGCTTGGAGGAGTCCTACTCCCACCGGGAGTAGGACTCCCTCCTCTTGCCTTGGTGGAGAAGGAAAGGGGGGAGGGGAAAGAGGAAAGGGCCCCCCCCCTTCCTTGTCCTATTCGGGCTAGGGGGGGAGGGGGCGCGCGGCCTGCCCTGGCCGGCCCTCCTCTTCTCCCTCATGGCCCATGTAGGCCCATTAACCCCGGGGTTCCGTAACCCGGTACTCCGTAAAATCCTGATTTCACCGGAACGCTTCCGATATCCAAATATAGGCTTCAAATATATCAATCTTTATGTCTCGACCATTTCGAGACTCCTCGTCATGTCCGTGATCACATCCGGGACTCTGAACAACCTTCGGTACATCAAAACTTATAAACCCATAATAAAACTGTCATCGTAACGTTAAGCGTGCGGGCCCTATGGGTTCGAGAACTATGTAGACATGACCTAGAACTGTTCCCGGTCAATAACCAATAGTGGAACCTGGATGCTCATATTGGCTCCTACATATTCTACGAAGATCTTTACCGGTCAAACCGCATAACAACATACGTTGTTCCCTTTGTCATCGGTATGTTACTTGCCTGAGATTCGATCGTCGGTATCCAATACCTAGTTCAATCTCGTTCTGCAAGTCTCTTCACTCGTTACGTAATGCCTCATTCCGTAACTAACTCATTAGCTACATTGCTTGCAAGGCTTATAGTGATGTGCATTACCGAGAGGGCCCAGAGATACCTCTCCGACAATCGGAGTGACAAAACCTAATCTCGAAATACGCCAACCCAACATGTACTTTCGGAGACACCTGTAGAGCTCCTTTATAATCACCCAGTTACGTTGTGACGTTTGGTAGCACACAAAGTGTTCCTCCGGTAAACGGGAGTTGCATAATCTCATAGTTGTAGGAACTTTGATAAGTCATGAAGAAAGCAATAGCAACATACTAAACGATCAAGTGCTAGGCTAACGGAATGGGTCAAGTCAATCACATCATTCTCCTAATGATGTGATCCCGTTAATCAAATGACAACACATGTCTATGGTTAGGAAACATAACCATCTTTGATTAATGAGCTAGTCAAGTAGAGGCATAGTAGTGACATTATGTTTGTCTATGTATTCACACATGTATCATGTTTCCAGGCAATACAATTCTAGCATGAATAATAAACATTTATCATGATATGAGGAAATAAATAATAACTTTATTATTGCCTCTAGGGCATATTTCCTTCAATCAAAACAATGATCAACAAGTTACAGCAGCGACCATATCCGCACCAACCATTCTTGACATCACAATTACAACGAATAAGCTCTCCAATAGCAATGCCTTCAGAAATGGGACGACACTCAAGCGCCGCCATTGATGGGTCCAACCGCCGAAAGTTAGATCATGGGTTTTCGCCCTGGAGATCAAGTCCGAGAAAATCCGAGCAATGCCTCCAACAAGTTAATGACACAAAAACATCGCCATTACCAGGTATAACCAATTAGGCCTTGTACAATGGGAGATGCTTAGGGAGGTTCTTAGAAAACTAAACCGAGTTTTTCTAAAGCACCGGTGCCTATTTCTACATGAGAGACGCTTAGTTAAGCGTTTATACTATACAAATAAGCACTGGTGCTTAAGGAAATACTGGTTTATTTCTCTAAGCACCTCTCCTAAGCACCTTGCATTTTACAATGCCTTAGGATCTGACGTTAGGTTTTCACCCCGGAGCTCGAGACCGGTACTTGAGAAGCACCATCAAATCCCAAATCGAAGTCACCATGTAATGTCGCCACCACCTTCCGCAAACCCAGTGGCTATATGCATTTCATGGTCTTAACGTGAATGTCACGCAAGTGAATACCATGTTGGCACTAGCAGGCAACTGAGACGCAACAAGAGCCGGTCACCACCAAAGCCACCAAACAACGAAAGTCGCCGTCACATATTGTGACGGAGATCGAGGGAAGATGGCTAGGCACCGCCAAAATCCCAAGACGCGATCCTTCGACAATCCGGCACCGCCCTCATGCTCAGTCCTCGTCATCCTGGGCGGCGGAATCAGTTGACAAAACAGACTTGTCATTGCCGCTGGATCGGAAGATCCAAGATCCCCGGTCCGTCGCGGCAATCACCTGCAGACGGGATTGTGGCCACCGACCAAAATATCACTGCCACCGCTGCGCAGCCATGCCCTCCGCCTCAAGCCACCATCTATAAATGGTACCTTCGGAGCACCTCCGAGATCAGCGCCATCAAATGTCAGATCATGCCCGTTCCGCGCTGCCGCAAAGGCCTAGGCGCAACCGCACTGGCCTAGATCGGGCCATGTGGTAGTAGACCGCCACATCATCCGTGCATGGGATCCCCAACAACACAGCGAGCCACCCCGGAGCAGCAACCTGTAGAGGCATGCAGCACCGAGCCGGATTGACGTGGAGCACAGGTTGTAGATTGAATCTGATTGCAAATGGAAGCCAGCCATGCATCCCAGCCGGTGATGGATGGACATTATTTTCTGAAACTTGTTTTTAGGAGTTGGAGTTGAGAGCTGAACATATCTTGAAATTCTGAAATGAGCTAGTGGAGTTAATAGTGTTGAGGAGTGAGGGGTAGAGTTGAGAATTTGGAGGAGTGGAGTGTTGCCGAACAGGGCCTAAGTTTCTACTTTCCCATGTTATACTTGACAAACTAATGGTGATACTAAGATAAAGATATCAACATAAATTCAAGGTCGGGCATATCGTCTGATATCATTACAGAAAATAAGTAAACGAAGTTTGCTTGGAGCGCAAATTATAAGAGGTAACTTATATGCGCTGGTTGCTTCATAGAACGATTGTTCCAAAGGTAATATAGTATAAGATGCAAAAGATTAACCAAATTGTCTGCTGAAAGGTAATGGAAAACAAGAACAAATCCGCAGCTAGAAATAAATGCATATCTTATATATTGGTTGTCTGGATGCAAACTGCAGTAAAGCAATATTGGCTGCAAATCTTACCTACAACGGTGAAAACAGCTGCAATGCCTTATTAAGAATAGAGTAAGTATTATCAGTCATCTGTGATTTTGGGACACAGCACAAATGCAGTTTTGAGACACAGTACATGAAAGTCTTAATTAGTTCTGCGTTAGAGACAAATAGATTACGTAGCCAAATTAATGACATTGCTACATTTACATTAAATTCTTCCAGAATATATCTAATTTATAATTTAAAATATTTAGTAGAAAAAAAGTAAGTTAAAATATATAGTTAGTGAAGCACAGTCACATTGAAGAGCAACCATATATAGTTGGAGGTTGTTGCTGGCCGGCTGGGACACTTGTCAGAGCTCCCTCTTGGATCGGCTCCTATGGTTGTGCCTGTTGTTGGCTTCGTGGATGAGGCGGATTTGGAGCTTTTTGGTAGCTTCTCACCTCGTGATGGGTCCATTTCGGTGCCCCCGGCGTTGTCGGACTTTGAGGATGAGACCTCCGCCAAGGTTGTGTCTCCAGTGCAGAAGATCATGCCTGAGCTGCAAGTGTTGTGTCGTAAACCTGTTTCACCTCAGTCGATCGAGCAGCTAACTTCGGAGGTGATCCTGATGCCCTTACCACCCCTTGTGGGCCCTTTCACTACTAGGGAAAACCCTAGTAGTAGCGCGCGTTTTAACGATATCAGTAGCGCGAGTGGCCGCACTACTAATAAGGCGCTACAGCTAACATATAGTAGTAGCGCTTTATGTACACGCGCTACTAGTATTGACTGTATCAGTAGTGGTTTTTCAACATGCGCTACTAATAAGTAGCTGTAGCGCTTTTCTTTGCCTGCGCTACTGCTGTATCTTTCAATATTTTTTCTCTGCTTCCTATTGATCTAGAATAGTACCCCGTTTTAATAAACTGCAATTTCACATATATCAGATAACAATATCATTAACCACAATACCATATAGTCATACAGTAGTCATACAATATCATTAAGCATTATAGGTACTCATATATAGTCAACATGCATCCTCCACATATATGGTTCATACAGGAGCATATATGGTAAGAAGTATTAGGTAGTCATATAGCATATAGCAGTCTACTAGGGTTAGTCATACAGCCACACACATATGCAGTTCTAGATAATATCGATGACGACCATCATCCTTAAGCCATGGCGGTGGGTGTTCCTGATAGTAACTAGGATGGCCTGTCCAACACGAAGATTCATGCCAACGAGGAAGTTCTTCCACCCAACCGAGCTGAAGTGTGTGCGACCGTCCGTGTCCACGCTATACGCACAGGTGGTGACGGAGCCCCTTGCAGTAAGGCGTATTCCAGCAGAGCCTTCTTCATCAGGCTCGATACCCCAACTCACATATAGGCTCTTTGGCAATTTATGAATAAGAAAAACATATCAATTAATAAGTAGCCTCGCACATACTCTTGCAAATATATTTCCACTAAGTATAGGTTTCTACACTATCAGAAACAGTACTACATTTCTACTAAGCTTGAATTCTACTAAGCATGTAATCGGATTGTACACTAAGTATAACATACTAACATGCCGATCCACCATGGTAGTTGTCAGGCGGGTCACCATTGGCACCCCGACAAAGTCAGCACGTGGTGGATTATGTCCCATAAGTTGCACACCTCGTCCTCGCTCAGCCTTATTCTTCGAGTATAGATGGCTTCATCAAGTGGGTCCTCATCATCTTCATCCGTGTTGAGATAAATGACGGCCAGTTTGGGTCTTTCTGCTCTGAAGGAGAAGCTGATCAACTCACCACCAGTGATACCCATGAGGGAGATGAAGCGGTTCCATCCATATCCTCTGATCTGTGACATATTTCGTCCTTTCTTGACCTACATAGTGTATGGGCCCCCAGGAGCCTCAAAGGTCACGGTGTCTCTGGTCAGATTGTTGAATTCCAACCTCACATTGCATGGGACGATCGGTGTATACACAATGCATTAATGCCAATAACACTAAAACCAAAATAGTTGTTACAAGTTTCATATATTTTGTTACCGCCGCAGGAAGAAAACTCGGCTGGAAGTAGATGCTGAACAACGTGCCAGTTGCAAGGCTGCTGGCGCATCTTGACTTGCACAGTCGACATGGTGGTGGTGGTGGTCGTGGTGGTGTCACCATTTTCCTAAAGAAATATTAGAAAAGGATTAACGATCCACTTCAGAGGAAAAATACGGCATGACCTTTGCTAAAAAAGGACATATGAGCGCCTGAAATTTGCCGGAACGAAAATTAATCAACACTCCGGCAAAAACATAGGCCACTCGGAGCTGCTACCTGCAAACATGGTCACTTGGACAAGCACATATCCTATTTGAGAAACATTAGATATACATGTTTATATCTACATCATATCAACAATTCTTGAGCAACACTAAATAAACTAGTTGTACTAAAAAAATCTACATCATCATCTATTCAAAATGTTCTATACCTAAAACATCTACATCATCATCCACTATTACTATTTCTTTTACTAAACCCTAAAAATATGCCCTAAGTTCACAATATAACAAGTATAGAACATTTTTTCAAATTCTACCAACTAAAAATTTTCATTACTAAAATTTCTAATCAAAAGACCTAAAATTTCCTATTCTATTCAAAACACCTAAAATAGGCTAAAAATGTATTCTATTGCAGAACCTACATTCTACAATGTCTACATTCTAAAATCTACATTTAAACTACCTACATTCTACAAGAACAGAGAGAAGAGAGGGAGGAGGGCCAGGAAGGAGGGAGGGAGGAGGGGTAGGAAGGAGGGAGGGAGGAGTGGGAGGAAGGAGGGAACAGATGGGAAGGATGGGGAGGGAGGAGGAGGGAGGTGGTGACAGCGAGGGGGGGGGTGACGGCAGCGGGATGGAGGAGGGAGGGGGTGGCGGCCAGCGGGGTGGAGGAGGAGGGGGCGACGGCCGGTGGCGGGATGGAGGAGGGAGGGTGCGATGGCTGGCAACGGGATGAAGGAGGGAGGGGGCAAAAATGCGGCGGCGGCAGACGACAGGGCCTGTGCGGGGGAGAGTGAGTTGGAGCAGAGAGAGAAGAGTGAGGGGCGGTCTAGTGATAGGATGACTTTTGCAGTAGCGTGTATCTAGGTAATACGCTGCTGCTAAACGCCCTAGCAGTAGCGCCTTACTATAAAAAGCGCTACTGTAAGCATGCAAAAATACATTGTCTGTCAATGCAAAAATACATTGGCCATCAGTGATCTTTTTGTGTATAATCTGAATTGTCAATATGAGTCCTCTCCGGTAGGAACCGGAGAAGAATCATATTGCGTCCACAAATTCTACACATAGAGTTCAATGACGACCAGGTGGTTGTGATAGTTTGAGAAGTAACATATTTAAGGTGGTAAACACCCTGTTCGCGGAGCAAGGTGGGACTAGGCCTGTGGACTAAACTTAGCAGTAGCGAGCTTTATAAAAATGCACTACTGCTAACATCAACAGCAGTAGCGCGGTAAGGAATACAGCGCTACTGCTGTAACTAGCTTGACGGCGAAGTCATGGAAATTATAGCAGTAGTCCGGTTTACAGAGGACGCGCTACTGCTATTTTTCTTTCAGCAGCGCGTTTTTCTAGCACGCGCTGCTGCTAAATAGCAGTAGCGACGTATTTTGAAGAGCGCTGCTGGTAAGATTCTGTGTATAAGGTTTTTCCTAGTAGTGTTGCCGGGCATCGTCCAGCCTCCCTTTCGGTGTCGTGGAGCGCGGAGTTTTAGATGATGTGGTTCCTACAAATGATGTGGTTGTTGCGTCTAAAGTGCACGATGTTGTTCCTACACCTGTGCACGATGCTCTCCTCGACAAAGAGATTTGTGACCTCCTAGTAGCTTTGGGGGCTGCTGACCCTGGATCTGGGAAGACGATTGGTTGTCTCCTGAAGGAGAAGGCCATCAGGGATAAGAAGAGAGGTGGTGCTAGTTCGCGACCCATCATCTTGAAGGAGAAATCAGATAAGTGCAGAAGCAAAAGCAAGAAGAGCAACACTATAATAAGAAAGGCGTCCGCAGTTGCTTGATGATGATGTTGATGATGATGATGGTTATGTTGTGGGGCAGTTCTATGAGGTTGCGTCTCATATGCCGGCAGTTGGTATGGTTAGTGTGTTGGGGGTGTTTTCATGTTTGCTCTGGTGGTTTTGTGGCCTCATGATTCGGGAGTAGTCCGCTTGCAGCATGGGATTGTTGCTTGGTTACTTTTCGTTGTCAAGTTGTAACGGTTTTCATCTGGTTTTTCGCAATTAACTGGGCAACTCTCCTCTTCTTAGTTAATGTATCATGCAAAGCTTTTGCCTCTGTTTTTTTTTACACAAGGTGAATGTACAAAAAGAGTATTTAGCTGAGGAATAGTTTACAGACCAATACTTACCACTGAATAATGCCTCAAAATAAAGGTACACTCCAGCCAATTATAAATTTAGCAGAACAAAAAAGAGAGATAAGTTAAAATTTTGCAATATATATGGAAGATAAAAGACGATACTCTTAGCCTGAAAATTATATCTCAAATTCTCAAGCCTCCTTTGGTTCATAGGGTAGGAAAATCGTAGGAATAGAAAAGTCATAGGAAATGAAATGACATGTATCTCAAATCCTATGAGTAGGAATTGGAAAGGAGGTGCCCTTTGATTCACATCATAGGGATTTTTTTCATTGAGTCTAGACTAATGTTTATTTTCCAATAAAACGTAGAGGATAGGAAGAATTCCTCTAGAGAAATAGGATTTCGTTCCTACAAACCAAAGGGCTATAAAGGAATTTTTTCTATAGAAATAATATCCTATGAAATTCCTGCAACATTCCTCTAAACCAAAGAAGGCCTCAATGGCTATCCCATGTTCTATACATCAAACCGACCAATAATATCATCTAGCCTTAGGCCATATTAAAGCCAGCATTAAAGGAGCTTACCTTTCAAAAGGTACTACTACTACATGTAATATGGCCATTCCACTGTCAATGTTTTCTAAACATGATACAGAGTAGGAATGATATCCTTGTTACTTTTTTTGCGCGATTTTCTCAATCTTTCAAGGACAATTGATCTACATACTACCCAAAAAAATATGCACACATGAGTATTTAGATTTCTAATAACATGCGAACGTACAAACAACTTAGAAGTTTCTTCACTTGCTGAAAGACACACATTTAGATGGATTATTCTGTATGTCCAAAGAAGTTTCCAAATTTAACTGTTTGATATATTCTGCTCTCCAAGTAATTAAATCGATCGTATAACTTGTTGATAGGAAAATGCAGCAAGGAATTTATCCATACATCTATTTTGTAACATGTATTCCATTGCTATTTTCTATGCCTAATTAGTACTTCAAATATAAAGATTACTTAATTACATAATCACACTCAATACCCTTACACCAAATTTCAGTAATTCTGGTAAATATGTTACCTGTCAAGGTACGCTTTCCCATCTCTAATAGTATGATCCCGATCTTGCAAGGGTTGTATTTGTACACAATGCTCAGCTTGAGAAATAGATGAACTAATAATTAGGGAAAACAAATTGAATTTTTTTCCACGAAGAACAACTAATATCTCTTGTTGCTGTATTGCAGATATGCATGAAGACTCGCAGTGTGCCACAAGACCATGTTGTACGTACTATTTACCTTCCAACCTGCTGCAAGCCTGCAACTGCACTGTGCTGCTTTTTAGCAAGGGTGATATGGATAAGCAGCTGTAGGGCGACCTCTGCTGGAAGTATATGCCCTCAACTCCACGGAGCTGCCTGATATTGACAGCGTGTGCATACCTCAAGAGATGGAGGACGATGCTGGCAGCTGGCTGCATGGCTCGGAGAGAAACGCGAGGTTACCGCCGAAGACTCGACGATGTCCATCGATTTAGGTTATCTGAAGCCAGAAGATACACTTTTCAATGTAAACACGGAACACTGGAAGCAAATTCGTGGAGTCTGCTCTCTAGCAGGCGATCGATCTTTAGCTCTCGCGAACCTCCTCCTCCGTCAAGAAAGGTAGAAACCCTAAACCTCGCCGCCAGCCGCCCCTCCCCGCTTCGCCGCCGCCGGAGGGGACACCGGCGAAGCCCGCGTGGTCCCCAGGGAAGGTGGCGGCGGGGCGTCCTCGTCATTTTCGCGCAGATCTCGCGGCGGTCGGTGGAGCGCGACGGAGTTCCACGGGTGGCTGGCGCCTGCTGCCCGTGGGGCGGCGTCCCTCACGGTGGCAGGGCTGCCCCTGAACGACGCTTGGTGATGGCCACGTGGCGGCGCGCGGGTGGACCGGATCTGGGCTTCCGGTCTGTGTCCTCGTCGGGTCAGCGCTTGCTGTTGCCCTCGGTCATGAGGCTCTCGAGACGGGCCGAGCGCCGGTGGTGCTGGCCAGGACGCATGCTGGTAGCGCCCTACTTCATCTCGCGTCGTCTTGCTGGCCAATGGTGGTGGTTGTCTTCTTCATCAGAGATGGCCAGCCAGAGGCTTGGTGATCGGATCTCGGGATCCATCATCTAGTCCCGGCTGCGAGTTGGGGAAACTTGGTTGCCGGTGAAAACCGAGCCGTTGGCAGGCGATGGTGGCGTTCTACGCCGTTACCTTGATGGAGGCATCATCGTGTAACTACTGTCGACCCACTCGTGCTGCTCTGGAGGAAACCCTAGGATCTGGTGTTCCAGATCGGATGATGGCGGCAATGCGGTGTCGTTTCTCTCTTGGGAGCATTGTTTGTGGAGCAGCGCTGGAAGTCAGAGGCAGGAGGTGGAGCGGCTTCGTCTTGCACGGAGCTTTGATGGAGATGTCAAGTCATGCCTCACCGACAGGTGCTACGCTTTGTCATGCCTGGTCGGCAGGTGCTACGCACGACAGATTCTTCAAAGACTTCAAGCTGTGTCGGCTGGTGGTACTTGGTAGCATGGTGCTGAGGTGTATTAGTGGCGACCGCGACGTGCTCAGCTGTTTGCGCGCAGGGAGGAGGTGTCGTTGGGCGCCGTGGTGGCGTCGATGATAGCTAGCCCGAGCAAGGTTGATGCGTCAGTACAGTTCTGAAGATGGAGCGGTGGCAGTTGACGGCGGCGGCCTCAGAGAGCACGCCGGACCGGCGAGACCCATGCCCGGCAGGCGTCCTGGATGGGTCCTCAGGTCTTAAATGTTAGGTTTGGCTGCGATGTTTGTTTGGTATTAGGCTCAAGCTATCTGCGCGCCTTCATCAACTGGATAGGTGTAATGATAGTTTGTTGCTTAGACGGCGGCTTTAGGCTTACCGTGCTATTACTTTGTAAGGTCTTATGAAAATATGCATCGCTCAGATGCAGAGACCGGGTCATCCTTCTTTTCTAAAAAAAACCATATACGTACATGCCATCCAATGGTGAGATATCATTAATAAGCAGATAGGATGCATCCGACTATCCGAGTACAACATCCCGGTAGTTTTCTTAGGATTAACGTGAAGACTCCAATGGTGCCTCCAACTGGTTTTCGTCTTAAAAAAAAAGCAAAAGTTGAGACGAGTGTTGATCAAAACTGCAAGTCGAAGGTGATGGACAATTTTTTTTTAAAAAAAAGGAGGAATACCCCCGGCCTCTGCATCTGGGCGAGATCTAGCCTTTGACTTCCCACGGACGGGCTTTGATCAGTGGACCTGTCCACCCGGTTGTGTTATGTCGGCCCATAGGGACACCTAGGAGCAAGATCCGGGCCAAACCCACATCAACATCCCCTCCGTAGATCCGGCCAGCGTCTGCTTTCCTCCAGTGCCGGGCGGCGGAGCCGTCCGTGAGGGGGGCCACACCCCGGAGACGCGTGCCACCTCTTCAGACATGCCACCACACCCCCTCGCATGTATAAGGGTCCGGTGCGACGCTCCAATGGCATTGCTACCTCCTAGGGCCCCCGTCCCACCTAACCCTAGAGCGGTTGACCACGAGATCTAGCCCTTTGACTTCCCACGGCGGGCTTTAACCAGTGGACCTCTTGACCCAGTTGTGTTAGGTCAGCTCACTGGGACACCTAGGAGCAACATCCCCTCCGTGTAGACCCGACGCGTCCGTGTAGTCGAAGGTGATGGACAATTTTATTTAGAAAAGGAGGAATACCTCCGGCAAGTGCACGACGATGCATACAACCATTTTATTAATTATTAACACAAGACGTTACAAAGTCGTAGAACAGTAAGACCAAAGCCACCATCTAAGCAACATCTGCCGCTACTCCTATCCAGTTGATGAAGGGGCGCTGATAGTCTGGGTCTAATACTAAACAAACCTCGCAGCCAAACCTAACACCTAAGACCTGAGGTCCCAACCAGAACGCCTGCCGGGTATGGGCGCCCACCAGTCCGGGTGTGGTCCTCAACCAGGACGTCTGCCGGGTATGAGGCTGCCGCAACCACCTGCCACCAATCCATCTTCAGAGATGTACTGCTCCATCGACGATGCCCGGTCTAGCTGCCGCCGCCGCCACCACGACGCCAGACAGCGTCGATCTCCTGCGCGTGTCCATCAGCACACATCTGACGCCAAGCCTCCGTTGCTCCATGCCGCCAAGAGCCGCCGCCATGAATATGTAGAAAGAAAAACAGCTCCACCGAAGAAGCCATCCGCTGGTCCCTCAAGCCCTAGTGCATCTTCAAGAATGCCGCCCCCAAGGGGGTAACGACACATGAATGCCGCCGTCATACGATCAACTGATCTAGGGTTTCCCCGGGAGGTATTGGGTGGGTTTGCGGTTTGTACCTCGATGATGCCTTCATGAAGGAAATGATGATAAGGGCATCGTCATCACCGGCTCCGGCCAACGACCGAAGACCAAGTTTTCACTCGGATCTGTCCCAAGAAATCCACCCGACTACTTGTGCACTGTCTCGACCGCCTTCAAAGCCCCATCTAGCCGCCTAGATCCGGCGACCTACCGCAACAGCAGTGCCACCATAGGAGCCCTGGCACATAGGCCACTGCCTGAATGCGCCATCACTGGAGCCTGGGAGGAGGACTTCCACCCCACCTCGCCAAACCGCGAGAGCGGCCGAGATCGATCCCCCCCCCCTCCCCGCTTATCACCGTCTCTGATCAGAACAAATCCGTGGCCAAACCACTAGATGGCTGACGCAGATCCTCCTTGGATATGGACTGCACCACGCCATGCCGCCGTGGGAAGCCTGAGCTTCACCCGCCGCCGCCGTCCCAAGATCCTGATCTGGCCAGCCTGGACCTCCACGGCGCCCTCTTCACGTCGTCGCTGCCGGCTCGCCACCGGGCAACCACGCCGCCGCCCAAGGCCTCCACCCGGAGCATGCCATCGCGCCACCCTAGATCAAATCGCCATTGCGCCGTCACGCGCGTGGAGGTCCCGCCCCACCCCCTCCGACGCGATCGAGGGAGGAGAGCCTCCGTCACCGCCGTCGACCACCGGGCTTAGCCCAGTGGCGTCCTTCGATGGCGGCGGAGGGAAGAGAGGAAGGTGGTGGTAACCCTGACGGCTAGGGTCTGAAGAGCCGCCCGAGTCGCCCCAGACGGGGACGACGCGGGGGCAGGGAGCTGCCTACAGTTCTTTGAGGTGATGGACAATTAGCTGACTATCGTGCCTGTTGTTCCAGGCTGGCTGCCATATTCCCATTATAGAAGTGTAACTATTATATCAATCTCCAAGCCACACTATATTATCCGTTAGTCGGTTCATCAAGGAATTGAGTTTTTTTCTTGTATATACAATTATACATGTACTGAATCCTCACTGAAGAACCTATTTATTAGTAAGTTTGTAACATTGATGCTGATGCAAGTCCAAAAGGAAAGTGGTAATACTATATATTTTTATTTTGGGAATCCAGATATCTGACATCAGATTAACCAAAAAAGGAAACCACATGATGAACGTACTATTCTGGCTGGCAATTATCAACTTTATGATCCACAAAGCAACGTCAGCAATAAGTACATACATTCAAAGTAAACGAGGAAGGATGGAAATGCATCAAAATTACAAAGAACCTTGTCCCAAAATGTATGAGGAATTGAGATGAGCTAATATACATATGCTAAAGTTACCTGACAGAAGATGATCAAGCTACCTGATAGAAGACTTACCCCTTATTATTCTTTTTGTGCAACCAAGCTTAATATGAAATGGCATACATAAAGAGATAAATATAACACTTGAAATCTGAAAAAGGTTGCAATAAAATGATGAGAAAACAACATGATTCTTGTTGGCAAATACAAAGCAGTGTTTTAAATAACGGGCTATAGCCGGCTATTAGCAGACTATTATACAGGAATATCCTTTAGCGGCACCCTATTAAAAAAGCTATAATGGTGCTATAGCCGGCTATTTAAAAATATGAAATAAAAAGAGCAAGTAAATAATAACACGACATTTCAACTGAACTCACAGTAGCCTAGGAGGCATGCCGTTAAGAGAAAAATAAATCATTAATACAGGTCATGGAAGCTTTTGTCTCAGAGAATATAATATATATCTGCAGCATTGAGTGTGTTTACTTTAACATAAACTGTACAGGTTTGTAATCTTAGATTTAACCTGCAGTTCAGAACGGTGGAGAAGACGCATGGTCCCAGGAGACCCAACGATGTGAGAACCAACTAGTTGTGCCGCCTCTTTAGACATGCCACCACACCATCCCGCATGTATGAGGGTCTGGTACGATTCTCCGGTGGGATTGCTACCCCAGGGCCCCCCGTCCCACCTAACCCTGAAGCGGTTGACCATGAGATCTAGCCCTTTGACTTCCCATGGACGGGCTTCGACCAGTAGGCCTCTCCACCCGGTTGTGTTAGGTCAGCCCATGGGGACACCTAGGAGCAACACCCGGGCCAAACCCACATCAACATCCCCTCTGTGTAGACCCGACGCGTCCTTTTCCCCCTCCAGGTGCCGGCGGAGGCGCCGTCCGTGAGGGGGGCCACATCCCGGAGACGCGTGCCGCCCCTTCAGACATGCCACCACACCCCTTCGCATGTATGAGGGCCCGGTGCGACGCTCCAATGGCATTGTTCCCCCCAGGGCCCCCGTCCCGCCTAACCCTAGAGCGGTTAACCATGAGATCTAGCCCTTTGACTTACCACGGACGGGCTTTGACTAGTGGATCTCTCGACCCGGTTGTGTTAGGTCAGCCCACAGGGACACCTAGGAGCAACATCCCCTCCGTGTAGACCCGACGCATCCGTTTCCCCCCTCCAGGTGCCGGCGGTAGCGCCGTCCGTGAGGTGGGCCACACGCCGGGGAAGCGTGCTCCTCTTCAGACATGCCACCACACCCCCCCCCCCAAAGGTATGAGGGCCCGCTGCGACGCTCCGGTGGCATTGCTACCCACCCCCATGGCCCCCGTCCCGCCTAACCCTAGAGCGGTTGACCAACAGATCTAGCCCTTTGACTTTTCACGGGCTTTGACAGTGGACCTCTCCGCCCGGTTGTGTTAGGTCATCCCATAGGGACACCTAGGAGCAACATCCAGGCCAAACCCACAGCAACATCCCCTCCGAGTAGACCCGACGCGTCCGTTTCCCCCCTCCAGGTGCCGGCGGCGGTGCCGTCCATGAGGGGGGGCACACCTCGGAGATGCGTGCCGCCTCTTCAGACATGCCACCACACCTCCCCCCCCAGGGCCCCCGTCCCGCCTAACCCTGGAGTGGTTGACCACGAGATCTAGCCCTTTGACTTCCCAAGGACGGGCTTTGACCAATGGGCCTCTCGACGTGTATGTGCTAGGTCTGCCCATAGGAACAGCTAGGAACAACATCCGGGCAGAACCCACAGCAACATCCCCTCCGTGTTGACCCGACGGGTCCGTTTCCCCCCTCCAGGTGCCGGCAGCGGCGCTGTCCGTGAGGGGGGCACACCCCCGGAGACGTGTGCCGCCTCTTTAGACATGCCACCGCACCACCCCACATGTATGAGGGCATGTTGCGACGCTCCGGTGGCATTGCTACCCTCCCTAGGGCCCCAGTCCCGCCTAACTCTGGAGCGGTTGACCACGAGATCTAGCCCTTTGACTTCCCACGGAAGGGCTTTGACCAGTGGACCTGTCCACCCGGTTGTGTTATGTCAGCCCATAGGGACACCTAGGAGCAACATCCGGGCCAAACACACAGCAACATCCCCTCCGTGTAGACCCGATGCGTCCGTTTTCCCCCTCCAGGTGCCGGCGGCGGAGCCGTCCGTGAGGGGTGCCACACCCCAGAGACGCGTGCCGCCTCTTCAGACATGCCACCACACCCCCTCGCATGTATGAGGGCCCGGTGCGACGCTCCGATGGCCTTGCTACCTCCTAGGGCCCTCGTCCCGCCTAACCCTAGAGCGGTTGACCACGAGATCTAGCCCTTTGACTTCCCACGGCGGGCTTTGACCAGTCGACCTCTCGACCCGGTTGCATTAGGTCAACCCATTGGGACACCTAGGAGCAACATCCCCTCCGTGTAGACCCGACGCGTCCGTGTAGTCGAAGGTGATGGACAATTTTATTTAGAAAAGGTGGAATACCCCCGGCCTCTGCACGACGATGCATACTGCCATTTTATTAAGTATTAACACAAGATGTTACAAAGTCGTAGAACAGTAAGACCAAAGCCAGAATCTAAGCAACATCTGCCGCTACTCCTATCCAGTTGATGAAGGGGCGCTGATAGTCTGGGCCTAATACCAAACAGACCTCGCAGCCAAACCTAACACCTAAGACCTGAGGTCCCAACCAGAACGTCTGCCGGGTATGGGCACCCACCAGTCCGGCGTGCTCCTCAACCAGGACGCCGGCCGGGTATGAGGCCGCCGCAACCACCTGCCACCAATCCATCTTCAGAGATGTACTACTGCATCAACGTTGCCCGGTCTCACTACAAGAAATATGTCAACTAGTGACCTTTTGTCAGTGACCCTGGAAGAATTGGTCATAGATCTATGACCATTTCAGACAAATTGGTCAAAAGCTGTTCGAGGGGCTCCAGACCCTAAACCATTGCGACCATTTTGGTCAGAAAGGTCGTAATTTCCTTACACGAAAAGGTCACAAAGCAAACAGTGCTAGTCCGCTGCCTTATTTCTAGTTGTTAATGACCAATATTGTAGGTTTTAGGGGGGTTGTGATGACTAGGCGCCATCTCATCAGTTTTGCCTATGTGTCATGTCCATGTGGCGGTTTTTGCACGAGGTTGTGAAGCAACCTATATTTCTGTTATTCCCAAAATTCCAAAAAAATTCTCATAAATTATTTGGGTCATATCTTCGTCAAATATGTAAAAACCTTCCTTGCCTAGTTCAAAAAAATTCAAAAATATTCATTTTCCTATTCTGATCAGAGCAGCACTTTGTGAAGGAAGTACCACTTTGGCATGTCCAAATGGTATCAATTTTCTACAGTGCTTTCCAATGCCCAAATAACCATCCTCCACCAAATGCTAGCTCAATCCATTCATTATTTTGAGCCCAGCTTCAACATTCGTATTTATGTCCAGTGTGGTACTTTCTAAAGCAAGTACCACCTAGGCTCCTCCTTTTGAGGTGAAAATTTGTGAAGACGGTCTTCTTAGTAACTGATCATCCTCAGCCAAAACTCACGCCCGTTAGCCGTGTGCATTTCCCGTACCGCAAATCAAACATTTGGCTGCTTATTCATGTTTGAGCATCAATCGGTCTCCTCGTGAGAATCTTATGTTGTGATTTTCTTCCTAGCACCTACCTGGGGAGTGCCCAGCCCACTAGACATGCCTAGGCCGCCCAGAACACATGGCAACGCCACAGTCACGCGGTGACCACGCGGCGGTCATGCGAGCTTACGCGCTCTAGAGTTGGGGCCCACGGCCACCGTCCAAACCTCGATGTCTCGCCATCAAACCATGTATTTATGATTTAATAGATACTTATTTACCTAGAAATGATTTTTGGAAAAAATAAAGAGCAAACTATGAGGCAGCTGCAGTTCAAATTTGACCCGCTTCCAGCTGAATCGACAACAATTTGTCTTTTTCACCAGAGGTGGATCGAAAATTTTGACACCCAACCAGTTTGTCAATTGTGCATTATATATGGCCTAGTATTTTATAAAATTGATTTGATCCATTTTTACAACAATTATTTGGTAGTTCCTTCACAAAAAAACCACCTTTTGGGCACTCGGAAAATGAATTCCGTGCAAAAAAAATGAAAACTTCCTTAGGCAACATTGTTTGGAATTCCAAGATGTACCCTTGTGCACAATATGAGATCATTTGAACAAACTATGCCATGAATGTGGCCATAAGATTGATCATTTGGCTTGAAAGCCATGAATCTTCACGCATGATAGCTCATTTCTGAGAACACTTCTTTAAAATAATTTCCGTATTGCAAGTTATTATTTTTTCTGGAAACTTGGTAACATATAATGACACAATGCGAAGGTTTTCCAATATTTTGATTTTTTTCTGAATTTTTTATGCCCGTTTCAAAATGCGGTCAAAACGGCGGGCTTGACCGTTCCTACCTAGTGGTTGAATCTTGGAAATTTTTTGATGTTTCTCTGATTAAATAGGTACTTATGTAACTAGAAATGATTTTTGGAAAAAATAAATAGCAAACTACGAGGTAGTTGCAGTTCAAATTTGACCCGCTTCCAACTGAATCGACGGCAATTTGTCTTTTTCACCAGAGGTGGATCAAAAAATTTTACACCCAACCATTTGGTCAATTGTGCATTAAATATGGACTAGTATTTTAGAAAAATGATTTGGTCCAATTTTTTGACAATTATATGGTAGGTCCTTCACAAAAAAACCTCATTTGGGGCACTCGACAAATGGAAAATGAATTTTTCGTGCAAAGAAAATGAAAACTTCCTTAGGAAACATTGTTTGGAATTCCAAGATGTACCCTTGTGCACAATATGAGATCATTTGAACAAACTATGCCATGAATGTGGCCATAAGATTGATCATTTGGCTTGAAAGCCGTGAATCTTCACGCATGATATCTCATTTATGAGAACACATTTTTAAAATAATTGCCATATTACAAGTTTGTTATTTTTCTTAGGAACTTGGCCACATATAATGACACAATGCGAAGGTTTCCCAATTTTCTGATTTTTTTTGAATTTTTTATGCCCGTTTCAAAATGCGGTCAAAACGGCGGGCTTGACCGTTCCTACCTAGTGGTTGAATCTTGGAAGTTTTTTGATGTTTCTCTTCTTAAATAGGTACTTATTTAACTAGAAATGATTTTTGGAAAAAAAATTAGCAAACTACGAGGCAGCTGCAGTTCAAATTTGACCCGCTTCCAACTGAATCGACGGGAATTTGTCTTTTTCACCAAAGGTGGATCAAAACTTTTTACACCCAACCATTAGGTTAATTGTGCATTAAATATGGCCTAGTATTTTAGAAAAATGATTTGGTCCAATTTTTTGACAATTATATGGTAGGTCCTTCACAAAAAACCTCATTTTGGGCACTCAAAAAATGGAAAATGAATTTTCCGTGCAAAGAAAATGAAAACTTACTTAGGCAACATTGTTTGGAATTCTAAGATGTACCCTTGTGCACAATATGAGATCATTTGAACAAACTATGCCATGAATGTGGCCATAAGATTGATCATTTGGCTTGGAAGCAATGAATCTTCACGCATGATATCTCATTTCTGAGAACATTTTTTTAAAATAATTGCCATATTACAAGTTTGTTATTTTTCTTGGGAACTTGGCTACATATAATGACACAATGCGAAGGTTTCCCAATTTTTAGATTTTTTTTGAATTTTTTATGCCTGTTCCAAAATGCGGTCAAAACGGCGGGAATGACCATTCCTAGCTAGTGGTTGAATCTTGGATTTTTTTGGTGTTTTTCTGATTAAATAGGTACTTATGTACCTAGAAATGATTTTTGGAAAAAATAAATAGCAAACTATGAGGCAGCTGCAGTTCAAATTTGACCCGCTTCCAGCTGAATCGGCGGGAATTTGTCTTTTTCACCAGAGGTGGATCAAAACTTTTTACAGCCAACCATTTGGTCAATTGTGCATTAAATATGTACTAGTATTTTAGAAAATTAATTTGGTACAATTTTGCAACAAATATATGGTAGGTCCTTCACAAAAAAAGTAATTTTGGGCACTCAGAAAATGAAAAATGTTTTTTTTTTCAAAAAACTCATTTCTCATGACATATTTTTAAAGATATTTATCTTATTTCATGTTTGCTACTTTTCTTGAAAAGTTATTCACATTTGGTGACACAATGAGAAGGTTTTTCATTTTCTTTTTGAATTTTCTCAGGTCATAAAATAGCTGATATGATTTTAACACGCTATTTTTTGTCAACTACGACCAATTTAAATGGTCATAACATTAGTCTTGCATTATGGTTGGTCCGTGGACGTCTCACGTGGATCGTGCATGGAAAGCCGTCGGATACTCGCGGATCCAACGGCAGTCCTCGGCCCACCACACCAACCCCAAGCCCACCTAAGCCGAAACCCTAGCTATACTCGTGGGCGCTTCCATCCACCCCCCGCCTCCTTTCTTTCTCTGTATCCTTTCTTTCTCTGCCTCTCGCTCCCTCACGCACCCACAATCCCTCCCCCGAAACCCTTGCTGCCGCCACCTACGCCTCTTGCTCCGGCGTGTTCCGGCGGGCCTCGCCGACTGTGCCCCAGCCGAGCTCGGCGTGCCCTCCTGCTCAAGCTGCTCCAGCCACTAGCGGCGCCTGCCCGCCTTGGCATCCCGCGCCCGCCGCCCCTAGGTCCTTCACCAGCGCGGCCTACCGCAGCTCATACACCGCCTCCTCGTTCGTCATCCGCGTCACCACCAGGCTCGGCCTCGGCGCCGCGCCGCCCCTCGACCTCCATGCCACGGCGGGGAGCAAGCCACCGCCCATGAGTACTTCAGACGTCGCATCCACCACCTTCGTCGCCAGATCCAAAGCAGGTGCACGCGGATCCATCTCCTCCGTCGCCATAAGCTCGTCTCTTGCGCGCGGATCCACTCATCTGATCCCGTGCTCGCTGCAGATTTCGGGCGGAGATGGAGGTGGCGCTGCAGGCGTGTGATGCCGCGGACTCGGTCTACAAGGGAGAGGACGCGGCGAATCTCATCCTCAGCTACACCGGCTCCACGCCCTCCATGGTGTGCTCTGCTCTGCCCTGCTCTGAGTAGGCTCGTTATCTTTGTCTTGTTGGGTACTACTTAGCTTTCATGTATTTACTGCAAGATTCTGGACTTGGTATGATGCGTTTGTCCCTGCCTAGATTAATTAGTGTACCGATCGGGGAAGTTGGTGGCCTAGAATCAGAGATGCTAGCTTGTCCCCAGTGCTCAGTTTGATAATTAAGCACTCATCACTGTAGCAATCAATAAATTATGTGTAGGGCTGCCCTCTTAATTTAGGCATCTACTTCCACTTTATTATTTAAAACATGAGAGCAGGGGTCAGGCGTAGCTCTTTGTTACCTACCAGTTTTTTATCCATTTCTAAGCAGGAAACAGCCATCCTATCTGTAGTTGGTTCCCCTGATTCCCCATTTTGCTTCCGTATGATACATTTAGAGCTGATATGGGTTATACTCTGCTGATCTACCTTTGGTTTACATACAGCTTGGCAAGGTACTGCGGGCCAAGAAGGTCCTAAATGACAAGGCACAACCAGCACCAAACTGTGTAAACTTCTCAAGCTACGAGCAGCTCGTGTGGGGTGACATCCCAGAACTGCAATGGGGTTGACACTCTGCTCATATGCATTTTAGCTCTTTTGCTTTTAATCTGTTAGTAGTGGTCACCATTATATATTGCCTGTGAATAAGTATTTCAACTCATTCGCATTGAATCTGTTAACAACAGTCGCAAATACTTGTTTGCTTCATGATTATATGTTGCCATGATGATTTAAGACGATTAGCTGATGCTGAACAAGTTATATCATTCTGACCATGTGAATTTGTTAGTGGTGCACTTACTTTCAGAAGTAGCATTTACACTGCAGCTCCTTGCATATATATGACACTGCTTGGTACATGTAAAATGGTTATGGCATTCTCATCTCTGAGCATATTCTGTAACTGTAGCCTGCAAGGGGATTGAGCATATATGCATTTTAGAAATACTACTGTTTTCAGTTGACAGACTCAAATAATGCAGCATGCATTGTCCTTTTCCCTGCACAAATAATGCAGTATGAGATGTGTGACCACATCATGTAATTATGCGCTGATGCAAGTTGTTTTTGGCTGTAATTTAAAGGAGTTGCTCATGCTGGTAGCCTTGACATGTAGGATATCTATAGTTTCTATTGCTCATGCTCATCCGCAAGCTTTTGGATTTATTGTTAGTCAGATTTCTGTTTTACTTCTGTTTGGTTCTAGGATCTGTGGGTCGTGAGCAAAATTAAAAGCATTTGTGTTGTTGTGATTCTTGAACGGTGTCAATGGTCGTGTACAGGAGTCTTTTGTAGTATAAAAAGGGCCACTATCAGTCGTAGGATTTGGATTCATGTTGTGAAGATCATGAATATATATCTTATTTTGCTGCTCTATGCCTCATTCGTGTACAGATTCCCTAGCAGTATTTTTTTTCGTCTGCCACTTGCGACTGCCGGGTTCCTGATGTGCTTCTCATGCCCCGCAGACCATTGACCTGTACGTGGTTTTCGACGTGGCCACTGCCCTACTTCAGGTAAAATTTCACACTTTGATGAGGATTCATGAGCCCTGATTTGGGATAGACAAGTGTAGCATACTGAGTTCAGGAAATCAATTATGTGGCACGACACCTATTAGGTGATTCGTGAACACACAACCAGGATGATTCCTATCCTACCTATGTTGTGCTTATTGCTTCCAAGCTAGTGATGGCGGTCGCAGGTGCAGTACCTGCTGGTTAGTACCTGCTGGTTGTTACTATCGCTGGCAGTTAGTGTTCAACATCTATCGCTTTAGCACCAAGCGACTAAACAATGTTTTGGTAAAGCTTTCAGAAATCAGTTTGCAGTGTTGAATCAGTACACATCTTTTACCTTCAATTTGGTAGTATGAAAAACACATTAGTGAATCTGATTAACTTTGACATATTTTCTCTATTAACTTGCACTGGATTGGTACCCGTGATTGCCTTGTACTTAATTCTGCTAACACTGCAGTACACATCTTTTACCTTCAATTTGGTAGTATGAAAAACACATTAGTGAATCTGATTAACTTTGACATATTTTCTCTATTAACTTGCACTGGATTGGTACCCATGTTTGCCTTGTACTTAATTCTGCTAACACTGATCTTATTCTTTGTTAATTTGTTATTGCCATGGTGTTTATGCTGTTTAGAATAAGATCCATGCATCAATTCTAAGTTCTCGTCTCTCCAAAGGGACACTTCTAGCTTCTATGACTCAGACTGGCTAACTATTGTTTCTTACTTTGTTAGCTATGACATATATTTTCCCCAGTTATTCTAATTCTTCTCTGATTCATGTAACAGGATGACAGTGGAAGCCATGTTGTTGTTTTGTTTGTTCCCAGCCCTGACTATGGTCGTCGAGCGAGTCCGGCATGTTGTTCATCTAGTAGAGCTTGTTAGGAGTCTGAATTTAAGAACTTGTAGAGCTTGTTAGTATTACAATTGTAGAGCTTGTTACACTTGTAGAGCTTGTAAAGCAGTATGGTCTTCTGTATTGCAATGGATAGAGCTTGTATTATGTGATTTGGTTGCTCTTATTTAAGTATCATGTGTGTTTTTGTCTCCAAAAATCTAAATAATGCTTGAAATATGAAGAATATGACTTTGAATTGATGGGACCCACTTACCACAACATGACAAATGGGAACCTGTTACTAGAACCTGACAACTGGGACCCATCTGACTAGTGGACCCTTCTTTTGGAAAAAAAAGAAAAACTAAATTCGTTTAGACAAGAAGGCCACAACCCAACAATATAAAAGGCTGCAATATAGGGCTTGGCCCATGAACCCAACCAAAAAACCAAAAATTGACACACAGAAAAAAAACATAAATGGGCTCAATTAATGGGCTAGGCCCATGTAGAAAATCGAATTGGACAGGGCTAATTCTTGTGCCACATCAGCTTGCCACGCTGGATGCCTACGTGGCCTGGGGAGGTTGCTAGTGACCAAAACGCCACAGTAGGAATATTCTGGTCGTAAACGTCCACGACCTTCTCATAGAGAAGGTCGCTATAGTCAGTTAACGACCCTCAGCTTTTGACCTTCTGTTTTTGGTCAAAAAAATGTCATAAATGAAAAACCATGACCTTTCAGTGACCAATAGTCAAGGTCACAAGTTGGCATATTTCTTGTAGTGTCTAGCTGCCGCCGCCGCCACCACGACGCCAGACAGCGTCGACCTCATGCGCGTGTCCATCAGCACACATCTGACGCCAAGCCTCTGCTGCTCCATGCCGCCAAGAGCCGCCGCCATGAATATGTAGAAAGAAAAACAGCTCCACCGAAGAAGACATCTGCTGGTCCCTCGAGCCCGTGTGCATCTTCAAGAATGCCGCCCCCAAGGGGGTAACGACACATGAATGCCGCCGTCATCCGATCAACTAATCTAGGGTCCCGGGAGGTATTGGGTGGGTTTGAGGTTTGTACCTCGATGATGCCTTCATGAAGGAAATGATGATAAGGGCATCGTCATCACCGGCTCCGGCCAACGACCGAAGACCAAGTTTTCACTCGGATCTATCCCAAGAAATCCACCCGACAACTTGTGCACTGTCTCGACCGCCTTCAAAGCCCCATCTAGCCGCCTAGATCCGGCGACCAACCGCAACAGCAGTGCCACCGTAGGAACTCTGGCACACCGCCATCGCTGAATGCGCCACCATCGAGCTCGAGGAGGACTCCGCCCACCTCGCCAAACCGTGAGAGCCGCCGATTTCGATCCCCCCCCCCCCCCCCGCTAATCACCGTCTCTGATCAGAACCAATCCGTGGCAAAACCACGAGATCGCCGACGCAGATCCTCCTTGAATATGGACAGCACCACGCCATGCCGTCGCGGGAAGCCCGAGCTTCACCCGCTGCCGCCGTCTAGGGCCGCCGTCCCAGGATCCTGATCTGGCCAGCCCGGACCTCCACGGCGCCCTCTTCACGCGCCGCTGCGGGCTTGCTACCAGGCAACCACGCCGCCGCCCAAGGCCTCTGCTCGGAGCACGCCCACATCACACGCATGGAGGTCCCGCCCCACCCCCTCCGACGTGATCGAGCGAGGAGAGCCTCCGCCACCGCCGTCGGCCCCCGGGCTTAGCCCAGTGGCGTCCTTCGATGGCGGCGGAGGGAAGAGAGGAAGGTGGTGGTGACCCTGACGGCTAGGGTTTGAAGAGCCGCCCGAGTCTCCCGAGACGGGGGCGACGCGGGGGCAGGGAGCTGCCTACAGTTCTTCGAGGTGATGGACAATTAGCTGACTATCGTGCCTGTTGTTCCCGGCTGGCTGGCATATTACCATTATAGAAGTGTAACTATTATATCAATCTCCAAGCCACACTATATTATCCGTTCATCGGTTCATCAAGGAATTGAGTTTTTTTTTTGTATATACAATTATACATGTACTGAATCCTCACTGAAGAACCTATTTATTAGTAAGTTTGTAATATTGATGCTGATGCAAGTCCAAAAGAAAAGTGGTAATACTATATATTGTTATTTTGGGAATCCAGATATCTGACATCAGATTAACTAAAAAAGGAAACCAGATGATGAACGTAGTATTCTGGCTGGCAATTATCAACTTTATGATCCACAAAGCAACGTCAGCAATAAGTACATACATTCAAAGTAAACGAGGAAGGATGGAAATGCATCAAAATTATAAAGAACCTTGTCCTAAAATGTATGAGGAATTGACATGAGCTAATATACATATGCTAAAGTTACCTGACAGAAGATGATCAAGCTACCTGATAGAAGACTTACCCCTTATTATTCTTTTTGTGCAACCAAGCTTAATATGAAATGGCATAGAGAAAGAGATAAATATAACACTTGAAATCTAAAAAAGGTTACAATAAAATGATGAGAAAGCAACATGATTCTTGTTGGAAAATACAAAGCAGTGTTTTAAATAGCGGGCTATAGCCGGCTATTAGGAGACTATTATACAAGAATATCCTTTAGCAGTACCCTGCTAAAAAAGCTATAATGGCGCTATAGCCGGCTATTTAAAAATACGAAATAAAAAGAGCAAGTAAATAATAACACGACATTTCAACTGAACTCACAGTAGCCTAGGAGGCATGCCGTTAAGAGAAAAGGAAATCATTAATACAGGTTATGGAAGCTTTTGTCTTAGAGAATATAATATATATCTTCAGCATTGAGTATGTTTATTTTAACATAAACTGTACAGGTTTGTAATCTTAGATTTAACCTGCAGTTCAGAACAGCGGAGAAGACGCATGGTCCCGGGAGACCCAACGACGTGAGAACGAACTAGTCGTGCCGCCTCTTTAGACATGCCACCACACCATCCCGCATGTATGAGGGTCCGGTGCGATGCTCCGGTGGGATTGCTCCCCCCTAGGGCCCCCGTCCCGCCTAACCCTGGAGCGGTTGACCATGAGATCTAACCCTTTGACATCCCACGGACGGGTTTCGACCAGTGGACCTCTCCACCCAGTTGTGTTAGGTCAGACGGTAGGGACACCTAGGAGCAACATCTGGGCCAAACCCACAGCAACATCCCCTCCGTGTAGACCCGACGCGTCCGTTTCCCCCTCAAGGTGCCGGCGGCGGCGTCGTGCGTAAGGGGGGCCACACCCTGGAGACGCGTGCCGCCTCTTCAGACATGCCACCACACCCCTTCGCATGTATGAGGGGCCCGTGCGACGCTCCGATGGCATTGCTCCCCCAGGGCCCCCGTCCCGCCTAACCCTAGAGTGCTTGACCATGAGATCTAGCCCTTTGACTTCCCACGGACGGGCTTTGACCAGTGGACCTCTCGACCCGGTTGTGTTAGGTCAGCCTACAGGGACACCTAGGAGCAACATCCCCTCCGTGTAGACCCGACGCGTCCGTTTCCCCCCTCCAGGTGCCGGCGGCGGCGCCGTCCGTGAGGTTGGCCACGCCCCGGAGACGTGTGCTTCCTCTTCAGACATGCCACCACACACCCCTCCCCAAGGTATGAGGGCCCGATGCGATGCTCCGGTGGCATTGCTACCCCCCATGTCCCCCGTAGCGCCTAACACTGGAGCGGTTGACCACGAGAGCTAGCCCTTTGACTTCCCACGAACGGGCTTTGACCAGTGGACCTGTCCACCCGGTTGTGTTAGGTCAGCCCATAGGCACACCTAGGAGCAACATCTGGGCCAAACCCACAGCATCATCCCCTCCGAGTAGACTCGGCGCGTCCATTTCCCCCCTCCAGGTGCCGGCGGCGGCATCGTCCGTGAGGGGACCGGGGCCACACCCCAGAGATGCGTGCCGCCTCTTCAGACATGCCACCACACCCCAGTGCCCCCGTCCACTACAAGAAATATGTCAACTAGTGACCTTCTCTTAGTGACCCTAGCTGAATTGGTCGTAAATCCATGGCCATTTCGCTTGGAAGGGCTCAAACCCTGAATTGCCTTACAGGAAATGGTCATAAAGCAGACAAGAGTGGTCCATGACCTTATTTCTACCTGATTACGACCAATATAAATGGTCATGAGGTTGTGAACGATGGATGCATTAGTACTTATTGCTATGACTAGGCGCCACCTCATCAGTTTTGCCTATGTGTCATGTCCATGTGGCAGTTTTTGCCCTAGGTTGTGAAGCAACCTATATTTCTGTCATTCTCAAAATTCCCCAAAAAATCTCATAAATTCTTTGGGTCATATCTTCATCAAATATGTAAAAAATCTTCCTTGCCTAGTTCGTAAATAATTCAAAAATATTCATTTTCCTATTCTATTCAGATAAACACTTTGTGAAGGAAGTACCACTTTGGCATGTCCAAATGGTAGCCATCGACAGTGCTTTCCTATGCCCAAATAACCATCCTCCACCAAATGCCAGCTCAATCCATTCATCATTTTGAGCCCACCTTCAACATTCGTATTTATGTCCACGGTGGTACTTTGCAAAGCAAGTACCACCTAGGCTCCTCCTTTTGAGCTGAAAATTTGTGAAGACGGTCTTCTTAGTAAATGATCATCCTCAGCAAAAACTCACGCCCATTAGCCATGTGCATTTCATGTACCGCTAATCAAACACTTGGCTGCTTATTCATGTTTGAGCATTGATCGGTCTCCTCGTGAGAATCTTATGTTGTGATTTTCTTCGTAGCACCTACCTGGGGAGTGCCCAACCTACTAGACATGCCTAGGCCGCCCAGAACACATGGCAACACCAAGGTCACGCAGTGACCATGCGGCGGGCATGCGAGTTTACGCGCTCTAGAGTTGGGGCCATCGGCCACCGTCCAAACCTCGACGTATCGCCACCAAACCATGTATTTATAATTAAATAGGTACTTATGTAACTAGAAATGATTTTTGGAAAGAATAAATAGCAAACTATGAGGCAGCTGCAGTTCAAATTTGACCCGCTTCCTGCTGAATCAGCGGGAATTTGTCTTTTTCACCAGAGGTGGATCAAAACTTTTGACACCCAACCATTTTGTCAATTGTGCATTAAATATGTCCTAGTATTTTATAAAAATGATTTGGTGCAATTTTGCAACAAATATATGGTAGGTCCTTCACAAAAAAACTCATTTCGGGCATTCGGAAAATGGAAAATGAATTTTCCGTGCAAAGAAAATTAAAACTCCCTTATGCAACATTGTTTGGAATTCCAAGATGCACCCTTGTGCACAATATGAGATCATTTGAACAAACTATGCCATGAATGTGGCCATAAGATTGATCATTTGGCTTGAAAGCCATGAATCTTCATGCATGATAGCTCATTTCTGAGAACACTTTTTTAAAATAATTGTTGTATTACAAGTTTATTATTTTTCCTGGAAACTTGGTCACATATAATGACACAATGCGAAGGTTTTCCAATTTTTTGATTTTTATTTTTATTTTTAATGCCCGTTTCAAATTGTTGTCAAAATGGCGGGCATGACTGTTCCTAGCTAGTGGTTGAATCTTTGATTTTTTTTGGTGTTTTTCTGATTAAATAGATACTTATGTAACTAGAAATGATTTTTGGAAAAATAAAGAGCAAACAATAAGGTAGCTGCAGTTCAAATTTGACTCGCTTCCTACTGAATCGGCGGAAATTTGTCTTTTTCACCAGAGGTGGATCAAAACTTTTGAAACCCAACCACTTTGTCAATTGTGCAATAAATATGTCTTAGTATTTTATAAAATTGATTAGGTCCAATTTTGAAACAAATATATGGTAGGTCCTTCACAAAAAAAACTCATTTCGGGCACTCAAAAAAAGGAAAATGAATTTTCCGTGCAAAGAAAATGAAAACTCCCTTAGGAAACATTGTTTGGAATTCCAAGATGCATCTTTTTGCACAATATGAGATCATTTGAACAAACTATGCCATCAATGTGGGCATATGATTGATCATTTGGCTTGAAAGCCATGAATCTTCACGCCTGATAGCTCACTTTTAGAACACTTTTTTAAAATAATTTCCGTATTACAAGTTTATTATTTTTCCTGGCAACTTGATGTTTTTTGAATTTATTATGCCCGTTTCAAAATGCGGTCAAAATGGCGGGCATGACCGTTCATAGATAGTGGTTGAATCTTGGAATTGTTTTGGTGTTTCTCTGATTAAATAGATACTTTTGTACCTATAAATGATTTTTGGAAAAAATAAAGAGAAAACTATGAGGTAGCTGCAGTTCAAATTTGACCCACTTCCTGCTGAATCGGCGGAAATTTGTCTTTTTCACCAGAGGTGGATCAAAACTTTTTACACCCAACCATTTGGTCAATTGTGCATTAAATATGGCCTAATATTTTAGAAAATAGATTTGGTCCAATTTGGCAACAATTATTTGGTAGGTTCTTCACAAAAAAAATCTCATTTTGGGCACTCAAAAAATGATAAATGATTTTTTCGTCCAAAGGAAATGAAAACTTCCTTAGGAAACATTGGTTTCCATTCCACTATGCACCCTTGTGCAAAATATTTTTGGAAATTGATTTGGTTCAATATTGCAACAATTATTTGCTAGGTTCTTCACAAAAAAACTCATTTTCGACACTCGTAAAATGGACGAGAGGTGGACGGAATACTTTTAAGAGGAAACCATTTGGTCAATTGTACATAAAATACGGTCAAATATGTTTGAAAATTGTTGCAATCCAATTTTGTAACTAATATCTGATAGGTTCATCACATAGATGAAAACAAAAAAGTGAAACAAAAAGAAAAAAACACATTTGCATAAGCTTACTTGTCATTGGTGAAGATGTTTGTGCCATGGATTGATGACATGGAACACATCCAACCATCCATCCATCCACCCACCCACCCGCAGACCAAACCCTAACTCCACTCCTCCGCCGGACACCTCTCCCCCGATTCAGATCCAGCCTTCGCCGCCGCTGCCACCTACCTCAAGCCAATCCCACCGCCTGCGCCCGCGCGCCACCACCGCTCTTCCTCTGCCCGCCGACCCACCCCGTCCCTGAGGCCTCGCTCACCTCCTTCCGCCGCGGGGCCGAACCCAACCCAAGCCTCGCCGCGAACCAACTCCTCTCCCCCAACCTCGCTGCCGTCGGCCTCCTCTTCTCCAACCCCGGGCTCTCTAGCATCGGCGCACCGCTGCCGCCCCCACCCTCTCCCTTCCCAAGCTGCTCAGGCGGCGCCCAGATCTACCACCGCCGTCCTCTACAACCACGCCCACGCAGCGGCAGATGAAGGAGGACTTAGGGGCGGAGCGGCGGGGCCCTTCCTCCGCCTCTGTGGTCCATGGCGTTTACAGGCCATTCCTCCGCCTCTACCTCGCTGACTCTCGCCGCCTCTGTGGAGTGAAGATCTTGGTAACGAATCCGAATCGCCTCTGTTCTGGGTTTCTTCTTCTTCCAATCCCTCCTTTCTTGATCTCACATCTCACCCCTCCTCCCCTAATTGATTCAGACATGACTGCCTCCCTCCGCTGCCTCGCTCCCCACGGCGGTGAGGCGAGACCGACCGGCGACGCGCGGCCAGGTAACGCTCACTCCCTTCCCTTCCCTTTCCCCCTGCTCCGCTCCAATCACCTCGCTCGAGCTCTTCGGTCCGTATTCCATAGGCCGTGGGACTCGGGCGGATTTGGTAGAGGTCTAGATGATGAAGGGGATCCATCACTGGAGATGAGAGGCGGATCCATTTCTCCCTCCCGTCTGGGCGGACATTTGATTGGGACATTTGAGAGAGAGAGAGAGGGGAGAATGCGTCGGCCTACCCAGTGTTGGTTGTACTGTCGACATGCATGCTGAATCTCATGTCTCAAACAGTTTCAGAGCTTCAGGCTATGGCAGCAACCTCTTTACTGTATTGCCTTGATCATGTGAATGTATCTCCGCTTAGCCTGGTTCCTCCGCGTATCTGTTTTCTTTAGCAAGATCAAACATCTTGTTTTTCTTTGCTCGAGTGTTTGTTTTGCTCGAGTGTTTTTATTGTACACTTATGCTAGCTGTTATTGAAATTTGCCCTGTGAATTCCTTACTGAAATTTCCTCCTGTCGAATTCTTAATGAAATTGTAAGCTTTGTTACTGAATTACAGAAGTATCCTTGCTTGTTCAAGAACAAATGTTTGACTGTATCTCCAATGCACTCAATCATTCTTTGTGATTACAGTTTTGACTGTATCTCCAGCATTGACAAATACCATTGCTTGTTCAAATTTATACTGGAGTTGCTTGTTCAACACTGATAAAATATCATTGCTTGTGCATTGACAAATACCATTTTCCTCTTAGTTTTGGCCTCTTAGTTTCACAAACAAAATATGCACTATGGAGACACTTGGGTATATAAACAAGTAGTAGTAGCAGTTGTACTGGACAACTGGTTATTTTGTATCTTCTCTTTTTCAAGTAATTCTTGAGTATCTATTAACAAAGCAACCATAGTAGTCCTCTAATTCAACTCAGTTCCATACTATTTTGTATCGTTTCTGCGGTATGTTTAATATGAGACAATATTCTAATACCTCTGCATTGAATTATTTAGGCTACATAAAGGTTTGAAGCAGCCTACCCAACAATAAAGGAGCTGGCTCTTGTTGGTACTCCACAGCTCTAAGGCTGTTTAGCCAAGATCGCGGCAGCTTTTTGCCGTTGGCTGTGAAGGAAATTCAGGAAAGTGAGTGGAAATGTGTTCATTCTGCAATCTGAGCCGGGTTTAATTTTGTGTTGCAAATTCCAGTTAGCTTACCTGTATTATGTTCAGATAATGCAGAGCTTGACAAGGAGGCCACTGATGTGTTCATTTGGTGCTTGACTCAGAGTCCAGAGTCCTACAAGCTGTGGGTGAGCGATATTTTTGTTTTCTTTTCCTTTGTACAACTTTGTCCCATACAAGGAAGTGGCTCAGACTGATGTTTAATTTCTGTTTCCAGGACAAGCTTCATGTAGAGAATACCCAAGCTACAATTTACTGCAATTCACATGTTTTGTATTCTTCAATCTTGAATTGTTCAGTGATGATAGCTATCTTGCACCGTACTATAAAATCATGGATCGGCAACTAGCTGGTTGTCAATCCGTTCTTGCTCGATGTATCGTTGTTTTTCTTCTTCTAAGATAAGATGGTAGCATCACAAGTCATCCTATCATGTTGTACTAGTTCCTGAAGTGTAAGATAAGATGGTGGCATCAGATGTGTGTTCTGACTTGTGACTGCTTACTAGATGGATACATGCAGCTAGCTAGCAACCTAGCAGTACTAGTAAGAATATATGTGTTTAATTCTCTCCCTATACCTTGTGATTGATTCTAGGTATATACAGATGCCATCTCTGTCTGCAACATATGGACCTGATTACATTCAGGTACATATACTATACTTGAACAATCATTCATAGTGTGGTGTTTCAGCTAGGAATGCTGATTAATTCAGCATGCTTATGATTAATTCAACCTGTTTTTTTATATCAGGTGCTCATTGAGTTGTCTAAGAACAAGTAGATCATCATTTCACCATCTTCGGCCCCCCCAGGGTATGTCATCTCTTTGGCCTCTTCCAGCACTTCTTCTTTGTTCCTGACTAGAAAACTTGATGCATGTGCCCTGTTATAAAGTGGAAAATCACTAATAGCTTGTACTGTCCATCTGTTGTGTTAACTTGCTCTATGCTGGTACTTGATCATTTACAAAATATATCTCAGTTTTCGCTGTTATGAGAATGTTATATGCATGGTTTCCTGTTAAATCTAAAGTACCGCAGCAAATTTTCATCGTTATGAGAATTTTATATTCATGGATTCACTTGATTATGTTTCTAACTTTTCATAATTTATTATTTGCAGATGATGGCCTTCATTCTTCAAAAGTTGGGTGTACAGGAGCTCTAGGAAGAAGAATCCCGAAGAAAAACCATACCTGGCAATGCGTTTTTAGCTCACTGGAGATAGTTATGTGTGAAGCTAGTTATGTCTATATTTAGTTGTATTTTATAGCTAAATACTAGATTTGTACAGGATTGTAATGTACTAGTCCTTTTTGGTTGTTGTAATGTAATCTCAGTTTTGGGTGTACAGGATTTTAATGTACTTTGCTTGGCTGTTGTATGAATTATTATGCCTTATTGGCTCTTTTTGAATCACATTATCTAATTGCAGAAATATAGAACTGACCTGTGGTAATTGGTTCCCATTTGACTAGTGGGACCTACTTTAAAATGGAAAAGAAATAAAAGAAAACTGACAAATGGGCTGGAAAGAGGCCGAGGCCAAAAAAAAGTGGAGTGTAAAATGTTGTTGCCCAAAAAATAAAAGTCTGTTGGGCTTGGCCTATGTAGCTGACCAAACTTGAAAGGAAAAAAACAATAAATGGGCTGAATTGTTGGGCTTGGCCCATGTAAAACACTGAATCAGACCGGGCTAATTCCTATCCACGTCAGCTTGCCATGCTGGATGCCTACGTGGTCCGGGGAGGTTGCTTGTGACCAAAAATTTGGTCGTGGAACCAACGACCTTTTACATATCGCAAAGAAGGTCATGAATGTCAGTTTACGACCGCCAGCTTTTGACCTTCTGTTTTTGGTCACAAAAAGGTCACAAATGAAAAACTATGACCTTTAAGTGACCAATAGTGGTGGTCAGAGTTGACATATTTCTTGTAGTGGTCCCGCCTAACCCTGGAGCGGTTGACCATGAGATCTAGCATTTTGACTTCCGACGGACGGGCTTTGACCAATGGACCTCTACACATGGTTGTGTTAGGTCGGCCCATAGGGACACCTAGGAGCAACTGATACGTTTCCAACGTATCTATAATTTATGAAGCATTCATGCTATTTTATTATGTGTTTTGAATGTTTACGGGCTTTATTATACACTTTTATATTACTTTTGGGACTAACCTATTAACCGGTGGCCCAACCCATATTGCTATTTTATTGCCTGTTTCAGTATTTCGAAGAAAAGGAATATCAAACGGAGTCCAAACGGAATGAAACCTTCGGCATCGTGATTTTTTGGAAAATATCATCCTGGAGACTTGGAGTTCACGTCAGAAGATCCTCGAGGAGGCCAGGAGATAGGGGGGCGCGCCCCCCCTACTAGGCGCGCCCCCCTGTCTCGTGGGCCCCTCGAGCACCTCCGGACCGACTTCTTTCGCCTATATAGTCCCACGTACCCTAAAAACATCCACGGACAAGATAGATCGGGAGTTCCGCCGCCGCAAGCCTCTGTAGCCACCAAAAACCTCTCGGGAGTCCGTTCGGCACCTGGGAGGGGGAACCCATCACCGGTGGCCATCTTCATCATCCCGGCGCTCTCCATGACGAGGAGGGAGTAGTTCACCCTCGGGGCTAAGGGTATGTACCAGTAGCTATGTGTTTGATCTCTCTCTCTCGTTTTCTCTCTATGGCACGATCTTGATGTATCGCGAGTTTGCTATTATAGTTGGATCTTATGATGTTTCTCCTCCTCTACTCTCTTGTGATGAATTGAATTTCCCTCTTGAAGTTATCTTATCGGATTGAGTCTTTAATTTGAGAACACTTGATGTATGTCTTGCCGTGCTTATCTGTGGTGACAATGGGATTTCACGTGCCACTTGATGTATGTTTTGGTGACCAACTTGCGGGTTCCGCCCATGAACCTATGCATAGGGCTTGGCACACATTTTCTTGATTCTCCGGTAGAAACTTTGGGGCACTCTTTGAAGTACTTTGTGTTGGTTGGATGAATTTGAGATTGTGTGACGCATATCGTATAATCATGCCCACGGATACTTGAGGTGACAATGGAGTATCTAGGTGACATTAGGTTTTTGGTTGATTTGTGTCTTAAGGTGTTATTCTAGTATGAACTCTATGATGGATTGAGCGGAAAAAATAGCTTTATGTTATTTTACTACAAACTCTTGAATAGATAGAACAGAAAGGATAACTTTGAGGTGGTTTCGTACCGTACCATAATCTCTTCGTTTGTTCTCCGCTATTAGTGGCTTTGGAGTGACTCTTTGTTGCATGTTGAGGGATTGTTATATGATCTATCTATGTTATTATTGTTGAGAGAACTTGCACTAGTGAAAGTATGAACCCTATGCCTTGTTTCCTATCATTGCAATACCGTTTATGCTCACTTTTATCATTAGTTACCTTGCTGTTTTTATATTTTCAGATTACAAAAACCAATATCTACTATCCATATTGCACTTCTATCACCATCTCTTCGCCGAACTAGTGCACCTATACAATTTACCATTGTATTGGGTGTGTTGGGGACACAAGAGACTCTTTGTTATTTGGTTGCAGGGTTGTTTGAGAGAGACCATCTTCATCCCTCGCCTCCTACGGATTGATAAACCTTAGGTCATCCACTTGAGGGAAATTTGCTACTGTCCTACAAACATGTGCACTTGCAGGCCCAACAACGTCTACAAGAAGAAGGTTGTGTAGTAGACATCAAGCTATTTTCTCGCGCCGTTGTCGGGGAGGTGAGTGCTTGAAGGTATATCTTTAGATCTTGCAATCGAATCTTTTTTGTTTCTTGTTTTACCACTAATTATTTTATAAAATAAAACTACCAAAAAATGGATTTAAGTTTGTCTCATACGCTTCATCTTTTTAATATCTTTCGTGAGTTTGATGGAAAGGAAAATTGTGATCAAGTGCTAGAAGAGGAATGCATTAAAATGCTTTGTACTAAATCTTTGTATGATTAGCATGATTGCAATGTTGTTAGTATGAATTCCTTGAATGTCCATGATGCTAATGATATGCAAAGCCACAAGCTTGGGGAAGCTATGTTTGATGAATATGATATTTTTAGTCCCTCAAGCTTTGATGAGCAATTTAATTTTGATGATAGCATGCCTCCTATTTATGATGATTATATTGATGAAAGTGGGTTTGGAAGAGTGTCAACTATAGGAAGTAGTGATCCCACTATTTTGGAGGATGTTTAATCTTATTGTGATGAACATGAAATTGGATTTGGAAGAGTGTCAACATTATTTAGTGATGATTCCACTATTTCGGAAGAGGTTCCAATTGATTATGAGAACAAAGTTGCTATCTATGATGATTATTCTGATGACTAGTATGCTATTAAGAATAATGATAACCATGAAACTTGTCATCATGATTTTAGTTTTCAATTGGATTATGCCTCACATGATAATTATTTTGTTGAGTTTGCTCCCACTACTATTCATGAGCAGAAATTTGCTTATGTGGAGAGTAGTAAATTTTCTATGCTAGTAGATCATGAAAAGAATGCTTTAGGTGCTGGTTATATTGTTGAATTCATTCATGATGCTACTGAAAATTATTATGAGGGAGGAACATATGCTTGTAGGAATTTCAATAATATCAAGTTTCCTCTCTATGTGCTTAAAATCTTGAACTTATGCTTGTTTTGCGTTCCTATGCTAGTTGATTATTGTTCCCATAAGTTGTTTGCTCACAAAATTCCTATGCATAGGAAGTGGGTTAGACTTAAATGTGCTAGTCATATGCTTCATGATGCTCCCGTTATGTTTCAATTCTTATCTTTTATGTGAGCTTCATTGTCATCATCATGCCTAGCTAGAAAGGCATTAAAGAAAAGCGCTTGTTGGGAGACAACCCAATATTTACCCTTACTGTTTTTGTGTGTCCACATGATTATGGTACTGTAGTAATAATGTTTTATAGCTTTTTTTTCAATAAAGTGCCAAGTAAGACCTTTAGGATGGCTTTTGGTGATAGTTGTGTTGATCCTGCTGAGAATCAGAAACTTTTGCACCCAGTAAATTAGTTTTGTTAATTCACAGAAACGTGCTTATGATCTGATTCTTTTTGCTCTGGATTGGTACACAAATTGCTTAGGACTTCCTAATTTGGTAGGATTGTTGGAGTTCCAGAAGTATACGTTTGATACAGAATACTACAGACTGTTCTGTTTTTGACAGATTCTGTTTTCTATGTGTTGTTTGCTTATTTTGATGAATCTATGAGTAGTATCGGAGGGTATGAACCATAGATAAGTTGTAATACAGTAGATATTACACCAATATGAATTTAGAGTGAGTTAATTACAGTACCTAAGTGGTGGTTTTATTTTCTTATACTAACGGAGCTTACGAGTTTTTTGTTGAGTTTTGTGTTGTGAAGTTTTCAAGTTTTGGGTAAAGATTCGATGGACTATGGAATAAGGAGTGGAAAGAGCCTAAGCTTGGGGATGCCCAAGGCACCCCAAGGCAATATTCAAGGACAACCAAGAGCCTAAGCTTGGGGATGCCCGGAAGGCATCCCTCTTTAAATCTTCGTTCATCGGTAACTTTACTTGGAGCTATATTTTTATTCACCACATGATATGTGTTTTGCTTGGAGCATCATTTTCGTTTGTTAGTATTTGCTTTATTTTATTTATAATAATGTTTTGCATCTATATTTTCAATAAAAATGTCAAGGATAGCCTATACCATGCTTATTTTGCTAGTATACATGTTGCTGTTTGAAAACAGAAAGTTTACCGCTGTTGCAAAAATTCCCTAGAAAATTCAGAGAATGATATAATGATGAAACCTTTTGCATAATGAGATCTCATAAATTTACTACAGTGGGAATTTTCTCTCATAATTTTTGGAGTTAGGGAAGTATTGATACTCTTGCATTCTTTACAGACTATACTGTTTTGGCAGATTGCTGTTATGTTTGCATTGTTTGCATATGTTTGCTTGTTTAATGATTCTATTTGAGGATAGGAGTGTTAAATATGCAGAGGCATTTAGCACTCAATGTTGAATAATAATTTTAGTGATTTGTTACAGTACAAAATGATAAGGTTTTGCATTGATTTATACTAACCTATCTCACGAGTTCTTGTTGAGTTTGTTGTGGATGAAGCTTTTGATAAAAAGAGAAACCATGATATGAGAGGAATTAAGGAGACACAAAAGTTCAAGCTTGGGGATGCCCAAGGAATCCCAAGATAATATTTCAAGAAGTCTCAAGCATCTAAGCTTGGGGATGCCCCGGCAGGCATCCCACCTTTCGTCTTCAACAACTATGGGTTAGTATCGGTTGAGCCTAAGTATTTGCTTCTTCACATGAGTTGTGCTATCCTTGCAATGTCATTTTATTTTGTTTTGCTTGCTGTTTGAATACAATACCAAGATCTGAAATTCTTTAATAAGAGAGAGTCTCCACATAGTTACATAATTATTTAGCTACTCGTCGATCTTCACTTATATCTTTTTGGAGTAGTTTGTCATTTACTCGTGTGCTTCACTTATATCCATTGAGTAAATCGTTGAATGAGTTGAATGTCACAAATATGAAATTATATATGTCTCATTTTCTTATCCCATGGGGAGTAATGACTTCACATCTAAGAAATAGAGGTTGTAAATTTATTGAAGGTTAGCAAGCATTGGATTGGCCATTTGAACAATTAATAAAAGAATATTGAAGGAAGAGAGATTTCACATATAAATATACTATCCTAGACATCTTTTATAATTGTGAGCACTCATTAAGTATGACATGCTAAAGAGTTGATGTTGGACAAGGAAGACAACGTAATGGTTTATGTTTTCCAACATCTCAGTTAAAGTATATTGTCATGGATCATTCAAACATGTTGAGCTTGCCTTTCCCCCTCTTGCTAGCCAAAATTCCTTGCACCAAGTAGATATACTACTTGTGCTTCCAAATATCTTTAAACCCAGTTTTTCCATGAGAGTCCACCATACCTGCCTATGGATTGAGTAAGATCCTTCAAGTAAGTTGTCATCGGTGCAAGCAATAAAAATTGCTGTCTAAATATGTATGATCTTTTGGTGTGAAGAAAATAGCTTTGTACGATCTTGTTATGGAAGCAATAAAAGCAACGGACTGCATAATAAAGGTCCATATACAAGTGGCAATATAAAGTGACGTTCATTCGCATTAAGATTTTGTGCATCCAACCCTAAAAGCGCATGACAACCTCTGCTTCCCTCTGCGAAGGGCCTATCTTTCACTTTATGTCTTTTACTTTATGCAAGAGTCAAGGTGATCTTCACCTTTCCCTTTTCATTTTATCCTTTGGCAAGCACCTCGTGTTGGGAAGATCCTGATATATATATATATATATATATATATATATATATATATATATATATATATATATATATATATCAATTAGATGTAAGTTAGCATGAACTATTATTGTTGACATCACCCAAAGGTGAATACGTTGGGAGGCGACACTATAAGCTCCTATCTTTCTCAATGTCCGATCAAAACTCCATAACCATTAGTATTGCGTGAGTGTTAGCAAATGTAGAAGACTATATGATAGTTGAGTATGTGGAGTTTGCTATTCCTGAAAATAAGATGAATTGCAATTGTTTGATGATTGAGAATGAAGTTTGCTAGTTTTCAAGAAAGTTTATGGTCTATGCTTTGATATGTGAATTTCTTTATCGTGAGAAGTTTTATGAGATGAACTACTATTATGACATATTATCATGCTAGAAAAGGTGATTGAAATTATCATTGATCAAACTTGTGAACCTTCTAGCATTCACACTTCATTAATTCTTTCTTTTATCATTTACCTACCCGAGAACGAGTAGGAATTAAGCTTGGGGATGCTGATATGTCTCCAACGTATCTATAATTTATGAAGCATTCATGCTATTTTATTATGTGTTTTGAATGTTTACGGGCTTTATTATACACTTTTATATTACTATTGGGACTGACCTATTAACCGGAGGCCCAGCCCATATTGCTGTTTTATTGCCTGTTTCAGTATTTCGAAGAACAGGAATATCAAGCGAGTCCAAGCGGAATGAAACCTTGACATCGTGATTTTTTGGAAGAATATCATCCTGGAGACTTGGAGTTCACGTCGGAAAGATCCTCGTGGAGGCCAGGAGATAGGCGCCCCCACTCTTTGGCGCGCCCCTGTCTCGTGGGCCCCTCGAGCACCTCCCGACCGACTTCTTTCGCCTATGTAGTCCCACGTACCCTAAAAACATCCACGGATAAGATAGATCGGGAGTTCCGCCGCCGCAAGCCTCTGTAGCCACCAAAAACCTCTCGGGAGTCTGTTCCGGCACCCTGCAGGAGGGGGAACCCATCACTGGTGGCTATCTTCATCATCCCGACGCTCTCCATGATGAGGAGGGAGTAGTTCACCCTCGGGGTTGAGGGTATGTACCAGTAGCTATGCGTTTGATCTCTCTCTCTCTCGTGTTCTCTCTATGGCACGATCTTGATGTATCGCGAGCTTTGCTATTATAGTTGGATCTAATGATGTTTCTCCCCCTCTACTATCTTGTGATGAATTGAATTTCCCTCTTGAAGTTATCTTATCGGATTGAGTCTTTAATTTGAGAACACTTGATGTATGTCTTGCCGTGCTTATCTGTGGTGACAATGGGATTTCACGTGCCACTTGATGTATGTTTTGGTGACCAACTTGCGGGTTCCGCCCATGAACCTATGCATAGGGGTTGGCACACGTTTTCTTGACTCTCTGATAGAAACTTTGGGGCACTCTTTGAAGTACTTTGTGTTGGTTGGATGAATTTGAGATTGTGTGACGCATATCGTATAATCATGCCCACGGATACTTGATGTGACAATGGAGTATCTAGGTGACATTAGGGTTTTTGTTGATTTGTGTCTTAAGGTGTTATTCTAGTATGAACTCTATGATGGATTGAGCGGAAAGAATAGCTTTATGTTATTTTACTACGAACTCTTGAATAGACAGAACAGAAAGGATAACTTTGAGGTGGTTTCGTACCCTACCATAATCTCTTCGTTTGTTCTCTGCTATTAGTGGCTTTGGAGTGACTCTTTGTTGCATGTTGAGGGATTGTTATATGATCTATCTATGTTATTATTGTTGAGAGAATTTGCACTAGTGAAAGTATGAACCCTATGCCTTGATTCCTATCATTGCAATACCGTTTACGCTCACTTTTATCATTAGTTACCTTGCTATTTTTATATTTTCAGATTACAAAAACCTATATCTACTATCCATATTGCACTTGTATCACCATCTCTTCGCCGAACTAGTGCACCTATACAATTTACCATTGTATTGGGTGTGTTGGGGACACAAGAGACTCTTTGTTATTTGGTTGCAGGGTTGTTTGAGAGAGACCCATCTTCATACTACGCCTCCTACGGATTGATAAACCTTAGGCATCCACTTGAGAGAAATTTGCTACTGTCCTACAAACCTGTGCACTTCTAGGCCCAGCAACGTCTACAAAAAGAAGGTTGTGTAGTAGACATCAGCAACATCCCGGCCAAACCCACAGCAACATCCCCTCCGTGTAGACCCGACGCGTCTGCTTTCCCCCTCCAGGTGTCGGCAACGGCGCCGTCCGTGTGGGGGGCCACACCCCGGAGACGTGTGCCGCCTCTTCAGACATGCCACCACACCACCCCACATGTATGAGGGCCCGGTGTGATGATACGTCTCCAACGTATCTATAATTTTTGATTGTTCCATGCTATTATATAACCCCTTTTGGATGTTTATGGGCTTTATTTTACACATTTATATAATTTTTGGGACTAACCTACTAACCGGAGGCCCAGCCCATATTGTTGTTTTTTTGCCTATTTCAGTATTTCGAAGAAAAGGAATATCAAACGGAGTCCAAATGGAATGAAACCTTCGGGAGCGTGATTTTTGGAATGAACGTGATCCAGAGGACTTGGAGTGCAAGTCAAGAAGTAGCCGAGGCGGCCACGAGATAGGAGGGGGCCCCCCTATAGGGCGCGCCCCCCTGTCTCGTGGGCCCCTCGGACGTCCACCGACGTACTTCTTCCTCCTATATAAGCCTACGTACCCCGAAAACATCCAGGGAGCCAAAAACACAATTTCCACCGTCGTAACCTTCTGTATCCGCGAGATCTCATCTTGGAGCCTTCGCCGGCACTCTGCCGGAGGGGGAATCGACCACGGAGGGCTTCTACATCAACATCCTTGCCCCTCCGATGAATTGTGAGTAGTTTACCACAGACCTACGGGTCCATAGTTATTAGCTAGAAGGCTTCTTCTCTCTTTTTGGATCTCAATACTATGTTCTCCCCTCTCTTGTGGAGATCTATTCGATGTAAACTCTTTTTGCGGTGTGTTTGTCGAGATCCGATGAATTGTGAGTTTATGATCAAGTTTAGCTATGAAGAATATTTGAATCTTCTCTGAATTCTTTTATATATGATTCAGTTATCTTTGCAAGTCTCTTCAAATTATCAGTTTGGTTTGGCCTACTAGATTGATCTTTCTTGCCATGGGAGAAGTGCTTAGCTTTGGGTTCAATTTTGCGGTGTCCTTACCCCGTGACAGAAGGGGTTTCAAGGCACGTATTGTATTGTTGCCATCGAGGATAAAAATATGGTGTTTATATCATATTGCTTGAGTTTATCCCTCTACATCATATCATCTTGCTTAATGCATTACTCTGTTCTTTATGAACTTAATACTCTAGATGCATGCTGGATAGCGGTCGATGTGTGGAGTAATAGTAGTAGATGCAGGCAGAAGTCGGTCTACTTGTTGCGGACGAGATGCCTATATACATGATCATGCCTAGATAATCTCATAATTATTCACTTTTCTATCAATTGCTCGACAGTAATTTGTTCACCCACCGTAATACTTATGCTACCTTGAGAGAAGCCACTAGTGAAACCTATGGCCCCCGGGTCTATCTCTTATCATATTTGCTTCCAATCTACTTTTATTTGCATCTTTACTTTTTGCATCTATATTATAAAATACCAAAAATATATTTATCTTATTATACTATCTCTATTAGATCTCACTTCCGCAAGTGGTCGTGAAGGGATTGACAACCCCTTTATTGCGTTGGTTGTGAGTTCTTTGTTTGTTTGTGTAGGTGGGTGAGACTTTTGAGGAGCCTCCTACTGGATTGATACCTTGGTTCTCAAAAACTGAGGGCAATACTTACGCTACTATTGCTGCATCACCCTTTCCACTTCAAGGAAAACCAACGCAAGCTCAAGACGTAGCAAGAAGGATTTACAGCGCCGTTGCCGGGGAGGTCTTCGCTCAAGTCAAGACATACCAAGTACCCATCACAAACCCATCTCCCTCGCATTTACATTATTTTCCATTTGCCTCTCATTTTCCTCTCGCCCACTTCACCCTTGCCGTTTTATTCGCCCTCTCTTTCCCAACCTCTCTCTCTCTCTTTTTCGCTTGCCTTTTTCTGCTTGCTTGTGTGCCTGTTTGTCCTTATGGCTTTGCCTAAGGGTTCTGACCACCTTCTCAGAAGGTTGGAAGAGATTGAATCAAATATTAGAAGCTTTATGAATTTGCAATTTGAGCATAATAATTTCTTTAGAAAAGAGCTGAAGGAACAAAAAGGTTTTTTGTGGTTTATGAACAAAGAGCTTGATGATATGAATAAAGAATTTTATGGTGTTAATGCTCAAATTACCCGGCTTGAAAATTCTATAGCCAAAATTTCTGATAAGCAAGCCACCTTAGTCAATAAGATGGCCGCCAAACCAGAAAAGTTAGATGAAAATAATGATGAGGATCTTAAAGTTATTGATGCGTCTCCTATTACATCTATGTTTTGCAATATGAATCTTGATAATTATGGGACTGATGATGAGTCAACTTTACCTAGAAGGCATCCCAAGAATCCGGAGTTTTTAGATCTTGATGCTAAATTTGGTAAAGGTGGGATTGGAGAGGTCACAACTTTAAATAGCATTGAACCCACTATCTCGGATTTCAAGGAATTTGATTATGATAATTGTTCTTTAGAAGGTTGTATTTACTTGTTGCAATCCGTTGTTAATTCTCCTCATGCTTATAGTCAAAATATAGCTTTTAACAAACATATCATTGATGCCTTGATGCAATCTTATGATGAAAAACTTAATTTGGAAGTTTCTATACCTAGAAAACTTAATGATGAGTGGGAACCTACTATAAAGATTAGAATTAAAGATCATGAGTGTTTTGCTTTGTGTGATTTGGGTTCTAGTGTTTCCACGATTCCGAAAACTTTATGTGATATTCTAGGTTTCCATGATCTTGATGATTGCTCTTTAAATTTGCACCTTGCGGATTCCACCATTTAAAAGCCAGTGGGAAGGATCAATGATGTTATAATTGTTGCAAATAGAAATTTGGTGCCCGTAGATTTTATCTTTCTTGATATAGATTGCAATCTTTTTGCCCCATTATTCTTGGTAGACCTTTCCTTAGAACGATTGGCGCGATTATTGATATGAAGGAAGGGAATATTAGATTCCAATTTCCATTAAAGAAAGGCATGTAGCACTTTCCAAGAAACAAATTAAAATTACCTTATGAATCTATCATGTGGGCTACTTATGAATTTAGTGCCAAAGATGGCACTCGTTAGATCTATCTTCGCTTTTATGCCTAGCTAGGGGCGTTAAACGATAGCGCTAGTTGGGAGGCAATCCAATTTTCTTTGTATTTTTTGTTTTTGTTCCTGTTTAGTAATAAAACTTGCATCTACCTTCTGTTCAGATGTGTTTTTATCTTTTAATTAGTGTTTGTGCCAAGTAGAACCTATAGGATAACCTATGATGATAGTTGATTTGATTCTGCTGAAAAACAGAAACTTTGCGCGCACGAATTTAGTTTTGTTAAATCACAGAAACGTGCTTTTACGTTGATTCTTTTTGCTGATGATCAATATACAAATTGTCCAGGACTTCCTATTTTGGTAGGATTTTTAGAGTGACATAAGTTTGCGTTAGCTACAGATTTCTACAGACTGTTCTGTTTTTGACATATTCGGTTTTTCGTGTGTTATTTGCTTATTTTGATGCATCTATGGCTAGTAAAATAGTTTATAAACCATAGGGAAGTAGGAATACAGTAGGTTTAACACCAAAATAAATAAAGAATGAGTTCATTACATTACTTATGTGGTGGTTTTGTTTTCTTTCACTAACGGAGCTTATAAGATTTCCTGTTGAGTTTTGTGTTGTGAAGTTTTCAAGTTTTGGGTAAAGCTTTTATGGACTATGGAATAAGGAGTGGCAAGATCCTAAGCTCGGGGATGCCCCGGGCACCCCAAGTATTCAAGAATAGCCAAAAGCCTAAGTTTGGGGATGCCCCGGGAAGGCATCCCCTCTTTCATCTTCGTTCATTGGTAACTTTACTTGGAGCTATATTTTTATTCGCCACATGATATGTGTTTTCTTGGAGCGTCGTGTATTATATTAGTCTTTGCTTTTTAGTTTACCACAATCATCCTTGCTGTACACACCTTTTGGGAGAAGCCTATTCGATTAGAATTTGCTAGAATCCTCTATGTGCTTCGCTTATATCTTTTGAGCTTGATAGTTTTTGCTCTAGTGCTTCACTTATATCTTTTAGAGCACGATGGTGACTTAATTTTGAAGAAATTGCTAGTCTCTCATGCTTTACTTATATTATTTTGAGAGTCTTCTAGAACAGCATGGTATTTGCTATGGTTATAAAATTGGTCCTAGAATGGTAGGCATCCAAGTTGGGTATAATAAAAACTATCATAGGAAGTGAATTAGATGCTATGATCAATTTGATACTTGCTAATTGTTTTGAGATATGGAGGTAGTGATATTAAAGTCATGCTAGTTGGGTGATTATGAATTTAAAGAATGCTTCTGTTGAAGTTAGCAAGTCCCGTAGCATGCACGTATGGTTAAAGTTGTGTAACAAATTTGAAACATGAAGTGCACCTGGCTTGTGCATCCTTATGAGTGGCGGTCGGGGACGAGCGATGGTCTTTTCCTACCAATCTATCCCCCTAGGAGCATGCGCGTAGTACTTGATTTTTGATGACTTCTAAATTTTTGCAATAAGTATATGAGTTCTTTTGACTAATGTTGAGTCCATGGATTATACGCACTTTTACCTTTCCACCATTGCTAGCATCTTCGGTACCGTGCATTGCCCTTTCTCACATTGAGAGTTGGTGCAAACTTCGCCGGTACATCCAAACCCCGTGATACGATACGCTATATCACACATAAACCTCCTTATATCTTCCTCAAAACAGCCACCATACCTACCTATTATGGCATTTCCATAGTCATTCCGAGATATATTGCCATGCAACTTTCCACCGTTCCGTTTATCATCATCATGACATACTTTACTTTTGTAATATTGCCATTGCATGATCATGTAGTTAACATCGTATATGTGGCAAAGCCACCATGCATAATTTTTCATACATGTCACTCTTGATTCATCGCACCATCCCGGTACACCGCCGGAGGCATTCATATAGAGTCATATCTTGTTCTAGTTTCGAGTTGTAATTCATATGTTGTAATCAATAGAAGTGTGATGATCATCATTATTAGAGCATTGCCCAAAAAGAAAAAAAAGGAAAAAAAGAAGAAGAAAGGCAAAATGAACAAAAAGAAAGGCCCAAAAAAAGAAAAAAAAGAAAAAAAAAGGGCAATGTTACTATCTCTTTTTCCACGCTTGTGCTTCAAAGTAGCACCTTGTTCTTCATGTAGTGAGTCTCATATATTGTGCTTCAAAGTAGAACCATGTTTTTCATATAGTGAGTCTCATAAGTTGTCTTTTGCATACTAGTGGTAATTTTTCATTATAGAACTTGGCTTGTATATTCCTACGATGGGCTTCCTCAAATGCCCTAGGTCTTCGTGAGCAAGCAAGTTGGATGCACACCCACTAGTTTTCTTTTGTTGAGCATTCATTTATAGCTCTTGTGCATCCGTTGCATGGCAATCCCTACTCCTCATGTTGACGTCAATTGATGGGCATCTCCATAGCCAGTTGATTATCCTCGTCAATGTGAGACTTTCTCCTTTTTTGTCTTCTCCACACAATCCCCATCATCATATTCTATTCCACCCATAGTGTTATATCCATGGCTCACGCTCATGTATTGCATGAAGGTTGAAAAAGTTTGAGATTATTTAAGTATGAAACAATTGCTTGGCTTGTCATCGGGGGCATAGAAGTTGGGAACATCTTTGTGTGACGAAAATGAAGCATAGCCTAACTATATAATTTTGTAGGGATGAACTTTCTTTTGCCATGTTATTTTGAGAAGACATGATTACTTTGATTAGTATGCTTGAATTGTTACTATTTATTTTATCAATATGAACTTTTATTTTTTTGAATCATTTGGATCTGAACATTCATGCCACAATAAAGAAAATTACATTAAGAATTATGCTAGGTAGCATTCCACATCAAAAATTCTCTTTTTATCATTTACCTACTTGATGACGAGCAGGAATTAAGCTTGGGGATGCTTGATACGTCTCCAACGTATCTATAATTTTTTATTGTTCCATGCTACATATTACCCCTTTTGGATGTTTATGGGCTTTATTTTACACATATATATCATTTTTGGGACTAACCTACTAACCGGAGGCCCAACCCGTATTGCTGTTTTTTTTCCCTATTTTAGTATTTCGAAGAAAAGGAATATCAAACAGAGTCCAAACGAAATGAAACCTTCGGGAGCGTGATTTTTGGAACGAACGTGATACAGAGGACTTGGAGTGCAAGTCAAGAAGCAGCCGAGGCGGCCACAAGATAGGAGGGTGCCCCCCCCCCTATAGGGCGTGCCCCCTGTCTCGTGGGCCCCTCGGGCGTCCACCGACGTACTTCTTCCTCCTATATAAGCCTACGTACCCCGAAAACATCCAGGGAGCCAAAAAAACACAATTTCCACCACTGTAACCTTCTGTATCTGCGAGATCTCATCTCTTGGAGCCTTCGTCGGCACTCTGCCGGAGGGGGAATCGACCACGGAGGGCTTCTACATCAACATCCTTGCCCCTCCGATGAGTTGTGAGTAGTTTACCACAGACCTACGGGTCCATAGTTATTAGCTAGATGGCATCTTCTCTCTTTTTGGATCTCAATACAATGTTCTCCCCCTCTCTTGTGGAGATCTATTTGATGTAAACTAGTTTTGCGGTGTGTTTGTCGAGATCCGATGAATTGTGGGTTTATGATCAAGTTTATCTACGAATAATATTTGAATCTTCTCTGAATTCTTTTATGTATGATTGAGTTATCTTTGCAAGTCTCTTCGAATTATCAGTTTGGTTTGGCCTACTAGATTGATCTTTCTTGCCATGGGAGAAGTGCTTAGCTTTGGGTTCAATCTGGCGGTGTCCTTACCCAGTGACAGCAGGGGTTGCAAGGCACCCATTGTATTGTTGCCATTGAGGATAAAAAGATGGGGTTTATATCATATTGCTTGAGTTTATGCCTCTACATCATGTCATCTTGCTTAATGCGTTACTCTGTTCTTTATGAACTTAATACTCCAGATGCATGCTGGATAGCGGTCGATGTGTGGAGTAATAGTAGTAGATGCAGGCAGGAGTCGGTCTACTTGTTGCGGACGTGATGCCTATATACATGATCATGCCTAAATAATCTCATAATTATTCGCTTTTCTATCAATTGCTCGACAGTAATTTGTTCACCCACCGTAATACTTATGCTATCTTGAGAGAAGCCACTAGTGAAACCTATGGCCCCGGGTCTATCTCTTATCATATTTGCTTCCAATCTAATTTTATTTGCATCTTTACTTTTTGCATCTATATTATAAAATACCAAAAATATATTTATCTTATTATACTATCTCTATCAGATCTCACTTTCGCAAGTGGCCGTGAAGGGATTGACAACCCCTTTATTGCGTTGGTTGCGAGTTCTTTGTTTTTTTGTGTAGGTGCGTGGGACTTTTGAGGAGCCTCCTCTTTGGATTGATTGGTTCTCAAAAACTGAGGGAAATACTTACGCTACTATTGTTGCATCACCCTTTCCTCTTCAAGGAAAACCAACGCAAGCTCAAGACGTAGCATGCGACGCTCCGGTGGGATTGCTACCCTCCCTAGGGCCCCAGTCCCGCCTAACCCTGGAGCGGGTGACCACGAGATCTAGCCCTTTGACTTCCCAAGGACGGGCTTTGACCAGTGGACCTCTCCACCCGGTTGTGTTAGGTCAGCCCATAGGGACACCTAGGAGCAACATCCGGGCCAAACCCATAGCAACATCCCCTCTGTTTAGACCCGACGCATCCATTCCCCCCTTCAGGTGCCGGCGGAGGAGCCGTCCGTGAGGGGGGCCACACCCCGGAGACGCGTGTCGCCTCTTCAGACATGCCACCACACCCCCTCGCATGTATGAGGGCCCGTAGCGATGCTCCGATGGCATTGCTACCTCCTAGGGCCCCCGTCCCGTCTAACCCTAGAGCGGTTAACCACGAGATCTAGCCCTTTGACTTCCCACGGCGGGCTTTGACCAATGGACCTTTCGACCCGGTTGCGTTAGGTCAGCCCACTGGGGCACCTAGGAGCAACATCCCCTCCGTGTAGACCCGACGCGTCCGTTTCCCCCCTCCAGGTGCCGGCGGCGGCGCCATCCGTGAGGGGGGGCACACCCGGGAGACGTGTGCCGCCTCTTCAGACATGCCACCACACCCCCCCCCCCCCCCGCATGTATGAGGGGCCGGTGCAACGCTCCGGTGGCATTGCTACCCCCCAGGGCCCCGTCCGCCCTAACCACAGGCGCTTGACCACGAGATCTAGCCCTTTGACTTCCCACAGACGGGCTTTGACGGTGGACCTCTCCACCCGGTTGTGTTAGGTCATCCAATAGGGACACCTAGGAGCAACATCCGGCAAAACCCACAGCAACATCTACTCGAGTAGACCCGGCCGTCCGTTTCCCCCTCGAGGTGTCGGTGGTGGCGCCGCCCGTGAATGGGGCCACACCGAGACGCGTGCCGCCTCTTCGCACATGCCAACACCCCCATGTATGAGGGCCGGTGCGGCCTCGGTGGCATTACTACCCCTCCCCAGGGCCCCGTCCGCCTAACCCCAGGCGGTTGACCACGAGATCTAGCCCTTTGATTTCCCACGGACAGGCTTTGACCGGTGGACCTCTCTAACTGGTTGTGTTAGGTCAGCCCATAGGGACACCTAGGAGCAACATTCGGGCCAAACCCACAGCAACATCCCTCCGTGTAGACCCGGCCGTCTGCTTCCCCCGTCAAAGGTGCGGCGGCGGCGCCGTCCGTGAGCGGGGCCACACCCCGGAGATGTGTGCTGCCTCTTCACACATGCCACCACACCACAACGCCTGTATGAGGGCCCGGTGCGACGCTCCGGTGGCATTGCTACCCTCCCTAGGGCCCCCGTCCCGCCTAACCCTGGAGCGCTTGACCACGAGATCTAGCCCTTTGACTTCCCACAGACGGGCTTTGACCAGTGGACCTCTCCACCCGGTTGTGTTAGGTCATCCAATAGGGACACCTAGGAGCAACATCCGGGCAAAACCCACAGCAACATCTACTCCGAGTAGACCCGACGCGTCCGTTTCCCCCCTCGAGGTGTCGGTGGTGGCGCCGCCCGTGAATGGGGCCACACCCCGGAGACGCGTGCCGCCTCTTCAGACATGCCAACACCCCCCCCCCCCCCATGTATGAGGGCCCGGTGCGACGCTCCGGTGGCATTGCTACCCCCCTCCCCCCCAGGGCCCCCGTCCCGCCTAACCCTGGAGCGGTTGACCACGAGATCTAGCCCTTTGATTTCCCACGGACAGGCTTTGACCAGTGGACCTCTCTAACTGGTTGTGTTAGGTCAGCCCATAGGGACACCTAGGAGCAACATTCGGGCCAAACCCACAGCAACATCCCCTCCGTGTAGACCCGACGCGTCCGTTTCCCCCGTCAAGGTGCCGGCGGCGGCGCCGTCCGTGAGCGGGGCCACACCCCGGAGATGTGTGCTGCCTCTTCACACATGCCACCACACCACAACGCCTGTATGAGGGCCCGGTGCGACGCTCCGGTGGCATTGCTACCCTCCCTAGGGCCCCCTCCCGCCTAACCCTGGAGCGCTTGACCACGAGATCTAGCCCTTTGACTTCCCACAGACGGGCTTTGACCAGTGGACCTCTCCACCCGGTTGTGTTAGGTCATCCAATAGGGACACCTAGGAGCAACATCCGGGCAAAACCCACAGCAACATCTACTCCGAGTAGACCCGACGCGTCCGTTTCCCCCCTCAAGGTGTCGGTGGCGGCGCCGCCCGTGAATGGGGCCACACCCCGGAGACACGTGCCGCCTCTTCAGACATGCCAACACCCCCCCCCCCCCCCATGTATGAGGGCCCGGTGCGACGCTCCGGTGGCATTGCTACCCCCTCCCCAGGGCCCCGTCCCGCCTAACCACTGAGCGGTTGACCACGAGATCTAGCCCTTTGATTTCCCACGGACAGGCTTTGACCAGTGGACCTCTCTAACTGGTTGTGTTAGGTCAGCCCATAGGGACACCTAGGAGCAACATTCGGGCCAAACCCACAGCAACATCCCCTCCGTGTAGACCCGACGCGTCCGTTTCCCCCGTCAAGGTGCCGGCGGCGGCGCCGTCCGTGAGGGGGGCCACACCCCGGAGATGTGTGCCGCCTCTTCACACATGCCACCACACCACAACGCCTGTATGAGGGCCCGGTGCGACGCTCCGGTGGCATTGCTACCCTCCCTAGGGCCCCCTCCCGCCTAACCCTGGAGCGGTTGACCACGAGATCTAGCCCTTTGACTTCCCACAGACGGGCTTTGACCAGTGGACCTCTCCACCCTGTTGTGTTAGGTCAGCCCATAGGGACACCTAGGAGCAACATGCAGGCCAAACTACAGCAACATCCCCTCCATGTAGACCCGACGTGTCCGTTTCCCCCTCCAGGTGTCAACGGCGGCGCCGTCTGTGAGGGGGGCCGGCCACACACCGGAGACGCGTGCCACCTCTTTAGACATGCCACCACACCACCCGGTTGTGGTAGGTCATCCCATATAAACACTTGGGAGCAACGTCCCCTCCGTATAGCCCCGATGCGGCTGTTTCCCCCCTCCACATGTCGGCCTCCGTGTATAATCAAAAAGTAAGGCATTTATGATTATATTAACACATGCTACATGTAAGTTAATTAAATAATAATACGTAAAAGAACAAAAAATAATTTATATGAAAAGAATATACATATGCTGCCGTAAAGAATATACATATACGTAAGGCATTTATGGGTCGCACTATTCGTCACCCTGGGTGAAGAATTGTTCTTCACCCCAGCTGTACCATGCGCCCTCACGCAACAGCCAAGCCACGGTTGGAAGGTCGTGAGGTAATTTACCTCATGCATGTGGTAAGATTACAACGTTGCCTCAAAGAAAAGGTCTCACGGTCAAGAAGGATCGTAAGAGAAATATGAGCGTGAGGTAAAATTACTACACACCTTACGTCGTGGAGGCCAAGATGGCCGCACCAAATGCACCAGCTGAAAAACAAATGCTGCCGTAAAATTACGTCAATGAATTATGGTTACAGGTGAAAACCATATCTGGTTGTATTCCTAGTTTTTTTTTAGATAAGACTGGGTTCTTCTCTCTTTTTTTTAAGGGAAAGACTGGGTGGTAAAGTACAGTACTAGTACTACATTACGTGATCTTCATTTTTCTATTATAAGTCTGAATTTGGACTCAAAATTAGAACACCGATCTGGAAAAAGTCATTATTTATAGAACCGTTGGTCTCAATGGTCTCAAATGTTTCCAGATATCAACTTGGCACTTTCATGAGTTACTGATTTTTTTATTATACCTAGACAGTTCGATTTTGATCTCTAAATTCAAGCAATGATCTAAAAGAAGCACTTATCAAATTCTGGGCATGTATGTTAGTTTTGCAGTGTGGGGAGTCTGTTGCTTCATACTATGATGGGTTTTGTTTACCTAAGAACTTTAAAGAAATTTTTCAGTAAGTATGAGATAATTCGGAGAACAAATAGAAGAGTTGCAACCAGATGAAGAATGCTACGTTAAGACTTCATCGACTATAACCAAGTTCTACATGGAAGAGAAATCGGCCAAAAGCCTACACAATCAACATGCTCGGGAAATTTCAAGATGAGTTGAAAACAACAATGTATTGTGCTGATATGCCAAGTAAGCTGATGGTTCATTTATTAATTTTGATGTGTGGAGTTTCAAGACAAACAAACGTGAGCTAAGAGAATGAATGGATATTTTTCTAATAAAGTATGTTGTTATGGTTGGCAAAAGATGTCAAGATGTAATAATGATGCAACACAATTAACCTTCCATAAATAATTTGTTGCAAACAGAAGATTGTAGAAAATGCTAAGCATCAATAAAGCAATTAGTATCCTTCTATTAACTGGAGTGCAAAAACTCAATTCCATTTTTGTAAGGAGAGGCCAAGTAGTTTTACATATTCCGTTGTACGTACAAAGGTATAACCAGATAAAGAAGATGCAAATCATTGGCCTAAGCTATAGTTTCAGTTAAGTCATTACTATACTTGTGGCTACCCGCAAACAAAAGTAATATACTGGTGGCAGATGACATTCTAGTTAAAGACCAAAAACATGAAACGAGCATTCATTGTCTGATGGGATGTTCTATTGGACTGGCTGCGTCATTATCACATCCAGGATGAGCCAACGTAATTTCTTGTCTCGTCATACGTAACTGAAAATGCAGATGAGAAGGCAATCAGAATACTGGATTTTATTTAAAAACAAGGAAGCGAGTGTGAAAAAGAACAATTGGCAACTAAAAGATAACCAACTAGGACAGGAGTACTTACTGACCACACACCATTTTAAGGCCATCATTTTCTCATTGGGGAGTCGCGTCACATGCTTGTGACAAGTTTTCGGAGTGATCTCTATGGTGCTTTGGTGTCTTGTCAAACACGGGCGGAGGTACATTATTAAACTACAAAAGAAAATGCATGCCATGTAAAAACAAGAACCCAAACAACAATTTTGGATTTCATTATTTCTATAAAGAGCACCAGTGAGCCATGTGCTGAGCAACCATAGTTTTGAGCCCAGCATCTCAAAGATATTCAGACGCCTCCGATGGTTCTGTCACCATTAATTTCAGTGCCATCAACAGATGGGGTCAATGTTGTTCCTAAGAAAAAAAATAGATGGGGTCAATGAGTCAAGTTGATGCTTTGGTGTCTTGTCAAAGGAGGAAGTAATTGCTGAAACTGCGAAAATAAAAGGAAATCCAGGTGACAACTTACCTCCCATACATGATTTAATGTTTTTATTACTTGTAACTATAATAACACCACTCTACCTCGGCAACCATTGGTTTCGAGATTCATAAAGTTAAAACAAGCTAGTAATAAAAATTCAACCATGACAAGAAGCCACAAATCAATGAAAAACTAAAATGGGGGTAAAATTTAAATCTTTCAGTCTCCTAATTGTAGAGCTTCATTTATTGAGAAATAAGACTTTTTAGGAAACATGTACATGGATTATGACAAATACTGAAAACTCTTCCTTCAATCATGGCGTATACAAACTGTTCATAGATCATGACGAGTGAAGGTAAACTATAATTGACATGATCTATGAACACATACAAACTGGGCAAAAAGATATTACAGTCCGAGTAAACCGAACAAATTAGAGGATGAGACCAAAAGCAAAACCACAATAATGCTTTGCCTCTTCATATTGGGACATAATCTATCTAAATTCAATAACTAAATTCGAGCAGATACTTTCCATGGGAGAATAAATCAACATATACTCATGTAAATTGATGGAGAGAGGGTGATACTAATGAGGTCCGCCGTTTAATTAGCTATGCCCAAAACAACTACATTTTGGGATGAAATCAAAACTGAATACATCTAAACTTCTTGCTAAATCTTAAACACTCAAAAAATGCTTTGCCATGAGAAAATTATTCGACACATACTCATGTAAATTAATAGAGAGGAAATAATAGTACTGAAAAGCTCTGGCGCAAAGACCTGGTTGCAAACTCTCGTGGTGGGAGGAGATGCAGACTGCATAAAGAAGCATGCCAATGGCCACCGTAACCTGACGGAATCCACGACCACCCACCTCAGTGCAAAAATTAGAGTGTTCCTAAGAAAAAAAAACATATATACTGTTATCTGCAAAAAAGCTAATCAGTAAATTGTAGGTGCATCTGAGGCCTAAACTCCAACCCATTCCAACAAATAAATTAAATTAAATTCAGAAGCATGTAAATACTGAATGATTTCCCACAGGGCACTGAAACAAAACTCCATATCTTCATTGTGGACTGTGAAAAATCAAACTTAAATACTGTAAAGAACAAACCAAATATTCTCCCTACATACTTTACTTGTACCTGGCAAAATTTTAGCCATTTCGTAGCAGTTGATGCTTCCATGTCAAGGAGCACATATATTCTACACAAACACTGCACTACACCTCTGCCCTGGCGTGGATTCGAAGAAACAGCAGATCCAAATTTCCTAATCTAAAAAGACATCCAACAAAGCTACTTGGAGATACAAATAAACAAGAATTAGAGTGTTCCTAAGAAAAACCAATTACAGAACATGCATGCAAAAATGCAAACACAAGCAAGCATATATTGTAAAATTCAAGTTACCTCATCGGGTAGGAGGTCTGTTCTCGTGATCACTCCAGTCTGCAGCCTCCACAAAAACTGAACGCCGATGTAGACATTTGGGAAGAACATGACGAGGTGTAACAAACATGAAATTGATTGGAACTGAAAGCATTAGGATCAGGGTTGATCGCGCCTCCTGTGAGCTCCTCACCTGCACACACCCAACCAAAATAAACACAAAACCTCAGACAATGTCGTCGCCGTTAAGGGAGCTAGTGCCACCACGACAACCCACCGCAGCACCGCTGCGACAACTGAGATAAGAACAACATCATGGTACAACAACTGAGATAAGAAAATCGTTAACCCCCTCTAAAGAGAATGACAATATACTGATATATTTAGCATGCGCACACAAATGTTAAGCCGAAATTAGAAGAACTTCCAATCAACAAAGAAGCTATAACAGGGACACTAAAACACATAACAAAGAATTTTGGTTTTAATTACCTGCAGCTAATTTTTTTTTTGGTTTATGTACCTGCAGCTAAAAACAGGGAACGACTTAATGACAAAAAGGCATGTACGCATGAAATAGTAGTACAAAGATCAGCGAATGAGGAATAAAAGGCAAAGAAAGAAAGGGAGATGGAAGGTGGAAGGGACAGGTCTATGAGGCGAGAGGGAGGAAGTCACAGGGCTCGAGCTGGCTGTGGAGGATTAGAGGCCCAGATGCTGACCACCACAAATAGCGTTGGCTCCGCATAAACATCAATGTGACCATCCGCCGCAGCGCTGCCATGATCACCCACCGTAGCACCGCCCGACACCGAGGCCAGCCGCCGCTCACCATGCTGTCCCGCCTGCCTGTCGATCGCCGCACCGACCACTCATCGTGGGAGTTGATGCATCCATTTTCACTGGAGTGAGAAACGAAATTCTGGAACTTTCCTATTCGCACTGTTCGTCTTGCTCGTTAGCTATGCAGATGATGGCTGCCATAGATTCACACGCTGACATCGAGTGTACATGGATGCCGCTGCGCACATCGCGCCTTATGCCAGTCCAACATTTAATAAACCCCTTCCCAGTTGAAAGAGCACGTTCCTTTAGGACAAAATGGAGAATAAGTAATTTATTCCAAACCAATTTCGCAGTAGTAATTTGTGATGAAGACCATCTGCTGTCAAGTTTAAAGGATTAAATATTTTCACATGTGCTGGCAGCCGGAGAATCTAAGACACTAGAAACAAAGCAAGCAAGCATAAGGCGCAATGGATCCTTTCATACGCAGACGCCGAGTAATTAGAGAAGGATTGATAAAATATTAGTTACTTATCCGGGATTGTTGCCCATATGAATTATTTTAGATATCAAGCATTGCCGTGAAATTAAGGATGTAAACTGAACATTGAGAAGGAGACTGACGCTAGATGGATCCTTTCATACGCAGACATGCTTAGCTTTGGCTGGACTAATGAGGTAATAGCATCCGAATGCAGAGCTAACCACATTGGACTTCATAAACTACATGGCAGATGTATATAGAACATAAGATTCCAAAATTAGTAATTGTACAAAGATGAAACAAACAAGAGGATAATCGATCATGGCATACCTATCAATATATCACTGTTAAGCGTTTTCTTTGAGCACATTGTCAGTAGCAGTTCCCATTCAGACATTAAAACAAACACCTCTGGGCAAGAAATGCCAAGTAGTTAGGCAAAGAATGAGATCCAAAGGGAATTACAGACATAAGCAGTGAAATTTTAGAAGCAACAGATCAATAAAAAGATGCTACCTAGCAGGAGGAAGGGGGCTAGCAAAACAAGAAAGCGACATGGTGTAAGAGGAAGGGCATCATACAAGGAGAAGGGCAGCGTGCTCGCTGTGTTATGTGTGCGAGAAAAAAGGGAGGAGCACGAACTTAAATACCGGTGGCGGCGCTGGATGCTCGTCCTTCTGCAGTCCGTGGCGACCGTGGTTGAACCAACGCCGCCGTGACCACCATTTGCAGCGCGGCCACGACCACCACTTGCAGTGCCGTCGCGACATCCAGGCCACACGCCTTCTCGCAACGCTTCAGAATCCATTGCCGGCCATCTAACCCGCTGAGCACCATGCCGCCGACCAGCAAGCCAGCTGCGGCCCGCCATTCGCCGTCCAAACTGCCGCTCACCACCCGCGCTGCTGAGGAACTGGCTGGGGACACGGGGTCGTGGCCTAGTGGCCTACCATTAAACAGTTTGTAACTTTCGGTTCGGCTAGCAGTGGACTCTGGCCCGGGTCAGCCCATGCGATCGGGGCGAGGGGGAATCTGGCTCGCTGGATCGACCGGGGTGAAGAATTACTTATTCTTCACCCTGGGTCCTTAATAGACTTTCTATATATATATATATATATATATATATATATATATATATATATATATATATATATTTATATTTATATATTTATATATATATATACACATGCCGTCTATTCTACAATCGATGGTAGAATAATATTCTGCAATAATCTCGTACTGCCCGGAATAAAGATCTGGTATAGCTTCTGGATAACACTACCGTACTTCTTTTTCGTAAAGTCGGTACTGCTCTTCTGTACTTGTGTACTAATTCACTAATAGATTCTAAACCGTTAATCGGAATTGCGCAAATGATATACCGTTGAAAAGCTACAGAAAATTCTCATCTTTTTTATATTGTAACTTGCTTCACTTTTTTATTTTTTATTATGAATTTTCAAAAAACAAAAATCATCACAAGCTGAATGAAAAGTGTTTTGAACGAAATTCTTTAACCACTTATCGGAATATAGCAAATGATATACCGTTGAAAATCTACTGAAATTTACAGACATTTTCATGTTGTAAGGTTTTTTCAAATTTTGCACAGTTTTGGAACAGTTTTGAAAATACTAAAAATATCTTTTATTAAAAGATGATCCTGGGTCATTTTTGGACATCGAAATGATGCAAATGATATGGCGTTCGAAAGGTACTGAAATTCCCATCTTTTTCGTCTATTAATGTTTTTCAAATTTTACATAGTTTTTGAGCAGTTTTGAAAATACCGAGATTCATTAAAAATAGACGAACAGTAATTATATATTAACTTTTTTACCACTTCTCGGAATAGCGCAAATGATATACCGTTGGAAAGCTTCTGAAATTTACAAATGTTTTTTTAAGTTTTCTCAAATTATGCATAGTCTTGAAACAGTTTTGAAAATACTAAATTTTGCATCTATCAAAATATGATCACTGATATTCTTTGGACCTCGGAATGATGCAAATGATATGGCGTTGGAAAGGTATTGAAATTTAGCAATTTTTTGCGTTTTAACATTTTTCTAATTCTTCACGGTTTTTGTACAATATTCAAAATACCTAGATTTTTCCTGTTACAAGGAAATATAGTATTGTACTTCTATGGAATATGGGTTTCGTACTGCCCGACAATAAAGAAGTTTCTGTACTTCTCAAAGTGATTAAATTGTATTGCCGATAATTTTTTTGAGAGAACTCAAATTCCCTCCACATGTACCTTGTACTTCTATGGAATATGAGTTTCGTATTGCCCGATAATAATAATAATAATAATTGTACTGCTCGAAATGAATAAATTGTACTGCTTGGATTTATTTTAAAAGAACACAAATTTGCCTTGTACGTCTGTGGAATACGGGTTTTGTACTGCCCGACAATAAAAAAGTTTTTGTACTGCTCAAAATGATTAAATTATACTGCCCATAATTTTTTCCAGAGAACTCAAATTCCCTTCACATGTACCTTGTACTTCCGTGGAATATGAGTTTTGTACTGCCCGATAATAATAATAATAATAATTGTATTGCTCAAAATGAATAAATTGTACTGCCCGTAAATTATTTCCACAGAACTAAACTCTTCTTGACATCTATTTTGTATTTTTGTGAAATATAAGTTTCGTACTGCCTGGTAATAAAATGTTTTTGTACTGCTTAAAATATATGAATTGTATTGACCAGAGTGATTCAATAGTATCACCACGTAATAAAAATGTTTTGTATTGCTCAAGTTATATAAACGGTACTGCTCATAATGAATCAGTGGTACTTCCCATAGTTGTTTTATGGCACTGCCCGATAATAAAAATAAACATGTTATTTAATCACTTCTTTTAACCCTGGGATAATTGTTGATAAATGTTGATACTTCAATGGGTTGCGCCCAAAATGAATAAATGGTAATACTGCATCTTTTTTTAAATATGTAGTTTGTACTTCTTTATATATATGTTATGCACTGTTGATGGCAATATATTTTGTATTTCTTTCTATGAGGTTCTTGTACTGCTTATGATTTATTTATAACAAGTATAAAAGAATATAAGATACATTAGAAAACGAGCTCAGATACAGTATACAAGTCTATATTGCAATATATAATACAGTATAGCAATATCTGTAGCTTGAAATGGTCACTGATATCAAGTACAACATCATTTTAATTTGCAACTGCTGGTTGCTCATCATAAATCAACTGAACAACGTCTAATATGAGCAGCCCTGTTCCACTTATCCCGTAGACAGGTGCACGTCGTCGATTTGCAGGCAATCTCCACGTCGCGGGGAGGGTAGCCGGGCACCGGCTCGTGGGAGGGGGGCCATGGCGGGTTGCCGGCTCGTGGTAGGGGAGCCGGGCTGGTGGCGCACCGGTGCGGGGGCAGGAAGGGCGGGCGGGCGGCGCCACGATGCGAGGAAGGGAAGACGGCCATGGCGCCGGGAGGTAGGCAAAGGCGGTCGGAGAAGGGAGGTCAGGAGGCGCCTGGTGCGAGGTAGGCGGGCGGCGCGCCGTTCGAGGGGAGGGAGGGCGGATCAAGGCGCTGGGAGGCAAAGGCGGGTAGCGCGCTCAGGGAAGGAGGGCGATGACGGCCCGCCGATGCGGGGGAGGGAGGGCGGGCGGGCGCCGCCTTGGAGGGAGACCGTGGCGGCGCGCCGGCGGGGTGGAGGGTCGCCGTGGCAGCTGCACGGGAGGCGAGCGCAGAGGTGGGGTAGGAGATGGGGACCATGGGAGGGTTTTGTTTTTGGTTTAGGTTTTTTTCCTGAAAATTGCCCTATACATATCGGAGAGTATATACGCGTAGTATGTAGTATGTAAAAATGTTTAGGTAGTATATATACTATTTTTTAGGTAGTATGTAGTATATTTTGGGCATACTCTTTTTTACGTACAAATATGTACATATTTCACAAATATTATAAAAACATGGGCTCACATGCAATTTTTTCACATAACTCGCTTTGGAGTATCTTGAATATAGTATATAAACATACTAAAAATAATAAAGTAGAGTATATACTCCCGCATGGTAGTATATGAGAAATGAATGTAGCTACACCCGGTAGTAGGATACATCATCGATATATATATATGCCAACGGCAAAGCTGAGGCCAGGGGCAGATGAACAGCGCGCCACGGGTCGATGATGTGGCATCTATGTCGACGGTGGCCGTCGGCATAGATGATGGTCGGTGTGCCTCGGATCGATGATGTGGCACGCGCCTCTATGCCGACGGCCGCCCGTCGAGGCCGTCACAAATCGGACGCCGTTAGCCGCCAATCACGAGCGGAGTCGCCGGGCCCCCAATTATGTCGGCGGCTCATGTATGCCGCCGTAGACGTAGGCTGGGATTATCTGACGACTAATCTATGCCGACGGAGGCCGTCAGCATAGCTCGGTATAGCCCGATGGCCTCTGTACGCCGACGGCCTAGATCCAGTAGCATATATATGGCCGTCGGCACTGGCCCCTGTCCGGTAGTGATTTGATCCCCCACAGAGGCTACTGAATCGATCCCCACAGCGGCGGCGCCCACGCAGACAAAGAAGCACCGCCTGCGCACGACCACCTCCAGCAGGAACACTCGGCCCACAAATGCCGGCCACCACGACGCAACTCACCCGGCGCCCTCTCCATCCCCAATCGACACGCGGCGAGCGAAGAAACCCGCAGCCGCTACACCGCCCACCACATCTTAGACCAGGGGAAAAGACCACCAAGCCACATGCCACAGCTGACACGCACGAGCCACGCCATCGGAACACTTACACCACACGGACCCACAATACAGTAAAATCGAATGCCAAATCGCAAGTGCTGCCTTCAATTAAATCTAGGCCTGGAGCATAGTGTTTTAGAGGATGCGCCTGTAGCATGCACTATCAGGTGGAGGGTTAACAGTAGTGAGCAGCGGGGGTGGGTACAGGTAAAACAATAGCAGTAGCGCGGCTTGAGAAAAAGCGCGAGACCATGTACACCGAGGCTGCCTAGAGTAGCAGCTCGACCGATCAGACCCGCTATTGCTAAATAGATAGAAGTAGCGTGTGATCCCATCAACATGCTGCAACTATGGTTGCACTGTATCAGCTGGTGGGCCCTGTCTTAGCAGTAGCGCGGGCTCAAGAACATGCGCTGCTGGGAGGTGGTCCCCACCATGTAGCTAGACGGGGCTGCCTAGAGTAGCAGCGCGGCCGGTCAAACCCCCGCTACTGCTAAATAGATAGAAGTAGCACGTGGTCCCAGCAACGCGCTGCAACTATGGTTGCACTGTGCCAGCTGGTGGGCCCTATCTTAGCAGTAGGGCGTGCCCTATCACCGCGGTACTGCTAAGTCAACCTTATCCCTCTCCTGCGTCGTCCACTTCCTCACTCCCTCACTCACTTCCTTTGCCTCTTCCTTCTTCCCCTGTGGCCGCTGCATTGTCGCCGCCGTCCTCCCTCCTCCTTCCTCAGTAAGCCGCCGTCCTCCTCCCTTCTCCTTCGACATCCCTTCTCTCCCTCCTCTGGCCGCCAACCTCCCTCCTTCTCCCCTCCCCTTTCTTCACCCTCTGGTTGCCTTCCTCCTACCTTCTCATTCAGCCGCCCTCCTCCTCTCTCCTCTCCCCTCCCTCCTTCGGCCACCATCCTCCCTACTCCTCCTCCTCCTCCTCCTCCTCCATCCTCCTCCTCTCTCTCCTCCCTCCTACTCCTCCTCACTATATGCAGTGTAGTAAATTTAGGTATCAGAATGTATTGGAATGCTATATGAGAAATTTAGATATATGCAGCATAGTAATTTTAGGTACTCAAATTCTTAGTAATAGAAACTTTTAGTAAAAAATAGTAATAGAAATATTTAGGTATAAACATGTACTAGAATGCTATATGAGAAATTTGTAGGTATATATAGAAATGTATTGGAATGCCATATGAGAAATATTTAGTTATCAAATTTAGTAATAGAAACTTTTAGTAAATAAAATTTGTAAATAGAAAATTTTCTATATAGAAATGTATTGGAATGCTATGTGAGAAACTTTTACTCAAAAACTTAGGTGTAGAAATTTTTAGTAAAATATAGAAATGTATTGGACACTTTAATTATTTTTATGTCATTATTACTTTGTCATCAAAGTAAATTATATGAGATTTGATAATCTAAAATTTTCACCAGGTGGAATATGCAGGCTTAGTAGTGATCGTCGTTGGAGCTTCTTCTACTTGCACTACAGCCGAGTCGGTGAGCTAAAAGTCCAGCTCCTCCTTCTTTTCTCCTCAGGCATGTGTATGATTATATTTGGACATGTATCGGTTGTCTCTTTGGACAAGTGGCCTATGTTTGCAGGGAACGCCTCCGAGTGACCTATGTTTTGCCGAAATGTTGATTCATTTCCGTTTCGGCGAATTTCATGTGCTCGATTGTTCTATTTTAGCAAAGGTGATGCCGGAATTTTCCGTGGATTTCAGCATGACTTGTGCTATATACTAGGAAATATCGAGTGCCCATGATTTGCTGGAACAGGAATTAAACGACATTTCGGCAAACCATAGGCCATTTTTTTATGTCATTACTCGATATATGTAACGGGTTGACTGTCATTCTGTCGGGGCTCCTTGTGTGACTTTCGGTCTATTTTTGAAGGAAGGATGCGAACTGTTGTTGTGGGGGTCGTTTCCGCTCTTTCTTCTCGTGATATACCTTGTTAATGCACGAGAGAAGGAGGGGAAGGAACCATCACCGACGGTCGAAATATCTATGAGGGAATGTCTATCATATACTGTCAAAATAACGTAGAGGAAGAATCTCGACTGTTGTCGTGGGGGTCGTTTCCTCTCCTTCTTCTCGGATATACCTTGGGAATGCACGAGAGAAGTAGGGGAAGCAACCATCACCGATGGTCGAAATATCTGTGAGGGAGTGTCCACCATATAGTGTCAAAATATCGAAGAGGAAGAACCCTACTGTTGTCATGGGGGTCGTTTCTCCTTCGTTCCCGTGTGCTAGACATTTTGGTGTAATGCACTCGGGAACAAAGGGAGGAGCAATCATCACCGACGGTCGAATATATCAGAGAGGGAGTTGCCCACCATATACACCACGTGAGATGACAGTTTTCAAGGAAAGACTCAACAGACCAAACGTCAAACATGTGCTGGATAGTGATCTGTGAGTTGAGTTCCTTGTAATTGATGTGGATTTATAATCTTTGAATTATGAACACATGAAGTGTCTGACCATGATAGGATCCCCGAGGGTGATTAGTACGGCGGCAACCGGGGTATGTGCGACATGCATCACCGGGAAAGCTGTAGGTTCTTCACCATCAAGCTGAACGAGACCTTCGATGTTTTTACGGTACGTAACAACGATAAATATTTTTTCATAATTGAGCATGACTTATGCTTCTTTGCTTCGACATGTAATTTCAGTTTTTTACAATTCATCTAGTGCATCCCCTGCCATGCAAGACTGTATGTCTTGGAGAAACTTAGTTTCCAGTATAGTGACAATATGGAGACGAACATAGCTCACCTTAGGACTCAGCATGGTTATGCTTTTCAGGTTAAGCTCTACACTACAGTTAATCACTCACCTTTTGGTTGCTCAAATTGGAGAGCATGTGACCTGAAGATGATATTTTAGGATGATATGCAAATAACCTTCGATATTCGTCCTGAAGATGATATTGAAGATAATATCGACATTTGGGTGGATGTGGATATGCTTCCAGTTATACCTCTATGCGAATTTGTCAAATAAATTTGTTAGGTAATTTATATTATTTATTTTAAAATAGTTGACAGCTTATTTCCATTCTTCAAGAAATATATGGAAGGTAGTAGACAAAACCTACTACAGTTATTGCTCTGAACTAATTTGCGAGGAGAAAAATCATCTTGTCTCATTTGTTAATGATGTTCGGACTTTCAAGAACAATTATGAAATGAACCCAAATTATGCTCAATATGTGCCACTAAATTATTCTTAAGCTACGTGCCACGTGTTGAACTAAGGTAACTTCCTTGAAAATAGCATGGTAAGATTTTTTACTATTATGTTACCAGTGCATCTTTTGCATACATTATTCTTAAGCTAAACTACATTGCTAATGTTATTATTATGTTCTTCAACAGAAACTTCTGAAGGAATGTGTGCCTCATATGATGTATATGAAAGTGACATGGATATTATTAGCTTACGGCGAAGTCTGTCTACGGTTCACTGCAGTGCATACTCAATTCCTCGAAGAGATGAAGAATTCACAATCAAAGGATGGAGAAAAGTTATGAATGATCGATGGGAACTACTTGAAGGCAACATGATGCGCATCCCACAAATTGAAGACAGGCGGATCTCTATTCTCCATAATGGAGATTCAGGGGCTATTCTGTTTTATGCTATTTTACCTTAGCAGGTCCTAACTATTACTCATCATGTGCTACGAACAATTAGCTAGCGTTGGTTATAACTATGATGATGAGGAGTTGTTATTATGCTGACGATGATGAGTTATGTGCTAGACTGATGAGTTGTTATTTGAATATGATGATGATGAGGAAGAGTTGTTATTATGATGCTGATAATGACGAGTTATGTTGATGATGATGATGAGTTGTTATTATAATCATTATGAGTTATTATATCATTGGGTAAAAGAAAAACTGATTGGATTCAAGTGGATCTATCTAAAGTGACCAAGTTTAGATTAGTAGATTCTACTAATCCGCATTTCTTTCACCCACCGATATAATAACTCATCATGATCATAATGATATAACTATCTCTTAATTGATGTTGTATCAAAACTTGTATATTGATGTATAAATATAGTGTAAAACAAAAAAATGAAATACAAACAAATAGTAGTAGCGCGGGGTAAAGGCACATGTTGCTAGTACTTAACAGTAGCACGGGTGTAAGCCCACGCTACATATAACTGAGTTAGCAGTAGCGGGGCTCAAAAAACTCCGCGCTACTGCTAGGCAAAAAACCCGTGCTATCGTTAGGGTTTTCCCTAGTAGTGGGGTCTCAAGAGAATGCACTCAACATAAGAAAATTACAAATTACTAAACTTTATTTGGAGCACCGACCTCGCCACCTTAGGTGTGAAAAGTTTCCAATCGAAATTTCAAACTTTTTGCAACTTTTGCTTATTATATATTTCACACGCATCCATTTTTTTAGTTCACATTGCATGTAAAAATGTTTACCAGAAAGTTACAAGCTTGTAGTTAATGCATCTCTTGCTCCGACCTCGGGCATCGACGAATCTGGCGTCCACTCCAGCGCTACCACATTAGGCTGGTCATAGTGCGAATAACATAGGTAGTAATATAGATGCCACATAAGCAAAAATGTTGATGTAGCAAGTAGTTAATGAGAAGAGAGACAAATAGAGTAATCTAATATGTTACCATCACATAGCACTTTCCAATGCAAAATGAGTCTACAAGACAATAAATGAACATGTGTATGTTACTACACATATGACACTTTCTACTATAAGGTTAGTAACATAGAGTAGTAACGTATGCATGTTACTACTCTAAGTTACTCCCCACTATGACCAGCCTTAACAGCTAGGCGAGCGGTCCACTTCCCGTACTGGGTGGAAGCCTCGACTCGAATGATGACAAGTCAATTGTTGGGCGCCGGCAGCCTTGTTCAGGTGCCTGCGTAGTCAAGAGCATCCTCTCCAACGTCGGAGCGCTCACGAGCAGCAGCTGCACCAAGTCGAAGCAGTATCCCTGCCCTGAGAAGCCGCTGAACTCCACCTCACGCAGGTACTTCAACGAGACCACACCATGTTTCCAGCCCCTGGAGAGGCCGCCGGTGTTGTAGCCCTTCTCACATTGACCATCCTTCGGTGGTGAATGGTGATACATTCAATTCAAACGAGAAATACGGTCAGCGACCTTGAAACTCTGAGTCAACGTTCACAGACAAAAATATATATACGGTGATAAATGAAACATTACAAGCTCACCAGGTGAACGTCTAGGTGGAGATAGCGGAGATTGCTGCATCGCTGTAGGAGACTAGCCGCAATTGCTCTGAAACGGCTGCCTTTTTTTGAGTAAAATCTTACCGATGTTAAGCCAGGGATCTCACCAACCCCTGCTCCCGTGCGGCTCCAAGGGGCTGCACCGGGGCGCCCAGCCAGCCGCCCAAGAGGCTACCTTGGCCTGTTCTTCCCTCGCCGCCGCCACAGGGGGCCGCCGGGCAAAGTCTACGCGGCGCCGGCGCCGGCGAGGCCTTCTCTTCGGGGCTCCTCGTTCCCACCAAAGACTTGGACGGCTCCTCCGCCGCCGCCGCTCTAGTCTCCTAAGCCGCCGTTCTACCCCGCACCTTGTTGTCGCCAGCCAACGCCGCCAGGGCAAAGCCCCATGCGGTGGCCGCCGGCGGCAGGTGCCTTCGCGCTCGCCCGGCCCCAGCGCGTTCCCTCTACTTCGTTCCGTGTGCAAGCTACATCGCCGGTGTGCAGCTGCGTCCCGGGTGGCCAGCGGCCTAGCTAGATCCAGTGATCCAGCACATGGATCACGTGGTTGCTCGCGCCTGGCCTCCACGTGGATCCGTGCACTCCGTCTTGGTTTCTATGTGCGGGCTGGTTTTCGGTCGGATCCGGTCGGATTAGGCCTTGGGGGACGGCGTGCGTCAGGCTCTCTACCGGGAGGTGGACCGCGGCAGTGAGGTACTAGCCTTTCACGCGGTCCATGGCTTGGTAGTAGTGATTCTGATCTGGTCGTCCGGGTGGTGGTGACTGCAGACTGTGCTGCAGTTAACTCCTACGGCTCCATGACGGCCGTGGTCACTGAAAAATCTTTAGGAGTCTTCATCTCTCAAGATTCAGTATTTGACTTCAGCGATGAGAAGCAAATTGTGGACGGAGGCTTGATGCAGAGGGTTGGTTGTGTAGCGGCGGCGGTCATTTCATGTAGTTGCTGTGATTGCGGAAAAGTGGTGGCGATAACACTTGAGTGACTTGGACAATTGTGCTACTTTAGCACCCAATCTCGAGCTCCGGGGCGAAAGCCTAGGTCTGCCTGAGCTGGTTATACCTGGCAATGGCGATGTTTCCTTTACATCGTTATCTTGTTGAAGGCATTGCTCGGATATGCACGGATTGATTCTTCAGGGTGAAAACCTAGAGTCTAACTTTGATGGTTGGATCCGGTGACGACGACGCTCGAGTGTCGCTTGCTTGCTGAAGGCGTTGCTGTTGAAGAACCTCGTCATTCTTGTGGTGTCATGAAATGGTTGGTGCGGATATGGTCATTACTGCAGTTTGCCGATCGTGTTACTTTGGAGGCTTTTTTCTTTTTTCCTCACCTACACATAGCTTTGGTCTAATATGACTTTGCTAGTTGTCGGCGTGTTTATGTGTGAGTTGATGTTGGCTATGTGTATTCTAGTTATGTAGAGGCCGGGTGTGCACTCATTATGTGTTGTATTCTCTTGATGCATTATTATGAGTCAATAAAATTGACCCTTTGTCGCAAGATTGTCCCTGTATAATGAGTAATGGGATAATAGTGTTAAAGTCTTCAGCTTTGCTCATGTAAATTTTTATGTAAATAAAAACACAAAATGCTGCAATAGGAGGCCTCCAAATCCACGATGGGTACCAGATACCTAGTCCTTCACGCACAAGGAGGGTATGAGTCCGAGTTATTTTACAACTCAAGCTAAGAAGAGCTTCCAACTTTTGTCCACAACCGCTCGATCGCACTGGTGGAAAAACAGGCTTCCGTCCAGCCCCATAAGTCACGAAGCTGTAGGAACCGCGACTAATGAGACCTTTAGTCGCGGTTCTGGAGGTGAACCGCGACCAAAGGCCTGGGCCCAGGGCGCTCGGTGGCCAGCTGGCGCCGTGAGGGTCTTTAGTCGCGGTTTGCCGGGACAACGCGACTAAAGGCCTTCGGGCACCTTTAGTCACGGTTTGTCGTGCCAACCGCAACTAAAGCCCCTCCCTATATATACCCATCCAGCAGCCAACACTTAGCCATTTGGAGCCATTCTCTTCACAAGTGGGTGTAGGTTTGCTTTTGGTTCCTCTTATGCACATAAGGTGTTTGATGAAATGCCCCAAGAGCATGAAACAAACATGACATGAAGTGTTGGAGCCACACTCCTCGATCATGTTAGCAACTTGATGAACCTTTGATGTGTCATTGATAAAATATGCATGTGTGTAGTTCATTGTTTAATTTATATTGTTTGTAGCTAGTTAGTTTAACAAATGCATGATGGTTAATTATATATTTTATATTATAATAATGCAGATGAATCGGCAATGGATGTACGGTAACCGACTCTCCGGCGAGTTCACTACGGGTTTGAAAGATTTCCTCGTAGTGGCTAATGCGAACAAGCGGGGGGTTTTGTTATCTGTCCATGTGTTATCTGTAAGAATCGGAAGGTTACTCTTCCTCAAGAGATGTTCACATGCATCTGCTTCGCACGGTTTCATGCCAAGCTATAATTGTTGGACCAAGCATGGAGAAAGAGGGGTTATAATGGAAGAAGATGAAGAAGGGGATGATTTCATCGATGAAAGCTATCTTGCTCATTTCGGTGATACTTTCATGGAGGATCTGTGAAGGTGAAGGGGAAGGTGAAGAAGTGGCACGTGATGATAACGTTGATGATCTTGGTAGTTCCTTTGCTGATGCACGGAGACGCTGCGAAACTGAAAAGGAGAGGGAGAATTTGGATCGCATGTTAGAGGATCACAGAAAGGCGCTGTACCCTGGATGCGATGATGGTCTGAAAAAGCTGGGCTGCACACTGGATTTGCTGAAATGGAAGGCAGAGGCAGGTGTAGCTGACTCAGCATTTGAAAACTTGCTGAAAATGTTGAAGAATATGTTTCCAAAGGATAACGAGTTGCCCGCCAAGATGCGTCTGAAGCAAAGAAGGTTGTCCGCCCTCTAGGTTTAGAGGTTACGAAGATACATGCATGCATCAACGATCGCATCCTCTACCGCATGATGAATACGAGAATTTGAATGAATGCCCGGTATGCACGGCATTATGCGTTATAAGATCGAGGCGATGACCCTGGTGACGATGTTGAGGGCGAAACCCAGAAGAGGGTTCCGCCAAGGTGATGTGGTATGCTCCTATAATACCACGGTTGAAACGTCTGTTCAGGAACAAAGAGCATGCCAAGTTGTTGCGATGGCACAAAGAGGACCGTAAGTCGGACGGGGAGTTGAGACACACCGCAGATGGAACGCAATGGAGAAAGATCGACAGATGGTTCAAAGATTTTGCAGCTGACGCAAGGAACATAAGATTTGCTCTAAGTACGGATGGCATGAATCCTTTTGGCGAGCTGAGCTCCAGCCATAGCACCTGGCCCGTGACTCTATGCATCTACAACCTTCCTCCTTGGTTGTGCATGAAGCGGAAGTTCATTATGATGCCAGTGCTCATCCAAGGTCCGAAGCAACCCGGCAACGACATCGATGTGTACCTAAGGCCATTAGTTGATGAACTTTTACAGCTGTGGGGTGGTGTCCGTGTGTGGGATGAGCACAAACAAGAGGAATTTGACCCTCTGGCGTTGCTTTTTCGTAACCATCAACGATTGGCCTGCTCTTAGTAACCTTTCGGGACTGTCAAATAAGGGATACAATGCATGCACGCACTGCTTACATGAGACTGAAAGTGTACATTTGCCAAATTGTAAGAAGAACGTGTACCTTGGGCATCGTCGATTTCTTCCGAAAATTCATCCAAAGAAGAAAGAAAGGCAAGCATTACAACGGGCAAGGCAGATCACCGCCGAAGCTCGCGGAACGACTGGTGCCGAGGTATTTGATATGGTCAAGGATTTGAAAGTCATCTTTGGAAAGGGTCCCGCGGACAATCAGTTCGAAGGGAGCCGACGGGCACGCAGTCATGTGGAAGAAGAAATCTATATTCTGGGAGCTAGAATATTGGAAAGTCCTAGATGTCCGCTCTGCAATCGACGTGATGCACGTTACGAAGAATATTTGCGTGAACTTCCTAAGCTTCTTGGGCGTGTATGGGAAGACAAATGATACAAAGGAAGCACGGCAGGACCAGCAACGTTTGAAAGACCACGATGACCGGCATCCGGAATGGTTTCAAGGTCGTGCCAGCCTACGCTCGACCAAAGAAGAGAAGGTCATCTTTTTGAATGCCCGAGCAGTATGAAGGTCCCGTCTGGATTCTCGCCCAATATAAAGGGAATAATAAACATGGCGGAGAAAAAGTTCCAAAACCTGAAGTCTCACGACTGCCACGTGATTATGACGCAATTGCTTCCGATTGCTTTGAGGGGCCTCCTGCCGGAAAATGTTCGAGTAGCCATTGTGAAGCTATGTGCATTCCTCAATGCAATCTCTCAGAAGGTAATCAATCCAGAAGTTCTACCACGGTTACTGAGCGATGTGATCCAATGTCTTGTCGGGTTCGAGTTGGTGTTCCCGCCATCCTTCTTCAATATTATGACGCACCTCCTGGTTCACCTAGTCGAAGAGATTTTCGTTCTCGGTCCTGTATTTCTACACAATATGTTCCCCTTGAGAGGTTCATGGGAGTATTAAAGAAATATGTTCAGAATCCGTGCTAGGCCAGAAGGAAGCATCGCCAAGGGCTATGGAAATGAGGAGGTAATTGAGTTTTGTGTTGACTTTGTTCCTGACCTTAAGCCAATTGGTCTTCCTCGATCGCGGCACGAGGGAGACTAAGTGGAAAAGGCACGATCGGAATGAAATCAACGATATGTATGGACGGCCATTCTCTGATCAAGCACACCACACTGTATCTTGACCAATTCCAGCTTGGTGGCTCCGTGCTTTGAGAAACACAAGAATATTTTACGTTCGACAACCCAGTGGAAGCCTGAATCCTGGATTAGGAAGGCCCACATGGAGACTTTCGGCAGTTGGTTGAGAAAACATTTAATGAATGACAATGATGTTGTAGATCAGCTGTACATGTTGGCCAAGACACCATCTTCGACTATAACGACTTTCCAAGGGTACGAGATAAATGGGAATACATTTTACACGATCGCCCAAGATAAAAAGAGTACCAACCAAAACAGTGGTGTCCGCTTTGATGCAGCAACCGAGAATGGGCAAGAGGTCACATATTATGGTTACATAGAGGAGATATGGGAACTTGACTATGGACCCTCCTTTAAGGTCCCTTTGTTCCGGTGCAAATGGTTCAAGCTAACAGGAGGTGGGGTAAAGGTGGACCAGCAATACGGAATGACAATGGTGGATTTCAACAATCTTGGTTACCTTGATTTAACCATTCGTCCTAGCGAAAGATGTCGCTCAGGTTTTCTATGTGAAGGACATGAGTAGCAAACCGAGGAAACGGAAAGATAAGAAAACGATCAGTACATCATGCGATGATCCAAAGCGCCACATTGTTCTTTCAGGGAAAAGAAACATCGTGAGAGTGGAGGACAAGACACACATGTCAGAAGATTATAATATGTTTGCTGAAATTCCGCCCTTCAAAGTGAACACCGACCCAAGCATTAAGTTAAATGATGAGGATGCTCCATGGATACGGCACAATCGTAAGCAAGCAGGGACACAAGGGAAGAAAAATGATGTGTAATAATTTATTGTACCAAACTTTGTTGAATGGATCATGTGAATTATATTACCCGTGATGTGTTTGGTGTCCATTTTGAATGATTCGAGATACCACTGATGATACATGAAATTTGGAGTGATTTAGTCATACTCCTGCCTAGGCGTATAATATGCATACTCGTAGTCTTCATAGCCGCCCGTCGTCGTTGTCTTTGGTAGTAAATGCGCCTTCTAAGTTACCGCCCGTAAATAAATGCATTCTTGTCGTCGCTTCTTGTCGTCATTTGTCGTCGAGAAGGCGCTCGTGCTCGAAGCGAGGAGTAAGCCTTGATGAGGGATATCGCCGGCCGTGATGTAGTCCATGACGCTCTGCAGAGTCCGCCATACCACCATAGCCGACGGCCGGCCTCGTGGAAGTTCCCGTGAGGCGGACCGTCCTCCTCATACTGGCGGCGCCCTCTCACGCCGATTGATGAAGAAGGCGTCCCAAGTATGCTGGTTATCGGGATGCCACGGGATTCATCCGCTGCTCCGGCGTGAGGTCGAGGTAGTAGTGGTTCGTGATGGCCGCCGCGCGCATACCACGAGGGGACGGGAGGGACCGCACGCCGCCGGGCGCTAGGCTCCAGCCGGTGGGGGACGCGGTAGCCCGGTGGACAAGGGTAGTTCGAGGCGCAAAGCTCCTCCACCTACTGGTAGGTTAGAGTGGGTGCGGTGGAAGCCATGAGAGAGTGATGAGAGATTGTAGAGATGAGTGGGTGCGGTGGAAGCCGGGCTACATATATGTAGTGAGAAATGGCGGGAAAAATGGGAGCGGGAAGACAGGAGGCGGGAAGAAAGTGGCGGGAAGAAAGAGGCGGGAAGACAGGGAAGAAATGGCGGGAAGAAGAGGAATCGAGCTGGTCATCTAACCTTTAGTCCCGGCTGGTTGGTGCAACCGGACTAAAGGTTAGACAGACGCGTGGGTAGCGCACGCACGCCTGTCGGAGGAACAAGACAAAGCGAAGCGGCGCCGTGCCTATAAAAGGAGCATCGATACGCGCGAAGATAGAGGCGTGAAGAAATGGCGGGAAGACATAGGCGGGAAAGAACTGGCGGGAAGATGCATGTATGTAGTACCGTAGAATATGTGAAACTCCTTCAAAATTAAAATAAAGCACAAAAGAAATAAAACAATACAAATTAAACAGAAAACAATACAAATTAAAAAGAAAACAATACAAATTAAACAGAAAACAGGTTTGGGGGGGCTAAAACCCTAAACCTGCGGCGGCCTTTAGTCGCGGTTGGGCAGGCGACCCACGACTAAAATAGCAACAATAAGTATTTTGTTGTAAGTAGAAACAAAATAAAATAAATAAAGCAACAAAAAAAACAAAAAAAGTGTTTTCAAATTTGAAAACTAATGGCACTAACAGAAAGTTTATAATTTTTCTAAAACTAAAAGCAAAAAGAATTAAAAAATAAAGCAAAAAACAACAAAAATAAATAATAATGCAGAAAACAAAACAAAAAACTGGAAAAAATAGTGCCGCCTCACGGACCCCCACGGCCTGAATACGACTAGAAACCCTACATGGGCCAGATTCAGGCCCGCAGGAGGGCAAGTAGGCCCACAGCACATAGCTAGTGATGATTAGGCCGAAGTTCTGCAGTTGAGAGGAGCTCGAGAGGGTGGGCGCACAGCGCTTATAAACCACTCTCGAGCTCTCTCAACTAGCAAGGTGGGACTAAACTTTTAGGCTGGCAGCACAAGGCCTTTAGTCGCGGTTGGGCAGGCGACCAGCGACTAAAGGTACCTTTAGTCATGGTCTCGTCACCAACCGCGACTAAAAGCGCGAGCATAAAAACCCGCCAAAAACCCTTTAGTCGCGGTTGGGCAGGCGACCAGCGACTAAAGGGTACCTTTAATCATGGTCTCGTCGCCAACCGCGACTAAAGGGGGGGGGGGCGCGGGAACGCCAAAAACCCGCCAAAAACCCTTTAGGCGCGGTTGGGCGGCGACCAGCGACTAAAGGTACTGCTAATCATGGTCTCGTCGCCAACCGCGACTAAAGGGGGCTATAAATACAAGGCTCGATTCCGATTCTCGTCTTCTCCGATTCTCGCCGTTTGTTAAATCGCCCTCGCCCTCGGCCGCCCGTCGCCCTCGCCCTCGGCGCCGCCGTCGCCCTCGCCTACAGCCGCGCGCGCCAACCGGCCTCTGTCTTGCCGCCTCGCTCGCCCGCCCTCAACGCCGCCGACCGGCCCCCTTTTCCCACAGGCACCCAGCCCGAGCTCGGACGGCTCGCGTCCGCAGCTCATCGCCGTAGCCTCTCTGCTCCCACGGCCGCGGCCTCACCGCGCCCGCACTTCTTCTCCGCCACACGCGGCAGCCACCGCGGCCACCAGGGCCGCCCGCCTCCTCACCCTCCCCCGCCTCTTCCCAGCGCAGCTCGTCGCTCCCCTCCGTGGCGCCGCAGCAGCTCTGCTCCCACGCCCACGCACGCCCGCTACACTCTGCCGCCATCGCCCGGCGTCCTCCACGATCCCGACCTCCTGCTCCATCGTGCCGCCACCACCTCTTGCCGATGTCGCTTGACCGCTGTCGGCGCGCTCGTTAATGACCTGCGTGCCTGCCGCACCGGGCTGCGGCCTTCGCTGATAGCGGGCATCCGGCGCTCGTTAGCTGCGCCCGTTTAGCCCCTTGGGCGATTGCCACACAGGACCCGTGTCCCTCTTTTGCGATCGAAAGAAGAATAAAAACAAAAGAAGTAATTAAAAATTAATTAACTTAATTAAACTTGCTTAATTAGCTTAACATTAATTAAACTCCTAGTTAACTAACTAATCTGTTAGTTAGGTTGATGCCTCTTTGACAGACCGGTCCCTCACGTCAGTTTGACCCAGTCAACACCCTGTTGACTACTGACGTCATGCTGACGTTAGCATACACTATTCTGAATAATGTTAGAATTAAATGGATAATAATTTAGAAAATGTCGCGAAGCCCCATAAGTCGCGAATTTAAAAATGAGTCGAACAAAATGAACTTTTAAAAACTGCAACATGCATAAAAATCTTAAATGCTCATTTTGCCTAAGCAAAATAAATCTTTCAAAACTTTATAGGAAAACTTTATAGGAAACTTTATAATATCTTCGCTTTTCCTAAATGTTGGGAAAGTCATATTATTCCCTCTCTTGAGATTTTAATAGGAAAACTTTATGAAGATAATTTTTAATAAATCCAATGATCCTATTTCCAAAATTTGAGAAATCCCAAATATGAAAATTATGAAACTTCCAACTCTCCGAGGGTCCTTGAGTTACGTGAAACTTCCAACTCTCCCGCCCCTTCCTCGCCCCTCCTTTTGCCATCGCCCTTCGCCACCGCCACCGCCACCCCTTCTTCACTTAATTAATTTGTTTTTACTACATGTTTTCAGGACTGACATAATGGCGGACGATAGAGCTGACCCGATTATGGACAACTATGATCCGGACGGTGAAGCACATATGTTCGGCATCATAAACGGCGATATTCTATATGTGCCGACCGGAGAAGAAGAAGATGATATCTCTTCTTATCTGAACCTTGACGGTGAAGATGAAGGGCGCCGTCGGCAAGATGATGCCGAACAAAGCGTCGATAAACGACGATCTTCAAATGGAAGTAGCAACCACCTCCGGCGCCGAGGTATATATATACATTGAGCCTCTGGTGATACAAACTAACTGATTTGAATAAATATGTGTGTACTAACGCTGCGACTCTCTTTCTTATTTTAGCCCTCGGCCGGATCGTCGAAACAATCGAGTACGTCGTCAAAGCGTGGCGCAACCAAGACGATGAAACAAGGAGAAACATGCACCATCGAGGTTGTCGACAGTGCAACCGGCAGGCCACTGGAGCCCCGCAAGAACGCCACCAAGTTTGTCAGCCAATGCGGAGCCATTGTTAGAGACAACGTCTCGATCACCGTCCAGGAGTGGAATGAGCCAAAGAAGGCACGAATTGATGGTTTCACTTTTGTCGATAAGAGAACAAAAAAAGATTGCTTCAAGAAGCTTATGGAACATTTCGTTCTACCTCCGGAATACAACAAATTCGATGAGGAGGGTAACAAGATTGAGGAAAACAAGGAGAGGAGGAGGCTAGTCAAACAGTTCGCTCTTCATAAGATGGCCGACGCATTCCGGAAATTCAAGCAAAATCTAGCCCATGACTTTGTCAAGCAGAACAAGACTTCGGATTTCAAAGGACAATATGAGAAACTGAAACATGATTGGCCAGAATTTGTGAAGCAAAAGAAATCGGAGCAGTTCATTCAAATATCGAAAAAATAAGGAAAATGCGGCTAAGAAGGAGTACAATCATGTTATGGGGCCAGGAGGGTATCGCATTTGGGTGCCTAGGTTGGAGAAGATGGAGAACGAGCTGAGGGCGCGAGGAATCCGTCCAGTGCACGGAGGATGGGACCCAAGGGCCAAAAGCTGGTGGTACGGGCATGGGGAACGCTGAACCCGGAGACAGGGGAGTGTGTTTACCGGGCAAATTAATTAAACCCACCCAAGCCCTTATTGACGCAATGAAGGATGCTCAACAGGGAAGATCAAGTTCAACAGAGAGAACGACGCTACCGACAAAAGCCCTCGGGAATCCTGAACACGGAGGACGTGTCACGAGGCATGGGGCACATTCCGTGGAAAATAGGGTTCCCCGAACGATGACCCGTACGGTTACAGAAGCCGTAAGAGAAAGATGGATCGGGAATCAGATGTTGTGGCGCGGTTGGCATCGGAAATGGATGTGATGAAGAAAACCATGAGTGTACTAGTAGCCGAAAGAGATGCAGCTCGGGTGCAGCATGAAGATCATCCAGCGGATCTCGGAAGCCAGCAGCGGAGAAGCAGCGTGGCTTCCACGGAGGCCCCACCGGCTGGTGCAGATGCACCGACGATCGAAATTACTGCACCGGAGCCTCTGGTGGTCGAAATTACTGCACCGGAGCCTCCGGTGGTCGAAATTACTGCACCGGAGCCTCTGGTGGTCGAAATTACTGCACCGGAGCCTCCTCGCTACCCCGTGGACGATATAAAGGAGATGAAAGAATGTCATCTGTATTATCCTATCGGGAACATGTCCATGAAGGTAGCCATCGGCAGTGCTTTACCATGTTTACCGGAGCACTCCACCACAACAACCCCATTCAAGATGGCTATGCTCGTGTCACGGTGGAGGACATAGTCCAAGGGTGTGAGGACCTGGAGATTGACATTGCTTCACCTGAAGGGATAAAAGACTTGGAGATGTAATGCGCCATTACTTTCTTTGGCAAATGAATTTTATCATGTTTCCTGGCGTGGGGCCAAGGAAAAAATGTCCACCCCCCTACGTTGGTGGTGGTGGCGGTGGGGGTGGTGGTGGTGGTGGTGGTGGTGGCGGTTCACCTACACCTCCGTCACGTCAGCCGACGCCGCCCCGATCCCACAACGTCCGGCGGGTGATCAGCCGCCGCCCCGATCCTCGTCCGGCGGGTGATCGACGCCGCCCCAATCCACCTCCGACAAAGAAGCGAAGCAGTCCTGATTATTAACCCGGACCCTTATGTACCTAAGACCACAAAGGTACCGGAGCCATCATCAAGCCTCTCCCCACAAGGCCTTGGGAACGTAGTGCCGAGGAAGTCGGCAGCCGCTGCTGCTGATTTGGAGAAATGGAAGGCGGACTGCAAGAAGAAAAGAGAGCCCGAGCCCAAGCCAAGATATTCGATGAGCAAAAGAAGTGGGCTAAGTCATTTTTGAGCACACCGTCCCAAGCCGAAGAATCTGCCTAACGACTATGCACGTGAACTTGGCAGGCACTCATGTTCAACGAGAACAAAGAGCGGGAGAAGGCCGAAAGTAAAATAAGCGGAAACAAGTTGCCCAGCTCGGGGAACAAAGTAAACAATCGATTGCCCCGCTTATAGTGGAAGCCTTCTGTCCGGATGCCCCCGAGATCATACAAGCTGCGGCAGCACAAGGATTGACTGTAACGAGTGCCAAAGAACAAGCGGCCAACTTAGGTATTACTCTTCGTGAACTGTTAGGCCTTGATGAGGCGCCAGTGAAGGAGGTAGTAATTACATATGTCAAGAATGGGCCTTTCGTCGAGCCTGCGCAGGAAAAGGATCTACCTCCACAAATGAAAGGTCTGCTGAAATGGTACAAGGGTTACATAAAAAATAAAAACGCCAAAGAATATATTTATGCGGAAGTTAGACATGAGCATCACTTCAAACATTACTATGTACAAATTGAACTGAGTGAATTGTTCCAGCTTTTCAATCTCGCGAGCTCGACAAATCTATCATCGGTTGCTACGTTACGTAAGTGATTTATTAATTTCTACCCCATCTCGTTCATATTGCCTGCACTATATATATGTACTAACTATATTGTTGTGTCCGCTATTATACATGCAGAATGAAGATTAAGGAATGCAGAGTAAGGAACATCCATGATGTTGGGTTCATTGACCCACACATCGTTAATGGACATGTGTTGGAGCATCACCCGCCGACGTGGAGGCAGACCTGTGGCAGTTTCTTACAAAGCAGGAACTCAAAAGTGATATTCTATTTCCTTACCATTTTGGGTGAGTGTTTCTGTCTTGAGCACATTCTCTTTTGTTTACTCCATGCATGGTATGTGGCCGCTAATCGATGAGTTATGCATGACGTCTTGTGCATGTATCGTGTCCGCAGGTTTCACCGGATTCTGCCAGTAATTAAAGTTAACACCTCGAATGTCTCGGCCCACGACTCTCTGAATATGGATCCAAAGCTTTGGGGCGACATGAGAAGAATGCTGCAGAAGTAATTATTTTCATTCATTTGCGCTCTATATCGATCGGCCTATTTCGTTCATTTCCTAATATCAAGTAACTAATAACTCTCTTGTTCATTTAATTTTCTTTGCCTCGTAGGGTTTGGAGACGGTTCGTAGATACAAAGGTCGGTGAATTCAAAAAGAGCTAGAATTCAAAAGGTCAAAGGCTAAGAATGCTGGGGATATTCAGCCACCGGAGACCAATCTATGTGGATACTATGTTCAGTGAGATGATCCGGAGATACACCTCTGAGCGGGTTCCGAGTGATACCAATGCTCAGAGGAATAGCCTCCGGATGATGCTTAGTCCAGAAGCTCGCTTCCGACCACTTCAAAAGGAACTAGCTGGATGGTTCAGCAGGAAAGTCCTCCATCCTAAAGGAGAACACTATTACGAGGACGTAGAACTTTATATGCATTAAATCATGTATGGAAACTTGTTCAAAATTGTATATGGTCATCCGATGATATTGAATATATATTGTATATTCCTCTTGAATTCTTTTTGGTTCTAATTTCAAATTTATTTGAAATTGTACATTCATATGCATGTATGTAGTATCGTAGAATATATGAAACTCCTTCAAAATTAAAATAAAGCACAAAAGAAATAAAACAATACAAATTAAACAGAAAACAGGTTTAGGGGGGGGGGGCTAAAACCCTAAACCTGTGGCGGGCTTTAGTCGCGGTTGGCCAGAACCGCGACTAAAGGTCCTCCGCTTGACGGCCGCTGGCGCCCCCGTGGCCGGGCCGTGAGTCGCGGTTCTTAAGCAGCCGCGACTAAAGGTGGGGGGCTTTAGTCGCGCTTATTTGGTCGCGGTTGCGCAACCGCGACTAATGGCAGTTGCGAACCGCGACCAAAGGCTTTTTTTTCACCAGTGTCGCTTGCTTGTCCTTCAAACTATTTACAGCGACACTCAAACTACATACATATACATATACGTCTTCACGTATCGCACGTACCGCACGGCACAGAACCTGCCAGGCACGACCCCAATGGATTCAACTTCCGCGACGTGCGACGGCGCATACCACATCAGCGACCTCAGCGACGACCTCCTCCTCCGCATACTCTGCCTCCTGCCCACCACGCCCGACGCGGCGCGCACGTCCTTCCTCTCGAGGCGGTGGCGCGACCTGTGGACGCGCGGCCCCGTCCTCCGCCTCAGCAATTTCGGATGCAGCAGGCGAAATCCAGACAATCTAGCGAGGTACAACGATTTCGTGCACAGCGTTCTCGCGCGTCGTGCCTACGGCGACGCCTCCGTCGACACGCTCCAGCTGCGCACCATGCGCTGGCCTGGCAACTCGCGCGCCGAGGTCTGGATCCGCCGCGCCATGCGCCTGGTGGTCGGTTCGTTGGACTTTGATCTGTGGATACTCCCTCCGTCCATGAATAAGTGTATATCTAGCTTTTGTACTAAGTCAAAGTTTTAAAATTTTCACCAACTTTATAAAAAAGACTAATAACATATATGACATCAAATTGATATATTATGAAACTACATTTAAAAACGAATCTAGCGATACTAACTTAGTGCCATAAATGTTGATACGTTTCTCTATAAAATTGATCAAAGTTTTAAAATTTTAATTTAAAACAAAAATTAAATGTACACTCATTTACGGACGGAGAGAGTACCTTGGAAGATCACATGGTCGATGCCCCAACAGCTGATGGACAAGCTGCGGCCCAAGCTGCCGCTGCCTACCTCCACGAGGGCGATGAGGATGACCCTGAGGTCACAGTATGCCGCCCTTCTGATTCCATGCACGGTCGACTTTCAGGCGCTAACGGACCTAACCCTGTGCGCCTTTGAATTCACCGAGGGCCATGGCGACCGCCTCTGCAGCCTTTTATCGTCGTCGACGTGCTGCCCAAGGTTGCGCAACCTAAGAGCATCTCAAACCGCCGCGTCAAACAACGCGCGCGTGGGGTAAACCCAGCATTTAGCACGCGCGAGGCGTTTTGCCGCGCTCTAGCAGCCGCGGGAAATTCGCGCGTACGAAAACCGATTACGCGCGCGCGAAATGCGCCAGCTCGCGCGCCATTTTTAGCGCGCCGCTTCCGGCGCGCCTATAAAGTGCGGCGCGCGCCACGCGCCTTCTCCACGCTTCCTCTTCTCCTCTTCCTCTCCCTCTCTGCCACGCGCCGCTCCAGCGCCCCGCCACCGACGCGCCGCTCCAGCGCCCCGCCACCGACGCGCCGCCATGCTGCCGAGGAGCGTCCGGCTACCGCGGCGTCCGCCTGCGCCCCAACGGCAGCTACTCCGCGGAGATACGCTCCGGCGATCTCCGGCGTAGCCTCGGCTTCGTCTGGGGCGCAGCGAGCCGCCAGCAGCGTCTGACAGCGGCGGCGTGGCGCCCTAGGCGGCAGCGGCCAGATGAACTTCCAAGATGTCTACACGCTCCAGCAAGCGCTCAACGTCGCACCGCCGCCTCGTCTGAACACGGCGGAAGACCGTGCGGAGCACGCCGAGCGGCAACGCCGCCTCCTCGTCGCCCAGGAGGACGAGCGGGTCATGGCGGAGTGGCGCCAGCGCCACCCGGAGGACGTCGCCTACGAGCAGGCCTACTGGGCAAGGCGCCGCGAGGAGGACACGCGAAGGCGCCGCGAGACGCGGTTGGAAAGGCGTCAGCGGAAGGCGTTGGCGAATGCGCAGTCCGACATCGTTGCAGCAGGTGGGCAGTCGTTCTTCACGCCGGACAATGATCGATGGCTGGACATCTGGCTAGACACCTCGCATGACACCGCTGAGGATGATAATGGTGATGATGATAGCGACTTGGAGTAGTTTCTATCTAGTTGCGCGGTAGTTTTATCTATGCTTTCGAACTATCTTTCTAGTTGCATCGATGTAAAATACCTTTATATTATTTTTTATTTATGCAATCTATCTAGTTTTTATTATCTAGCTTTCAAAAACAAAAAAATGTTATGCGCGCGCTGCATTTTTTGCGCGCTGCTGGAGCGGCGCGCGCGCTGCATTTTAACGCGACTGCTGGAGCGGGCGCAGCGCGCCGCGCCAAACCAGATGATGGGCGCGCGTTAAAGCTGTTTTTTGCGCGCGCCCCCTTCGACGCCTGTTGGAGATGCTCTAAAACTTTCGCACCTAGGGCTGGAGGAGCTGAAGCTCAATTGCCGAGGGCTCGAGATGCTGCATCTGGAAAGCCTCACGTCTATGAGTCTATTGGATGTGAACGCCCCGCGGCTGTCCTCGCTCCACGCGGAGACCAAATTCATGTACCAACAGATATCCGCCAAGCCCCCAAGTAGCATCACCATCCGGGCGCCGGCGCTGAAGACGGTGAATGCCTCCCTAGAACTCGGCAATTACCAGCTTGGAATCCAAACTTGCATGATCCAACTACTACAAGAATCCCGCCCCATTGATGGACACATCTTATCCCTATATGTTCCAGAAGTACGTAATCTCATGTGTTTGCTCCCTCCATATGGAAATACTGTTTTTTCTTGATTTTATTAATAGGGAGGAGCAATTTAGCCTTGTATATGTATATATATGTATACGCATATGCTTTGTTTATGGACATTGTTCATTAGCATAGTTAATTAAGTACTTTTGTGTGTTAAAAATTATTCTATATGCAGACGCTAATGGTGGACGACCTGAATGAAGTCGCGGAGATATCGGAACTCCCTAGTGTCATAAAATTGACCCTACGTTGTTGCTCGGACAATAGACACTACTTTGGAGAAACTGTGATCGGTATCCTAGCACGATGCAGCAATCTTCAGTATCTCCATCTAGATAACCTAATTCACGTGGTGAGGTTTTGGTGTTTCATATATCTCATATATGTTATTTAGATCATCCATTATGATTTCATTGACGCTAATTGCACCTCTCGTTTGAATTGGATGGATTTACTACCAAAGTATGATCCTCCCTGTGATGACGGGTGCACCACCTTCAACCTCCCTCGTAGCTGGAAAGACGACGTGATCTCACTCAAGCACCTCCAAGATGTGGATTTCAGTGGATTTTCTGGAAAGGACTATTGCCTCGACATGGTGCAGCTTTTGCTCGCGAGCGCCCCGGCATTGGAGAAGATGGTCCTGAGAACTAAGGCATCCGAAGAAGGTTGGCAGCCCGAAAAAATAGACATGGAGTCATTGGAGTCAAGGCTTCCTGGGGGTAAGGGGAATTGGACCACTCACCTTGGCATCTGCGGAGTATGAGTGGACGCCATAGTCCGTCGGCGCTCTCAGTTGGAGCAGGAGATGTGTGAACTTCAACCTTGCAGCTTTTAGTGAAACGTTTTCATGTGAGATGTGCATTGTCGAATGGTTAAGTACCTTAAGCACGTCAACGACCAAGTTGAAAGTACGACTGGTTAAATAATCATCCCCCTAAAGAACCACAAGACACCGGTGCGTCTGCTCGACTGTGTTTGAAGACGGTTCTTAGAAGAGCATGCAGTTCTATATGAGTGAGCAATGATGTATTTCATATTGTTAGGTCAACAAACATCTTGAACAGAAAATATCCGCTTTTAAGAAAAATTTAAATTTAAACGCTTGGTATACAGGTAAATTTTACAGCACCTTTTACTAATCCATGGTGTAGCGTTACAGTTATGCGCTCAGCATCGTCGGTTGAGTTCTAGGCTTGTAAGTTTTCTTTAAAAAATAGATTCCTATAAGTCCACATTGTTTGGAGAAAAAAAAATAAGCCACATGTAGGGTTGGAAACCCTAACCTGAACAATCAGGTGCTGAGACGGAACATGTAGCTAGGCTTACCGCTACATTAGTGAACGCTAGAACAGGAACACACATGTTGCTACCCCGCCCATTTGATGAAAGAACAAGATAGTATTTAGGATATAAATAATATTATATTATTATGTAAAAATACGAAAAGTTGAATTATGTTGCCTCAGGTTGTAGCATGTACTACAATATATCTAGAAAACCACTATAGAAAGAGCACTTCAAAGTTCAAATAGCCATCAAAAATCATTGTGTAAGTCACTTTGCAGGAGATTTACAAAACGTTTTTGCATATTCGATCCATATAAGATAGTAGGAGATAAGGAAAAAAAATAAAAAAAGTGGTGAGAGAAAATTATGAAATATGTAGTGAAGTAGGCGAATGAGTGAGGACTTAATTCAGCACTTGACCAGTAGCATGATCTATAATTATATTTCAAAGTGAAGTAGAACACCTATAGAGTTGATTACCATATGGTTGGAAAGATTGGAGGCGGAGGTAAGAAAATTTTGTTACATGTCAGACATCATGCCTTATATAGACCTTTTGCAACACCATGTACCTGTCAAATGGGTAATTGAGCATCCTCACATGTTCATTGTTCATGGAGGTGCATTCATAGGGTGAGTGAATGTGCGTATGTATAAGAATCTGCATCTGTAACGTGTGAAAAAAAATGTGTGCGCTACAAAATAGAACAAAAAGCATGTCGCCCCGCGCATCTGTGAAAACATGTGTAAAACAAATAATACGACATGTTTCTGTGAATTATTGAAATAAATAAACCATAGGCATAGGAAAGCAAGATTTGTTTTAAAAATACAAACACATTAGTAGACTTGGTGGCTAGGGTAAGCACTTCCCTCCAGGTTTCACCGGCGAGCCTGTGGATTCGCCTCCCCACTGCTTGCCACTCTAGCGGCCGGTGGTGGGGAGGGGCATCCCGGTGCCTCCGCTCCGGTTAGTAGTTTCGGTTAGAGTTTTTTAGTTCTCACAGGTGCGTCTCTCAGGCGGATATGGTGGAACTTCATCGTCGACTTTGTGTTTCGGGCTCCGATCCTCCTCAAGCTCGTCCATCTGGACATACTCGACGGAGCTCCAGTGTATATTCATGCCATCTGCTTGGGGCGGCGAGTTTAGGGTTTCGCGTCATGTGGCGAGATTTGGTGTCAGATACTTCAATTTTTTTTCAAGGATTCAGTGACGACGAGTGTGTCTCTAAGATGCTGTTCCTTAGGGCACATGCACGAAGACTTCTCCGCTGTCACCGAAAAGGTCAAGCCGACTCCGATAGGGGAGCGGAGACATCAGCGCATCGGTGAGGTGCTTTGTACTTCCGGTGAAATTTTGGTAATAGATCTAGATCATTTTCGCAAAAAAAAAAGAATACTTACACTAGTAGACTTTATAGAAAGTGCTTACTGTCCGAATTTCGGCTACACATAAAGGTCCATTAGTGAGTGTGGTCCAATAAAATTCAGAAAAAGTCCAAAGTGAAAGTAGAGTTTATTCTCAGTCCATCCTCGAAATATAGAAAGTTTAGTCCCACATGGCTAACCCAAGGAGGTGAATAGCAACATATAAGCGCATGTATAGTGGTTGATAAGGTCATCTTATCTTAAGTTTTCACATAATCTACAGATAGCAATAAAAATTATGTACAATGAATTATGTTTTAGCCTTATCTCTGCTAACCAGATATTCCTAAATCTATGGTGAGACATTTCTTGGTAAGAGATCATTTTTTAAGTAAGAGAAGGCAAACATTTTCTTCATGTTTCTCTCTCCTCATCATTTATCTCAAGACAACACCATTGTATCACTACTAGGGAAAAGCCTAGCAGCAGCGCGGGTTTTGGGCCTATTAGTAGCGCGGGGGCCGGCGCTACTAATAAGGCGCTACAGCTAACGTATAGCAGTAGCGCGGGTGCCACCCGCACTACTACTATGTCCTTTAGTAGTAGCCTGGGTAAAAACCCGCGCTACTACTACCAGCGCGGGTTTTTTTTGAATTTTTTTGAAAAAATATTTCGATTTTCCCCTCTAATTTTCAAATTTCTGAATTATTTTAACCTCAAATCTCTAATCACCGCTCATCGCTGCTCAATTTAATCTCTAATCACCCCTCATCATTCCAAATCATCTAACTTCTCGGACGGTCACCCATCCTCTCACTACTCCAGCCTGAGCACGCTTAACTTCCGGGTTCTATTCTCCTCGTTTCCAAGTCAGCACTTGTTGTTTTCACGACAATAGTAAGATGCCAATCCTATTAACCTCAGGAATTTAGCTTGAGCATGAAGTCACACATTTCACTATTTGAGTTTGAAACTATTGTTCTAAAAAATCAGTAACACTAATATTTCTTGAATAATTAGTTTGACCACAGTTTGACCACAATTTGGCCATAGTTTGACCGGATTTGACCAAAATTCAAAAAAATAATAATTATTATTTAGTAACACTAATATTCTAGAATAATTAGTTTGACCATTGTTTGACCACAGTTTGACCACACAGTTTGATTTTTTTTTTGATTTTTTCCACTCTAGATCTTAAAAGCCCCGCAACTTTTTTCTACTTGGTTTTTGAGGATTTTGAAAATGTTTAACGGGGTTCCCCCAGTTAAATTTGGATGTAACTTTTCGAGTAGATGATTTTTCATATAAAAACTTTTTCATCTGAGTTAGTATGCAAAAGTTATGCCCATTTTTACAAATTCTCGAGAGATTTTGCAAATAAAGTCGAAATTCATATTTGCAAATTTTCCCAACAACTAGACCACATATCACATGGGAAACTTATTTTCTTTTATTTTTTTGACATTTTCATCATTTTCTTTTATTTTTTTTAAAACTGAAAAGGCGATGGGGGGGGGGGGGGGGTTAGAGTTTGAAAATGGGACATGTAATAGTAGCGCGGTTTTTTACCCCATCGCTACTACTATGGCACCACTTAGTAGTAGCGAGGGCTAAAACCAACGCTACTGCTATCAAACTTAGTAGTAGCGAGGTTTTAAAAACCCGCGCTACTACTATGGCATGTCCCGGGGGGCACGGTAGAGACCGCTTAGTAGTAGCGAGGGTTAAAACCCGCGCTACTGCTATCAACTTAGTAGTAGCGAGGTTTAAAAACCTGCGCTACTGGTAAGTAGCAGTAGCGAGGGTTTTTAACCCTCGCTACTAGTAATTTTCTGTGTACAGACTTATCCCTAGTAGTGTATGTGCCCTAAGGTGAACCTCATGTTGTACTCTAAAATAAAAAGAATGCACACAAAATTGCACACCACACAGAAATCACGTGATTGCTTGCGATGAGCGAGCATGCTTTTGAACAATGCTTCATGACATGTTTTACCAGCTGCTAGCGGTCATGGCAATTTATATTCTTTTTTCTAGGAAATTAAAATATCACCTTTATTTCATGACACTCACATTAAAAATAAAGTAATTTTCTCCCATAAAAACACAATATACATACGCATATAAAAAATGTAGTATATTCATCTGGAGTAAAGCTTGGCTCAACTAAGTAATCATTTATTCATGCCAGGCTTACATATATCAAGATATTCTATTTTATTACATATATCGAGATATTCTGCCGAGCTCGAATTACTTTGAGCAATATCGAGGCTGACGCATCCTTTGAAAGTGAGGCCCGCAGCATATGAGCGTAACACTTGCCATGTAGATTGGCCAAACCATGAGATCAGCCCGCATCAAACGCCTGACAAGGACACTAAGCATTGTTAGTGATCCGTGAATCTAGAACGTACTCCATCTGTACCAAAAAGTTTTGTTTTAGATTTAGTGTTAGATACATCCATATGTAGTGAAATTCAAGACCCATTTTTTGTGACGGAGGTAATATACTTTAGAGATCCAGAAGACGAGTAACAGTAATAGTTAGTGTTGGCCTATGACGTACTTTGTGTGTTCTTGACACGCGGTGGCCTCTGTCCCGTACGATCGGGCACACTTCTCCGCCGGATGACGCTGCACGCAGATTTGAAACTCCATGGATTTTAGAGAAAAGGAATCATGATGCAGGCAAGAAAATATCGGAAGCCACAATGACCGAGGTTACAATCTTCTCAAATTAATTGCCCGCAGAGAAGAACTCTTCCTGAACAGTTAATCCCTCTGAACTAACCGCGTGCGAACCTGGGTAGCCTTGGAGATGCCCGCCCCGGCACTGGCGAAGGAGGGGAGGGGCCGGCTGACCGCCGGCAACAGCAGCAGCCGGCCTAACGCCGTTGCCATATGCTATTGTTACCTTACTCTTTCGAGAAGATGATCGATCTTCTCGTACCGTACACCAACGATGGGTCGCTCTCGCTTGCCAAATCAACGCGATGGGTCTCATATATCTAAGCTGGTTGGTTCGAAACTTACTGTGCGCACGTAGGGTAGGCCGGCCGGTCATACATCAGGGCGGAGTCGGGCTCCACCACGGCTCCCAAGTACGAACTAGCAAGGGTTTTGGTTTCTAAAACGCGGCGGTCTCAGCATCGTGGCTGGCCCCGCCCCCCCCCCCCCCCCCCCCTGCCGTAGCATGGATACCCACGCATGCAGCGCTCTGGATCAAGCCCTCCACGGCTGAGGCGTCCAGGTTGGACGCGCATACGTGGCCGGCATTTGAGGCCGAGACGCCGAGCCAGAGGCGGCCGTACGGCACAGGGCATCCCCGAAAAGGTAGCGCCCAGTCGTCAATCTTGTTCCACCTGCAGCTCGGCGTGTGCAGACGGTACGTGCCGCGGCCCTCCATGGAGATCCCGATACGCGTGCCCTCCGCCGCGTGGCTGGTGATCTTGTTCTTGCCAGAGCGGTCGCCTTCAAGTTTGCCGTAGCTGCGCGCACACGCCACGCACCCTGCCCTCGTCCTCGTCTTTGCGCACGCGGTCATACATGAGCGCCTCAACGAATCGCCGTCTGAGGCAGTTCGTGGGGGTGGCCTCGGCGATGTACACGGCATCCTGGCTGTCGACGGCGAGGGATAGGGACAGCGTGGGGGCCTTCTGCTCCGCAACGGTTGTAACAAGTTGGGGTTTATCCAAGGAAACCGTTCAACCTAACCATCAGGCTGTGATCCTCACGATCATACCTAGCCGAGCCGCGCGTACTGAGCTACCTAATCAATCAACCATTAAAAAGCATGAAGCTGTATAGACAGTAACAGCCAGCTTTGCATAAGCATAACCAAGAAATAATGCACACCATCTTGCCATCCAATATATATCCCCACGAATCGTAACAGTATAAGTACTAGCATGTGTGACTCATCCATGCCTTCGCAACACCTCTAAGAAAGCAAAATAACACTGAATCCCAGCATGATTGAATCGCCACCTATTTATACAGTAGCAGATAGCACCTGGCTAAGCCAGTGGCAATTCAATATTCAGTAGTTAGAACTAGCTCAGAAACCAGATAGAAATTTAACAACACACAAATGCAGATATCATGGAACATAAGAAGAAACAGAACATTGAAATCTCTCCACCTGATACAACAATCAAAATGCAAGCAAGATTTTATTGAGAGGTAGGGTTGACAGATGAGCTTACCACAACATGCTTGAAAAGCATTTGCATTGAAACAATGGGATCTAACTTCAACCTTTGTCCCATTGACGAATGTCTACATAAATTAAACAATATATGCAAATTAACAAGTCCAGCAGACAAATCCACAAGTCCACTTCAACCTTCCTACAAGTCCACTTCACGGGTGACCGGGGCTAGGTGCATGCCACATACAGGATCCATGTCCATCAGACAAATCGGAAGAACATACGGCCCACAACTCGATTCCGCGTCTCCGCCACTGGAATGCAACTCTAGATACCTGCCGAGCAAGAAATATACACTCATCATTCAAACAGATGTGTACTATATATTTATTCAGGAAAATCATTGGGAGCTATTCTCATAATTTTTACATTAAGTCAAGCATTAAACATTCAGAATGGTGAAATTGTGTCAAAAGCTCGAAAGTTGGAACATATCAGCATTATTAGACAAAACCAGAATTTGAAACAGAGAGCAGCAATATGCCATTTCTAGTGTAAGAGTACATTAACTTGTAATACTAGCAGTCTTGGCTACATCTGGTCTGATTAGTGGCTAACAGGACACTGAACACATGAGGGGCATATGGAGTAGGCAAACATAAACATCTGATTTCTTGCTCACAGGCATACTTCTTAGAAATATACGAGCTACCTACTCACTAACAAATGAAATTTCATAAAAAATATGTAGTACAAGCCTCAAGCAAATGGCCATGCATCATCTTTTAGTTGATACACCCATTGGTCCAAAATGATTGTCACTTTGTTCTAGTCTGCATAGCATCACAAAATACTTTCAGCACTACTTTAATGATAATATGCTAGAAAATATTAAAAAATGTAATTAGTGATGAAAGAAGCTTTTATGATGAATCCAATGATGTTATTTTGATCATGTGTCCAGTATGGAGTATTAAACATCCATGGAGGCAACATTGCAGAATGATCAAACACAAAGCATAGCTTACATATAGACCAGCCAATTATATTAGTGGCTAATGGACATTTACATAATTTGCAAGTTTGCGCACAATGTGTGTGTGGTTTTCACTTTCAGCAGAAGAAATAACTGATGCGACACTACTTGCAATTGTTAGCTTAACACGAATAGATGTCAACATAGTTACATCAACAATTGTCTAAATTAACTGGTATGTTATACCAACAGTACTGTAAAGGCATGGTAATTTATCTATTTTGATATGTGTAAAGGCATGCCAGTACCTGCAGCAAAGACACTTTCAAATGGATGATAGCAGGAAATCACGGTGAGATCGGGAAGTTTCTTCAGCTGCAGTGACTCAAGATGGATCATGAAGGCGCCCATCACGGTCCACAGGAATACCACATTATTGTCCTCAGCAAACCCTACTATGAATGTGTGCGCTCTCTCCTTCGAATTAAGGGGAATTAGCTTGTCCAGTTCAATGGTTCTTCCCAGCTCCCATGAAGCAACACCATCACTAGTTGTCCTTCTCTTCCATAATTGGGCACTGAAGTCTGACTTTGACAAGAAGAGGAAACCAAGGCCACCACCCTCTGTCCGCGAAACTGTGAATTCATGTTTTCCTTCGGTAAACACATCGACTGGCGCCGGTATCAAGGCGATGCTCCGCTTCACCAAATCAAACTCGAGAATACCAACCAAATTCCCAACAAGCATCCAGTAAAGGGAATTTTCAACCAGCACAGCCGCCTTGGGCCGATAAACTCTGGTGTAAAGGCTGCTCAAGTCAGCCTTGGGCAGAAGCGGTGCCGAGATGACGTCACCCCAAACGCCGGCCTCCGATGAGTAGATGCAGGCCAGCGCTTGTATGTGCTGTATGTGGTCGTTGTTGTCCACCACTAGCAAGACCACCTGAAAGTTTTGGACGTCTCCGGGGGCACGAAGCACCGCCCCGTGGATCCCAGCCATGTTCACATGTCCCGTGAACCTCGGGGGGAGGGCGATGCGGTGCTGCTCGGCGGTGACGGGATCCCACACCAGGACCTGCTTCCGCGACACGTGCAAGAAGAGCACGAGGCCGTGGCGGGATCCGAGGGGCACGGCCTGGTCGCCGTCGTCCAACTGCAAGGCGAAGCGCCCGGGCGGGACACGGTCGGGTCTCTCCAGCGTAGGCACGAAGTAGAGGCCGCGAGTGCCCATGTCGAAGAAGCCGACGAGGGGAGGACTGCGGCGGTGGCGGAGGCGGAAGCGCCGGACGAATCGCGGGTCGGAGACGAGGCGGCGCCAGCGTCCGCAGACGAGTGAGGCGCGCGGGAGGGAGGAGGGCTGTGGGGGGAGGCGGAGGAGTACCTCGGTGAGGAGATCTTCGTCCTCCAGCGGCGGCGTCGCCGCGGGCGAGGTGGGGCCGCCGCCGACGGTCGCCGCCATCTCGCCCTCCTCACGCGCACGCGGTGCGGGTGTGAAGCAGCAGTCACGCGATGTGAAGCGAAGTGGACCGGCCCAATGTTAAGAGATCAAAATTAAAAAAAAATATAGAGATTTAATTAAGCCCACGAGCCCTCTAAAAAAGGATTTAAACCCACGATAATTTGGAACACCTGCGCGATTTTTCTTTTTTTGGTATATATAAACATGCGTGCGTGTACGTAGATAAATTTCAGTGCTACACATCTCACTGCTGGTACATACTACACCGACCAAAGTGGCTATATTTGACCAACCTACAATCACCGTGCACTTAGCTTTGTTCATTTAAACATTTATATTCAACCACTACCAGTATATATGCTTCCACAACTTCATTTTTACTCTAGTGCTTTTATTATTCCTGTACAATTTTTTTCTTCATTTTACTGAATTTTTGGGTCAATCATAGCCCGTACGGGCGTCTTTGGTTACCACGAAACATTCATGCAGGCTCTGGTTGGGGGTGTGCAAATCTGGCCCGTTTTGGAGAAACAGTCCTGCACCATCGTCAAAGCGCTCAGCATGTCCTTGGAGCTTGGAGGTACGCTCAAACCGACAGTTTTCAGCAAGGTAGGCTTGTCGATGGCAGGGGAGTGGGAATGCGACTCCGAGATCATACAAGCAAGAAGAAACTGGGTGACCGCCCACCAATTGCCTCACCCTAGCTATTTACCACCCTTGGCTCCATGAACCGAGCACGAAAGTGATTCACTTCAACGACAATTTGACTGGCATGCATCGCTCCCAAAAAGACCCCGAAATGTGCAGCAGTGAATATGCATCATCAACGGTCCTGCGCTTCCTATTGTGCAGGGCCATCGTCATGCACAATCGTTAGAAGAAACACAAACCACCACAGAAAATAGACATCATATGTTTACGACATACTGCGAAGTCTGCTAGCATCCATATAGCATCCAAACTAATTACTCTAGCATCCATATAGCATCCAAACTAATTACCCTATCATCCAAACCGTTTAACCTAGCATCCAAAATAGCATCCATATACCATCGAAACTAAATATCCTAACATAAAAAATAGCATCCATACAAAAAGCTACCCTTCATGTATGGAAGGCCATGCGTCGGCCGGTCGGCTTGCGCGTGGCGCCACCGCGACGGACGGGGCTGTTATATAAAGGGAGATTGGTGGTTATTGTCGGCGTGAGGGAAATGCGGGTCCGGCGATGTCGGACGGCAAATCCGACGGACAAGGATGGCGGTAGACGAACGCAACGACGGTGATTCAGTGAAAAGTGGGAGAGGAGAGGAGTGTTCGAGAGAGCATTAGAAGTGTGGATAAGCCCTAGGCGGCCGAAGCGGCATGTTTAATTAATTTGTGGAGGGCGACTTTGCGAGCCCTCCATATTTGTTTATGCATTTTACGTAATCCCCCAGTGGCCGAAATGATTTGTTTTCATTTTTAGTCGTAACATTTTTGTTCTTGTTGTGTCAAGTTACACTCTATGAGCATCGGGTTTGTGCACCCTCGCATCCCTCTCGCGGCGCCTTCCTCGCGGGCGGCTCGGGAGGACTCAGCCGCCGTCGCCGCCTAGTAACCCTCCAGAGCCCCTCTCCCGCTCCGCCACTGCCGATGGTCGGCGCCAGGCAAAGCCCGTGCATGCGACAGTGGCGGCGGAGGGTCTCTCCTCCCTCTCCCAGATCCGCGGCGGCGCGGGCGTCCTGATCCGCGGGGTGCGGCCCTCCCGACGGTGTGGTGGATCCCGGAGGCGGCGGGCTCGCGGCGGTGCACGGGCGCCCATGTAGCGACCCGACCTAAGACGGTCAAGCCTCTGTGTTTCTATTCCATCCCTGGATCAGTATGCTGGCACACACAGTACATCAATGTATATATCAAAGTGCAATCACATGTACAAATAACGTAAAAACTAATATATACCTCATAAGTCACAACGGAAACAATCAATCGGGTGTGGAGTCCCATCAACATCATCGGCCGGTTGAGTGTAGACCATAACCCTGTACTGTACTCTTACTCGTTGGAAGAAAGTATCTGCAACATGATGCGTTGCAGCCGTATAGGTCAGTACATTGAATGTACCGGCAAGATCACAATAATAGAAAAACAGATGAACTGTACTATATGCAGTATGGCTATGTGACTCTGTATCTGAGTTTTGTTTGCGTAAAAGCTGATTTATTTTCCCTACATCAAAGGAATAAATAAATTCTGCACTATGAAGTTCTCTATCATGACATGGTTCCGCCAACCGATGTCTCATAGCCCAAAATCATCATAAGTTGCCCACAATTAAGTTATCAATCCGGTGTTGAGAGTTCCGAGATAGATCCAAGTCCAGAGGCTCAAATTGTCCGTAAATCGGGACACGGCTAATGGATTAGGTTTTAACCCTCTGCAGAGGTTTGTACACTTTACCCGCAAGATTCGATCCCTCTCTTTACGTTCTCGCACTTCAGGGTGTTTGAGAACAAGATGACGGAAATCTGAAGAGTTCCCCTGACCACTGTCCGGAGCTCATCCAATCCTACCGTAGTTTTACATCTGCTAGCACCGTCCCAGCCAGAGTCACAACTAAGGTCAACCAAGCCAGAGCCCATAGTGACTTGCGGTTGCACAGGTAAGCTTCCGGGCATGAAGTATTCTTCCATCTCTTTGAGTCTGGGTGAAGCTTTCCGCAAGATGTCATGGCGCTTCTCCATGCATCCTGGCCATCCACTGGTTTCTCCAGGGTGCCCGTCAACCGTCCTTCACCCAGTAGTGTGTATTGAATTCTTGTCTCGAGTCTTGAAGCCTTGAGGCCTTGAAGATGCAGTCCTTGCAGATGCCATCATGGAGTTGTCGTCATTGACGTAGAGTCCTCCATTCTCACACCACTCCCGAGCACTCATACCAACCCCATCTACTATAGCGTAGCATTAAAATAAATAACGTTCCGGGCTTGGTAACAGGGTGATGTGTTCCTACCTCATGCATACTACTCAACTACAAGGATTCAATATCACTACTGGAGGGATTGTTGCGAAGATGACACTAGATGCAATAAAAATATAGGTATGAAAACCATGGTAAAGTGAACTTGCCTGGTAAATTGATGAAGATAAATACGCTCCCAGAATAATGACTTGGTAGAACTATTCGTCACTCCGTTGAAATCTATATAATCAAACGTAGTATTCACATAAGCAACAATCCTAGCAATCAATTCTACCAATCAAAATAACAATCAAAAAGCAAAAAAAACAACAATGAAATCAAAGAAAACCATCCAAAGAAAACTTCAAGAAAACAAGGGAGAAACCAACTCACACAATGACAGTCAATACTCTCATAACACACTAAATTACTCTAATAACTTTTCTACAGGAAATAAAATATGATTATAATAAAACAACAGAAAGTAATTTGCTAAAGCATTTACTAGCAAAAAGAACTAGTATAAAATCTATTATAACTAACTAGTTAACACCAGAAGAACTATAACAACTAGCAAAACACTAAGTCAATAACGAAAAAAAAATAAAATAATTATGAAACTAATTTACTCCTAAATAACAGAATCAATGACAACATATATTGAAGTGGCAAAAAGAATTACTTTTGAAACTAATAAAACTATTTTTATCAACTATCACTATGAACTATAAACAAACAAATACTAAAACATTAGCTAAACACTAATAAATAACTACAAAAATTTATCTAACAGAAACATATGACAACATGTAAAAATTTACAGAAAGAATTAACTAAAAATAATTAAAAACACCAATTATATGACTAAAACAACTACATAAGCAAAACAGTACTGTTTCCGCAATAAACCTAATTTAAAATAAACTAAAAATACTCCACTATATGCTACTGTATAGACAAAAACAATAAAAAAGAGTAGCAAAGAGAATCAATCGAAAATATTTTATAAAACTCAAGATACGGCCAAAATAGTGATTTGGATGAATTTCATCAAACTCAAATTTAAACAACTCAAATCTGAAAACTAATTACACAAACAGAAACTTTAAGAAATTTTGAAACTACAGAAAAAGGAATCAATCAATTTGGATCTATAAACTAAAAGATATTGATTTTCTAAAAACAGAACTATTCTGTTTTTTAAAACAGAGACGAAAATAAAATTAAAAAGACAAATCGGGCACTAGCTGCGCGTGGGCGCTACTGGGCCTAAACGGGGTGACCAATCTGAAGTTAAAACACGCTCGGCTGAAACTTAACTGAAACTGCGCGCGTGCGTTTAATAAGAGTAAACCGGCGAACCGGTAAGATTTAAACCAGGTATAAACCGTAACTGAACCGATCTATAAAAAAAACTATTCGATCTAATCTAATCTCTACCGTTGTTTACACATCGAACGGAGGAGATGGCATACCACGGCGGTGGCAACTCCGGCGAAGTCGTCGGCGGCGGTGGCGGCTCGGGGACGACGCAGGCGAGGCCTCCGGTATTCCTCGGCGACGGGGAAGACGCCCAGGCGATGCAGAAGACAACGACGATGAAGATGGTGGTTGGTGGTGAGCTCGGGGTTGACTGGACGAAGCGAGGCGAGCTCGATGGCGGAGGTCGCGCTCGGTGGTGAAGGGAGCGACGACTCTGGGGATCCTTGGCGACGGTGGAGCGGCTCAGGGGGTGTACCGGAGCGAGGGTAGGCCGTGGGTGTGCTTGGGAGGCGTCAGAGAGATGTGTGGAGCTCGGGTGGGCGGCAATGGTGTGGCGGCGGCGCTCAGCTCCGGCGAGCAATCGAGGAGGCGGCGAGGTTTCTCGGTGTGCGGAAAGGAGGGGAAAGGGTCGAGGGAGAGGGTATATATATAGGGGGAATCGACTTGGAGGAGGGGGCGAGATGGATACGGGATCCCGAGAAGATCGGGATTTTCCGGCGGCGCGGCGGCGGTGGGCTCTGCGTGGCTTGCGGGAGGAGGAAGACTGCACGGGCCCCGTTGTTAGCGACACAGGGCGAGCGGGAGGGGATCGGGCGGCCGATCGGTTGGGGTTCGGGTGAGGGCGCGTTGCTGGGCCGCGGTGGCCTAGTGGGCCGGTGGAGTGAGGGGAACAGAGAGAGAGATGGGCCGGCTGGCAACAGGGGCTTCGGCCCTTTTCTTTTATTAAGAAACACAGAGAAAGAAAACTAAATAAAGGAAAAGTAGCAAGGCTTTTATATAGACATATTATATAACAAAATCTTCAGAAAAAGAAATACTAAAACATGAACATATTTTCCAGTCCAAATAAAATAAATTTTTTTAAATAAAGCAAACAGAGCTACTGTTGCAATAAAACTCAACAAAAATCATTTTTAAAATACCAAAATGATTCCAAAATTATTTTCTCCTAATTTTCCATTGAAGGGAATCATTTTACCCTTATTTTCATTTATTTATTTTTAGGAGAAAAATATTTTGAATAAAATCCAAATAATTCGAAATTTGAAAGGGAGTTGGAAAATACTTTCAAATGACTTCCAATTTGATTATTTTTAACTTCCAACTCATATTTCATATAATTGAAGAAGTCATTTTATCTTCTCTCCTGAAAATCATTGAGTTGCATAATGTTTTGAATTTGAAATATTTTCAGATGGAATTCAAATCTTTTCAAAACTCTCTTCATTTCAAATGGAAGAAGTCATATCATCTTCACTCTAGAGTTTTGTGATGAAATGAATTTGAATTCATGGACATCAAATTGCAAAGATGAAGGCTTTGGGAAAGTCCTTTTATTCCCTCTCATTCAACTTTCAAATGTTTCAAATTCCACTCACTTTCAGTCAATCAATCAAAAAAACAATCATAATAATTTATTTAATATAAAATTCCAAAATTTATAATTTTGGCATGTTACAAACCTACCACACTTAAAATGAATCTCGTCCTCGAGATTCGAAGAGGCTAGCAAGAAAAGGTTAGCGTTTGGAGGTCTTCTAGCAAATCCATCAATCGGAATGGTCTAGTGTGCTACCACACTTAAAAACAGGGTTATGGTTCCAACAGATCTTATGTACTCCATCCTTAGTGTGAACACTATTGGTCTTCTCACATCTTCGGAGTAACTCCTACATTGGGGCTCTTACGGTAGGGTCAAAACCTTTTCCTCAAACACGTGTCTTTTCATCCCGGCGAGGTTATTCCGAGACTGGGTCTCCTTAGCTGACAGGTCTGTCACCAATACTGAACAACTATCGATATCTCATGGTGGTCAATAATTTCTGGTTTCTGCAAGAAAGGGGTCTGGGTTAAATCTCTCCGTAACCTACGTTTGGCAACGGTTGCCTGTACAGGGTTCCATCTTCACTAATAGGGAAAAGGCTAGCAGCAGCGCGGGTTTTAGGTGTATCAGTAGCACGGGGAGTGACGCTACTAATAAGGCGCTACAGCTAACACATAGCAGTAGCGCGTGCCTACCAGCGCTACTGCTACACAAGTGTAGCAGCAACGCGCTTAGTGGAAGCTCGCTACTGCTAGTAGCTCTAGCGAGCTCTGGCTGGACGCCATCGCTATCGCTTCGCTGCTGCTAACACTCGCCATCGCTAATTTTAGTAGTTTTTGTTTTTTCGGCATATTTGTTTTGTATTTGAACAGGCTTTATAGAAGAATCTTTAGCACATACAAATGTCATCATGATACACATACAAATGCCTGCAGACCACAAATGTAATCATAGCATATACATACAAATAGTCTCATCATAATCATCATCCAACACAAAGTGGTCTCTCGTCATCATCTTGAAAATAGCGATACAAGTCTCGATTATTTGCAAATACATCGTCATCCATCTAAACAATGATATACACGAGAAGAGCTATCACTTTGAGGACATGAGTTCGTATCCCTCTCTCCCATTAGCGTGAACCTAAACTAACTACTGCCTGTCGCTCGGAAACCGAAAACCGGTACACCTGGGCCTGACACTCCGACCACTTGTCGTATATATACTCCTGGCGTAGCACTTATTCACCATCGATGATCTATGCACCTGCATCGTCACATGAGTCGATTATATATATATATATATATATATATATATATATATATATATATATATATATATATAGTTGAGCAACAGAAAGAAACAGACTTGGCAAAAATAGAAACAACATATCATAAGCATAAATTACAAAGTTCATCGTACCCCAAAATGCCCTAACTAGAGTGATTTTCACTAGTCGAGGAGGAGGACGGTTTAATTGCATCACAAATAAAGTTTCACCGTTCATAACTCAAAGTTTTGTCATACAGAAAGTATGGACTAAACACACACATTGTCATATATCGACAATCACTCCAACATGTCGTTCCATCCATCCATGTCAGGGAGATAGTCCCCGAGCCTAGTGAAAGGCTTCAGGTCGAGACGCTGAGTGGCTACCCATGTTCGGACGTCTTCCAGCGACATTTGTCCTTCTTCCTAGAACATCCCTATTTTTCCGACGACCTCCTTCATGATGATTTGGGCAAGTTCGCGCTGGATGTGATAGAACTCGGCTCGAAGTCGATGATCCTCGATATCTCCTACGTTCTTTGCCTTGCAGAATATGGGCATCGCTGGATGTAGGTGACATGCGAAGGTTCTGGTGATCCCGTCTGTACTCCAGCATGTGGTGTAGGACATAGAATCCATCACTAGGAGAATCGTTCGGTTGCTGGATGCAGCAGAAGTCGGTCTTATGGCCGAAGGCGAACCTGCCGCCCCTTCTCTTCTTGTCCCTAACCTCTCCACCCCTTGCTTGGTAGTAAAACATAGCACTGTCGAGAACATCCTTGATGTGGGTGTAATCCTTTTGTGAATGTTCTTCGATGAGTCCAAGTAAAGAGCGTGGGAGAATCGGGGTATAGGATGATTAGGACGGAGCGCCGCCACAAGTGCAAAATAAGTACACCTCAAATTACTTAGCCTCCACCGTGCAAATGAATGATTGAAATCGAAGGAAGGATAGCAGCGCGGATGACTTACATGGGATGATAAGGCACGAGAATCTCCTCCTTGTCCTTATTGGCGAGCATGAAATTGACGATGTATTCCCTCGCGTATACACGGTGCTCTGCACAGACTCCCAAGAAGCCCTCGTGCATGTAGTACGGGTCAGCGACACAGATATGAGATATCTACTCAAACCCGATGATGTAGTTCATGTGCAAGGCATAAAGGCGGACAAACGTAAAATCCAGCTTCTTCGCGTGAAACATGTCGAATATGTAATCGAATCGGAGGAAGAACTTATCCGCGGGGAAGCTGTCGACGTACGACATTTGCCGCGGAACGTTAACCATGTAGAGTGGGTATCCTGGATCTGTCGAGGCGATGAGGCCTTTCTCTACCCGCAACACATCGTCATGAAGTCTCCTTAGATCGCCGAATCTGGCCCCTAGCGCTCTTGCAGGTAGGATTGGTTGACCAGGGATATGCCATTTATCCACATGGGGGATATCTATACGGTCCTGAAGCCGAGGCTGCTGAGGCGGCTGGATCATAGGATCAGCTTTTTTGCCTTTCCTCGCTCTCTTCCTAGACTTCTTTACTACCGGAAGGTCGTCCATAATACGTTGAGACGTCAATTCAGGCACCGACTCATGACGCTCAAACCCTGAGGAGGCGCCAGTATAGACATACTGTTCAGCGCCACCGTCGTCCTCATCCTCATCCATGGCGACGTCATCAGCGACTAATGGAGCCTCCTCCTTACCCCGTCCTCTATCACCCAACCCGACACCCGACGCTAATTGGGTAGGTGGGGTGTTGATGTTCATACCTTGCTGAGGCTGCGTGCTCGTGGGTGTGCTCCCGACCACCTCCGGGCAAGCGGAACTCTTTGGCCACAACATGACCCACCCATTGCAACAATCACTAAGCCGCCGCGGTGTCTCCTCGTCATCCACCAGTAGTATTGGAGGAGGCAAATTCTCGTGGCCCGGTTCGACACTGGCCACGGAAACCTTGAAGACGTTCGGGGGGATCGGCCGGCTATGGAACAATGGTTCCTTCGGCTCCATTATCGTCGCCTTCCCCACGTCCACCTTCTGGTCGCCGATGGTGTACAATATGGTGCACGGGGTTTCGTCGGCCTGTAAAGAAAAGTCTGCGACGTGAGACATCCGAAAGGCAATGAAAACGGGAGATTATACATTTATATTGAAGGGGGCCGGTGTGACAGATACCGTGAGGGCGTCGAGCTCAGCCAAAGACGAAGCACCGCCGAGCACGTCCGGTGCGGGAGCCGATGCGGGAGCAGGCGCGGGAGCCGGTGCAGGAGCAGGTGCTCCCAAGAAGTCAGCAAGGGGAAAGTCCTCTACATTTGCTTCTGGATTTTGCCTTGTCCAAGTGAAAACATCCATCACCAAGGAAGTAGACAAATCTGCAACCACCTGTTTTGTGGCAGCTACCGCTGTTGCGACTGTCTGAGATGATTTCTTCTCAACCGCAATCTCAACCTTCTTGTCGATGTTTTCTTCAGCTAACCTCCGTCTTTCCTTTCTCTCCTCCGTGGTCTCACTGTAGTACTTCTTCCGCGTGGCGCCATCTCCGACACTGTGCACGCGTCCATACAACGGTCGAGTATACACCGGTTGTCGTTTCAATATGTTCAACGCCCGGTTGAATGGAGTGTCCCACTTGGGCCTCGCCAATGCCTCAGACGGCGAGTCGCTTTCGGCCGCAATCCGGTGCTGCTCTCTCTGCAAAAGGCACAAGGATCGTTTACAAATATGACTAACGTGTGCAGTCGAATTGACCAGAAACTAAAATTACCAACAGTCTCATGAACTCCGTAATGACCGGTGTTGTCTCGTAAACCTTCTTCAGTGGGTCCCAACAAGCGGGCCCTCGGGGCGTCACGCTCCTGCGGGGCGGTGAAATCCGCCAAAAGGGGTGCAGGATGCCCAGACTCATGGCTTCTGCGTCCTCCTTGGCCCATTTGGACCTCTTTCCGTCGTAACCACGGCTTCCGAGGTGGTGGCTCCCAATGTTCCTCTCTTGAAGCCCCTTCATGTACTTAGACTTTTTTGGCAGCTTCGGCCTCGCAAGCCTCCTTGAATATTTGAAACTGCTCTTCCGTGATTGTCGGATTATCCTTTACAATCTCGGAGTAGGGTTCCTTCTTGTCAATGATCTTTGCTTTCACTCGAGTTTTCCAGGCGGCCAATACGTCGCTAAACTTGGTCATGGCGTGTTTGTTTATCGTCTTCATTGCCGGGTCCTCGTCTGGATCTTCATAATCCTTCTCATTCCGGCCCGGGAACAAGAATATCTGGTGAAACTTCTTTAGGAGGGAGCTCCTCATATTTTCTATCTTCTGTAGTTTCTCATCGTTGATGGTGGCGGTTGTCCGTACGATGCAGCCTATTTGATTGCCGTAGCATCGACGCGCTTCCTCTGGCGCCTTTGGCTCAAAATTGCCGTCGTCCACCTCCGTGACCACCAGTCTAGTAGTCCTGAGTTTGTTAGGAAGCCGCTGCCTCTTTGCTTTCGGTTCTACAGTACCGGCTCCGCTCCCCGAGGCAGCGCCGGTCTCAGTCTCAGCGCTGGTCTCGACGCCGGTCTGAGTCTCAGCGCCGGTCTCGATCTCAGACCGGTCTGCATGTCGGTCTCGATCCCGATGCCACCGGTGGGCCCAGCAACAACATCGGTTGATCGTCGGTAAGGCTAAAAATTAAATGCACCGCCCGGTAGAGGTCGTCGCAATCACCAGAACCCTATCCTTCATCGTTGCTAGCCATGTTTCCTATGATTAAATCTAGTCAATTAATTCTAGACCTAATAAAATGAATAATGACATAAAAAGGCCTATTGTTTTGCAGGAACGTTGACTCCTTCCTGGTGCGGCAAATCCCGGGCACTCGATATGTCCTAGTTTGTAGCACAAGTCATGCCGAAATTCACGGAAAATTTCGGCATGACCTTTGCTAAAAAGTGGACAAATCGAGAACCTGAAATTTGCCGGAACGGAAATGAATCAACATTCTGGCAAAATATATATAGGCCACTCAGCTTCATTTAAACAACAAAGCCACTTGGGCACAATCGAACCACTTCAATGAAAAGATATAACATGACCACTTCAATGAAAAGATATAATCAACAATAAAAGTCTAGGAAGGGATCATCTTTAAAATAAAACTTGCCTAAATAACCTAGATAATTAACCTAATTAAACTAGTTAACCTGACTAGTTCTCTGTCAAAGCCCTAACTATATTTTTGCCTAAATAACCTAGATAATTAACCTATGCATGAGAGAGAGAGAGAGGAAGGGTGGGGGCTTACAGAGGATGGCTCCGGTGGTGGCGAGTGAGGCAGGGGCGTCTCCGGTGACGACGAGGGAGGCAGTTGTGGCGAGGAGGATCACTGGCCGACGGGCGGCTCGGTGGCGTTGATGAGGTCAGCAGCTCCGTGGCGTTGGGCGGCTCCAGATGGCCGACGGCAAGACGGCTCTGGTGGCTCCGGGGGCGTCGATGTCGGTAGGAGACGGCGGCGAAGTGGGGCGACGGCGAATCGGGGAGATGGCGGCGGGGTGGGTCGAGAGATTTGGGGGCAAGTGGTGGCTGGGGGAAACGGTTTTTTTGGTTAAGTCAAAATTAGCGGTAGCGCGTTTCGCAAAACGCGCTATAGCTAATATAGCTATAGCGCTTTTTACAAAACGCACTACTGCTATAGCTATGTAATTTTCTCCCTTTTTCTATTTCCTTTTCTATTTCTATAGCGGGGTATAGGAAACGCGCTGCAGCTACGTTAGCTATAACGCCTCTTATGAACACATGCTACAGCTATGCCTTTCTCTGTTTTTTCGCTTTTTCATTTATTTTGCTTTACATTTTATTTTTTTCTTTCTCCTTTTTCTGTTTCTTTCCATTTCATTTACTTTTCTATTTGTTTTTCATTTTATTTTATTTCCATTAGCAGTAGCTCTCTTCTTGGAAAACACGCTGCTACTCATGCCCTAGCGGTAGCGCGCTTCCTCCAAGCTCGCTACTGCTATGCGTAGCCTATCGTTCCACCAATGGGAATATTAGTAGTAGCGCTTTTAAGGCCACACGCGCTACTGCTACAATTGTATCAGCAGCGCGGTTTTTTCTCAACCGCTACTGCTATCTAGCACTAGCGGCCTTTTTTGACCCGCGCTGTTGCTAAATTTCTGTGTATAAGGTTTTCCCTAGTAGTGCGTCCTACCATTCTAAGGTTTTTGGCTTGTCGTATCGATACTCTTCTAAGGTTTTCAAGGCTCTCTGATTTTTCATCAACATATGATAGTTCATGATAGAAGTCTCCGGTATGGGGGCCAATCCATCCCGTACTTCAACCATTACTTCATACGCTGAAGGAGAATCGCGTACTCTGTCACTTGTGCATCCTCACAAGCCTTGCAGAATTTCTCTTGTCCTCGAACTGGGTTCAGGTAAATCCATTATTTCTGCAAGCCTAACAAAACATCTATTGTTTCTTCACAACTCTCGGGTTTTTGCTTATCCTCCTAGGAAACGTCTGCTGATCAAATCACAGCTTCTTCCAAAATTTCTTCCTTCATCAAGGTTACGTTTGTTCCTTTTCAAATCCCGGGCCTGTGGGTTATGGGCTCACTTCAACACTTGGACAAGTTTAACTCACCCTTGGAGTAACTCTTGTTCCATATTACACCTCCTTTAAATCCAATAGTACTCCGTTTCTTCATAACCATCGTATCAACTCCAACTATTTTGTTGTCCAAACTCCAATCTGTGGGACACATTTCCTTTTCCATTGGTCGGGTGTTCTTACAGGGTACTACCACCCTTAAAATGAAATGCACAATTTCATCCATGGACCATATTTCTCATGTCCTAAAAAATGGTCAAGATCTTTGTTCATAGAGTAAAAACTCATAAATTCAATGTATGAAATCATGACACATTAACTTTATTGATTTTATCAATTCATTACAATCTCTGAGCACCCATTACAAAACTCAACTCATCGTACTCACAAAATAAAACTGCTTCCTACTACACTTATTACCAATATCAGGATCCCAACTACTCAGCTCCAGCTTTCATCTTGTCGGGCATTTAGTAGCATAATGTCCTGCCTCGTTGCGACGAAAACAGATGACTTCCGACAAGTCTTGAGGCTTCTTGAGGATTGTATATGCTCCTTGGGCTCTTCGCTTCCTTCCTGGACATTTATCAGCTGACCTAAATCCTTGCACCTGTAACAAGTGACATGATTCAGGTCCTTCTCTGTAGAAATTGGGTTGTTCTGGGGATGCCTTCTTTTTCTCTTCCTAGATTTCTTCGTAATGATCAGAGCTTCTATTTCCTAAGGGTCAAACTTCACTTCTGCTGTCGGGAAGTCTCTGAGATACTCTTGGCTTTCCTTTGTGCAATACTCTGAAAAATGTCCTTCTTCTCCACATGAATATCAGGCTTGGGCGAAAAATCTGTTTAGGCCTTCACCAGCAGGGTCTTCAGTAACTTCCTCCATCACGAATTCTTCTAAACTTTCCCTAAGGGCTTCTTTCTGCTGCTTGGTAATTTCTTGTACCATGGGGTAAATGTGACAATGACCAGGGTAGTCTGTAATTCCTTCACACAGGAAACAAGTAACCTGCCCAGTCGGGCATTCTTCAGCTGGGTGATTTTCCTCACAATGAGGGCATCCATCCTTGTGTTCCTCCTGGGTGTGTCCTATTTCTCCGCAAATCTTGTAGGCACAAGGTTTATTTCTTGGTGTATCATGGTGCTTCCGGATAAGACGAGATCTTGTCAGAGTCTTCTTGAATTCTTCCCAAGTCTTTGCTCCATTCCATCCCTGTATGGCTTGATGCATCTGCCACCATGTTGCAGCACTTCCTTCAAAGTACTAAAGAGCGTACGATACTTCATTCTTCCTTGAAACCAAATTGCTCCCAAAGTGATTCTCCATGTTCCGAATACACAGCTCTGCCTCCGGTTGAGTCTTTGGTCCAGAGAATATCATTCCAACTTCATTCATCATCTATGGGGTCCAAAAGTTTTGGGATGAGATATGAGAGAGGTAGGGAGGATACACACAATACAAACAATGGTTTTGAAGAAACGGGTTTTACTTTGTGGCTGTCGGAAAACATCAAACAAATGATAGCTCACAAATCGTCGCATCTAACGTAAGTGTATAACAGGGGTTCGGTCCTCTAACGGTCAAATAATTCTTCTGATTCTTCAAGTCGTCCGAGTCTTCAACTGGTGTAGCTTCAACTCTTCTAATGCATGGTTAAATCCTCTTTACTCTGAAGAGGCCATCAATTATCCGATATCGTGTCCTTCTTGGAGCGGCTTCAGTTGATTCATCATGTGGTCAAAGGGAAAGGGCATCTTCTAACTATTTTAGGTAAGAGAGAATGTTTGATAAAATCGAGAAAGGATGAGAAGTAAAGGATCTTATTGAAAATAAAGTTTTAGAGATTTCCTGCCCTAAGGGCTTTCCAATTTTTAGGGTCACGTCCTACAGTCAACATATGCTCTGATACCATATTTGTAGCGACCCGACCTCAGACGGTCAAGCCTCTATGTTTCTATGCCATCCCTGGATCAGTATGCTGGCACACACAGTACATCAATGTATATATCAAAGTGCAATCACATGTATAAATAACGTAAAACTGATATATACCTCATAAGTCACAACGGAAACAATCAATCGGGTGTGGAGTCCCATCAACGCCATCGGCAGGTTGAGTGTAAACCGTAACCCTGTACCGTACTCTTAATCGTTGGAAGAAAGTATCTGCAACATGATACGTTGCAGCCGTATAGGTCAGTACATTGAATGTACCGGCAAGATCACAATAATAGAAAAACAGATGATAAACTATACTATATGCAGTATGGCTATGTGACTCTGTATCTGAGTTTTGTTTGCGTAAAAGCTGATTTATTTTCCCTACATCAAAGGAATAAATGAAGTCTATACTATGGAGTTCTCTATCATGACATGGTTCCACCAACCGATGTCTCATAGCCCAAAATCATCATAAGTTGCCCACAATTAAGTTATCAATCCGGTGTTGAGAGTCCTGAGATAGATCCAAGTCCAGAGGCTCGAATTGTCCGTAACCAGGGACACGGCTAATCGATTAGGTTTTAACCCTCTGCAGAGGTTTGTACACTTTACCCACAAGATTCGATCCCTCTCTTTACGTTCTCGCACTTCAGGGTGTTTGAGAACAAGATGACCGAAACATGGTCTTTCGAAGAGTTCCCTTGACCACTGTCCGATGCTCATCCAATCCTACCGTAGTTCTACATCTGCTAGCACCGTCCCAGCCAGAGTCACAACTAAGGTCAACCAAGCCAGAGCCCATAGTGACTTGCGGTTGCACAGGTAAGCTTCCGAGCATGAAGTATTCTTCCATCTCTTTGAGTCTGGGTGAAGCTTTCCGCAAGATGTCATGGCGCTTCTCCATGCATCCTGGCCATCCACCAGTTTCTCCAGGGTGCCCGTCAACCGTCCTTCACCCAGTAGTGTGTATTGAATTCTTGTCTCTATTCTTGAAGTCTTGAGGCCTTGAAGATGCAGTCCTTGCAGATGCCATCATGGAGTTGTCGTCATTGACGTAGAGTCCTCCATTCTCACACCACTCCCGAGCACTCATACCAAGCCTGTCTACTATAGCATAGCATTAAAATAAATAATGTTCCGGGCTTGGTAACAGGGTGATGGGTTCCTACCTCATGCATACTACTCAACTACAAGGATTCAATATGACATGGAGGGATTGTTGCGAAGATGACACTAGATGCAATAAAAATATAGGTATGAAAAACATGGTCAAAGTGAACTTGCCTGGTAAGTTGATGAAGATAAATACGCTCCCAGAATAATGACTTGGTAGAACTATTCGTCACTCCGTTGAAATCTATATAATCAAACGTAGTATTCACATAAGCAACAATCCTAGCAATCAATTCTACCAATCAAAATAACAATCAAAAAGCAAAAAAATAATGAAATCAAAGAAAACCATCCAAAGAAAACTTCAAGAAAACAAGGAGAAACCAACTCACACAATGACAGTCAATACTCTCATAACACACTAAATTACTCTAATAACTTTTCTACAGGAAATAAAATATGATTATAATAAAACAACAGAAAGTAATTTGCTAAAGCATTTACTAGCAAAAAGAACTAGTATAAAATCTATTATAACTAACTAGTTAACACTAGAACAACTATAACAACTAGCAAAACACTAAGTCAAAAACGAAAAAAATACTAAAATAATTACGAAACTAATTTACTCCTAAATAACAGAACCAATGACAACATATATTGAAGTGGCAAAATGAATTACTTTGGAAACTAATAAAACTATTTTTATCAACTATCACTATGAACTAAACAAACAAATACTAAAACATTAGCTAAACACTAATAAATAACTACAAAAATTTATCTAACAGAAACATATGACAACATGTAAAAATTTACAGAAAGAATTAACTAAAAATAATTAAAAACACTAATTATATGACTAAAACAACTACATAAGCAAAACAGTACTGTTTTCGCAATAAACCTAATTTAAAATAAACTAAAAATACTCCACTATATGCTACTGTATAGACAAAACAATAAAAAAATAGTAGCAAAAAGAATCAATCGAAAATATTTTTATAAAACTCAAGATATATACGGCCAACATAGTGATTTGGATGAATTTCATCAAACTCAAATTTAAACAACTCAAATCTGAAAAGTAAGTACACAAACAGAAACTTTAAGAAATTTTGAAACTACAGAAAAAGGAATCAATCAATTTGGATCAATAAACTAAAATATATTGATTTTCTCAAAACAGAACTATTCTGTTTTTTAAAACAGGGAGACGAAAAAAAAAACAAATCGGGCACTAGCTACGCGTGGGCGCTACTGGGCCTAAACAGGTGAGCGATCTGAAGTTAAAAGACGCTCGACCGAAACTTAACTGAAACTGCGCACATGCATTTAATAAGAGAAAACCGGCGAACCGGTAAGATTTAAACCAGGTATAAACCGTAAATGAACCGATCTATAAAAAACAACCTATTCGATCTAATCTAATCGCTATCGTTGTTTACAGATCGAACGGAGGAGATGGCATACCACGGCGGTGGCAACTCCGGCGAAGTCGTCGGCGGCGGTGGCGGCTCGGGGACGACGCAGGCGAGGCCTCCGGTGTTCCTCGGCGAAGGGGAAGACGCCCAGGCGATGCAGAAGACAACGGCGATGAAGATGGTGGTCGGTGGTGAGCTCGGGGTTGACTGGACGAAGCGAGGCGAGCTCGACGGCGGAGGTGGCGCTCGGTGGTGAAGGGAGCGACGGCTCTGGGGATCCTTGGCGACGGTGGAGCGGCTCGAAGGTGTACCGGGCGAGGGTAGGCCGTGGGTGTGCTTGGGAGGCGTCGAGAGAGATGTGTGGAGCTCGGGTGGCGGCAATGGTGTGGCGGCGCTCAGCTCCGGCGAAACAATCGAGGAGGCGGCGAGGTTTCTCGGTGTCTGGAAAGGAGGAAAGGGTCGAGGGAGAGGTATATATATAGGGGAATCGACTTGGAGGAGGGGCGAGATGGATACAGGATCCCGAGAAGATCGGGATTTTCCGTGGCCTTGGCGGTGGGCTCTGCGTGGCTTGCGGGAGGAGGAAGACGGCACGGGCCCCGCTGTCAGCGACACAGGGCGAGCGGGAGGGGATCGGGCGGCCGATCGGTTGGGGTTCGGGTGAGGGCGCGTTGGTGGCCTGCGATGGCCTAGTGGGCCGGTGGAGTGAGGGGAAGAGAGAGAAATGGGCCGGCTGGCAACAGGGGCTTCGGCCCTTTTCTTTTATTAAGAAACACAGAGAAAGAAAACTAAATAAAGGAAAAGTAGCAAGGCTTTTATATAGACATATTATATAACAAAATCTTCAGAAAAAGAAATACTAAAACATGAACATATTTTCCAGTCCAAATAAAATAAATTTTTTTAAATAAAGCAAACAGAGCTACTGTTGCAATAAAACTCAACAAAAATCATTTTTAAAATACCAAAATGATTCCAAAATTATTTTCTCCTTATTTTCCATTGAAGGGAATCATTTTACCCTTATTTCCATTTGTTTATTTTTAGGAGAAAAATATTTTGAATAAAATCCAAATAATTCCAAATTTGAAAGGGAATTTCAAAATACTTTCAAATGACTTTCAATTTGATTCTTTTTAACTTCCAACTCATATTTCATATAATTGAAGAAGTCGTTTTATCTTCTCCCCTGAAAATCATTGAGTTGCATAAAGTTTTGAATTTGAAATATTTTCAGATGGAATTCAAATCTTTTCAAAACTCTCTTCATTTCAAATGGAAGAAGTCATATCATCTTCACTCTAGAGTTTCGTGATGAAATGAATTTGAATTCATGGACATGAAATTGCAAAGATGAAGGATTTGGGAAAGTCCTTTTATTCCCTCTCATTCAACTTTCAAAAGTTTCAAATTCCACTCACTTTTAGTCAATCAATCGAACAAACAATCATAATAATTTATTTAATATAACATTCCAAATTTTAGAATTTTGGGATGTTACAGCCCAGATCTATGGGCGTGGGACTCCCGGCAGCGTGCGGGCTCCCAACGTCGGAGGGGGTCAGTCGACGGCGGGCTTGGGCGATGGTGTCGGCTGCGCGGTGTCGGATCTCGTCGCTTGTGGCGGATCTCGCCACTCCGGCCATCGTGGAGGAACATGGACTTGGGGCGGCGGCCCTGTTAGGCATGGCGACAGCGCCCTCGGCTGGCGACGTTCGCGGGGGGTGGATGGACAGCGTCTTGACCGCATGGGCGGTGAGTTGCCGGTGGATGTCCTCCGTGCTGCAGGCTCTCTCCCGCTGCACTTGGTGGCTTACGATCGCGTTCATCGGCCTCGGTGCGATCGCGGGGGCTGGTAGAGGTGACATCGGACCAGAGGAAACTCTGGATGACTCGTTCATCCCGACGGTGGCGACTACCAGGGTTGCCGTTCTTCTCCTTGCAGGCGCCGTCGAGGTCCCTGCCCTCCACCCCGACCCCATGCCCGGGTGAAAACCCAAAATCTCCTTAGATTGGGCGGCGGTGTCACTGCGTGTGCCGTACCCTTCTTGGAGGCGCCGACTAGGGTGTTTGGGTGCTCGGTTAGAGGAACTGCAGGCGGAGGAGATGGGACCAGTGGCAACAGGTGGTGTTCGCGAGGAGGAGCAGCGTGGCATCTGGCACGTCGACAACGGCGGGTCTCAGCGGCATGGAGCAGCGGGGTCTCGCCGGTGGGCGTGTGATGATGGACGAGCGCAAGATGGTGGCGTTGTCTGGCGTCGTGGTGCGTGGACGGCAGCTAGACCGGGAAAGGTAGATGCAGCAGTACAACACTGAAGATGGATTGGTGGCAGGAGGCTGCGGCGGCCTCATACCCAGTAGGCGTCCTGGTTGAGGAGTGCGCCGGACTGATGGGTGCCCCATACCCGGCAGGCGTCCATGTTAGGTTTGGCTGCGAGGCCTGTTTGGTATTAGGCCCAGACTATCAGCATGCCTTTATCAACTGGACAGGAGTAGCGACAGATGTTGCCTAGACGGTGGCTTCAGTCTTACTGTTGTATGACTTTGTAAGGTTTTGCGTGAATAATTAATAAAGTGGCTGCATGCATCGTCCAGATGGTCCTCCTCCTTTTCTAAAAAAGAGAGTTACACTATGAATACCAAATTTATCAAGTAGCTTCAGTTCTGTCCGTACGAACTTATGCCAATTCTGCTGCTTAAATTTCTAATAATTTATTATTGCACGCAACCAACAAGCCGTGCCACTGAGTTGCCAAGCATCAATTTTTCTGGTGCGCAGTCCGCAGACGCCTCAACTTCTTTATCGCTCCTCTTTCCCCTCATCTTGTTCCTTTCTACTGTCATCATGTAGATCTGCTCTTTTCAGACTCATACCGGATGTTGCTCCCAAGGCTTGCTGGATATCAATGACGGTGCAAAAACCATGAGATCCCTTGGTAGGGTGTCTGCCATAGCTGGAAGTCACAGATTGAAGGTCTCACAGGGAGTTTATTCTAGTTTAGTCCTCCAGAGAGTAATACCCTACATCCTACGAGGGATTACAATAGATAGAGATTGTTACCGAGAGTGACCTCTAGTCTCCCCTTATATACACAGTGGAAGCTAGTGTTTTTTATAAAGCGAGATGCGGTCTAGGTGGCCGCTGCCACCAACTTGGGGATAAAGATGATCTAGGGATGTCGCCCCCTTTCTCTGGGATCCCTGCTACTGTTGGATAAGTGGTGGGCCTCCTGGGCCTACTGGCAGGCCTGCTTCCGGGCTCCCCACTGGTGAGCCACCCCCCGGTATATGACATCATCAGTAGCCCTCAAGTGCAACGGAGGTTGCAGGTGTTGGTCTTCGAGACCTCCGGCGGTTTCCTTTATAATGCCTTCGTCTTGAAATAATGTTTCTTCGGGGAGCTCAGCTTTTTGGAGCTTCTATGATGTTTGACATGCAGCGCGGGCTCCAGGAGTACATTGTGTTTCGGGTTATGTCCTTTGATGTTGCTCGTGGGAAGCAGCAGCCCAGCTCTCCGCGTTTTGAGAGGTCGCACCACCAGTGTCCACATCTCCTGCCCAATCTGCATCAACTGAAGCCTTCATAAACGCTCTCATCACCATTCCATCAACTCACACACATGAGCTGCCATCGATGTGTATTTTGCAAAATCCTTTGGCCGGCTGCTTCCGGCTTTTTTTAGGCAAACACACGCTTTATTAAATCTCTGAAATAATGTTTACAGGGATATTAAATGGATCATAAGGCATACTCATCCAAATGTGGCGACGGACATCTAAAGACGAAGCGTGCTTTGCAAGGCGATGTGCCTCAAAGTTGCACTTTCTACTTTCATATATGAAAGGACAACTAGCCATGGACAATTTCGGAGCTCTGACCTCCTGACGATTGCACCATACGGGGCACTAGTTCCCTGCTCAATGGCCTTGATAACAGGGGCGTAGCCAGGCCCCAGGCTACTAGGGCCATGGCCTGGGGCGTGGCTCTACAACCCTTTGTATACTGTAGTTATTTTTAGCACTGTAGCAGTCATGTTCATCAGAGTGTTTTGAGAGAAACTGAGAGAGAAGAGACAGTTGTGTGAGAGGAGGAGGAAGAAGAAGCGGCGCTGCGAGGAGAGGCGGCGCCAACAATTGGCATCAGAGCCTTGTTGGTCCGGGGCGACGGTGGCGGCGCGGTGGACTTCATGTGACTTGTGAGGTGGAGGTCGGTGGCGCAAGGTGGACGTTGTTGGCGGCACGATGCTGCTAGCGGTGGGCGCGTGTCTCCATCATCGTACAGCTGCGTCACGAGCGATGGAGAGAGGTGTGTTGCCCGGTAAGTTGCGGGACCGGCGGCAAGGTGGTGATGGCCATGAAGCGGAGGTCATCGCCACAAGGAGTTCCATGTCCGAGTCGTCGACGAGGTGCGTCATCGTCGACAACATGGAGGCAAGTCACTGGAGAGTTGCGGCACCGGCGACGAACATGGAGGTGATTCACCGGCAATGAACGTGGATGTGAGTCATCGGCGAGTTGCGGCACCGGTGGCAAACATGTGGCTGCGGTGCGATGCCGCAAGAGAAGACAACGGTGTCATGATGCCGACGACAGTGGCGCGATGCCATCGTCATCATGGGGAGATGGAGTGGTGGCGCTGTGAAGGCATCATCCATGGCGTGGTGAAGTAGTTATACATGTGCGCGACAACAAGATACAGATACTGGATGAGTCCATGTCAAGATTAGGGGGAAAATTGTTAGGATTAATCTTGACCTGTGTTGTACACCTCCAAGTGTGCCGTGATAGGTGTGTTGCATGTCATGTTAGTACAGTAGTGATAGATGCATTTGGCTGGGTCATGTGGCATGGCCGTTGAGAAGAGGCCACATGCAAGTGTTTGTTAGCTAGATATGGGTGAGTTTGTTAGCTGCATGAGTTGATGGCCTAGTCTTTGGGACGTAGGAGAGAATCTAGGAAACAGATTAGATGCATGCAAGTAGTTGGCTAGTATTGTGCGTGTGTTAGTGGGGCTAGTGGCCGAGCATGGTGGCTGGGCTACAGTTGTGTGAGAGGAGGAGGAAGAAGAAGCGGTGCTGCGAGGAGAGGCGGTGCCAACAATATGTACTCTAGCTACAAGGGCTGGCCTGGGGCGTAGCCCAGCCCTGGCTACGCCACTGCTTGATAACCACATGACAATCTGACGCCATATGGACACTTGCTAGGTTGAGATCTTCAACCAAAGAAAGACCTTCCCGACAGGCCAGGGCCTCCATGCTTGTTGGATCAGTTACGTTGCTTCCAGCTAGTTGACTGCCAATATTATTATTATTATTCAAACTAATGTGTCCAAGCCTATTATTTGTGGGCCGTGTCGGTGCCCAATCATGGACCGGCGGAGCCCGTATGAACATGTACTTAGGGTATGTTTGGTTCTTGTCTGTGTCAATATTGAACTGCCAATTATTTGGCGTGGGATTCCATAGCCCAGGGCTGGCCAAAGATTTGGCAAGAATCGGTGAAGGAAGGAACAAAAGACTCGTTGTATTCAAATACGTATTTGGGAGCAAACCAAACAATGGATTTGGCATGACCAATGTTTTGGTGGGGGTGAGAGTTGGCGGCATAAACCAAACGGATTACATAGCCCGGACGTCCCTCCTCCTCACCCACCCCACGCGGCCACGAGAAAGCAAATCGCCCGAGCCCTAAAATCACCGTCTTCATCCCCGCCGGTAGGCCTCGAATCTGTTGTTAAGACAAAAAAGAGGATTGTTTTTCCGTTTCAGGGATTTGCCTGGTGAGGAAAAGCCATCTTCTGATATGTCCGACGCTTCCCATGGACCGCCGCTGCCTGACGAGTATGACACAAAAGCTGTTGCTCTTTCGCTATCTGTCTCTCCATCTAGTTGAAATCCCATGTATTTATATACTGTATCTTCTAGCATAGCATACAACCGTTCTTCTACCCATTGACCGAGGCTGCCCACTGCAGGGTTCGGAAGCCCTGGGACACCAACCATGTTTTGGCCTGGAGAGACCCCGGTTTGCCTACACCAGTTTATGTCAGAATGGATCGTTCTGCAGTTTTTCACACGTATCCTGCTCTGATGACGTTCAAAGTGCTGTTGTTGCCTATGCTTGTCGCAATAGCATTGCCATGTAATGTTCTTATCTCTCTCTCTCTCTCTCTCTCTCTCTCTCAAAAGAAAAATCGTTTACCTTCTCTGAAGAACGAAAATCTACTAATCATATATGCTTTGATCTAAAATTAGGCCTGACGAACTTCCACACAAGGAGCGTGTTATACGTGAATTTCTTTACTGGCCAGATGGTACTAGGAAGACCTGTACAAGGGTTCACATAGCCAACAGGGAACAGGAGAAGCTTCGAAGACTGGTTGAAGCTTTACTGGACAAGCAGAACGACGATAAGGTTCATTCTCTGCCCATCCTGCTCGATCGCCTTCACTCTGTCCTGCTACCAGGCATGCGTTGTATTTTATTGTCACTGCTTTGTGCATGCAACATTACTGATCCAAAATCCATGCTTATTCTAGGATCGTGCAGATGAACTCAATAATATTGTTCATTGGCAAGCAATCTGCGAAGGTGTCGGTAAATGGTACTATCATCTCAATATCACTGTGAAGGCTAAAGGAGCTGCTGATGATGCGGGCAGTGCTAATCGCACCACTACCGGAACAGGGCGCTACCCCGACGGCCAAAACAATGCCGACGGCCCCCGTCGGCTTCATCGGAGATATGCCGACAGCCTGGTTCTGGCCGTCAGCGTACAATAGCCGTCGGGTTACGCAGAGCTAAGCCGACGGCACCCGTCGGCATAGAATGGCCGTCGGCCTAGCTGAATATACGCCGACAGCTGCCGTCGGCTTACAAAGGCCGTTGGCATACCCGTGGGCCCGGCAACCCCCTGGCTAACGTCGTCAGAGCTATGCCGACGGCCGAGACGGGGGGCCGTCGGCATAGGTCCGCAGGCCACGTCACCGATCCGGGCCGCACCGTTCAGAGCATATGCCGACGGCTGCCGTCGGCATATCTGCCACGTCAGTGATCCGCGGCACGCCGCCCGCCGCCTAAACCCTGGCCGGATCTATGCCGACGGCTATGCCGTCGGCATAGTTAGATTATATATACATATTTTTTATGCTTTTTATGTATTATTATATCAACAAACATGTAGCATGTTAAATATAAACATACATATGAATATATATGTAGTTTGTATTTTTCATATATTATGAATATATATATATATATATAGTTTGTATTTTTTAGCACGTTAATAATGTGCGGTCATGTTCTTTAAATATAGATCCTTATATTTTATTAAAATAAAAAACAGCTATGCCGACAGAAGTTTTGTGGCACTTGCAACGCCTCGACACCCGTCTCAGTGTGACCCCTCACGCTCATGCGGTGTGCTCCCTCATGGACGGCGCCGCCGCCGGCACCTGGAGGAGGGAAACGGACGCGTCGGGTCTACACGGAGTGGATGTAGCTATGGTTTTGGCCCGGATGTTGCTCCCGGGGGTCCCTACGGGCCAACCTGACACAATCGGGTGGAGAGGTCCACTGGTCAAAGCCCGTCCGTGGGAAGTCAAAAGGCTAGATCTCATGGTCAACCGCTCCAGGGTTAGGCGGGACGGGGGCCCTGGGTGGTAGCAATGCCACCGGAGCGTCGTACCGGGCCCTCATACATGCGGGGTAGTGTTGTGGCATGTCCGCAGAGGCGGCACGCGTCTCCGGTGCGTGGCCCCCTCACAGACGGCGGCGCCGCCGGCACCTCGAGGGGGGAAACGGACGCGTCGGGTCTACACGGAGTGGATGTAGCTGTGGGTTTGGCCCGGATGTTGCTCCCGGGTGTCCCTATGGGCCGAACTGACACAACCGGGTGGAGGGGTCCACTGGTCAAAGCCCGTCCGTGGGAAGTCAAAGGGCTAGATCTCGTGGTCAACCGCTCCAGGGTTAGGCGGGACGGGGGCCCTGGGGGGTAGTAATGCCACCGGAGCGTCGTACCGGGCCCTCATACGTGCGGGGCGCGTGTCTCCATCATCGTACAGCTGCGTCACGAGCGATGGAGAGAGGTGTGTTGCCCGGTAAGTTGCGGGACCGGCGGCAAGGTGGTGATGGCCATGAAGCGGAGGTCATCGCCACAAGGAGTTCCATGTCCGAGTCGTCGACGAGGTGCGTCATCGTCGACAACATGGAGGCAAGTCACCGGAGAGTTGCGGCACCGGCGGCGAACATGGAGGTGATTCACCGCAATGAACGTGGATGTGAGTCATCGGCGAAGTTGCGGCACCGGTGGCAAACATGTGGCTGCGGTGCGATGCCGCAAGAGAAGACAACGGTGTCATGATGCCGACGACAGTGGCGCGATGCCATCGTCATCATGGGGAGATGGAGTGGTGGCGCTGTGAAGGCATCATCCATGGCGTGGTGAAGTAGTTATACATGTGCGCCGACAACAAGATACAGATACTGGATGAGTCCATGTCAAGATTAGGGGGAAAATTGTTAGGATTAATCTTGACCTGTGTTGTACACCTCCAAGTGTGCCGTGATAGGTGTGTTGCATGTCATGTTAGTACAGTAGTGATAGATGCATTTGGCTGGGTCATGTGGCATGGCCGTTGAGAAGAGGCCACATGCAAGTGTTTGTTAGCTAGATATGGGTGAGTTTGTTAGCTGCATGAGTTGATGGCCTAGTCTTTGGGACGTAGGAGAGAATCTAGGAAACAGATTAGATGCATGCAAGTAGTTGGCTAGTATTGTGCGTGTGTTAGTGGGGCTAGTGGCCGAGCATGGTGGCTGGGCTACAGTTGTGTGAGAGGAGGAGGAAGAAGAAGCGGTGCTGCGAGGAGAGGCGGCGCCAACAATATGTACTCTAGCTACAAGGGCTGGCCTGGGGCGTAGCCCAGCCCTGGCTACGCCACTGCTTGATAACCACATGACAATCTGACGCCATATGGACACTTGCTAGGTTGAGATCTTCAACCAAAGAAAGACCTTCCCGACAGGCCAGGGCCTCCATGCTTGTTGGATCAGTTACGTTGCTTCCAGCTAGTTGACTGCCAATATTATTATTATTATTCAAACTAATGTGTCCAAGCCTATTATTTGTGGGCCGTGTCGGTGCCCAATCATGGACCGGCGGAGCCTGTATGAACATGTACTTAGGGTATGTTTGGTTCTTGTCTGTGTCAATATTGAACTGCCAATTATTTGGCGTGGGATTCCATAGCCCAGGGCTGGCCAAAGATTTGGCAAGAATCGGTGAAGGAAGGAACAAAAGACTCGTTGTATTCAAATACGTATTTGGGAGCAAACCAAACAATGGATTTGGCATGACCAATGTTTTGGTGGGGGTGAGAGTTGGCGGCATAAACCAAACGGATTACATAGCCCGGACGTCCCTCCTCCTCACCCACCCCACGCGGCCACGAGAAAGCAAATCGCCCGAGCCCTAAAATCACCGTCTTCATCCCCGCCGGTAGGCCTCGAATCTGTTGTTAAGACAAAAAGAGGATTGTTTTTCCGTTTCAGGGATTTGCCTGGTGAGGAAAAGCCATCTTCTGATATGTCCGACGCTTCCCATGGACCGCCGCTGCCTGACGAGTATGACACAAAGCTGTTGCTCTTTCGCTATCTGTCTCTCCATCTAGTTGAAATCCCATGTATTTATATACTGTATCTTCTAGCATAGCATACAACCGTTCTTCTACCCATTGACCGAGGCTGCCCACTGCAGGGTTCGGAAGCCCTGGGACACCAACCATGTTTTGGCCTGGAGAGACCCCGGTTTGCCTACACCAGTTTATGTCAGAATGGATCGTTCTGCAGTTTTTCACACGTATCCTGCTCTGATGACGTTCAAAGTGCTGTTGTTGCCTATGCTTGTCGCAATAGCATTGCCATGTAATGTTCTTATCTCTCTCTCTCTCTCTCTCTCTCTCTCTCTCTCAAAAGAAAAATCGTTTACCTTCTCTGAAGAACGAAAATCTACTAATCATATATGCTTTGATCTAAAATTAGGCCTGACGAACTTCCACACAAGGAGCGTGTTATACGTGAATTTCTTTACTGGCCAGATGGTACTAGGAAGACCTGTACAAGGGTTCACATAGCCAACAGGGAACAGGAGAAGCTTCGAAGACTGGTTGAAGCTTTACTGGACAAGCAGAACGACGATAAGGTTCATTCTCTGCCCATCCTGCTCGATCGCCTTCACTCTGTCCTGCTACCAGGCATGCGTTGTATTTTATTGTCACTGCTTTGTGCATGCAACATTACTGATCCAAAATCCATGCTTATTCTAGGATCGTGCAGATGAACTCAATAATATTGTTCATTGGCAAGCAATCTCTGCGAAGGTGTCGGTAAATGGTACTATCATCTCAATATCACCGTGAAGGCTAAAGGAGCTGCTGATGATGCGGGCAGTGCTAATCGCACCACTACCGGAACAGGCGCTACCGACGGGCCAAAACAATGCCGACGGCCCCGTCGGCTTCATCGGAGATATGCCGACAGCCTGGTTCGCCGTCCAGCGCATAATAGCCGCCGGGTTACGCAGCTAAGCCGACGGCACCCGTCGGCATAGAATGGCCGTCGGCCTAGCTGAATATACGCCGGCTTGCCGCCGGCTTACAAAAGGCCGTTAGCATACCCGTGGGCCCGCAACCCCACAGCTAACGTCGTCGAGCTATGCCGACGGCAGAGAAGGGGGGCCGTCGGCCGTCGGCATAGGTCCGCAGGCCACGTCACCGATCCAGGCCGCACCGTGCAGAGGATATGCCGACGGCTGCCGTCGGCATATCTGCCACGTCAGTGATCCGCGGCACGCCGCCCGCCGGCTAAACCCTGGTCGGATCTATGCCGACGGCTATGCCGTCGGCATAGTTAGATTTTTTTATACATATTTTTTTATGCTTTTTTATGTATTATTATATCAACAAACATGTAGCATGTTAAATATAAACATACATATGAATATATATGTAGTTTGTATTTTTTCATATATTATGAATATATATATATATATATAGTTTGTATTTTTTCGAGCACGTTAATAATGTGCGGTCATGTTCTTTTAAATATAGATCCTTATATTTTATTAAAATAAAAAACAGCTATGCCGACAGAAGTTTTGTGGCACTTGCAAACGCCCGACACCCGTCTCCAGAGTGTGACCCCCCTCACGTCTGCGGTGTGCTCCCCCTCATGGACGGCGCCGCCGCCGGCACCTGGAGGAGGGAAACGGACGCGTCGGGTCTACACGGAGTGGATGTAGCTATGGTTTTGGCCCGGATGTTGCTCCCGGGGGTCCCTACTGCCAACGACACAATCGGGTGGAGAGGTCCATCGTCAATGCCCGTCCATGGGAAGTCAAAAGGCTAGATCTCATGGTCAACCGCTCCAGGGTTAGGCGGGACGGGGGCCCTGGGTGGTAGCAACGCCACCGGAGCGTCGTACCGGGCCCTCATACATGCGGGGTAGTGTTGTGGCATGTCCGCAGAGGCGGCACGTCTCCGGTCGTGCGGGCCCCCTCATAGACGCGGCCCACGCGCACCTCGAGGGGGGAACCGGACGCGTCGGGTCTACACGGCGTGGATGTAGCTGTGGGTTTGGCCCGGATGTTGCTCCCGGTTGTCCCTATGGGCGGCCAATCGACACAACCGGGTGGAGGGTCCACCGTCAAAGCCCGTCCGTGGGAAGTCAAGGGCTAGATCTCGTAGTCAACCGCTCGAGGTTAGGCGGGACGGGGCCACAGAGGTAGTAATGCCACCGGAGCGTCGTACCGGGCCCTCATACATGCGGGGTGGAATTGTGGCATGTCCGGAGAGGAGGCACGCGTCTCCGGTGCGTGGCCCCCCTCACGAACGGTGCCGCCGCCGGCACCTGGAGGGGGGAAACGGACGCGTCGGGTCTACACGGAGTGGATGTAGCTGTGGGCGGTTTGGCCTGGATGTTGCTCCCGGGTGTTCCTATGGGCCGAATCGACACAACCGGTGGAGAGGTCCACCGTCAAAGCCCGTCCGTGGGAAGTCAAAGGGCTAGATCTCGTGGTCAACCGCTCCAGGGTTAGGCGGGACGGGGGCCCTGGGGCTAGCAACGCCATCGGAGCGTCGTACCGGGCCCTCATACATGCGGGGTGGTGTTGTGGCATGTCCGAAGAGGCGGCACGCGTCTCCGGTGCGTGCCCCCCCTCACGGACGGCGCCGCCGCCGGCACCTCGAGGGGGGAAACGGACGCATCGGGTCTACACGGAGTGGATGTAGCTGTGGGTTTGGCCCGGATGTTGCTCCCGGGTGTCCCTATGGGCCGAATCGACACAACCGGGTGGAGAGGTCCATCGTCAAAGCCCGTCCGTGGGAAGTCAAAGGGCTAGATCTCGTGGTCAACCGCTCGAGGTTAGCGGCGGGCGGGGCCCAGGGGTAGCAACGCCACGGAGCGTCGTCCGGGCCCTCATACATGCGGGTGGTGTTGTGGCATGTCCGAAGAGGCGGCACGCTGCCTCGGCGGCGTGCCCTCACGGACGGCAGCGCCGCCGCCGCACCTCGAGGGGGGAAACGGGCGCATCGGGTCTACAGGGAGTGGATGTAGCTGTGGGTTTGGCCCGGATGTTGCTCCCGGGTGTCCCTATGCGCCAAACTGACACAACCGGGTGGAGGGGTCCACTGGTCAAAGCCCGGCCATGGGAAGTCAAAGGGCTAGATCTCGTGGTCAATGGCTCCAGGGTTAGGCGGGACGGGGGCCCTGGGGGGTAGCAATGCCACCGGAGCGTCATACCGGGCCCTCATACATGCGGGGTGGTGTTGTGGCATGTCCGAAGAGGCAGCACGCGTCTCCGGGTGCGTGCCCCCCCTCCGGGACGCCCGCCCGCCCGGCACCTCGAGGAAACGGACGCGTCGGTTCTACACAGGCGGATGTAGCTGTGGGTTTGGCCGGATGTTACTCCGGGTGTCCCTATGGGCCGAATCGACACAACCGGGTGGAGGGTTCCACCGTCAAAGCCCGCCTTGGGAAGTCAAGGCTAGATCTCGTGGTCAACCGCTCAGGTTAGGCGGGGACGGGGCCCTGGGGTAGCAACGCCACCGAGCGTCGTCTCGGGCCCTCATATATGCGCGGGTTGTGTTGTGGCATGTCCGGAAGAGGCGGCACGCGTCTCCGGTGCGTGGCCCCCCTCACGGACGGCAGGCGCGCCGCCGCACCTCGAGGGGGGAACGCAGCTGTCCGGGTTCTACACGGAGTGGATGTAGCTGTGGCTTTGGCCGGATGTTTCTCCCGGTGTCCCTATGGGCCGAATCGACACAACCGGGTGGAGCGTTCCATCGTCAAAGCCCGTCCGTGAGAAGTCAAAGGCTAGATCTTGTGGTCAACCGCCTGTGGTTAGGCGGGGACGGGGCCACAGGGGTAGCAATGCCACCGGAGGCGTCGTCGGGCCCTTATACGTGCGGGGTGGTGTTGTGGCATGTCCGAAGAGGCGGCACGCGTCTCCGGTGCGTGCCCCCCCTCACGGACGGCGCCGCCGCATGCACCTCGAGGGGGGAAACGGACGCGTCGGGTCTACACGGAGTGGATGTAGCTGTGGCTTTGGCCCGGATATTTCTCCCAGGTGTCCCTATGGGCCGAACTGACACAACCGGGTGGAGGGGTCCACTGGTCAAAGCCCGTCCGTGGGAAGTCAAAGGGCTAGATCTTGTGGTCAACCGCTCCAGGGTTAGGCGGGACGGGGGCCCTGGGGGTAGCAATGCCACCGGAGCGTCGTACCGGGCCCTTATACATGCGGGGTGGTGTTGTGGCATGTCCGAAGAGGCGGCACGCGTCTCCGGTGCGTGCCCCCCCTCACGGACGGCGCCGCCGCCTGCACCTCGAGGGGGGAAACGGACGCGTCGGTTCTACACGGAGCGGATGTAGCTGTGGGTTTGGCCCGGATGTTGCTCCCGGGTGTCCCTATGGGCCGAACTGACACAACCGGGTGGAGGGGTCCACTGGTCAAAGCCCGTCCGTGGGAAGTCAAAGGGCTAGATCTCGTGGTCAACCGCTCCAGGGTTAGGCGGGACGGGGGCCCTGGGGGGTAGCAATGCCACCGGAGCGTCGTAACGGGCCCTTATACATGCGGGGTGGTGTTGTGGCATGTCCGAAGAGGCGGCACGCGTCTCCGGTGCGTGGCCCCCCTCACGGACGGCGCCGCCGCCTGCACCTCGAGGGGGGAAACGGACGCGTCGGGTCTACACGGCGTGGATGTAGCTGTGGGTTTGGCCCGGATGTTGCTCCCGGTTGTCCCTATGGGCCGAACTGACACAACCGGGTGGAGGGGTCCACTGGTCAAAGCCCGTCCGTGGGAAGTCAAAGGGCTAGATCTCGTGGTCAACCGCTCCAGGGTTAGGCGGGACGGGGGCCCTGGGGGGTAGTAATGCCACCGGAGCGTCGTACCGGGCCCTCATACATGCGGGGTGGTGTTGTGGCATGTCCGGAGAGGAGGCACGCGTCTCCGCTGCGTGGCCCCCCTCACGAATGGTGCCGCCGCCGGCACCTGGAGGGGGGAAACGGACGCGTCGGGTCTACACGGAGTGGATGTAGCTGTGGGCGGTTTGGCCTGGATGTTGCTCCCGGGTGTTCCTATGGGCCGAACTGACACAACCGGGTGGAGAGGTCCACTGGTCAAAGCCCGTCCGTGGGAAGTCAAAGGGCTAGATCTCGTGGTCAACCGCTCCAGGGTTAGGCGGGACAGGGGCCCTGGGGGTAGCAACGCCACCGGAGCGTCGTACCGGGCCCTCATACATGCGGGGTGGTGTTGTGGCATGTCCGAAGAGGCGGCACGCGTCTCCGGTGCGTGGCCCCCCTCACGGACGCAGGCGCGCCACGGCACCTCGAGGGGGGAAACGGACGGCTGGTCTACACCGAGTGGATGTAGTTGTGGGTTTGGCCCGGATGTTGCTCCCGGGTGTCCCTATGGGCCGAACTGACACAACTGGGTGGAGGGGTCCACTGGTCAAAGCCCGTCTGTGGGAAGTCAAAGGGCTAGATCTCGTGGTCAACCGCCTGTGGTTAGGCGGACGGAGGCCACAGGGGTAGCAATGCCACCGGAGCGTCGTACCGGGCCCTCATACATGCGGGGTGGTGTTGTGGCATGTCCGAAGAGGCGGCACGCATCTCCGGTGCGTGGCCCCCCTCACGGACGGCGCCGCCGCCGGCACCTGGAGGGGGGAAACGGACGCGTCGGGTCTACACGGAGTGGATTTAGCTGTGGGTTTGGCCCGGATGTTGCTACCCGGTATCCCTCTGGGCAAACCGACACAACCGGTGGAGAGGTGCACCGTCAAAGCCCGCCGTGGGAAGTCAAAGGGCTAGATCTCGTGGTCAACCGCCTGTGGTTAGGCGGGGACGGGGCCACTGGGTAGTAATGCCACGGAGGCGTCGTCTGGGCCCTCATACATGCGGGGTGGTGTTGTGGCATGTCCGAAGAGGCGGCACGCGTCTCGGTGCATGGCCCTCACGGACGGCGCCCCGCCGCACCTCGAGGGGGGGAAACGACGTCCGGGTCTACACGGAGGGGATGTAGCTGTGGGTTTGGCCCGGATAATGCTCCCGGGTGTCCCTATGGGCCAAACTGACACAACCGGGTGGAGAGGTCCACTGGTCAAAGCCCGGCCGGGGAAGTCAAAGGGCTAGATCTCGTGGTCAACCGCTCTAGGGTTAGGCGGGACGGGGGCCCTGGGGGGTAGCAATGCCACCGGAGCGTCATACCGGGCCCTCATACATGCGGGGTGGTGTTGTGGCATGTCCGAAGAGGCGGCACGCGTCTCCGGTGCGTGGACCCCCTCACGTACGCCGCCGCCGCCGGCACCTCGAGGGTGGAAACGGACGCGTCGGTTCTACACGGAGCGGAGGTAGCTGTGGGTTTAGCCCGGATGTTGCTCCCGGGTGTCCCTATGGGCCGAACTGACACAACCGGGTGGACGGGTCCACTGGTCAAAGCCCGTCCGTGGGAAGTCAAAGGGCTAAATCTCGTGGTCAACCGCTCTGTGGTTAGGCGGGGACGGGCCCTGGGGTAACAACGCCACCGAGCATCGTGCAGGCCCTCATACATGCGGGTGGTGTTGTGGCATGTCCGGAAGAGGCGGCCGCAGCGTCTCCGGCACGTGGCCCCCCCTCACGGACGGGCGCCGCCACGGCACCTCGAGGGGGGGAAACCGGACGCGCTGGGTCTACACGGAGTGGATGTAGCTGTGGGTTTGGCCCGGATGTTGCTCCCGGTGTCCCCTATGGGCCGAATCGACACAACCGGGTGGAGGGGTCCACCGGTCAAAGCCCGTCTGTGGAAGTCAAAGGGCTAGATCTCGTGGTCAACCGCCTGTGGTTAGGCGGCGACGGGGGCCCTGGGGTAGCAATGCCACCGAGTGTCGCATCGGGCCCCTCATACATGCGGGGTGGTGTTGTGGCATGTCCGGAAGAGGTGGCACGCTGCCTCCGGCGGCGTGGCCCCTCACGGACGGCGGCGCCGCCACGCAGACCGAGGGGGAAACGACGCTGTCTGGGTCTACCGGAGTAGATGTAGCCGTGAGTTTGGCCCGGATGTTGCTCCCGGTGTCCCTATGGGCCAAACCGACACAACCGGTGGAGAGGTCCACCGTCAAAGCCCGTGGGAAGTCAAAGGGCTAGATCTCGTGGTCAACCGCCTGTGGTTAGGCGGACGGGGCCCTGGGGTAGCAATGCCACCGAAAGGCGTCATACCGGGCCCTCATACATGCGGGGTGGTGTTGTGGCATGTCCGAAGAGGCGGCACGCTGCGTCTCAGTGCGTGCCCCTCACGGACGCCGCCGCCGCCGTACCTTGAGGGGGAAACGGACGCTGCCGGTTCTACACGGAAAGCGGATGTAGCTGTGGGTTTGGCCCGGATGTTGCTCCCGGTGTCCCTATGGGCGAATCGACACAACCGGGTGGAGGGGTCCACTGGTCAAAGCCCGTCCGTGGGAAGTCAAAGGGCTAGATCTCGTGCTCAACCGCTCCAGGGTTAGGCGGGACGGGGGCCCTGGGGGGGTAGCAACGCCACCGGAGCGTCGTACCGGGCCCTCATACATGCGGGGTGGTGTTGTGGCATGTCCGAGGAGGCGGCACGCGTCTCCGGTGCGTGGCCCCCCTCACGGACGGCGCCGCCGCCGGCACCTCGAGGGGGGAAACGGACGCGTCGGGTCTACACGGAGTGGATGTAGCTGTGGGTTTGGCCCGGATGTTGCTCCCGGGTGTCCCTATGGGCCAAACTGACACAACCGGGTGGAGAGGTCCACTGGTCAAAGCCCGGCCGTGGGAAGTCAAAGGGCTAGATCTCGTGGTCAACCGCCTGTGGTTAGGGCGGACGGGGACCTGGGGGTAGCAATGCCACCGGAGCGTCATACCGGGCCCTCATACATGCAGGGTGGTCTTGTGGCATGTCCGAAGAGGCGGCAGGCGTCTCCGGTGCGTGCCCCCCCTCACGGACGCCGCCGCCGGCACCTCGAGGGAGGAAACGGACGCGTCGGTTCTACACGGAGCGGATGTAGCTGTGGGTTTGGCCCGGATGTTGCTCCCGGGTGTCCCTATGGGCCGAACTGACACAACCGGGTGGAGGGGTCCACTGGTCAAAGCCCGTCCGTGGGAAGTCAAAGGGCTAGATCTTGTGGTCAACCGCTCTAGGGTTAGGCGGGACGGGGGCCCTGGGGGTAGCAATGCCACCGAAAGCGCCGTATCGGGCCCTTATACATGCGGGTGGTGTTGTGGCATGTCCGAAGAGGCGCACGCTGCCTCTCGGCAGCGTGGCCCCCCTCACGGACGGCGCCGCCGCCGGCACCTCGAGGGGGGAAACGGACGCGTCGGGTCTACACGGAGTGGATGTAGCTGTGGCTTTGGCCCGGATGTTTCTCCCGGGTGTCCCTATGGGCCGAACTGACACAACCGGGTGGAGGGGTCCACTGGTCAAAGCCCGTCCGTGAGAAGTCAAAGGGCTAGATCTTGTGGTCAACCGCTCCAGGGTTAGGCGGGACCGTGGCCCTGGGGGTAGCAATGCCACCGGAGCGTCGTACCGGGCCCTTATACATGCGGGGTGGTGTTGTGGCATGTCCGAAGAGGCGGCACGCGTCTCGGTCGTGGCCCTCACGGACGCGCCGCCTTTGCACCTCGAGGGGGGGAAGCACGGACGCGTCGGGTCGATTACCGGCGCTTGGATGTGCAGGGTTTGGCCCGGATGTTGCTCCCGGGTGTCCCTATGGGCCGAACTGACACAACCGGGTGGAGGGGTCCACTGGTCTAAGCCCGTCCGTGGGAAGTCGAAGGGCTAGATCTCATGGTCAACCGCTCCAGGGTTAGGCGGGACGGGGGCCCTGGGGGTAGTAATGCCACCGGAGCGTCGTACCGGGCCCTCATACATGCGGGGTGGTGTTGTGGCATGTCCGGAGAGGCGGCACGCTGCTCGGCAGCGTGGCCCTCACGGACGGCGCCGCCGCCGGCACCTGGAGGGGGGAAACGGACGCGTCGGGTCTACACGGAGTGGATGTAGCTGTGGGTTTGGCCCGGATGTTGCTCCCGGGTGTCCCTATGGGCTGAACTGACACAACCGGATCGAGAGGTCCACTGGTCAAAGCCCGTCCGTGGGAAGTCAAAAGGCTAGATCTCATGGTCAACCGCCTGTGGTTAGGGCGGACGGGGGCCCTGGGTAGTAATGCCACCGGAGGCGTCGCATCGAGCCCTCATACATGTGGGGTAGTGTTGTGGCATGTCCGCAGAGGCGGCACGCTGCCTCCGTGCGTGGCCCTCACGGACAGCCGCCGCCACGCAAGACCTCGAGGGGGGAAACGGACGCGTCGGGTCTACACGGAGTGGATGTAGCTGTGGGTTTGGCCCGGATGTTGCTCCCGGGTGTCCCTATGGGCCAAACTGACACAACCGGGTGGAGAGGTCCACTGGTCAAAGCCCGGCCGTGGGAAGTCAAAGGGCTAGATCTCGTGGTCAACCGCTCCAGGGTTAGGCGGGACGGGGGCCCTGGGGGGTAGCAATGCCACCGGAGCGTCATACCGGGCCCTCATACATGCGGGGTGGTGTTGTGGCATGTCCGAAGAGGCGGCACGCGTCTCCGGTGCGTGCCCCCCCTCACGGACGCCGCCGCCGCCGGCACCTCGAGGGGGGAAACGGACGCGTCGGTTCTACACGGAGCGGATGTAGCTGTGGGTTTGGCCCGGATGTTGCTCCCGGGTGTCCCTATGGGCCGAACTGACACAACCGGGTGGAGGGGTCCACTGGTCAAAGCCCGTCCGTGGGAAGTCAAAGGGCTAGATCTCGTGGTCAACCGCTCCAGGGTTAGGCGGGACGGGGGCCCGGGGGGGTAGCAACGCCACCGGATGGTCGTACCGGGCCCTCATACATGCAGGGTGGTGTTGTGGCATGTCCGAAGAGGCGGCACGCGTCTCCGGTGCGTGGCCCCCCTCACGGACGGCGCCGCCGCCTGCACCTCGAGGGGGGAAACGGACGCTGCCGGGTCTACACGGCCGCGGATGCAGCTGTGGGTTTGGCCCGGATGTTGCTCCGGGTGTCCCTATGGGCCGAATCGACACAACCGGGTGGAGAGGTCCACCGTCAAAGCCCGTCCGTGGAAGTCAAAGGCTAGATCTCATGGTCAACCGCCTGTGGTTAGGCGGGACGGGGGCCCTGGGGGGTAGTAATGCCACCGGAGCGTCGTACCGGGCCCTCATACATGCGGGGTGGTGTTGTGGCATGTCCGGAGAGGCGGCACGCGTCTCCGGTGCGTGGCCCCCCTCACGGACGGCGCCGCCGCCGGCACCAGGAGGGGGGAAACGGACGCGTCGGGTCTACACGGAGTGGATGTAGCTGTGGGTTTGGCCCGGATGTTGCTCCCGGGTGTCCATATGGGCTGAACTGACACAACCGGATCGAGAGGTCCACTGGTCAATGCCCGTCCATGGGAAGTCAAAAGGCTAGATCTCATGGTCAACCGCTCCAGGGTTAGGCGGGACGGGGGCCCTGGGTGGTAGCAACGCCACCGGAGCGTCGTACCGGGCCCTCATACATGCGGGGTAGTGTTGTGGCATGTCCGCAGAGGCGGCACGCGTCTCGGTATGCGTGGCTCCCCTCACGACGGCGCCGCCGCCCGGCACCTCGAGGGGGGAAACGGACGCTGCTCGGGTTCACACGGAGTGGATGTAGCCGTGGGTTTGGCCCGGATGTTGCTCCCGGTGTCCCTATGGGGCCAAACCGACACAACCGGTGGAGAGGTCCACCGGTCAAAGCCCGCCGTGGGAAGTCAAAGGCTAGATCTCGTGGTCAACCGCCTGTGGTTAGGGCGTGACGGGGCCCTGGGGTAGCAATGCCACCGGAGCGTCATACCGGGCCCTCATACATGCGGGGTGGTGTTGTGGCATGTCCGAAGAGGCGGCACGCGTCTCCGGTGCGTGCCCCCCCTCACGGACGCCGCCGCCGCCGGCACCTTGAGGGGGGAAACGGACGCGTCGGTTCTACACGGAGCGGATGTAGCTGTGGGTTTGGCCCGGATGTTGCTCCCGGGTGTCCCTATGGGCCGAACTGACACAACCGGGTGGAGGGGTCCACTGGTCAAAGCCCGTCCGTGGGAAATCAAAGGGCTAGATCTCGTGGTCAACCGCTCCAGGGTTAGGCGGGACGGGGGCCCGGGGGGGTAGCAACGCCACCGGATGGTCGTACCGGGCCCTCATACATGCAGGGTGGTGTTGTGGCATGTCCGAAGAGGCGGCACGCTGCTCTCCGGCGTGGCCCTCACGGACGGCGCCGCCGCCGGCACCTCGAGGGGGGAAACGGACGCCTAGGGTCTACACGGAGTGGATGTAGCTGTAGGTTTGGCCCGGAGGTTGCTCCCGGGTGTCCCTATGCGCCAAACTGACACAACCGGGTGGAGAGGTCCACTGGTCAAAGCCCGGCCATGGGAAGTCAAAGGGCTAGATTTCGTGGTCAACCGCCTGTGGTTAGCGGACGGGGCCCCGGGGTAGCAATGCCACCGGAAGCTGCCGCATCGGGCCCTCATACATGCGGGGTGGTGTTGTGGCATGTCCGAAGAGGCGGCACGCGTCTCCGGTGCGTGCCCCCCCTCACGGACGCCGCCGCCGCCGGCACCTCGAGGGGGGAAACGGACGCGTCGGTTCTACACGGAGCGGATGTAGCTGTGGGTTTGGCCCGGATGTTTCGCCCGGGTGTCCCTATGGGCCGAACTGACACAACCGGGTGGAGGGTTCCACTGGTCAAAGCTCGTCCGTGGGAAGTCAAAGGGCTAGATCTCGTGGTCAACCGCTCCAGGGTTAGGCGGGACGGGGGCCCTGGGGCTAGCAACGCCATCGGAGCTGCCGCATCGGGCCCTCATACATGCGGGTGGTGTTGTGGCATGTCCGAAGAGGCGGCACGCTGCCTCCGGCGCGTGGCCCTCACGGATGGCGCCAGCCACGCCGCACCTGGAGGGGGGAAACGGACGCGTCGGGTCTACACGGAGTGGATGTAGCTGTGGGTTCGGCCCGGATGTTGCTCCCGGGTGTCCCTATGGGCCAAACTGACACAACCGGGTGGAGAGGTCCACTGGTCAAAGCCCGGCCATGGGAAGTCAAAGGGCTAGATCTCGTGGTCAACCGCTCCAGGGTTAGGCGGGACGGGGGCCCTGGGGGGTAGCAATGCCACCGGAGCGTCGTACCGGGCCCTCATACATGCGGGGTGGTGTTGTGGCATGTCCGAAGAGGCGGCACGCATCTCCGGTGCGTGGCCCCCCTCACGGACGGCGCCGCCGCCGGCACCTCGAGCGGGGAAACGGACGCGTCGGTTCTACACGGAGCGGATGTAGGTGTGGGTTTGGCCCGGATGTTACTCCCGGGTGTCCCTATGGGCCGAACTGACACAACCGGGTGGAGGGTTCCACAGGTCAAAGCCCGTCCTTGGGAAGTCAAAGGGCTAGATCTCATGGTCAACCGCCTGTGGTTAGGCGGACGGGCCCTGGGGGTAGCAATGCCACCGGAGGCCGCATCGGGCCCCTCATATATGCGGGGTGGTGTTGTGGCATGTCCGGAAGAGGCGGCACGCGCCTCCGGCGGCGTGGGCTCCCTCACGGACGGCGCCGCCACGCACTCGAGGGGGGAAACGGACGCGTCGGGTCTACACGGAGTGGATGTAGCTGTGGCTTTGGCCCGGATGTTTCTCCCGGGTGTCCCTATGGGCCGAACTGACACAACCGGGTGGAGGGTTCCACTGGTCAAAGCCCGTCCGTGAGAAGTCAAAGGGCTAGATCTTGTGGTCAACCGCTCCAGGGTTAGGCGGGACGGGGGCCCTGGGGGTAGCAATGCCACCGAGCGCCGCATCGGGCCCTCATACATGCGGGTGGTGTTGTGGCATGTCCGAAGAGGCGGCACGCTGCCTCTCGGTATGCGTGCCCCTCACGGACGCAAGGCGCCTACCGCATGCACCTGGAGGGGGGAAACGGACGCGTCGGGTCTACACGGAGTGGATGTAGCTGTGGGTTTGGCCCGGATGTTACTCCCGGGTGTCCCTATGGGCCGAACTGACACAACCGGGTGGAGGGTTCCACTGGTCAAAGCCCGTCCGTGGGAAGTCAAAGGGCTAGATCTCGTGGTCAACCGCCTGTGGTTAGGGCGGACGGGGGCCCCGGGGTAGCAACGCCACCGAGCTGCCGTGCATCGGCCCTCATACATGCGGGTGGTGTTGTGGCATGTCCGGAAGAGGCGGCACGCGCCTCCGGCGCGTGGGCCCCCCTCACGGACGGCCGCCGCCGCACCTCGAGGGGGGAAACGGACGCTGGCCGGGTCTACACCGAGTGGATGTAGTTGTGGGTTTTGGCCGGATGTTGCTCCCGGTGTCCCTATGGGCCGAATCGACACAACCGGGTGGAGAGGTCCACCGGTCAAAGCCCGCCCGTGGGAAGTCAAAGGGCTAGATCTCGTGGTCAACCGCCTGTGGTTAGGCGGACGGGGCCCTGGGGGGTAGCAACGCCACCGAGCGTCGTACCGGGCCCTCATACATGCAGGGTGGTGTTGTGGCATGTCCGAAGAGGCGGCACGCGTCTCCGGTGCGTGGCCCCCCTCACGGACGGCGCCGCCGCCGGCACCTCGAGGGGGGAAACGGACGCGTCGGGTCTACACGGAGTGGATGTAGCTGTGGGTTTGGCCCGGATGTTGCTCCCGGTGTCCCTATGGGCCAAACTGACACAACCGGGTGGAGAGGTCCACTGGTCAAAGCCCGGCCGTGGGAAGTCAAAGGGCTAGATCTCGTGGTCAACCGCCTGTGGTTAGGCGGACGGGGCCCCTGGGTAGCAATGCCACCGAGCGTTGCATCGGGCCCTCATACATGCGGGTGGTGTTGTGGCATGTCCGAAGAGGCGGCACGCTGCTCGGGCGTGGGCCCTCACGGACGGCGCCGCCGCCGCACCTCGAGGGGGAAACGGACGCTGCCGGGTCTACACGGAGTGGATGTAGCCGGGTTTGGCCCGGATGTTGCTCCCGGTGTCCTATGGGCCGAACCGACACAACCGGTGGAGAGGTCCATCGTCAAAGCCCGTCTGCGGAAGTCAAAGGGCTAGATCTCGTGGTCAACCGCCTGTGGTTAGGGCGGACGGGGCCCTGGGGTAGCAATGCCACCGAGCGCCGTATCGGGCCTCATACATGCGGGTGGTGTTGTGGCATGTCCGGAAGAGGCGGCACGCGCCTCCGGCGTGGCCCTCACGGACGCCGCGCCGCCACGCACTCGAGGGGGGGAAACGGACGCGGCCGGGTTCTACACGAGTGGATGTAGCTGTGGGTTTTGGCCCGGATGTTGCTCCCGGTGTCCCTATGGGCCGAATCGACACAACCGGGTGGAGAGGTCCACCGTCAAAGCCCGTCTGGAAGTCAAAGGGCTAGATCTCGTGGTCAACCGCCTGTGGTTAGGGCGACGGGGCCCTGGGGTAGCAATGCCACCGAGCCGTGCATCGGGCCCTCATACATGCGGGGTGGTGTTGTGGCATGTCCGGAAGAGGCGGCACGCTGCCTCCGGCGCGTGGCCCTCACGGACGGCGCCGCCACGCCAGCACCTCGAGGGGGGAAACGGACGCTGCCGGTTCTACACGGAGTGGATGTAGCCGTGGGTTTGGCCCGGATGTTGCTCCCGGTGTCCCTATGGGCCGAATCGACACAACCGGGTGGAGAGGTCCACCGGGTCAAAGCCCGCCGGGAAGTCAAAGGGCTAGATCTCGTGGTCAACCGCCTGTGGTTAGGGCGGACGGGGCCCCGGGGTAGCAATGCCACCGAGCTGCCGCATCGGCCCTCATACATGCGGGTGGTGTTGTGGCATGTCCGAAGAGGCGGCACGCTGCCTCCGGTATGCGGGCCCTCACGACGGACGCGCCGCCACGCCGCACTCGAGGGGGAAACGGACGCTTGCCCACACGGAGTGGATGTAGCCGTGGGTTTGGCCCGGATGTTGCTCCCGGTGTCCCTATGGGCCGAATCGACACAACCGGTGGAGAGGTCCACCGTCAAAGCCCGTCCGTGGAAGTCAAAGGGCTAGATCTCGTGGTCAACCGCCTGTGGTTAGGCGGACGGGGCCCTGGGGTAGCAATGCCACCGGAGCGTCGTACCGGGCCCTCATACATGCGGGGTGGTGTTGTGGCATGTCCGAAGAGGCGGCACGCGTCTCCGGTGCGTGGCCCCCCTCACGGACGGCGCCGCCGCCGGCACCTGGAGGGGGGGAAACGGACGCGTCGGGTCTACACGGAGTGGATGTAGCTGTGGGTTTGGCCCGGATGTTGCTCCCGGGTGTCCCTATGGGCCGAACTGACACAACCGGTGGAGAGGTCCACCGGTCAAAGCCCGTCCGTGGGAAGTCAAAGGGCTAGATCTCGTGGTCAACCGCCTGTGGTTAGGCGGACGGGGCCCCTGGGGTAGCAATGCCACCGGAGCGTCGCATCGGCCCTCATACATGCGGGTGGTGTTGTGGCATGTCCGAAGAGGCGGCACGCTGCCTCGGTGGCGTGGCCCTCACGGACGGCGCGCCACGCCGCACCTGGAGGGGGAAACGGACGCGCCGGGTCTACACGGAGTGGATGTAGCCGGGTTTGGCCGGATGTTGCTCCCGGTGTCCCTATGGGCCAAACCGACACAACCGGGTGGAGAGGTCCACCGTCAAAGCCCGCCGTGGAAGTCAAAGGGCTAGATCTCGTGGTCAACCGCTTCCAGGTTAGGCGGACGGGGCCCTCGGGTAGCAATGCCACCGAGCGTCGCATCGGGCCTCATACATGCGGGTGGTGTTGTGGCATGTCCGGAAGAGGCGGCACGCTGCCTCGGCGTGGGCCCCTCACGGACGGCGCCGCCGCACCTCGAGGGGGAAACGGACGCTGCCGGTTCTACACGGAGTGGATGTAGCTGTGGGTTTGGCCCGGATGTTGCTCCCGGTGTCCCTTATGGGCCGACCCGACACAACCGGGTGGAGAGGTCCACCGTCAAAGCCCGCCCGTGGAAGTCAAAGGGCTAGATCTCGTGGTCAACCGCCTGTGGTTAGGGCGGACGGGGCCTGGGGTAGCAATGCCACCGAGCTGCCGCATCGGCCCTCATACATGCGGGTGGTGTTGTGGCATGTCCGGAAGAGGCGGCACGCTGCCTCGGTGCGTGGCCCCTCACGGACGGCGCCGCCGCCGCACCTCGAGGGGGAAACGGACGCTGGCCGGGTCTACACGGAGTGGATGTAGCTGTGGGTTTGGCCCGGATGTTGCTCCCGGTGTCCCTATGGGCCGAATCGACACAACCGGGTGGAGAGGTCCACCGTCAAAGCCCGCCCGAAGTCAAAGGCTAGATCTCGTGGTCAACCGCCTGTGGTTAGGGCGGACGGGGCCCTGGGGTAGCAATGCCACCGGAGCTGCCGCATCGGGCCTCATACATGCGGGGTGGTGTTGTGGCATGTCCGGAAGAGGCGGCACGCTGCCTCCGGTGCGTGGGCCCCTCACGGACGGGCGCCGCCGCCGCACCTCGAGGGGGGGAAACGGACGCCGCTTGCCTACACGGAGTGGATGTAGCCGTGGTTTGGCCCGGATGTTGCTCCCGTGTCCCTTCGGGCCGAATCGACACAACCGGGTGGAGAGGTCCACCGTCAAAGCCCGCCCGTGGGAAGTCAAAGGGCTAGATCTCGTGGTCAACCGCCTGTGGTTAGGGCGGGACGGGGCCCTGGGGGTAGCAATGCCACCGGAAAGCGCCGCATCGGGCCCTCATACATGCGGGTGGTGTTGTGGCATGTCCGAAGAGGCGGCACGCTGCCTCCGGCGTGGGCCCCTCACGGACGGCGCCACGCCGCACCGGAGGGGGGAAACGGACGCTGGCCGGGTTCTACACGGAGTGGATGTAGCTGTGGGTTTGGCCCGGATGTTGCTCCCGGTGTCCCTATGGGCCGAATCGACACAACCGGTGGAGAGGTCCACCGTCAAAGCCCGCCCGTGGAAGTCAAAGGGCTAGATCTCGTGGTCAACCGCCTGTGGTTAGGGCGGACGGGGCCCTGGGGGTAGCAATGCCACCGAGCGCCGCATCGGGCCCTCATACATGCGGGTGGTGTTGTGGCATGTCCGAAGAGGCGGCACGCTGCCTCCGGGCGTGGCCCTCACGGACGGCGCCACGCCGCACCTCGAGGGGGGAAACGGACGGCCGGGTCTACACGAGTGGATGTAGCTGTGGGTTTGGCCCGGATGTTGCTCCCGGTGTCCCTATGGGCCGAACCGACACAACCGGTGGAGAGGTCCACCGGTCAAAGCCCGCCCGTGGAAGTCAAAGGCTAGATCTCGTGGTCAACCGCCTGTGGTTAGGGCGGACGGGGCCCCGGGGTAGCAATGCCACCGAGCGCCGCATCGGGCCCTCATACATGCGGGTGGTGTTGTGGCATGTCCGAAGAGGCGGCACGCGCCTCCGGTGCGTGGGCCCTCACGGACGGCGCCACGCCGCACCTCGAGGGGGGGAAACGGACGCGCTGGTCTACACGGAGTGGATGTAGCTGTGGGTTTGGCCCGGATGTTGCTCCCGGTGTCCCTCCGGGCCGAATCGACACAACCGGTGGAGAGGTCCACCGTCAAAGCCCGTCTGCGTGGAAGTCAAAGGGCTAGATCTCGTGGTCAACCGCCTGTGGTTAGGGCGGGACGGGGCCTCGGGGTAGCAATGCCACCGGAGCGCCGCATCGGGCCCTCATACATGCGGGTGGTGTTGTGGCATGTCCGAAGAGGCGGCACGCTCTCCGGTGGCGTGGCCCTCACGGACGGGCGCCGCCGCCGCACTCGAGGGGGGAAACGGACGCGCCGGTTCTACACGGAGTGGATGTAGCTGTGGGTTTGGCCCGGATGTTGCTCCCGGTGTCCCTCTGGGCCGAATCGACACAACCGGTGGAGAGGTCCACCGTCAAAGCCCGCCCGTGGGAAGTCAAAGGGCTAGATCTCGTGGTCAACCGCCTGTGGTTAGGCGGACGGGGCCCTGGGTAGCAATGCCACCGGAGCGCCGCATCGGGCCCTCATACATGCGGGTGGTGTTGTGGCATGTCCGAAGAGGCGGCACGCTGCTCGGTATGCGGCCCCTCACGGACGGGCGCCGCCGCCACGGCACTCGAGGGGGGAAACGGACGCGCCGGGTCTACACGGAGTGGATGTAGCTGTGGGTTTGGCCCGGATGTTGCTCCCGGTGTCCTCTGGCCGAACCGACACAACCGGTGGAGAGGTCCACCGTCAAAGCCCGTCCTGGGAAGTCAAAGGGCTAGATCTCGTGGTCAACCGCCTGTGGTTAGGGCGGACGGGGCCCCGGGGTAGCAATGCCACCGGAGCGCCGCATCGGGCCCTCATACATGCGGGTGGTGTTGTGGCATGTCCGAAGAGGCGGCACGCTGCCTCCGGCGTGGCCCCTCACGGACGGCGCCGCCACGGCACTCGAGGGGGGAAACGGACGCTGGGTCTACACGGAGTGGATGTAGCCGTGGGTTTGGCCCGGATGTTGCTCCCGGTGTCCCTCGGGCCGAATCGACACAACCGGTGGAGAGGTCCACCGTCAAAGCCCGCCCGTGGAAGTCAAAGGGCTAGATCTCGTGGTCAACCGCCTGTGGTTAGGGCGGACGGGGCCCTGGGGTAGCAATGCCACCGGAGCTGCCGCATCGGGCCCTCATACATGCGGGTGGTGTTGTGGCATGTCCGAAGAGGCGGCACGCTGCCTCCGGCGTGGGCCCTCACGGACGGCGCCGCCGCCGGCACCGGAGGGGGAAACGGACGCCTTGCCCACACGGAGTGGATGTAGCTGTGGGTTTGGCCCGGATGTTGCTCCCGGTGTCCTTATGGGCCGAATCGACACAACCGGGTGGAGAGGTCCACCGTCAAAGCCCGTCCGTGGGAAGTCAAAGGCTAGATCTCGTGGTCAACCGCCTGTGGTTAGGGCGGACGGGGCCCTGGGGTAGCAATGCCACCGAGCTGCCGCATCGGGCCCTCATACATGCGGGTGGTGTTGTGGCATGTCCGAAGAGGCGCACGCGCCTCGGTGCGTGGGCCCCTCACGGACGGCGCGCGCCGCCGCACCTCGAGGGGGGGAAACGGACGCTGCTTGCCCACACGAGTGGATGCAGCTGTGGGTTTGGCCCGGATGTTGCTCCCCGGTGTCCCTCTGGGCCGAATCGACACAACCGGGTGGAGAGGTCCACCGTCAAAGCCCGTCCGGGAAGTCAAAGGGCTAGATCTCGTGGTCAACCGCCTGTGGTTAGGCGGACGGGGCCCTGGGGTAGTAATGCCACCGAGCGCCGCATCGGGCCCCTCATACATGCGGGTGGTGTTGTGGCATGTCCGGAAGAGGCGGCACGCTGCCTCGGCGGCGTGGGCCCCTCACGGACGGCGCGCCACGCACCGAGGGGGGAAACGGACGCTGCCGGGTCTACACGGAGTGGATGTAGCTGTGGGTTTGGCCCGGATGTTGCTCCCGGTGTCCCGGGGCCGAATCGACACAACCGGGTGGAGAGGTCCACCGTCAAAGCCCGTCCGGGAAGTCAAAGGGCTAGATCTCGTGGTCAACCGCCTGTGGTTAGGGCGGACGGGGCCCTGGGGTAGCAATGCCACCGAGCGCCGCATCGGGCCCTCATACATGCGGGTGGTGTTGTGGCATGTCCGGAAGAGGCGGCACGCTGCTCGGCGGCGTGGCCCCTCACGGACGGCGCCGCCACGGCACTCGAGGGGGGAAACGGACGCTGCCGGGTCTACACGGAGTGGATGTAGCCGTGGGTTTGGCCCGGATGTTGCTCCCGGTGTCCCTATGGGCCGAATCGACACAACCGGGTGGAGAGGTCCACCGGTCAAAGCCCGTCTGCGGGAAGTCAAAGGGCTAGATCTCGTGGTCAACCGCCTGTGGTTAGGGCGGACGGGGCCCTGGGGGTAGCAATGCCACCGAAGCGTCGCACCGGCCCCTCATAAATGCGGGGTGGTGTTGTGGCATGTCCGAAGAGGCGGCACGCGCCTCCGAGGCGTGGCCCCCCTCACGGACGGCGCCGCCGCCGGCACCTGGAGGGGGGAAACAGACGCGTTGGGTCTACACGGAGGGGATGTAGCTGTGGGTTTGGCCCGGATGTTGCTCCCGGTGTCCCTCTGGGCCGAATCGACACAACCGGTGGAGAGGTCCACCGTCAAAGCCCGTCCGTGGGAAGTCAAAGGGCTAGATCTCGTGGTCAACCGCCTGTGGTTAGGGCGGACGGGGCCCTGGGGTAGCAATGCCACCGGGCGCCGCACCGGCCCTCATACATGCGGGGTGGTGTTGTGGCATGTCCGACGCGGCGGCACGCGCCTCCGGCGCGCGGCCCCCCACACGGACGGCGCCGCCGCCGGCACCTCGCGGGGGGACACGGACGCTTCGGGTCTACACGGAGTGGATGTAGCTGTGGGTTTTGCCCGGATGTTGCTCCCGTGTCCTTATGGGCCGAATCGACACAACCGGTGGAGAGGTCCACCGTCAAAGCCCGTCCGGGAAGTCAAAGGGCTAGATCTCGTGGTCAACCGCCTGTGGTTAGGGCGGACGGGCCCCGGGGTAGCAATGCCACCGGAGCGCCGCATCGGGCCCTCATACATGCGGGTGGTGTTGTGGCATGTCCGGAAGAGGCGGCACGCTGCCTCCGGTGCGTGGCCCTCACGGACGGCGCCGCCGCCGCACCGAGGGGGGAAACGGACGCTGGCCGGGTCTACACGGAGTGGATGTAGCTGTGGGTTTGGCCCGGATGTTGCTCCCGGTGTCCCTATGGGCCGAATCGACACAACCGGGTGGAGAGGTCCACCGTCAAAGCCCGCCCGTGGGAAGTCAAAGGGCTAGATCTCGTGGTCAACCGCCTGTGGTTAGGGCGGACGGGGCCCTGGGGTAGCAATGCCACCGAGCTGCCGCATCGGGCCCTCATACATGCGGGTGGTGTTGTGGCATGTCCGGAAGAGGCGGCACGCTGCCTCCGGTGTGCGTGGCCCCTCACGGACGGGCGCCGCCGCCGCACCTCGAGGGGGGAAACGGACGCTGGGTCTACACGGAGTGGATGTAGCCGTGGGTTTGGCCCGGATGTTGCTCCCGGTGTCCCTCCGGGCCGAATCGACACAACCGGGTGGAGAGGTCCACCGGTCAAAGCCCGCCCGTGGGAAGTCAAAGGGCTAGATCTCGTGGTCAACCGCCTGTGGTTAGGGCGGACGGGCCCCTGGGGTAGCAATGCCACCGGAGCGCCGCATCGGGCCCTCATACATGCGGGTGGTGTTGTGGCATGTCCGAAGAGGCGGCACGCTGCTCCGGCGCGTGGCCCTCACGGACGGGCGCCGCCGCCACGGCACTCGAGGGGGGAAACGGACGCGCCGGTCTACACGGAGTGGATGTAGCTGTGGTTTGGCCCGGATGTTGCTCCCCGGTGTCCCTCCGGGCCGAATCGACACAACCGGTGGAGAGGTCCACCGTCAAAGCCCGTCCGTGGAAGTCAAAGGGCTAGATCTCGTGGTCAACCGCCTGTGGTTAGGGCGGACGGGGCCCTGGGGTAGCAATGCCACCGAGCGCCGCATCGGGCCTCATACATGCGGGGTGGTGTTGTGGCATGTCCGGAAGAGGCGGCACGCGCCTCGGTGCGTGGGCCCCTCACGGACGGCGCCGCCGCCGCACCGGAGGGGGAAACGGACGCCGGGTCTACACGGAGTGGATGTAGCTGTGGGTTTGGCCCGGATGTTGCTCCCGGTGTCCTTGGGCCGAATCGACACAACCGGGTGGAGAGGTCCACCGTCAAAGCCCGCCTGTGGAAGTCAAAGCGGCTAGATCTCGTGGTCAACCGCCTGTGGTTAGGGCGGACGGGGCCCCGGGGTAGCAATGCCACCGAGCTGCCGCATCGGGCCCTCATACATGCGGGGTGGTGTTGTGGCATGTCCGAAGAGGCGGCACGCTGCCTCCGGGCGTGGGCCCCTCACGGACGGCGCCGCCACGCACCGGAGGGGGGAAACGGACGCGCCGGTCTACACGGAGTGGATGTAGCCGGGTTTGGCCCGGATGTTGCTCCCGGTGTCCCTATGGGCCGACCGACACAACCGGTGGAGAGGTCCACCGGTCAAAGCCCGCCCGGGAAGTCAAAGGGCTAGATCTCGTGGTCAACCGCCTGTGGTTAGGGCGGACGGGGCCCTGGGGTAGTAATGCCACCGAGCGCCGCATCGGGCCCTCATACATGCGGGTGGTGTTGTGGCATGTCCGGAAGAGGCGGCACGCTGCCTCCGGTGCGTGGCCCTCACGGACGGCAAGCGCCACGCCGCACCGAGGGGGGAAACGGACGCTGCCGGGTCTACACGGAGTGGATGTAGCTGTGGGTTTGGCCCGGATGTTGCTCCCGGTGTCCCTCGGGCCGAATCGACACAACCGGTGGAGAGGTCCACCGGTCAAAGCCCGTCTGCGTGGGAAGTCAAAGGGCTAGATCTCGTGGTCAACCGCCTGTGGTTAGGGCGGACGGGGGCCCCGGGGTAGCAATGCCACCGAGCGCCGCATCGGGCCCTCATACATGCGGGTGGTGTTGTGGCATGTCCGAAGAGGCGGCACGCTGCTCCGGTGCGTGGCCCCTCACGGACGGCGCGCCGCCGCCGCACCTCGAGGGGGGAAACGGACGCTGCCGGGTCTACACGGAGTGGATGTAGCTGTGGGTTTGGCCCGGATGTTGCTCCCCGGTGTCCCTCGGGCCGAATCGACACAACCGGGTGGAGAGGTCCACCGTCAAAGCCCGCCCGTAAAGTCAAAGGGCTAGATCTCGTGGTCAACCGCCTGTGGTTAGGGCGGACGGGGCCTGGGGTAGCAATGCCACCGGAAAGGCCGCATCGGGCCCCTCATACATGCGGGTGGTGTTGTGGCATGTCCGGAAGAGGCGGCACGCTGCCTCCGGCGCGTGGCCCCTCACGGACGGCGCCGCCGCCGCACCGAGGGGGGAAACGGACGCCGGGTCTACACGGAGTGGATGTAGCTGTGGGTTTGGCCCGGATGTTGCTCCCGGTGTCCCTATCCGGGCCGACTCGACACAACCGGTGGAGAGGTCCACCGTCAAAGCCCGTCTGTGGAAGTCAAAGGGCTAGATCTCGTGGTCAACCGCCTGTGGTTAGGGCGGACGGGGCCCCGGGGTAGCAATGCCACCGAGCGTTGCATCGGGCCCTCATACATGCGGGGTGGTGTTGTGGCATGTCCGAAGAGGCGGCACGCTGCCTCCGGTGCGTGGCCCTCACGGACGGCGCCGCCGCCGCACTCGAGGGGGGAAACGGACGCTGCCGGGTCTACACGGAGTGGATGTAGCTGTGGGTTTGGCCCGGATGTTGCTCCCGGTGTCCCTATGGGCCGAATCGACACAACCGGGTGGAGAGGTCCACCGTCAAAGCCCGTCCGTGGAAGTCAAAGGGCTAGATCTCGTGGTCAACCGCCTGTGGTTAGGGCGGACGGGGCCCTGGGGTAGCAATGCCACCGAGCGCCGCATCGGGCCCTCATACATGCGGGTGGTGTTGTGGCATGTCCGAAGAGGCGGCACGCTGCCTCCGGTGCGTGGCCCCTCACGGACGGGCGCCGCCGCCGCACCTCGAGGGGGAAACGGACGCTGCCGGGTCTACACGGAGTGGATGTAGCCGTGGGTTTGGCCCGGATGTTGCTCCCGGTGTCCTTCGGGCCGAATCGACACAACCGGTGGAGAGGTCCACCGGTCAAAGCCCGTCTGCGGGAAGTCAAAGGGCTAGATCTCGTGGTCAACCGCCTGTGGTTAGGGCGGACGGGGCCCCGGGGTAGTAATGCCACCGGAGCGCCGCATCGCCCTCATACATGCGGGGTGGTGTTGTGGCATGTCCGGAAGAGGCGGCACGCTGCCTCGGTGCGTGGCCCTCACGGACGGCGCCGCCGCCGCACCGAGGGGGGGAAACGGACGCTGGCTGCTACACGGAGTGGATGTAGCCGTGGGTTTGGCCCGGATGTTGCTCCCGGTGTCCCTCTGGGCCGAACCGACACAACCGGTGGAGAGGTCCACCGTCAAAGCCCGCCCGTGGAAGTCAAAGGGCTAGATCTCGTGGTCAACCGCCTGTGGTTAGGGCGGACGGGGCCCCGGGGTAGCAATGCCACCGAGCGCCGCATCGGGCCCTCATACATGCGGGTGGTGTTGTGGCATGTCCGAAGAGGCGGCACGCTGCCTCCGGCGTGGCCCCTCACGGACGCCGCCACGCCGCACCTCGAGGGGGGAAACGGACGCTGCCGGGTCTACACGGAGTGGATGTAGCTGTGGGTTTGGCCCGATGTTGCTCCCGGTGTCCCTATGGGCCGAATCGACACAACCGGTGGAGAGGTCCACCGTCAAAGCCCGTCTGTGGAAGTCAAAAGGCTAGATCTCGTGGTCAACCGCCTGTGGTTAGGGCGGACGGGGCCCTGGGGGTAGCAATGCCACCGGAGCGCCGCATCGGGCCCTCATACATGCGGGTGGTGTTGTGGCATGTCCGAAGAGGCGGCACGCTGCCTCCGGTGCGTGGCCCCTCACGGACGGCGCCGCCGCCGCACCGGAGGGGGGAAACGGACGCTGCCGGGTCTACACGGAGTGGATGTAGCTGTGGTTTGGCCCGGATGTTGCTCCCGGTGTCCTCGGGCCGAATCGACACAACCGGTGGAGAGGTCCACCGTCAAAGCCCGTCTGGGAAGTCAAAGGGCTAGATCTCGTGGTCAACCGCCTGTGGTTAGGGCGGACGGGGCCCCGGGGGTAGCAATGCCACCGAGCGCCGCATCGGGCCCTCATACATGCGGGGTGGTGTTGTGGCATGTCCGAAGAGGCGGCACGCGTCTCCGGTGCGTGGCCCCCCTCACGGACGGCGCCGCCGCCGGCACCTGGAGGGGGGAAACGGACGCGCCGGGTCTACACGGAGTGGATGTAGCTGTGGGTTTGGCCCGGATGTTGCTCCCGGGTGTCCCTATGGGCCGAACTGACACAACCGGGTGGAGAGGTCCACCGGTCAAAGCCCGCCCGTGGAAGTCAAAGGGCTAGATCTCGTGGTCAACCGCCTGTGGTTAGGCGGACGGGGCCCTGGGGTAGCAATGCCACCGAGCTGCCGCATCGGGCCCTCATACATGCGGGTGGTGTTGTGGCATGTCCGAAGAGGCGGCACGCTGCCTCGGCGGCGTGGCCCCTCACGGACGGCGCCGCCACGCCGCACTCGAGGGGGAAACGGACGCGCCGGGTCTACACGGAGTGGATGTAGCTGTGGGTTTGGCCCGGATGTTGCTCCCGGTGTCCCTCGGGCCGACTCGACACAACCGGGTGGAGAGGTCCACCGTCAAAGCCCGTCCGTGGAAGTCAAAGGGCTAGATCTCGTGGTCAACCGCCTGTGGTTAGGGCGGACGGGGCCCCGGGGTAGCAATGCCACCGGAGCGCCGCATCGGGCCCTCATACATGCGGGTGGTGTTGTGGCATGTCCGAAGAGGCGGCACGCTGCCTCTCGGCGGGCCCCTCACGGACGGCGCCGCCGCCGCACCGGAGGGGGAAACGGACGCCGCGGGTCTACACGGAGTGGATGTAGCTGTGGGTTTGGCCCGGATGTTGCTCCCCGGTGTCCCTCTCGGGCCTCGACACAACCGGGTGGAGAGGTCCACCGTCAAAGCCCGTCTGCGTGGAAGTCAAAGGGCTAGATCTCGTGGTCAACCGCCTGTGGTTAGGGCGGACGGGGCCCCGGGGTAGCAATGCCACCGGAGCGCCGCATCGGGCCCCTCATACATGCGGGTGGTGTTGTGGCATGTCCGAAGAGGCGGCACGCTGCTCTCCGGGCGTGGCCCTCACGGACGGGCGCCGCCACGCAAGACCGAGGGGGAAACGGACGCGCCGGTCTACACGGAGTGGATGTAGCCGGGGTTTGGCCCGGATGTTGCTCCCGGTGTCCCTTGGGCCGACTCGACACAACCGGGTGGAGAGGTCCACCGGTCAAAGCCCGCCCGTGGGAAGTCAAAGGGCTAGATCTCGTGGTCAACCGCCTGTGGTTAGGGCGGACGGGGCCCTGGGGTAGCAATGCCACCGAGCGCCGCATCGGGCCCTCATACATGCGGGTGGTGTTGTGGCATGTCCGGAAGAGGCGGCACGCTGCCTCCGGTGCGTGGCCCTCACGGACGGCGCGCCGCCGCACCTCGAGGGGGGAAACGGACGCCGCTTGCCCTACACGGAGTGGATGTAGCTGTGGTTTGGCCCGGATGTTGCTCCCGGTGTCCTCTCGGGCCGACTCGACACAACCGGTGGAGAGGTCCACCGGGTCAAAGCCCGTCCGTGGAAGTCAAAGGGCTAGATCTCGTGGTCAACCGCCTGTGGTTAGGGCGGACGGGGCCCTGGGGTAGCAATGCCACCGAGCTGCCATCGGGCCCTCATACATGCGGGTGGTGTTGTGGCATGTCCGAAGAGGCGGCACGCTGCTCTCGGCGTGCGGGCCCTCACGGACGGCGCCACGCCGCACCGGGAGGGGGGAAACGGACGCGGCGGGTCTAAACGGAGTGGATGTAGCCGTGGGTTTGGCCCGGGTGTTGCTCCCGGTGTCCTCTCGGGCCGACCGACACAACCGGTGGGAGAGGTCCACCGTCAAAGCCCGTCCGTGGAAGTCAAAGGGCTAGATCTCGTGGTCAACCGCCTGTGGTTAGGGCGGACGGGGCCCTGGGGTAGCAATGCCACCGAGCGCCGCATCGGGCCCTCATACATGCGGGTGGTGTTGTGGCATGTCCGAAGAGGCGCACGCCGCTCGGTGCGTGGGCCCCTCACGGACGGGCGCCGCCGCCGCACCGAGGGGGAAACGGACGCGCTGGTCTACACGGAGTGGATGTAGCTGTGGGTTTGGCCCGGATGTTGCTCCCGGTGTCCTTATGGGCCGAATCGACACAACCGGGTGGAGAGGTCCACCGTCAAAGCCCGTCCGCGGAAGTCAAAGGGCTAGATCTCGTGGTCAACCGCTTCCTGTGGTTAGGGCGGACGGGGCCCCGGGGTAGCAATGCCACCGGAGCGCCGCATCGGGCCCTCATACATGCGGGGTGGTGTTGTGGCATGTCCGAAGAGGCGGCACGCTGCTCCGGTGCGTGGCCCCTCACGGACGGCGCCGCCACGCCGCACCGGAGGGGGGAAACGGACGCTGCCGGGTCTACACGGAGTGGATGTAGCTGTGGGTGTGGCCCGGATGTTGCTCCCGGTGTCCCTCTGGGCCGAACCGACACAACCGGGTGGAGAGGTCCACCGTCAAAGCCCGCCCGGTGGAAGTCAAAGGGCTAGATCTCGTGGTCAACCGCCTGTGGTTAGGGCGGACGGGGCCCCGGGGTAGCAATGCCACCGAGCGCCGCATCGGGCCTCATACATGCGGGTGGTGTTGTGGCATGTCCGAAGAGGCGGCACGCGCCTCCGCGTGGCCCCTCACGGACGGGCGCCGCCGCCGCACCGGAGGGGGGAAACGGACGCTGCCGGGTCTACACGGAGTGGATGTAGCTGTGGGTTTGGCCCGGATGTTGCTCCGGTGTCCCTATGGGCCGAATCGACACAACCGGGTGGAGAGGTCCACCGTCAAAGCCCGCCCGTGGGAAGTCAAAGGGCTAGATCTCGTGGTCAACCGCCTGTGGTTAGGGCGGACGGGGCCCTGGGGTAGCAATGCCACCGAGCGCCGCATCGGCCCTCATACATGCGGGTGGTGTTGTGGCATGTCCGAAGAGGCGGCACGCTGCCTCCGGTGCGCGTGGCCCCTCACGGACGGCGCCGCCGCCGCACTCGAGGGGGGAAACGGACGCTGCCGGGTCTACACGGAGTGGATGTAGCTGTGGGTTTGGCCCGGATGTTGCTCCCGGTGTCCTCTCGGGCCGAATCGACACAACCGGTGGAGAGGTCCACCGTCAAAGCCCGCCCGTGGGAAGTCAAAGGGCTAGATCTCGTGGTCAACCGCCTGTGGTTAGGGCGGACGGGGCCCCGGGGTAGCAATGCCACCGGAAGCGCCGCATCGGCCCTCATACATGCGGGTGGTGTTGTGGCATGTCCGAAGAGGCGGCACGCTGCTCCGGTGCGTGGCCCTCACGGACGGCGCCGCCGCCGCACCGGAGGGGGGAAACGGACGCCGCTTGCCCATACACGGAGTGGATGTAGCTGTGGGTTTGGCCCGGATGTTGCTCCCGGTGTCCTTATGGGCCGAATCGACACAACCGGGTGGAGAGGTCCACCGTCAAAGCCCGCCCGTGGAAGTCAAAGGGCTAGATCTCGTGGTCAACCGCCTGTGGTTAGGGCGGACGGGGCCCTGGGTAGCAATGCCACCGAGCGCCGCATCGGGCCCTCATACATGCGGGTGGTGTTGTGGCATGTCCAAGAGGCGGCACGCTGCCTCCGGTGCGTGGCCCTCACGGACGGCGCGCCGCCGCCGCACCGGAGGGGGAAACGGACGCTGCCGGGTCTACACGGAGTGGATGTAGCTGTGGGTTTGGCCCGGATGTTGCTCCCGGTGTCCCTCCGGGCCGAACCGACACAACCGGTGGAGAGGTCCACCGTCAAAGCCCGTCCGTGGAAGTCAAAGGGCTAGATCTCGTGGTCAACCGCCTGTGGTTAGGGCGGACGGGGCCCTGGGGTAGCAATGCCACCGAGCGTTGCATCGGGCCCTCATACATGCGGGTGGTGTTGTGGCATGTCCGAAGAGGCGGCACGCTGCCTCGGCGCGTGGCCCCTCACGGACGGGCGCCGCCGCCGCACCTCGGAGGGGGGAAACGGACGCTGCCGGGTCTACACGGAGTGGATGTAGCTGTGGGTTTGGCCCGGATGTTGCTCCCGGTGTCCTCCGGGCCGAATCGACACAACCGGTGGAGAGGTCCACCGTCAAAGCCCGTCCGTGGAAGTCAAAGGGCTAGATCTCGTGGTCAACCGCCTGTGGTTAGGGCGGACGGGGCCCTGGGTAGCAATGCCACCGAGCTGCCGCATCGGGCCCTCATACATGCGGGTGGTGTTGTGGCATGTCCGAAGAGGCGGCACGCTGCCTCGGCAGGCGTGGCCCTCACGGACGGCCGCCACGCCGCACCTCGAGGGGGGAAACGGACGCTGCCGGGTCTACACGGAGTGGATGTAGCTGGGTTTGGCCCGATGTTGCTCCCGGTGTCCCTATGGGCCGACTCGACACAACCGGGTGGAGAGGTCCACCGTCAAAGCCCGTCTGCGGGAAGTCAAAGGGCTAGATCTCGTGGTCAACCGCCTGTGGTTAGGGCGGACGGGGCCCCGGGGTAGCAATGCCACCGGAGCGCCGCATCGGGCCCTCATACATGCGGGGTGGTGTTGTGGCATGTCCGAAGAGGCGGCACGCTGCCTCGGGCGTGGCCCTCACGGACGCGCCGCCGCCGCACCTCGAGGGGGAAACGGACGCTGCCGGGTCTACACGGAGTGGATGTAGCTGTGGTTTGGCCCGGATGTTGCTCCCGGTGTCCCTATGGGCCGAATCGACACAACCGGTGGAGAGGTCCACCGTCAAAGCCCGTCCGTGGGAAGTCAAAGGGCTAGATCTCGTGGTCAACCGCCTGTGGTTAGGGCGGACGGGGCCCCGGGGTAGCAATGCCACCGAGCGCCGCATCGGGCCTCATACATGCGGGTGGTGTTGTGGCATGTCCGGAAGAGGCGGCACGCCGCTCGGCGGCGCCCCTCACGGACGGCGCGCCACGCACCTCGAGGGGGGGAAACGGACGCGCCGGGTCTACACGGAGTGGATGTAGCTGTGGGTTTGGCCCGGATGTTGCTCCCGGTGTCCTCTGGGCCGAATCGACACAACCGGGTGGAGAGGTCCACCGTCAAAGCCCGTCTGCGGAAGTCAAAGGGCTAGATCTCGTGGTCAACCGCCTGTGGTTAGGGCGGACGGGGCCCTGGGGTAGCAATGCCACCGAGCGCCGCATCGCCCTCATACATGCGGGTGGTGTTGTGGCATGTCCAAGAGGCGGCACGCTGCCTCGGCGTGGCCCCTCACGGACGGCGCCGCCGCCGCACCTCGAGGGGGGAAACGGACGCCGCCGGGTCTACACGGAGTGGATGTAGCTGTGGGTTTGGCCCGGATGTTGCTCCCGTGTCCCTCTGGGCCGAATCGACACAACCGGTGGAGAGGTCCACCGTCAAAGCCCGCCCGTGGAAGTCAAAGGGCTAGATCTCGTGGGTCAACCGCCTGTGGTTAGGGCGGACGGGGCCCTGGGTAGCAATGCCACCGAGCGCCGCATCGGGCCCTCATACATGCGGGTGGTGTTGTGGCATGTCCGAAGAGGCGGCACGCTGCCTCGGCGGCGTGGCCCCTCACGGACGCCGCCACGCCGCACCGGAGGGGGAAACGGACGCTGCCGGTCTACACGGAGTGGATGTAGCTGTTGGTTTGGCCCGGATGTTGCTCCCCGGTGTCCCTCGGGCCGAATCGACACAACCGGTGGAGAGGTCCACCGTCAAAGCCCGCCCGTGGAAGTCAAAGGCTAGATCTCGTGGTCAACCGCCTGTGGTTAGGGCGGACGGGCCCTGGGGTAGTAATGCCACCGAGCGCCGCATCGGGCCCTCATACATGCGGGTGGTGTTGTGGCATGTCCGGAAGAGGCGGCACGCCTCCGGCGTGGCCCCTCACGGACGGCGCCACGCCGCACCGGAGGGGGGGAAACGGACGCTGCCGGGTCTACACGGAGTGGATGTAGCCGGGTTTGGCCCGGATGTTGCTCCCGGTGTCCCTCTCGGGCCGAATCGACACAACCGGGTGGAGAGGTCCACCGGTCAAAGCCCGTCCCGGAAGTCAAAGGGCTAGATCTCGTGGTCAACCGCTTCCTGTGGTTAGGGCGGACGGGGCCCCGGGGTAGCAATGCCACCGGAGCGCCGCATCGGGCCCTCATACATGCGGGGTGGTGTTGTGGCATGTCCGAAGAGGCGGCACGCTCTCCCGGTGCGTGGCCCTCACGGACGGCGCCGCCACGGCACCGGAGGGGGGAAACGGACGCCGGGTCTACACGGAGTGGATGTAGCTGTGGGTTTGGCCCGGATGTTGCTCCCGTGTCCCTCGGGCCGAATCGACACAACCGGGTGGAGAGGTCCACCGTCAAAGCCCGTCTGCGGGAAGTCAAAGGGCTAGATCTCGTGGTCAACCGCCTGTGGTTAGGGCGGACGGGGCCCTGGGTAGCAATGCCACCGAGCGCCGCATCGGGCCCTCATACATGCGGGGTGGTGTTGTGGCATGTCCGAAGAGGCGGCACGCTGCCTCCGGCGTGTGGCCCTCACGGACGGCGCGCCGCCGCACCGGAGGGGGGAAACGGACGCGCCGGGTCTACACGGAGTGGATGTAGCCGTGGGTTTGGCCCGGATGTTGCTCCGGTGTCCCTATGGGCCGAACCGACACAACCGGTGGAGAGGTCCACCGGTCAAAGCCCGCCCGTGGAAGTCAAAGGGCTAGATCTCGTGGTCAACCGCCCAGGTTAGGGCGGACGGGGCCCCGGGGTAGCAATGCCACCGAGCGCCGCATCGGGCCCTCATACATGCGGGTGGTGTTGTGGCATGTCCGAAGAGGCGGCACGCTGCCTCGGCGTGGCCCCTCACGGACGGCGCCGCCGCCGCACCTCGAGGGGGAAACGGACGCTGCCGGGTCTACACGGAGTGGATGTAGCTGTGGGTTTGGCCCGGATGTTGCTCCCGGTGTCCCTATGGGCCGACTCGACACAACCGGTGGAGAGGTCCACCGTCAAAGCCCGTCTGCGGGAAGTCAAAGGGCTAGATCTCGTGGTCAACCGCCTGTGGTTAGGGCGGACGGGGCCCCGGGGTAGCAATGCCACCGAGCGCCGCATCTCCCTCATACATGCGGGGTGGTGTTGTGGCATGTCCGGAAGAGGCGGCACGCTGCTCTCCGGTGCGTGGCCCCTCACGGACGGCGCCGCCGCCGCACCGGAGGGGGGAAACGGACGCTGCCGGGTCTACACGGAGTGGATGTAGCCGTGGGTTTGGCCCGGATGTTGCTCCCGGTGTCCCTCGGGCCGACCGACACAACCGGGTGGAGAGGTCCACCGTCAAAGCCCGCCCGTGGAAGTCAAAGGGCTAGATCTCGTGGTCAACCGCCTGTGGTTAGGGCGGACGGGGCCCTGGGGTAGCAATGCCACCGGAGCGCCGCATCGCCCTCATACATGCGGGTGGTGTTGTGGCATGTCCGAAGAGGCGGCACGCTGCCTCGGTGCGTGGCCCCTCACGGACGGGCGCCACGCCGCACCGGAGGGGGGGAAACGGACGCTGGTCTACACGGAGTGGATGTAGCTGTGGGTTTGGCCCGGATGTTGCTCCCGGTGTCCTCTAAGGGCCGAACCGACACAACCGGTGGAGAGGTCCACCGGTCAAAGCCCGCCCGTGGAAGTCAAAAGGCTAGATCTCGTGGTCAACCGCCTGTGGTTAGGCGACGGGGCCCTGGGGTAGCAATGCCACCGAGCGTTGCATCGGGCCCTCATACATGCGGGGTGGTGTTGTGGCATGTCCGAAGAGGCGGCACGCTGCCTCCGGCGTGGCCCCTCACGGACGGCCACGCCGCCGCACCTCGAGGGGGGAAACGGACGCTGGGTCTACACGGAGTGGATGTAGCTGTGGGTTTGGCCCGGATGTTGCTCCCGGTGTCCTTATGGGCCGACCCGACACAACCGGGTGGAGAGGTCCATCGTCAAAGCCCGTCCGTGGAAGTCAAAGGGCTAGATCTCGTGGTCAACCGCCTGTGGTTAGGGCGGACGGGGCCCCTGGGGTAGTAATGCCACCGAGCGTCAGCATCGGGCCCTCATACATGCGGGTGGTGTTGTGGCATGTCCAAGAGGCGGCACGCTCTCCGGCAGGCGTGGGCCCTCACGGACGGCGCCGCCGCACGCACCGGAGGGGGAAACGGACGCTGCCGGGTCTACACGGAGTGGATGTAGCTGTGGGTTTGGCCCGATGTTGCTCCCGGTGTCCCTTATGGGCCGAATCGACACAACCGGTGGAGAGGTCCACCGTCAAAGCCCGTCTGCGTGGGAAGTCAAAGGGCTAGATCTCGTGGTCAACCGCCTGTGGTTAGGGCGGACGGGGCCCTCGGGGTAGCAATGCCACCGAGCGCCGCATCGGGCCCTCATACATGCGGGGTGGTGTTGTGGCATGTCCGAAGAGGCGGCACGCTGCCTCCGGTGGCGTGGCCCGTCACGGACGGCGCCGCCGCCGGCACCTGGAGGGGGGAAACGGACGCGTTGGGTCTACACGGAGTGGATGTAGCTGTGGGTTTGGCCCGGATGTTGCTCCCGGGTGTCCCTATGGGCCGAACTGACACAACCGGGTGGAGAGGTCCACTGGTCAAAGCCCGTCCGTGCAAAGTCAAAGGGCTAGATCTCGTGGTCAACCGCCTGTGGTTAGGGCGGACGGGGCCCGGGGTAGCAATGCCACCGGAGCTGCCGCATCGGGCCCTCATACATGCGGGTGGTGTTGTGGCATGTCCGAAGAGGCGGCACGCTGCCTCGGTGGCGTGGCCCTCACGGACGGCGCCACGCCGCACTCGAGGGGGGGAAACGGACGCCGGGTCTACACGGAGTGGATGTAGCCGTGGGTTTGGCCCGGATGTTGCTCCCGGTGTCCCTATGGGCCGAATCGACACAACCGGTGGAGAGGTCCACCGTCAAAGCCCGTCCGGGAAGTCAAAGGGCTAGATCTCGTGGTCAACCGCCTGTGGTTAGGGCGGACGGGGCCCCGGGGTAGCAATGCCACCGGAGCGCCGCATCGGGCCCTCATACATGCGGGTGGTGTTGTGGCATGTCCGAAGAGGCGGCACGCTGCCTCGGTGGCGTGGCCCTCACGGACGGCGCCGCCGCCGCACTCGAGGGGGGAAACGGACGCTGCCGGGTCTACACGGAGTGGATGTAGCTGTGGGTTTGGCCCGGATGTTGCTCCCGGTGTCCCTTATGGGCCGAATCGACACAACCGGGTGGAGAGGTCCACCGGTCAAAGCCCGCCCTGCGGGAAGTCAAAGGGCTAGATCTCGTGGTCAACCGCCTGTGGTTAGGGCGGACGGGGCCCCGGGGTAGCAATGCCACCGGAGCGTCGCATCGGCCCCTCATACATGCAGGGTGGTGTGGTGGCATGTCCGAAGAGGCGGCACGCGTCTCCGGGGTTCGGCCCCCTCACGGACGGCGCCGCCGCCGGCACCTGGAGGGGGGAAACGGACGCGTCGGGTCTACACGGAGTGGATGTAGCTGTGGGTTTGGCCCGGATGTTGCTCCCGGGTGTCCCTATGGGCCGAACTGACACAACCGGTGGAGAGGTCCACTGGTCAAAGCCCGCCCGGGAAGTCAAAGGGCTAGATCTCGTGGTCAACCGCCTGTGGTTAGGGCGGACGGGGCCCCTGGGGTAGCAATGCCACCGAGCGCCGCATCGGGCCCTCATACATGCGGGTGGTGTTGTGGCATGTCCGAAGAGGCGGCACGCTGCCTCGGCGGCGTGGCCCTCACGGACGGCGCCGCCGCCGCACCGAGGGGGGAAACGGACGCGCCGGGTCTACACGGAGTGGATGTAGCCGTGGGTTTGGCCCGGATGTTGCTCCCGGTGTCCTCCGGGCCGAATCGACACAACCGGTGGAGAGGTCCACCGTCAAAGCCCGTCCGGGAAGTCAAAGGGCTAGATCTCGTGGTCAACCGCCCTGTGGTTAGGGCGGACGGGGCCCCGGGGTAGCAATGCCACCGAGCGCCGCATCGGGCCCTCATACATGCGGGGTGGTGTTGTGGCATGTCCGAAGAGGCGGCACGCGCTCGGCGGCGTGGCCCTCACGGACGGCGCCGCCGCCGCCGCACCGGAGGGGGGAAACGGACGCTGCCGGGTCTACACGGAGTGGATGTAGCCGTGGGTTTGGCCCGGATGTTGCTCCCGGTGTCCTCTCGGGCCGAATCGACACAACCGGGTGGAGAGGTCCACCGGTCAAAGCCCGTCTGCGGGAAGTCAAAGGGCTAGATCTCGTGGTCAACCGCCTGTGGTTAGGGCGGACGGGGCCCCTGGGTAGCAATGCCACCGAGCTGCCGCATCGGCCCTCATACATGCGGGTGGTGTTGTGGCATGTCCGGAAGAGGCGGCACGCTGCCTCGGTGCGTGGCCCCTCACGGACGGCGCCGCCGCCGCACCTCGAGGGGGAAACGGACGCTGCCGGGTCTACACGGAGTGGATGTAGCCGTGGGTTTGGCCCGGATGTTGCTCCCGGTGTCCCTATGGGCCGAATCGACACAACCGGTGGAGAGGTCCACCGTCAAAGCCCGTCCCGGGAAGTCAAAGGGCTAGATCTCGTGGTCAACCGCCTGTGGTTAGGGCGGACGGGGCCCTGGGGTAGCAATGCCACCGGAGCGCCGCATCGGGCCCTCATACATGCGGGTGGTGTTGTGGCATGTCCGAAGAGGCGGCACGCTGCCTCGGCGCGTGGCCCTCACGGACGGCGCGCCACGCCGCACCGGAGGGGGGAAACGGACGCCGGGTCTACACGGAGTGGATGTAGCCGTGGTTTGGCCCGGATGTTGCTCCCGGTGTCCTCTCGGGCCGAATCGACACAACCGGTGGAGAGGTCCACCGTCAAAGCCCGTCCGTGGGAAGTCAAAGGGCTAGATCTCGTGGTCAACCGCCTGTGGTTAGGGCGGACGGGGGCCCCTGGGGTAGCAATGCCACCGAGCTGCCGCACCGGGCCTCATACATGCGGGTGGTGTTGTGGCATGTCCGGAAGAGGCGGCACGCTGCCTCGGCGCGTGGCCCTCACGGACGCGCCGCCGCCGCACCTCGAGGGGGAAACGGACGCTGGTTCTACACGGAGTGGATGTAGCTGTGGGTTTGGCCCGGATGTTGCTCCCGGTGTCCCTCTGGGCCGAATCGACACAACCGGGTGGAGAGGTCCACCGGTCAAAGCCCGCCCGTGGAAGTCAAAGCGGCTAGATCTCGTGGTCAACCGCCTGTGGTTAGGGCGGACGGGGCCCCTGGGGTAGCAATGCCACCGAGCGCCGCATCGGGCCCTCATACATGCGGGTGGTGTTGTGGCATGTCCGGAAGAGGCGGCACGCTGCTCCGGCGTGGCCCTCACGGACGGCCGCGCCACGCCGCACTCGAGGGGGGAAACGGACGCTTGGTTCTACACGGAGTGGATGTAGCCGTGGTTTGGCCCGGATGTTGCTCCCGGTGTCCCTCGGGCCGAATCGACACAACCGGGTGGAGAGGTCCACCGTCAAAGCCCGTCTGGGAAGTCAAAGGGCTAGATCTCGTGGTCAACCGCCTGTGGTTAGGGCGGACGGGGCCCCGGGGTAGCAATGCCACCGAGCGCCGCATCGGGCCCTCATACATGCGGGTGGTGTTGTGGCATGTCCAAGAGGCGCACGCTGCCTCCGGTGCGTGGGCCCTCACGGACGGCGCCACGCCGCACCTCGAGGGGGGAAACGGACGCTGCCGGGTCTACACGGAGTGGATGTAGCTGTGGGTTTGGCCCGGATGTTGCTCCCGGTGTCCTCCGGGCCGAACCGACACAACCGAAAGTGGGAGAGGTCCACCGGTCAAAGCCCGCCCGTGGGAAGTCAAAGGGCTAGATCTCGTGGTCAACCGCCTGTGGTTAGGGCGGACGGGGCCCCGGGGTAGTAATGCCACCGAGCGTCGCATCGGGCCCTCATACATGCGGGTGGTGTTGTGGCATGTCCGAAGAGGCGGCACGCCGCTCGGTGCGTGGCCCTCACGGACGGCGCCGCCGCCGCACCGGAGGGGGGAAACGGACGCGCCGGGTCTACACGGAGTGGATGTAGCTGTGGGTTTGGCCCGGATGTTGCTCCCGGTGTCCCTCGGGCCGACCCGACACAACCGGTGGAGAGGTCCACCGTCAAAGCCCGTCTGTGGGAAGTCAAAGCGGCTAGATCTCGTGGTCAACCGCCTGTGGTTAGGGCGGACGGGGCCCTGGGGTAGCAATGCCACCGAGCGCCGCATCGGGCCCTCATACATGCGGGTGGTGTTGTGGCATGTCCGAAGAGGCGGCACGCTGCTCGGTGCGTGGCCCTCACGGACGGGCGCCGCCGCCGCACCGGAGGGGGGGAAACGGACGCGCCGGGTCTACACGGAGTGGATGTAGCCGGGTTTGGCCCGGATGTTGCTCCCGGTGTCCTCGGGCCGAACCGACACAACCGGGTGGAGAGGTCCACCGTCAAAGCCCGTCCGTGGGAAGTCAAAGGGCTAGATCTCGTGGTCAACCGCCTGTGGTTAGGGCGGACGGGGCCCCTGGGGTAGCAATGCCACCGAGCGCCGCATCGGGCCCTCATACATGCGGGTGGTGTTGTGGCATGTCCGGAAGAGGCGGCACGCTGCTCGGCGCGTGGCCCCTCACGGACGGCGCTGCCGCCGCACTCGAGGAGGGAAACGGACGCGCCGGGTCTACACGGAGGGGATGTAGCGCTGGGTTTGGCCTGAATGTTGCTCCCCGGTGTCCCTCGGTGCTGACCTGACTCACCCGGGTGGAGAGGTCCACCGGTCCAAGCCCGTCCGGGAAGTCAAAGCGGCTAGATCTCGTGGTCAACCGCTTCCTGTGGTTAGGGCGGACGGGGCCCCGGGGTAGCAATGCCACCGAGCGCCGCATCGGGCCCTCATACATGCGGGGTGGTGTTGTGGCATGTCCGAAGAGGCGGCACGCTGCCTCCGGTGGCGCGGGCTCCCCTCACGGACGGCGCCACGCCGCACTCGAGGGGGGAAACGGACGCCGGGTCTACACGGAGTGGATGTAGCCGTGGGTTTGGCCCGGATGTTGCTCCCGGTGTCCCTATGGGCCGAATCGACACAACCGGTGGAGAGGTCCACCGGGTCAAAGCCCGTCCGTGGAAGTCAAAGGGCTAGATCTCGTGGTCAACCGCCTGTGGTTAGGGCGACGGGGCCCTGGGGTAGCAATGCCACCGGAGCGCCGCATCGGGCCCTCATACATGCGGGGTGGTGTTGTGGCATGTCCAAGAGGCGGCACGCGCCTCCGGCGCGTGGCCCCTCACGGACGGCGCCGCCGCCGCACCGGAGGGGGAAACGGACGCTGCCGGGTCTACACGGAGTGGATGTAGCCGTGGGTTTGGCCCGGATGTTGCTCCCGGTGTCCCTTCGGGCCGAACCGACACAACCGGGTGGAGAGGTCCACCGTCAAAGCCCGCCCGTGGGAAGTCAAAGGGCTAGATCTCGTGGTCAACCGCCTGTGGTTAGGGCGGACGGGGCCCCGGGGTAGCAATGCCACCGAGCGCCGCATCGCCCTCATACATGCGGGTGGTGTTGTGGCATGTCCGGAAGAGGCGGCACGCGCCTCCGGTGCGTGGCCCTCACGGACGCGCCACGCCACGCACCGAGGGGGGAAACGGACGCGCCGGGTCTACACGGAGTGGATGTAGCCGGGTTTGGCCCGGATGTTGCTCCCGGTGTCCCTATGGGCCGAACCGACACAACCGGTGGAGAGGTCCACCGTCAAAGCCCGTCCGTGGGAAGTCAAAGGGCTAGATCTCGTGGTCAACCGCCTGTGGTTAGGGCGGACGGGGCCCTGGGGTAGCAATGCCACCGAGCGCCGCATCGGCCCTCATACATGCGGGTGGTGTTGTGGCATGTCCGAAGAGGCGGCACGCTGCCTCCGGTGCGTGGCCCCTCACGGACGGCGCCACGCCGCACCGAGGGGGGAAACGGACGCTTGGGTCTACACGGAGTGGATGTAGCCAGGTTTGGCCCGGATGTTGCTCCCGGTGTCCCTTCCGGGCCGAATCGACACAACCGGGTGGAGAGGTCCACCGTCAAAGCCCGCCCGGGAAGTCAAAGGGCTAGATCTCGTGGTCAACCGCCTGTGGTTAGGGCGGACGGGGCCCTGGGGTAGCAATGCCACCGAGCGCCGCATCGGCCCTCATACATGCGGGTGGTGTTGTGGCATGTCCGAAGAGGCGGCACGCTGCCTCCGGTGCGTGGCCCTCACGGACGACGGCGCCGCCACGCACCGAGGGGGGGAAACGGACGCTGCCGGGTCTACACGGAGTGGATGTAGCTGTGGGTTTGGCCCGGATGTTGCTCCCGGTGTCCCTCCGGGCCGACCGACACAACCGGTGGAGAGGTCCACCGTCAAAGCCCGTCTGGGGAAGTCAAAGGCTAGATCTCGTGGTCAACCGCCTGTGGTTAGGGCGGACGGGGCCCTGGGGTAGCAATGCCACCGAGCGCCGCATCGGGCCCTCATACATGCGGGTGGTGTTGTGGCATGTCCAAGAGGCGGCACGCTGCTCTCCGTGCGCGGGCTCCTCACGGACGGCGCGCCGCCGCCGCACTCGAGGGGGGAAACGGACGCTGCCGGGTCTACACGGAGTGGATGTAGCTGTGGTTTGGCCCGATGTTGCTCCCGGTGTCCTCTCGGGCCGAATCGACACAACCGGTGGAGAGGTCCACCGTCAAAGCCCGTCCGTGGAAGTCAAAGGGCTAGATCTCGTGGTCAACCGCCTGTGGTTAGGGCGGACGGGGCCCCTGGGTAGCAATGCCACCGAGCGCCGCATCGGGCCCTCATACATGCGGGTGGTGTTGTGGCATGTCCGAAGAGGCGGCACGCTGCCTCCGGCGCGTGGCCCTCACGGACGGCGCCGCCACCGCACCGGAGGGGGGAAACGGACGCTGCCGGGTCTACACGGAGTGGATGTAGCTGTGGGTTTGGCCCGGATGTTGCTCCCGGTGTCCTCGGGCCGAATCGACACAACCGGGTGGAGAGGTCCACCGTCAAAGCCCGTCTGCGGGAAGTCAAAGGGCTAGATCTCGTGGTCAACCGCCTGTGGTTAGGGCGGACGGGGCCCTGGGGTAGCAATGCCACCGGAGCGTCGCATCGGGCCCTCATACATGCGGGTGGTGTTGTGGCATGTCCGAAGAGGCGGCACGCTCTCCGGCGTGGCCCCTCACGGACGGCGCCGCCACGGCACTCGAGGGGGGAAACGGACGCGCCGGGTCTACACGGAGTGGATGTAGCCGTGGGTTTGGCCCGGATGTTGCTCCCCGGTGTCCTTATGGGCCGAATCGACACAACCGGGTGGAGAGGTCCACCGTCAAAGCCCGCCCGTGGAAGTCAAAGGGCTAGATCTCGTGGTCAACCGCCTGTGGTTAGGGCGGACGGGGCCCTGGGGTAGCAATGCCACCGGAGCTGCATCGGGCCCTCATACATGCGGGTGGTGTTGTGGCATGTCCGAAGAGGCGGCACGCGCTCTCCGGTGCGTGGCCCTCACGGACGGCGCCGCCGCCGCACCTCGAGGGGGAAACGGACGCTGCCGGGTCTACACGGAGTGGATGTAGCCGTGGTTTGGCCCGGATGTTGCTCCCGGTGTCCCTTGGCCGAATCGACACAACCGGGTGGAGAGGTCCACCGTCAAAGCCCGCCTGCGGGAAGTCAAAGCGGCTAGATCTCGTGGTCAACCGCCTGTGGTTAGGGCGGGACGGGGCCCCGGGGTAGCAATGCCACCGGAGCTGCCGCATCGGGCCCTCATACATGCGGGTGGTGTTGTGGCATGTCCGAAGAGGCGGCACGCTGCCTCCGGGTGCGTGGCCCCTCACGGACGGCGCTGCCGCCACGCACCGGAGGGGGGAAACGGACGCTGCCGGGTCTACACGGAGTGGATGTAGCTGTGGGTTTGGCCCGGATGTTGCTCCCGGTGTCCCTATGGGCCGAACCGACACAACCGGTGGAGAGGTCCACCGTCAAAGCCCGCCCGTGGGAAGTCAAAGGCTAGATCTCGTGGTCAACCGCTTCCTGTGGTTAGGGCGGACGGGGCCCTGGGGTAGCAATGCCACCGAGCGCCGCATCGGGCCCTCATACATGCGCGGGTGGTGTTGTGGCATGTCCGAAGAGGCGGCACGCTGCTCCGGCGTGCGGCCCCTCACGGACGCGCCGCGCCGCACTCGAGGGGGAAACGGACGCCGGGTCTACACGGAGTGGATGTAGCTGTGGTTTGGCCCGGATGTTGCTCCCGGTGTCCTCGGGCCGAACCGACACAACCGGGTGGAGAGGTCCACCGGTCAAAGCCCGCCCGTGGGAAGTCAAAGGGCTAGATCTCGTGGTCAACCGCCTGTGGTTAGGGCGGACGGGGCCCCGGGGTAGCAATGCCACCGAGCGCCGCATCGGGCCCCTCATACATGCGGGTGGTGTTGTGGCATGTCCGAAGAGGCGGCACGCCTCCGGCGTGGCCCCTCACGGACGGCGCCGCCGACGGCACCTGGTGGGGGGAAAAGGACGTGTCGGTTCTACACGGAGTGGATGTAGCTGTGGGTTTGGCCCGGTTGTTGCTCCCCGGTGTCCTCTGGGCCGAATCGACACAACCGGTGGAGAGGTCCATCGTCAAAGCCCGTCTGCGGGAAGTCAAAGGGCTAGATCTCGTGGTCAACCGCCTGTGGTTAGGGCGGACGGGGCCCCGGGGTAGCAATGCCACCGAGCTGCCGCATCGGGCCCTCATACATGCGGGTGGTGTTGTGGCATGTCCGAAGAGGCGGCACGCTGCTCGGTGCGTGGCCCCTCACGGACGGCGCCGCCGCCGCACTCGAGGGGGAAACGGACGCTGCCGGGTCTACACGGAGTGGATGTAGCTGTGGGTTTGGCCCGGATGTTGCTCCGGTGTCCCTATGGGCCGAATCGACACAACCGGTGGAGAGGTCCACCGTCAAAGCCCGGCCCGGGAAGTCAAAGCGGCTAGATCTCGTGGTCAACCGCCTGTGGTTAGGGCGGACGGGGCCCCTGGGGTAGCAATGCCACCGGAGCGCCGCATCGGGCCCTCATACATGCGGGTGGTGTTGTGGCATGTCCGAAGAGGCGGCACGCTGCCTCCGGTGCGTGGCCCCTCACGGACGGCGCCGCCACGCCGCACCTCGAGGGGGGAAACGACGCTGCCGGGTCTACACGGAGTGGATGTAGCCGTGGGTTTGGCCCGGATGTTGCTCCCCGGTGTCCTTCGGGCCGAATCGACACAACCGGTGGAGAGGTCCACCGTCAAAGCCCGTCTGTGGAAGTCAAAGGGCTAGATCTCGTGGTCAACCGCCTGTGGTTAGGGCGACGGGGCCCCGGGGTAGTAATGCCACCGAGCTGCCGCATCGGGCCCTCATACATGCGGGTGGTGTTGTGGCATGTCCGGAAGAGGCGGCACGCCTCCGGCGTGGGCCCCTCACGGACGGGCGCCGCCGCCGCACTCGAGGGGGAAACGGACGCTGCTTGCCCACACGGAGTGGATGTAGCCGTGGTTTGGCCCGGATGTTGCTCCCGGTGTCCTATGGGCCGAATCGACACAACCGGGTGGAGAGGTCCACCGTCAAAGCCCGCCCGGGAAGTCAAAGGCTAGATCTCGTGGTCAACCGCCTGTGGTTAGGGCGGACGGGGCCCTGGGGTAGCAATGCCACCGAGCGTTGCATCGGCCCTCATACATGCGGGTGGTGTTGTGGCATGTCCGAAGAGGCGGCACGCTGCCTCGGTGCGTGGGCCTCACGGACGGCGCGCCACGCCGCACCGGAGGGGGGAAACGGACGGCTTGCCCACACGGAGTGGATGTAGCCGTGGGTTTGGCCCGGATGTTGCTCCCCGGTGTCCTTCCGGGCCGAATCGACACAACCGGGTGGAGAGGTCCACCGTCAAAGCCCGCCTGTGGGAAGTCAGCGGCTAGATCTCGTGGTCAACCGCCCAGGTTAGGGCGGACGGGGCCCCGGGGTAGCAATGCCACCGAGCATGCCGCATCGGGCCCTCATACATGCGGGTGGTGTTGTGGCATGTCCGAAGAGGCGGCACGCTGCCTCCGGCGTGTGGCCCCTCACGACGGACGCGCCACGGCACCGAGGGGGGAAACGGACGCTGCCGGGTCTACACGGAGTGGATGTAGCTGTGGGTTTGGCCCGGATGTTGCTCCCGGTGTCCTTATGGGCCGAATCGACACAACCGGTGGAGAGGTCCACCGTCAAAGCCCGCCCGTGGAAGTCAAAGGCTAGATCTCGTGGTCAACCGCCTGTGGTTAGGGCGGACGGGGCCCTGGGGTAGCAATGCCACCGAGCGCTGCATCGCCTCATACATGCGGGGTGGTGTTGTGGCATGTCCGAAGAGGCGGCACGCTGCCTTCCGGTGCGTGGCCCTCACGGACGGCGCCGCCGCCGCACCTCGAGGGGGGAAACGACGCTGCCGGGTCTACACCGAGTGGATGTAGCTGTGGGTTTGGCCCGGATGTTGCTCCCGGTGTCCCTATGGGCCGAATCGACACAACCGGTGGAGAGGTCCATCGGGTCAAAGCCCGCCCGTGGAAGTCAAAGGGCTAGATCTCGTGGTCAACCGCCTGTGGTTAGGGCGGACGGGGCCCTGGGGTAGCAATGCCACCGAGCGCGTGCATCGGGCCCTCATACATGCGGGTGGTGTTGTGGCATGTCCGGAAGAGGCGGCACGCTGCTCCTGGTGTGGCCCTCACGGACGGCGGCGCCGCCAACCACCGAGGGGGGAAACGGACGCTGCTTGCCCCCACGGAGTGGATGTAGCCTGTGGGTTTGGCCCGGATGTTGCTCCCGGTGTCCCTATGGGCCGAATCGACACAACCGGGTGGAGAGGTCCACCGGGTCAAAGCCCGCCCGTGGAAGTCAAAGGGCTAGATCTCGTGGTCAACCGCCTGTGGTTAGGGCGGACGGGGCCCTGGGGTAGTAATGCCACCGAGCGTCGCATCGGGCCCTCATACATGCGGGGTGGTGTTGTGGCATGTCCGAAGAGGCGGCACGCTCTCCGGCTGCGTGGCCCCTCACGGACGGCGCGCCGCCGCACGCACTCGAGGGGGGAAACGGACGCTGCTGGCCCACACGGAGTGGATGTAGCTGTGGGTTTGGCCCGGATGTTGCTCCCCGGTGTCCCTTGGGGCCGAATCGACACAACCGGGTGGAGAGGTCCACCGTCAAAGCCCGCCCGTGGGAAGTCAAAGGGCTAGATCTCGTGGTCAACCGCCTGTGGTTAGGGCGGACGGGGCCCCGGGGTAGCAATGCCACCGAAAGCGCCGCATCGGGCCCTCATACATGCGGGTGGTGTTGTGGCATGTCCGGAAGAGGCGGCACGCTGCCTCCGGCGCGTGGCCCTCACGGACGGCGCGCCACGCCGCACTCGAGGGGGGAAACGGACGCGCCGGGTCTACACGGAGTGGATGTAGCTGTGGTTTGGCCCGGATGTTGCTCCCGGTGTCCCTATGGGCCGAATCGACACAACCGGGTGGAGAGGTCCACCGTCAAAGCCCGCCCATGGAAGTCAAAGGGCTAGATCTCGTGGTCAACCGCCTGTGGTTAGGGCGGACGGGGCCCGGGGTAGCAATGCCACCGGAGCGTTGCATCGGGCCCTCATACATGCGGGTGGTGTTGTGGCATGTCCGGAAGAGGCGGCACGCGCCTCTCGGCGTGGCCCTCACGGACGCGGCCGCCGCCGCACCGAGGGGGAAACGGACGCTGGCCGGTCTACACGGAGTGGATGTAGCTGCTGGTTTGGCCCGGATGTTGCTCCCCGGTGTCCCTATGGGCCAAACCGACACAACCGGTGGAGAGGTCCACCGTCAAAGCCCGCCGTGGAAGTCAAAGGGCTAGATCTCGTGGTCAACCGCCTGTGGTTAGGCGGACGGGGGCCCTGGGGTAGCAATGCCACCGGAGCTGCCGCATCGGGCCCTCATACATGCGGGTGGTGTTGTGGCATGTCCGGAAGAGGCGGCACGCCTCCAGGCGTGGCCCTCACGGACGCCGCCGCCACCGCACCTCGAGGGGGGAAACGGACGCGCCGGGTTCTACACGGAGTGGATGTAGCTGTGGGTTTGGCCCGGATGTTGCTCCGGTGTCCTTGGGCCGAATCGACACAACCGGGTGGAGAGGTCCACCGGTCAAAGCCCGTCCGTGGGAAGTCAAAGGGCTAGATCTCGTGGTCAACCGCCTGTGGTTAGGGCGGACGGGGCCCCGGGGTAGCAATGCCACCGAGCGCCGCATCGGGCCCTCATACATGCGGGTGGTGTTGTGGCATGTCCGAAGAGGCGGCACGCTGCCTTCCGGCATGGCGGCCCCCTCACGGACGGGCCGCCGCCGCACCTCGAGGGGGGAAACGGACGGCCGGTTCTACACGGAGTGGATGTAGCGGGTTTGGCCCGGATGTTGCTCCGGTGTCCCTTCGGGCCGAATCGACACAACCGGTGGAGAGGTCCACCGGTCAAAGCCCGCCCGTGGAAGTCAAAGGGCTAGATCTCGTGGTCAACCGCCTGTGGTTAGGGCGGACGGGGCCCTGGGGTAGCAATGCCACCGGGCGCCGCATCGGCCCTCATACATGCGGGTGGTGTTGTGGCATGTCCGGAAGAGGCGGCACGCGCTCTCCGGGTGCGTGGCCCCTCACGGACGCGCCGCCACCGCAAGACTCGAGGGGGGGAAACGGACGCCGGGTCTACACGGAGTGGATGTAGCCGTGGGTTTGGCCCGGATGTTGCTCCCGGTGTCCTTATGGGCCGAACCGACACAACCGGGTGGAGAGGTCCACCGTCAAAGCCCGTCCCATGGGAAGTCAAAGGGCTAGATCTCGTGGTCAACCGCCTGTGGTTAGGGCGGACGGGGCCCCGGGGTAGCAATGCCACCGAGCGTCGCATCGGCCCTCATACATGCGGGTGGTGTTGTGGCATGTCCGAAGAGGCGGCACGCTGCCTTCCGGTGCGTGGCCCTCACGGACGGCGCCGCCACGCCGCACCTTGAGGGGGAAACGGACGCTGCCGGGTCTACACGGAGTGGATGTAGCCGTGGGTTTGGCCCGGATGTTGCTTCCCGGTGTCCTCTGGGCCGAATCGACACAACCGGGTGGAGAGGTCCACCGGTCAAAGCCCGCCTGTGGGAAGTCAAAGGGCTAGATCTCGTGGTCAACCGCCTGTGGTTAGGGCGGACGGGGCCCCGGGGTAGTAATGCCACCGAGCGTCAGCATCGCCCTCATACATGCGGGTGGTGTTGTGGCATGTCCGAAGAGGCGGCACGCGCCTCTCGGCGTGGCCCTCACGGACGCGCGCCGCCACGGCACTGGAGGGGGAAACGGACGCTGCCGGGTTCTACACGGAGTGGATGTAGCCGTGGTTTGGCCCGGATGTTGCTCCCGGTGTTCCTATGGGCCGAACCGACACAACCGGTGGAGAGGTCCACCGTCAAAGCCCGTCCGTGGAAGTCAAAGGGCTAGATCTCGTGGTCAACCGCCTGTGGTTAGGGCGGACGGGGCCTGGGGTAGCAATGCCACCGAGCGCCGTACCGCCCTCATACATGCGGGTGGTGTTGTGGCATGTCCAAGAGGCGGCACGCTGCTCTCGGCAGGCGTGGGCTCCCCTCACGGACGGCGCCGCCACGCAAGCACCGGAGGGGGGAAACGGACGCTGCCGGTCTACACGGAGTGGATGTAGCTGTGGGTTTGGCCCGATGTTGCTCCGGTGTCCTCTATGGGCCGAATCGACACAACCGGTGGAGAGGTCCACCGGTCAAAGCCCGCCCGTGGGAAGTCAAAGGGCTAGATCTCGTGGTCAACCGCCTGTGGTTAGGGCGGACGGGGCCCCGGGGGTAGCAATGCCACCGAGCGCTGCATCGGGCCTCCTCATACATGCGGGTGGTGTTGTGGCATGTCCGAAGAGGCGGCACGCTGCCTCGGTGCGTGGCCCTCACGGACGGCGCTGCCACGGCACCGGAGGGGGGAAACGGACGCTGGCTGGTCTACACGGAGTGGATGTAGCTGTGGGTTTGGCCCGGATGTTGCTCCCGGTGTCCCTATGGGCCGAATCGACACAACCGGGTGGAGAGGTCCATCGTCAAAGCCCGCCCGTGGGAAGTCAAAGGCTAGATCTCGTGGTCAACCGCCTTCCAGGGTTAGGGCGGACGGGGCCCCGGGGTAGCAATGCCACCGGAGCGCCGCATCGGCCCTCATACATGCGGGTGGTGTTGTGGCATGTCCGAAGAGGCGGCACGCTGCCTCCGGTGCGTGGCCCCTCACGGACGGGCGCGCCGCCGCCGCACCTCGAGGGGGAAACGGACGCGGCCGGGTCTACACGGAGTGGATGTAGCTGGGTTTGGCCCGGATGTTGCTCCGGTGTCCCTATGGGCCAAACCGACACAACCGGTGGAGAGGTCCACCGTCAAAGCCCGCCGTGGAAGTCAAAGGGCTAGATCTCGTGGTCAACCGCCTGTGGTTAGGGCGGACGGGGCCCCGGGGTAGTAATGCCACCGAGCGCCATACCGGCCCTCATACATGCGGGGTGGTGTTGTGGCATGTCCGGAAGAGGCGGCACGCTGCCTCCGGTTGTGGGCCCTCACGGACGCCGCCGCCAAGCACCGAGGGGGGGAAACGACGCGCCGGTTCTACACGGAGGGATGTAGCCGTGGGTTTGGCCCGGATGTTGCTCCCGGTGTCCCTTTGGGCCGAATCGACACAACCGGTGGAGAGGTCCATCGGTCAAAGCCCGTCCGCGGGAAGTCAAGCGGCTAGATCTCGTGGTCAACCGCCCAGGTTAGGGCGGACGGGGCCCCGGGGGGGTAGCAATGCCACCGTGAGCGCCGCATCGGGCCCTCATACATGCGGGTGGTGTTGTGGCATGTCCGAAGAGGCGGCACGCTGCCTCGGCGCGGCACCTCACGGACGCGCCGCCACGCCGCACCTCGAGGGGGAAACGGACACGCCGGGTCTACACGGAGTGGATGTAGCCGTGGGTTTGGCCCGGATGTTGCTCCCGGTGTCCCTATGGGCCGAATCGACACAACCGGGTGGAGAGGTCCACCGTCAAAGCCCGCCCATGGGAAGTCAAAGGGCTAGATCTCGTGGTCAACCGCCTGTGGTTAGGGCGGACGGGGCCCTGGTAGCAATGCCACCGAGCTGCCGCATCGGGCCCTCATACATGCGGGTGGTGTTGTGGCATGTCCGGAAGAGGCGGCACGCTGCCTCCGGTGCGTGGCCCCCTCACGGACGGCGCCGCCGCCGCACTCGAGGGGGGAAACGGACGCGCCGGGTCTACACGGAGTGGATGTAGCCGGGTTTGGCCCGGATGTTGCTCCCGGTGTCCCTATGGGCCGAATCGACACAACCGGGTGGAGAGGTCCACCGTCAAAGCCCGTCCGGGAAGTCAAAGGGCTAGATCTCGTGGTCAACCGCCTGTGGTTAGGGCGGACGGGGCCCTGGGGGTAGTAATGCCACCGGAGTGTCGTACCGGGCCCTCATACATGCGGGGTGGTGTTGTGGCATGTCCGGAGAGGAGGCACGCGTCTCCGCTGCGTGGCCCCCCTCACGAATGGTGCCGCCGCCGGCACCTGGAGGGGGGAAACGGACGCGTCGGGTCTACACGGAGTTGATGTAGCCGGGCGGTTTGGCCCGGATGTTGCTCCCCGGTGTCCCGGCGGGCCGAATCGACACAACCGGGTGGAGAGGTCCACCGTCAAAGCCCGTCCGTGGAAGTCAAAGCGCTAGATCTCGTGGTCAACCGCCTGTGGTTAGGGCGGACGGGGCCCTGGGGTAGCAATGCCACCGAAAGGCCGCATCGGCCCTCATACATGCGGGGTGGTGTTGTGGCATGTCCGGAAGAGGCGGCACGCTGCCTCCGGTGCGTGGCCCTCACGGACGGCGCCACGCCGCACCTCGAGGGGGAAACGGACGCGTCGGGTCTACACCGAGTGGATGTAGCTGTGGGTTTGGCCCGGATGTTGCTCCCCGGTGTCCCTTATGGGCCGAATCGACACAACCGGGTGGAGAGGTCCACCGTCAAAGCCCGTCTGGGAAGTCAAAGCGGCTAGATCTCGTGGTCAACCGCCTGTGGTTAGGGCGGACGGGGCCCTGGGGGTAGCAATGCCACCGGAAAGCGTCGTCATGTGCCCTCATACATGCGGGGTGGTGTTGTGGCATGTCCGGAAGAGGCGGCACGCGCTCGGCAGCGTGGCACCCTCACGGACGGCGCCCACGCACCTCGGAGGGGGAAATGGACGCACGCCGGGTCATACACGGAGTGGATGTAGCCGTGGTTTTGGCCCGGATGTTTCTCCGGTGTCCCTTATGGGCCGAATCGACACAACCGGTGGAGGGGTCCACCGTCAAAGCCCGCCCATGGGAAGTCAAAGGGCTAGATTTTGTGGTCAACCGCCTGTGGTTAGGCGGACGGGGGCCCGGGTAGCAATGCCACCGGAAAGGTTGCATCGGGCCCCTTATACATGCGGGTGGTGTTGTGGCATGTCCGGAAGAGGCGGCACGCTGCCTCCGGTGCGTGGCCCCTCACGGACGCAGCGCCACGCCGCACTCCCGAGGGGGAAACGGACGCTGCCGGGTCTACACGTGGATGTAGCTGTGGGTTTGGCCCGGATGTTGCTCCCGGTGTCCCTATGGGCCGAATCGACACAACCGGTGGAGGGGTCCACCGTCAAAGCCCGGCCCGTGGGAAGTCAAAGGGCTAGATCTCGTGGTCAACCGCCTGTGGTTAGGGCGGACGGGGCCCCGGGGTAGTAATGCCACCGAGTGTCGCATCGGGCCCCTCATACATGCGGGTGGTGTTGTGGCATGTCCGGAGAGGAGGCACGCTGCCTCCGCGTGGGCCCTCACGAATGGTGCCGCCACGGCACCGAGGGGGGGAAACGGACGCGCCGGGTCTACACGGAGTGGATGTAGCCGGGCGTTTGGCCCGATGTTGCTCCCGGTGTCCTATGGGCCGAATCGACACAACCGGTGGAGAGGTCCACCGTCAAAGCCCGCCCGTGGAAGTCAAAGGGCTAGATCTCATGGTCAACCGCCTGTGGTTAGGGCGGACGGGGCCCCGGTGGTAGCAATGCCACCGAGCTGCCGCATCGGGCCTCATACATGCGGGGTGGTGTTGTGGCATGTCCGAAGAGGCGGCACGCTCTCCGGCGTGCGTGGCCCCTCACGACGGCTGGCCGCCGCACCTCGAGGGGGGAAACGGACGCTGCTGGTCTACACCGAGTGGATGTAGCCGTGGGTTTGGCCCGGATGTTGCTCCCGGTGTTCCTATGGGCCGAACCGACACAACCGGGTGGAGAGGTCCACCGGTCAAAGCCCGCCTGTGGAAGTCAAAGCGGCTAGATCTCGTGGTCAACCGCCCAGGTTAGGGCGGACGGGCCCTGGGGGGTAGCAATGCCACCGGAGCGTCGTACCGGGCCCTCATACATGCGGGGTGGTGTTGTGGCATGTCCGAAGAGGCGGCACGCGTCTCCGGTGTGTGGCCCCCCTCACGGACGGCGCCGCCGCGGGCACCTCGAGGGGGGAAACGGACGCGTCGGGTCTACATGGAGTGTATGTAGCTGTGGGTTTGGCCCGGATGTTGCTCCCGGGTGTCCCTATGGGCCGAACTGACACAACTGGGTGGAGGGGTCCACTGGTCAAAGCCCGTCCGTGGGAAGTCAAAGGGCTAGATCTCGTGGTCAACCGCTCCAGGGTTAGGCGGGACGGGGACCCTGGGGGGTAGCAATGCCACCGGAACGCCGTACCGGGCCCTCATACATGCGGGGTGGTGTTGTGGCATGTCCGAAGAGGCGGCACGCGTCTCCGGCGCGGGCCCCTCACGGACGGCGCGCCGCCACGGCACTCGAGGGGGAAACGGACGCGCCGGGTCTACACGGAGTGGATGTAGCTGTGGGTTTGGCCCGGATGTTGCTCCCGTGTCCCTATGGGCCGAATCGACACAACCGGTGGAGGGGTCCACCGGCAAAGCCCGCCCGTGGAAGTCAAAGGGCTAGATCTCGTGGTCAACCGCCCAGATTAGGGCGGACGGGGCACTGGGTAGCAACGCCACCGGAGGCCGCATCGGGCCCTCATACATGCGGGTGGTGTTGTGGCATGTCCGAAGAGGCGGCACGCTCTCCGGTGCGTGGCACCTCACGGACGGCGCCACGCCGCACCTCGAGGGGGAAACGGACGCTGCCGGGTCTACACCGAGTGGATGTAGCTGTGGGTTTGGCCCGGATGTTGCTCCCCGGTGTCCTTGGGCCGAATCGACACAACCGGGTGGAGAGGTCCACCGTCAAAGCCCGTCTGTGGGAAGTCAAAGCGGCTAGATCTCGTGGTCAACCGCCTGTGGTTAGCGGGACGGGGCCTGGGGGTAGCAATGCCACCGAGGCCGTATCGGGCCCTCATACATGCGGGTGGTGTTGTGGCATGTCCGAAGAGGCGGCACGCTGCCTCCGGTGTGTGGCCCTCACGGACGAGCGCCGCCGGCACCTCGAGGGGGAAACGGACGCTGCTGGGTCTATATGGAGTGTATGTAGCTCAGGTTTGGCCCGGATGTTGCTCCCGGTGTCCCTATGGGCCGAATCGACACAACCGGGTGGAGGGGTCCACCGTCAAAGCCCGCCGTGGGAAGTCAAAGGGCTAGATCTCGTGGTCAACCGCCCAAGGTTAGCGGCGACGGGGCCCCAGGGGTAGTAATGCCACCGGAGGCGTCATCTGGGCCCTCATACATGCGGGTGGTGTTGTGGCATGTCCGAAGAGGCGGCACGCGCTCGGCGTGCGTGGCCCCTCACGGACGCCGGCGCCGCCGCACCTCGATGGGGAAACGACGCTGCCGGGTCTACACTGCGTGGATGTAGCTGTGGGTTTGGCCCGGATGTTGCTCCCGGTTGTCCCTATGGGCCGAACTGAGACAACCGGGTGGAGGGGTCCACTGGTCAAAGCCCGCCCGTGGGAAGTCAAAGGCTAGATCTCGTGGTCAACCGCCTGTGGTTAGGCGGGGACGGGGCACTGGGGTATAGCACCGAGCGTCGTCGGGCCCCTCATACATGCGGGTGGTGTTGTGGCATGTCCGAAGAGGCGGCACGCGCCTCCGGCGTGGGCACCCTCACGGACGGCGCCGCCACGGCACCTCGAGGGGGAAACGGACGCGCGGGTCTACACGAGTGGATGTAGCTGTGGCTTTGGCCCGGATGTTTCTCCCGGGTGTCCCTATGGGCCGAATCGACACAACCGGGTGGAGGGTCCACCGTCAAAGCCCGCCCGAGGGAAGTCAAAGGGCTAGATCTTGTGGTCAACCGCCTGTGGTTAGGGCGGACGGGGCCCTGGGGTAGCAATGCCACCGTTGCCGTCAGACGGGCCCTTATACATGCGGGGTGGTGTTGTGGCATGTCCGAAGAGGCGGCACGCGTCTCCGGTGCGTGGCCCCCCTCACGGACGGCGCCGCCGCCTGCACCTCGAGGGGGGAAACGGACGCGTCGGGTCTACACGGCGTGGATGTAGCTGTGGTTTTGGCCCGGATGTTGCTCCCGGTTGTCCCTATGGGCCGAACTGACACAACCGGGTGGAGGGGTCCACTGGTCAAAGCCCGTCTGCGTGGAAGTCAAGGGGCTAGATCTTCGTGGTCAACCGCCTGTGGTTAGGCGGACGGGGCCCTGGGGTAGTAATGCCACCGAGCGCCGTCATCGGGCCCTCATACATGCGGGGTGGTGTTGTGGCATGTCCGGAGAAGGCGCACGCGCCTCCGGCGGCGGCCCCCTCACGGACGGCGCCGCCGCTGGCACCTGGAGGGGGAAACGGACGCGCTGGGTCTACACGGAGTGGATGTAGCCGTGAGTTTGGCCCGGATGTTGCTCCCGTGTCCTATGGGCTGAATCGACACAACCGGATCGAGAGGTCCACCGTCAAAGCCCGTCTGCGGGAAATCAAAGGGCTAGATCTCGTGGTCAACCGCCTGTGGTTAGGGCGGACGGGCCCCGGGGTAGCAATGCCACCGGGCGTCGTGACCGGCCCTCATACATGTGGGGTGGTGTTGTGGCATGTCCGAAGAGGCGGCACGCGTCTCCGGTGCGTGGCCCCCCTCACGGACGGCGCCGCCGCCGGCACCTCGAGGAGGGAAACGGACGCGTCGGGTCTACACGGAGTGGATGTAGCTGTTGGTTTGGCCCGGATGTTGCTCCCGGGTGTCCCTATGGGCCGAACTGACACAACCGGGTCGAGAGGTCCAATGGCTAAAGCGCGTCCGTGGGAAGTCAAAGGGCTAGATCTCGTGGTCACCGCTCCGTGGTTAGGGCGGACGGGCCCTGGGGTAGCAATGCCACCGGAAGCGTCAGCACCGCCCTCATAAATGCGGGGTGGTGTTTTGGCATGTCCGAAGAGGCGGCACGCGTCTCCGGGGTGTGCCCCCCCTCACGGAAGGCGCCGCTGCCGGCACCTGGAGGGGGGAAACGGTAGTAGACGGATTAGGCACTCACGTGAATTCTGCGGATCGAGCACTCGATAGCAGGTACCCCTCGATCGATTGCTCTCCTATGTGTCACCTTTCGCTAGCCACTCGTTCTTTCTACCCCACCCCGACCAGCGCGCCGCCGCCGCACCTTCCGACCACGTCCTGCACCGCCGCCGCACCACTGACACCGCCGCCGCCGCCATCTCCCTGCCCCGCAACTCCCACTCCAGCCGCCCCTGGGCCCACCCTCCCACTCCTCACACCCCTCCCCACCGCCAGAGACCTCTTCCACGAGCTGCCACACCGCCTCACTAACACCGCCCGTCATTGCCTCCACCTCACATGGTCACTGCCCGGCCTTCTCCCGACCGCTGCCCTGGCCTCTCCCGATCACAGGCTTGCCCGGCCTCCCCGACCTCGCTGCAGCTTGTCAGGTTCCCGGCCGGCTCAAGCCCCTCCTGGCCCCCGACCGCCTGCCTCACCACCCCTCCACCGCGCCCTGCCACGCCCCTCTCGGTGAGATACTTTTTTTCTTCATTTTTTCATTTTTTTGCTACTGTTGCATGGATGAATGAATGCATGGATGGATGTTGGATGTTAGATGGATGTTAGATGTTAGATGTTGGATGTTGGATGTTGGATGTTGGATGTTAGATGGATGTTAGATGTTGGATGTTGGATGTTAGATTTTGATCATGATGATCTTGTCATTTGAGTTGTGCTCCAAAATTGGTATAAGATGAGTGGTTATTTTTATGATGATGATCTTGTCGAAAAAATTGAACCGGACAAAATTGGACACTTGACAAAATATGATTTTTTTCATAGTTTTAAGTGTCAATGCTTAATGTTAAGTAGCTATGTGAGATGTGCTACACAATTATGATACGATGAGTGGTTATTTAATCATGATGATCTTGCTAAAAAAATTGAAGGACAAAATTTGACACTTGACGAAACATGATTTTTTTCATAGTTAAAGTATCAATGCTTAATGTGATGACCTAAATTTTTTTCACTCGGTATAATTAACAGGATTTGTGGTGTTCCATCTTCGTGGAGTCATCGTCGACGTTGGAGGTGTTGGTCCCTCTCCTTTGGCTGACTACATCGGAGGGTGAGCAACAATTCCATGACCTCGTCCACTTTTTTTCCATGTCAGTAGGTTAAATTTTCACATCAAGTCGCGTAACCTAGGTCTCCCGTCCGAAAGGGTTGCATCGATAAATATGCATTCAATTGCATATTTATCACCGCAGCTCTTTTGGACTGTCCAAATAGCTTCACGGACAGCTCGAGGATGTGTAGATTGGAGTACGTTGTCAATGCTCTACCCGCTCGAGACAGGATTTGGCGGCGCCTCCCCTGTTGTTCTCCGGATGCACATTCTTCGGCATTTTGCCGAGACGTATTTGGAGAACAGCGGAGGTGCCGCCAAATTTTGTCTCGAATAGGGTAGAGCATGGACCGTACTCAATCTACACATTCTCGGGTGGGATTAGGACCCATCTTTACCTATTAGAGATGTAGGTGGATTACTCGTCAACCTTGTAAGAAATAAAATATTGACGTGGGTAATTTAAATGAATCCTTAATTTTGTTGTGTGGCTTCCAATAAAGCACAGATGGCAGAGAATCAGTGGATGTATACTGGGTTTTTCCGTCGGAATCAAGTAACAACAGAGTGGGTCGAGAAAACTGATGTGTTTTTGAAAGAGATATTCCGTAGTCCAATGAGGATGGTGCGAGAATGCCTGTATGCCAAATGTAAGAGACGTATCCGCAGATATAAGAGTGAGATGACTAAGCACCTTCGCATAATGGATTTATGCCCAACTTTAATATGCCGATAAACTTTGCCCGGTAAGGACCGTGGTAGAGAGGATGTGATACGACAACGCCGTCACTGGTTATGAGGACGATGGGGTTAGAGACATGCTAGATGATGTATTTGTTGCATAGACACCTCCGTCGCATTCAAATAATGAACCGAGGAGCCAGAGGAAACAAAGAAAGGCCTTCCCGGAAATCTTGGCCTCGCTAAAGAAACCTCTCTATGAGGGTGCAAAGCTGTTCAGGCTGGATGCCATCTCAAGAATCGATGGCAGTCAAGGCTGAGTACGGCTGTAGCCGAGGTTGCTTCGAAGCATTTCTGTGAGTATGGGCTAACAGCCTGCCTGAGGGCCATGAACAGCCGAAAACCATGTACGGTACGAAGAAAATCATGAAGGCACTCTCCATGGACTATGAGAAAATACATGTTTGTCCAAAGAATTGCCTTTTGTTTAGGCATGAGTATGCGGATGACAACTACTGTAGGAAGTGCGGTTCCTCTCGGTATATTGAGGTGGTCGATAAGCATGGTCAGAAGGAGCAGCTATAAATCCCTGTGAAGGTTCTTCGGTATCTTGATTTTATAAAAGACTGCAGCGCTTTTCATCACCGAGGAGTCTGCCAAAATGATGAAGTGGCACAATGAAGGGAAAAGGTACAATCCAAAAAAATTGTACATCCATCAGGAGGTGAAGCATGGAAGTCATTCGATATAGAGTACCCGGAGGAAGCAGCCGAGGCTGGGAATGTCAGAATTGCTATAACAGGTGATGGGTTCAATCCATATGGTATGTCGTCTAATCCATACAGCCGTTGGCCCGTATTTTTTATTCCTCTCAATCTCCCTCCTGGCGCCATAATGCAACGCAAGACCATGTTCTTGTCGCTTATAATTCCGGGGCCTGAATATGCGGGGAAGAATTTGAGTGTGTTAATGCAGCCGTTGTTGGATGATTTGCACCATTCTTGGTACTTCCCGAGGTTGACATACGACCGACATCTGTAGAAAAATTTCTTGATAAAAGTTTGGCTACAGTATTGCATGCATGACTTTCCCGGCTATGCCCTGTTCTGCGGATGGTGTACAAGTGGAAAGATGCCTTTCCCAGTGTGCATGCAGGCCTTGATTTTCATTTGGCTGAAGAAGGTGGAAAGTATGTTGCCTTTGACCTGCATCGATAGTTCCTCTCTCCAGACCATCCTGATTGGGAAGACAAGAAGAACTTCACAAAAGGAAAAGTTGTCCATGAAGTAAACGAGATTCCAACATTTTCTGGTGCGGATGTGCTTGCTCAGCTGAAAGCTCTTAAGCCTGCCGGTGAAGGGAAAGGCAAAGGCAAAGCCAAAGCCAAAGCCACAGGCGAAGACGAGGGCAAAGGAAAAGGTAAAGGGAAAAAATGTTATGAAGGATATGGTGAGACGCACAACTGTACCCACATTACCCCCTTCACGCAGCTTCCCTATTATAAGGACCTCAAACTTCCATACAACATCGACGTGATGCACACCGAAAAGAATGTCGCAGAGTCCCTTTTTCGCACGATCCTCAACATTCCTGATAAGACAAAGGATAATGTTAATGCTAGAGTCGATCAACAGAATATTTGTGATAGACCACGTCTACACATGCAGCCTCCCACATGCAAATGAAAATCTTGGTTCAAGCCGATGTCGACTTCGTACTTAAAAAGGATCATAAGATGGAGGCATTCAAGTGGCTGAAACACGTCGTGAAGTTCACCGATGGTTATGCGTCGAATATAAGTAAGGGGGTCAATCTTTCAATGGGCAGAGTGACCGGGCTCAAGAGTCATGACTATCATGTATGGATTGAGCGAATTATGCCGGTGATGGTTCGGGGCTATGTTCCTGAGCGTGTCTGGCGTGTGCTTGCGGAGTTAAGCCATTTCTTCCGCACGCTTTGTGCTAAAGAAGTATGTCCTGAGAAGATGAAAGAAATGCATAAGAAGGCGCCGGAGTTGATATGCAAGCTAGAGAAGATCTTCCCGCCAGGCTTCTTTACTCCGATGACACATCTCATTTTGCACCTCGCGAACGAGGTATTGTTGGGGGGCCCTGTGCAGAATCGTTGGCAGTACGGCCCTGAGAGACAGAACAAGCATCTGAGACAGAAATGTGGAAACAAAGCTAAGATTGAAGCTTCCATAGCTGAGGCAGTTATCCTAGAGGAGGTGGCAGACCTCAGGACAGCCTACTATCCGGACCATGTTCCCACGTTGCACAATAAGGTGTCTCGATACAATACAGAAGAACCCAAGTATAAACCCAAGTTGCCTCTATTCATCGGGCAAGGTGGCAGGGCTGGATGCTCGAAATCCTATGACATGCCACGAGATGAGTGGGAGGATGTCATGTTCTATATCTTGCACAACATCAAGGAAGTTGAGGATGAGTGGATGAGGTAATACCTTTGCACCATTCTTTTAGTCAATTCCTTATGTTCACTTTGCGTAGTTCTTATACCGCTTTTCTTATTGTAGTCGATTCGTTGAGGAAGAGTGGACGGGAATGCTGCCTCCCATCAAGCGGAGGCACTTGCTCTTCTCCGAAGGGTGCCGATGGAAGGAAAAATTTCGCTATGTGGTTCATGGAGAAAGTAATTTTTCACACTTCCCTATTACCCATTTCACACTTCCAATTAAACTCATGCACCCTATAATTTCAATTAAACTTGTAGGGAAATGATCCGAACGAATCAATGGATGAAGAATTGAGATGGGTTTCGACCCTACCGTCATGACATGCCAAAAGTATGATGTGAATGGGTATCGCTTCAATACAGAGGAGCACCAGAACAGTCGGCCTGATCCCAAAACCATAAATACCGGAGTCTTCACCGAAGAAGATAATAAAGTAGATTACTACGGAAGGGTAGGAAAAATATACGAGCTTACATTCAAACGTGGCCGTAAACACCTAAGCCTCACTGTGTTCAAATGCCGATGGTTCGACCCCAAAAAGGGTCTGAGACATACGCCTTCTGTAGGTTTAGTTGAAGTTAAACCATCAACCATCTATGCCAGAGCTGATCTCTTTATCGCCGCTACCCAGGCCACACAAGTATATTATCTGCCTTACCCATGACAGAAAGAGTACCTAAAGGGTTGGGAAGTTGTGTTCAAGGTGTCGCCACATGGTAAGCTACCGGACCCGAACGATGATGATTACTACAACATAAACCCCATGACATACGAGGGAGTGTTCTTTCAAGAGGAACATGATGACGTGGTCCGAAACAAGGAGGATGATGACTTGGGTTATGTTGACCTGGACCCAAACAACGACGGCGCACAGATTGATGGTGAGGCAGTTGTGAATCAAAGAGACATAATTATGCTTGAAAAGTTAAATGAAGACGCTGACGCTGACGATGAGGAAGAGCCTCCACCTCCGTCAGACAATGAAGAAGATATACGGGATAGTGATGATGAGACCGGTCGACAAATAGATTACAATAGTGATGATTCACATGGGTTATAGAAAATGTATGTTCTTTTAATGATCATTACAATATTAATGTCTTTCCTGTATGCTTGTTTTTTTTATATCCTTACTAATTGTTTATTCTCTTCTCAATGCAGGTTTGATAATCATGGGCAAGTCGGTGCCGCTTCCTCAAGAAACTCAAAGGAGGACTTACTCGGAGTGGACGAGCCCACAAGGTTCCCTCCCGACCACGCTGAGGATGGCACCTCAAAGGGAGGTGGAGGGGACGGGGGAGGAGACCCTAGAGGAGGAGGGGGTGGGGGGAGAGCCCCTAGAGGACAAGGAGGTGGGGGGAGAGGCAACCGGGCCGTGTCCGAAATAGGAGGGTCTTCTTTGATGCCCTCCTATGCTGATGCAGCTTCTGAGTCTGAGGAGGAGGAGTATGTTCCTGATGTTGAGGAGGAGGAGGGTGAGGAGGAGGAGAGTGAGGAGGAGGAGGCCGAGGAGGAGGAGGCCGAGGAGGAGGGTGAGGAGGAGGGCGAGGAGGGTGGAGGGGAGGTTGACCCCGAGTTGTGGGGTGACTTGCCACCGGGTGCTCCGCAGGGGTGGCTGCGTGGTAATGCCGGAGTACCTACACCACCTTCTATCGAGGCGCACAAGTGGCTCATTGAACCCTTGAGGAGACAGAGTAAGTGCATCTCAATCATATTTTCAACACATGACAACTTTTTTTATTGTACACATGGCAACCCTTTGATTCTTTTGCAAGAATCGGATCCTTCATGAAAGGGCCGTAAACCGAACGACCTTCTCACTGTCCTGTTTAAGGAGTTTTGGCCTGGCCTATTCTGCCCGCGGCCAGACAGGGACCCGCAACTGCGTGTTTGCCACAAGCTGGGCCCACTACGAGGCTTGAAGAAACGGGGAGTACGGGACGGCCGCTAAGGCCGTGATCACCAAATTTTGGGTAAGTTCTATGCTGAATCACTTGTCTTTAGTTTCGTTCATAGTTTATCATTGAGTCACTCAACTCATGCCTTGTTTGCTTCTGGTTTATGCATGATTGCAGCAACTCTATCGAAGTTCTTGACGAGCACAAGGCCGAGCCGACGTGGTCTTACTTGCGGCCGCGAAGAAGAAAGCTCGTCGGCTTGTAGTACGAGGTGCGTTGGGTTGCCGCCTCGCAAGATTACCACATCTACCGCACCAAAAGATGACCAAAACTCAAGCATGTAAGCAAAAACTTACCATGAGCAGGGAGCAGTTCATGATGGTAACTATTACTGACTTTTCATTGTTTCAAGCAGTCAACTATATGTTTCGTGCTCACATGTCATGCTTCCAAATTTTGCATAGGTTGTTCCTCGTTGGTGCTATGGAAGGCATGACGGATGGGCGAGCTTGGTGGATAGGAGGGTCGGTGACGATGCAGAGTTTGCTGCCAAGAGCATCAAGGCCCGGGCTAACCGTGGAAAAGATGGGACACACGGCCAAGGAAACAGGAACCACTAGGGCTTCAAGGCCATGAAGGTATATCTATATGCATGATGCATTTTTGTTCTTCTTTACCGTCATGTTCTTATGTATGGCTAACTTCTGTTTGACGTTGCAGGAGGACAAGTTGCAGAGGCCGCTCTCAGACATGGAGACGTGGAAGCTGGCCCGCGAGCGGCGTGATCGCAAGGATGGCGAGAGCCAGTACTACGGCAACACCGAGCAGCACCTGGAGTCTTACACTCGTAACTATCGGTTGCATCCGGATGTTCCTGCTCTGAGGTCGCCCGATCTCGCATCGACGACACGGCGGTGGTGGCCATCCAGGTAAGTCCCATGGCCGTATCCGTGTTTCGATGGCTTGATCACTCCGTCGATCTCGTGACACACGCTTCGAGCTACCAACCCGAGCCCGTTAGAGAGTACGGGCGCTCGCAGCCTCCCTTAGTCCGCCAACAGTCCGTAAGTACTTCCCCTTATCTTCTTTGTCTCTATCTTTCTTAGTTTATTTTCAGCACTACCCACTTAGAAACAACCTCAAATTTGTAGGCATATCAGGCCTTTCTCGAGCATAGGCATATTGAGGTGAGGGAGTACTTGCAACGATTGAAGGCAAACGATGATTACAGGAGTCAAGTGATGGCGGTTAGTTTTGCCCTCTTAAAACCAAGCTCAAATTTGCACTTTCATTCCTTCTGACTTTCTAGTTTGCTTGTTTAACTAACATCCAGGCTATGTTGGCGTCTTGGACTAACCGCACGGAGCCACCACAAGTTGGACCCCCACCACCACCCATGGAGACGCCCCACACATTCCCACGTTCGAGGAATGGCTGGCACTAGGCGGTGATACTCCAGCTTAGTACATTTTCCTAACTCATCGACAAACTAGTTCTCGTTCATTCAACACTATCATGTCATATTTACCGTTAGAATCTTCTCTCAAACATGTAGGGGACCGGTGGCTCGACTCCTGCTCCGTCGACCCCAGTCACTCCGATCTGGAAGAGTGATGGTGGTCGCGGTGGCGGTTTTGGCGGAGGTGGACTTGGATATGGCGGTTTTGGCGGAGGTGGACTCGGTGGTGGTGGTGGTTTTGGCGGAGGTGGACTTGGTGGTGGTGGTTTTGGCGGAGGTGGACTCGGTGGTGGTGGTGGTTTTGGTGGAGGTGGACTCGGTGGTGGTGGTGGTTTTGGTGGAGGTGGACTCGGTGGTGCTTGATGTCGATGATGATTCCGTGTGTGCGGCCGTTGTGCCATGCCTTTCATGTTTCAACTTTTATGATGTTTCATGTCTTGCACTACTTTTATGTTCGTGAACGTTCATCGGCGATGATCTTTAGATGATGAACTTGACTATGTTTAAATGATGATGATGAACTGTCATATTTCATATTATTCTGCTGTGAATTGCTGTTAAATGAAGTGAAAAAGAGAAAACAGGGAAAAAAACCTATGCCTACGGCAAAGCCATCGGAATATCTTTGCTCAGGAGCCACCAGGAGGCGCCACATGGCAGGCTATGCCTACGGCAAAGCCGTCGGCATAGATTTTACATCTATGCCGACGCCTTTGCCGTGAGGCATAGTTTCGCCGCCCGCCAACCCAGGCGACACGTGGCAGGTATGCCGACGGCCTGGCCGTCGGCATAGATTTAATCTATGACGACGGCCAAGCCGTCGACATACCTTCCCACGTGTCGTTCCCCGAGTCGGCCGCGGTTTTGACGGCGCCGTCCGTTGCCGTCAGACGGAAAACAACGCCGACGGCTAATCTATGCCGACGGCTGACCTACCGGCCGTCGGCATACGCCCTATGCCGACGGCTAAACCACGCCGACGGTCCGACACAACCATTACCGACGTGATTCACACCGACGGGTTATGCCGACGGCAGCCGTGAGGGCATAGATCTATGCCGACGGGCATAGGACCTATGCCGACGGCCCCGGGCCAGAGGCATAGCCCGCGAGTCCGTAGTGAATCTATTCTTCATCAAGTCGCACGTGATCGTAACCATACGCTAGGATATTATATCAGCACTTTCTTTAGGGTTAACACCGACAAAGAACGGTATGGTTTACACTCTTATCCCAAATTATGCATTTTTGGAATACTATTTGAAATTAGCTGTTAGATATAGATCAGGACGATACGCTAGGGTATTTCCTCAGCATTTTGTGTGGGGTTAGTGCTGACGGCGTGGACAGCTTACACTCTTACCTCAAATTAGGCATTTTTGGAATAGTGTTTTAAGTTAGATTTTAGATATAATATGTAATAATTGTGAATATTTTTCTGGTTTATTGTGGAGCCCTCATCACTGACCTGTTTGTTTGCCCTTCATGCCATCTTATAGCATACATAGCTTTATGTTTGTAATATCGCAATCCAACTGGTTCACGCACGTACCATTTGTAGGTGCTGCAATCATGCATTTTCTTGCCACTTATTCAGCTATTCTCGTTGTATCTGAGCTAGGCTAGTTATCTAACACTTAAATGACAAATCTCTTACCTGTCTTTAGATGATGAAGCTATCTGTCATGGCTGTATAAACAATGAAAGTAGTGATATGAAGCACCCCCCTACTGGTTTATTCAAAGGAGGCCACGTGAACATCCGTTTCCCAATTGGTTTTGGTCCTTGTAATGAGAAGCAGTGGCGCGTCTCCCATATACTCTCCAAATACACACAAGAAATTTGGAGAAGTCTTCCAGCCATGTTCACATATGACATTACACACAAACATCATAGTAGCTAACATAAGTTGAGTGTTTAACTTGGTCACTACTTCACAAATGGCGATTACTCAAAAGCTCGACTGTGTCCAAACTACTGATAAATGAAAACAGGCGATAATAAGCAAGGTTCATATGTGAAAACACATAGTTACATCTATGCCGACGGCTTTGCCGTAGGCATAGCCTGCCGCCCGGCCAACCCAGGGGGCGACACGTGGCAAGGTATGCCGACGGCTTGGCCGTCGGCATAGATTTAATCTATGACGACGGCCAAGCCGTCGGCATACCTTGCCACGTGTCGGTCCCCGAGTCGCCCGCAGTTTTGACGGCGCCGTCCGTTGCCGTCAGACAGAAAACAACGCCGACGGCTAATCTATGCCGACGGCTGACCCACGGCCGTCGGCATATGCTCCTATGCCGACGGCTAAACTACGCCGACGGTCTGACACAACTACGCTGACGTGATCTACATAGACGGGGCTATGCCGACGGCAGCCGTAGGCATAGATCTATGCCGACGGCATAGGACCTATGCCGACGGCCCTGGGCCGTAGGCATAGCCCGCGAGTCCGTAGTGAATCTATTCTTCATCAAGTCGCACGTGATCGTAACCATACGCTTAGGATATTATATCAAGACTTTCTTTAGGGTTAACACTGACAGCAACGGTGCGTAGTTTACACTCTTATCCCAAATTATGCATTTTTGGAATACTATTTGAAATTAGCTGTTAGATATAGATCAGGACGATACGCTAGGGTATTTCCTCAGCATTTTGTGTGGGGTTAGCGCTGACGCGTGGACAGCTTACACTCTTACCTCAAATTAGGCATTTTTGGAATAGTGTTTGAAGTTAGATTTTAGATATAATATGTAATAATTGTGAATATTTTTCTGGTTTATTGTGGAGCCCTTATCGCTGACCTGTTTGTTTGCCCTTCATGCCATCTTATAGCATACATAGCTTTATGTTTGTAATATCGCAATCCAACCGGTTCACGACAGCCATTTGTAGGTGCTGCAATCATGCATTTTCTTGCCACTTATTCAGCTATTCTCGTTGTATCCTCGAGCTAGGCTAGTTATCCACACTTAAATGACAAATCTCTTACCTGTCTTTAGATGATGAAGCTATCTGTCATGGCTGTATAAACAATGAAAGTAGTGATATGAAGCACCCCTCTGCTGGTTTATTCAAAGGAGGCCACGTGAACATCCGTTTCCCAATTGGTTTTGGTCCTTGTAATGAGAAGCAGCATGCTGCCTCCCATATACTCTCCAAATACACACAAGAAATTTGGAGAAGTCTTCCAGCCATGTTCACATATGACATTACACACAAACATCATAGTAGCTAACATAAGTTGAGTGTTTAACTTGGTCACTACTTCACAAATGGCGATTACTCAAAAGCTCGACTGTGTCCAAACTACTGATAAATGAAAACAGGCGATAATAAGCAAGGTTCATCTGTGAAAACACATAGTTACATCTATGCCGACGGCTTTGCCTTAGGCATAGCCTTCCGCCCGGCCAACCCAGGGGGCGACACGTGGCAAGGTATGCCGACGGCTTGGCCGTCGGCATAGATTTAATCTATGCCGACGGCAAAGCCGTCGGCATACCTTGCCACGTGTCGTTCCCCGTGTCGCCCGCGGTTTTGACGGCGCCGTCCGTTGCCGTCAGACGGAAAACAACGCCGACGGTTAATCTATGCCGACGGCTGACCCACGGCCGTCGGCATATGCTCCTATGCCGACGGCTAAACTACGCCGACGGTCTGACACAACTATGCTGACGTGATCTACACCGACGGGGCTATGCCGACGGCAGCCGTAGGCATAGATCTATGCCGACGGCATAGGACCTATGCCGACGGCATAGGACCTATGCCGACGGCCCTGGGCCGTAGGCATAGCCCGCGAGTCCGGTAGTGAATCTATTCTTCGCTGAAGTCGCACGTGATCAGAACCATACGCTAGGATATTATATCAGCACTTTCTTTAGGGTTAACACTGACAGCAACGGTGCGTAGTTTACACTCTTATCCCAAATTATGCATTTTTGGAATACTATTTGAAATTAGCTGTTAGATATAGATCAGGACGATACGCTAGGGTATTTCCTCAGCATTTTGTGTGGGGTTAGCGCTGACGGCGTGGACAGCTTACACTCTTACCTCAAATTAGGCATTTTTGGAATAGTGTTTGAAGTTAGATTTTAGATATAATATGTAATAATTGTGAATATTTTTCTGGTTTATTGTGGAGCCCTTACTGCTGACCTGTTTGTTTGCCCTTCATGCCATCTTATAGCATACATAGCTTTATGTTTGTAATATCGCAATCCAACTGGTTCACGCACAGCCATTTGTAGGTGCTGCAATCATGCATTTTCTTGCCACTTATTCAGCTATTCTCGTTGTATCTGAGCTAGGCTAGTTATCTGACACTTAAATGACAAATCTCTTACCTGTCTTTAGATGATGAAGCTATCTGTCATGGCTGTATAAACAATGAAAGTAGTGATATGAAGCACCCCCCTGCTGGTTTATTCAAAGGAGGCCACGTGAACATCCGTTTCCCAATTGGTTTTGGTCCTTGTAATGAGAAGCAGTGGCGCGTCTCCCATAACACTGTACGGTGATCTATGTACTGGCTAGCGTTTTAGTATTTCAATGTTACTTATCTGTGGTCTGTCTTTCACAGTTGTATATATATTTTGCTGCGTCAATGTTAACTATGTGTTTTTTCCTCGGGTGCAGATAGTTGAGGATGAAGAACTGATAAAAGAAGAGGAGGAAAGGATAAGAGACAGCTTCGATGTAATTTTATAACTGTGTGGCAAAAAACCATTTTGCAGCAACTTGATATTGACCACTTGACTAATTATTTCTTCCGTGTTTATCATCTTCTGAAGTACCTTGACGATGCTATTTTTTGGGAGAATGTCCGCCACAAACGTCTTCATTGTCGCATATGGGAATCAGAGACAAATATGCAGGTTTGAGTCCCAATCTCCTTCAATTTGTTAGTAGTTGTGTGCCTGTCAAGTTTTTGTCCGATTCCCATGTGAATTTTTAGATGTATTAGAAGAAGAATACCTGAAAGCTCCTCGATGTTTGTAGTTATCAAATTGTTTTTAGTTTCGAGCCTGTTTTCTGGCGAGCTGATTATCATTTTCGTGCTTGTATCCCCTGAAACATGATGATTGTTCTGAGGTTACTAAATATGTTTGGTGTCCATTTTTGGTGTTTGAAACTGCTCTGCTATTTGTTTTCCTTTGCTCTTTAAGTTGTGCTATGTACAAGATTAGTTGTGCCGTTGCATGATGTTGTTTATATGACTGTGCTGAGAAAAGTTGTGTTGCTGATGTGATTTTGAAAATTGAACCACTGTGCAATCAAGAACAATAGTTGGTCTGTAACTGAAGTGGAATGTCACTGTATTTCACCATCAGCCACCTTTTTTGAATGTTAGTCGTCTGCAATTCTCTATCTTTATTGTCTTTCTGGGAAACACTGCACGTGTGTGGACATGTTGAATATGCGACATGCTGTCAATTCATCTTGCATTCAAATATTGCGTTCTTCACTAATTTTTTTTCATTGCTGCCATTTTATAGAGGATGGAGAAGGGCTGCCTCTAAAGACTGAAGAGTGAAGATGAACCTTGCTTATCATCGCCTGTTTTCATTTATCAGTAGTTTGAACACAGTCGAGCTTTTGAGTAATTGTAATTTGTGAAGTAGTGACCAAGTTAAACACTCAACTTATGTTAGCTACTATGATGTTTGCGTGTAATGTCATATGTGAACAAGGCTGGAAAACTTCTCCAAATTTCTTGTGTGTATTTGGAGAGTATATTAAATGGAACTTCACGAAGTTTCTAGTTACAAAGAGGGCCACGTCATGAATCGATATGCGCCGAGCTGCTCCCCACTCGGCATTAAGGTGATGCTCAAACCCAACAGTTTATTTTCCACATTCCTCGTCTCCACCGGAACGGTAATTCACTTGGGGAACGTTGTTTCCACAGAATGACAAGCTGTTGCAGGTTTGAGACATCTGTTATTTCCGATGTTCTTATACTCTACTAAGAGCAACTCCAGCCTTGTACGTTACGATGTGTTCCATATGCTGGAAGGAAAATAACATTTTCGCTGAAATATAAACAAAATTATATTGATGCAACAGCAACACAGCCTGGCGAATAATCTATAAGAATCTCTACTACTCGAAAAACACGTAGTGGCGAACCAACCCGTGGTTGGATGGTTAGAGGGACAGTGGTATCCCAGCCCATCAGGGTTCAAATCCTCGTGCTTGCATTATTTCCGAATTTATTTTAGGATTTCCAGCGACACGACAACGAGGCGCGTACGGTGACTTTGCGAGAAAACTCGGAAAGCCCCGCACACACGGATCTCCGACGCTCTCTCTTCGAACCCACGACGTACGCTGCAGCTACCTCTTCCACCCATCGCCGCCGCCCCACGTATGCCACTACCCCATATGAGCTACTCTCCGCCGCCACCAGCCATACATCGTGCGTCGCCATCTCTTCCTCACGGGCCCCTTCTTCCCTCTATGCCGCCACTCTCAGATCCTTGAAGAGCTCGACGTCAACACGCCGGAGAACGCGCGTGATGCCCACGACCACGTGTTCGACCCTGTGACCCTCTGAATCACGCCGGGGCCGCAACTTCTTATTCAACTCCGCACATCGCTCCGCCGTGTCGCCAATCTCCTCCGTGAACAAACCCTAGCCAAAATCCCATATCCACCCTGACCAGCCCGCCCGATGATGCAGGCGGAGGCGCGGGTGGGCAGTATGGCGCGCCGGGGTGCCTACCGCTAGGATCAGCAATGTCGGCATCGCCACCGCGGCGCACCTCGCGGCTGACGGGTTCGCAGACGTTGTCAGCAAGACCTGCACCACTCCCCTCCCCCGCCTCACCATACTTTTCTTGGTTATTGTTTCTGGCTCCCAATTTCTCTCGCGCGTTCTTGTATGAAATATTGGGGAGCTTAGGCAGGAGAGGGAAATTCTCATAAAGAATTGGGAGCTGGCTGCCACTACTCAACACCAACCTGGTATTAATTTCCTTGGTACAATGCTTTCCTTCAATTCAAATTTCATGACTATCATATGCTGAATTTTTGCTTTATTCTGCAGAATCCTCAAATGGATTTGCAGGTTATGGATCGATACCACTGCATTGGTCAAACACAGCCAGTTCATGTTTACAGGTTGGCAACATCAAATTTTTTCCACCTACAGCGTGGGCTTGGAAATTTTGTGTAGGGGATTAGAGGATTGATGCAACTCACAATATATTGATCGGGTGCATATGCACGTATATATATAGGTACAAGGGTAGCCACGTCCTCAACTATACAAGGGTGGAGGACGGCTTGTGGTACATGCAATATACATGCAATATACATATCTCAACACCCCCCCTCCCCGCAGTCGAAGCATCGGGACGTCCGACGCAGAGACTGGAACGAAAATCCTCGAAAGACGCCGTAGGCAACCCTTTGGTCATTGATATCTGCAAACTGTTGGGAAGTAGGGACATGGAGAACCCGGATGTGTCCAAGAGCCACCTGTTCCCGAACAAAATGGATCAAGCTCAATATGTTTGGTGGGGCGGTGATGAACTGGGTTGGCGGAGAGGTACACAGCGGATATTGAAAGTGGGAGCAATTAGCTACAGTAGCTCCGTGTAGAGCATTGCAGACATAGAATATTTGCAGAATACATACGGCTCTGAATGTGACAGACCCGTTGACTAAACTTCTCACATGAACAAAACATGATCACACCTTAGTACTCTTTGGGTGTTAATCACATAGCAATGTGAACTAGATTATTGACTCTAGTAAACCCTTTGGGTGTTGGTCACATGACGATGTGAACAATGGATGTTAATCATATACAGATATGAATATTGGTGTTAAATCATATGGTGATGTGAACTAGATTATTGACTCTAGTGCAAGTGGGAGACTGAAGGAAATATGCCCTAGAGGCAATAGTAAAGTTATTATTTATTTCCTTATATCATGATAAATGATTATTTTTCATGCTAGAATTGTATTAACCGGAAACATAATACATGTGTGAATACATAGACAAAACATAGTGTCACTAGTATGCCTCTACTTGACTAGCTCAGAAATCAAAGATGGTTAAGTTTCCTAACCATAGACATGAGTTGTCATTTGATTAACGAGATCACATCATTAGGAGAATGATGTGATTGACTTGACCCATTCCGTTAGCTTAGCACTTGATCGTTTAGTATGTTGCTATTGCTTTCTTCATGACTTATACTTGTTCCTATGACTATGATATTATGTAACTCCCGCTTACCGGAGGAACACTTTGTGTGCTACCAAACGTCACAACGTAACTGGGTGATTATAAAGGTACTCTACAGGTGTCTCCAAGGATACTTGATGAGTTGACGTATTTCGAGATTAGGATTTGTCACTCCGATTGTCGGAGAGGTATCTCTGGGCCCTCTCGGTAATGCACATCACTATAAGCCTTGCAAGCAATGTAGCTAATGAGTTAGTTACGAGATGATGCATTACATAACGAGTAAAGAGACTTGCCGTAACGAGATTGAACTAGGTATTGGATACCGACGATCGAATCTCGCAAGTAACATACCGATGACAAAGGGAACAACGATGTTGTTATGCGCGGTTTGACCGATAAAGATCTTCGTAGAATATGTAGGAGCCAATATGAGCATCCAGATTCCGCTATTGGTTATTGACCGGAAATAGTTCTAGGTCATGTCTACATAGTTCTCGAACCCGTAGGGTCCGCACGCTTAAGGTTTCGATGATGCTTATATTATGAGTTTATGAGTTTTGATGTACCCAAGGTTGTTCGGAGTCCCGGATGTGATCACGGACTTGACGAGGAGTCTCGAAATGGTCGAGACATAAAGATCGATATATTGGACGACTATATTTGGACACCGGAAAGGTTCCGGGTGAGATTGGGACAATACCGGATCACCGGGAGGTTATCGGAACCCCCCGGGAGGTATATGGGCCTTATTGGGCCTTAGTGGAAAGGAGGGGAAAGGAGCAAGGGAGGGCCCCCCCAAGCCCAATCCAAATTGGGAGGGGGCCGGCCCCCCCTTTCCTTCCTCCCTCCTTCCTCTTCCTTCCCTCTCCTACTCCTAATAGGAAAAGGGGGAGTCCTACTCCCGGTGGGAGTTGGACTCCCCCCCTTGGGCGCGCCACCCCCCTTGGCCGGCCCCCTCCTCCACTCCTTTATATACGGAGGAGGGGGGCACCCCATAGAGACACAACAATTGATCCTTGAGATCTCTTAGCCGTGTGCGGTGCCCCCCTCCACCATAGTTCTCCTCGATAATATTGTAGCGGTGCTTAGGCGAAGCCCTGCGACGGTAGAACATCAAGATCGTCACCACGCCGTCGTGCTGACGGAACTCTTCCCCGACACATTGCTGGATCGGAGTCCGGGGATCGTCATCGAGCTGAACGTGTGCTAAAACTCGGAGGTGCCGTAGTTTCGGTGCTTGATCGGTCGGGCCGTGAAGACGTACGACTATATCAACCGCGTTATTCTAACGCTTCCGATTTTGGTCTACGAGGGTACATGGACACACTCTCCCCTCTCGTTGCTATGCATCACCAAAATCTTGCGTGTGCATAGGAAATTTTTTAAAATTACTACGTTCCCCAACAGTGGTATCAGAGCCTAGGTTTTATGCGTTGATGTTATATGCACGAGTAAAACACAAGTGAGTTGTGCGCGATACAAGTCATACTGCTTACGAGCATGTCATACTTTGGATCGGCGGTATTGTTGGATGAAGCGGCCCGGACCGACATTACGCGTATGCTTACGCGAGACTGGTTCTACCGACGTGCTTTGCACACAGGTGGCTGGCGGGTGTCAGTTTCTCCAACTTTAGTTGAGCCGAGTGTGGCTACGCCCGGTTCTTGCGAAGGTTAAAACAGCACTAACTTGACAAACTATCATTGTGGTTTTGATGCGTAGGTAAGAACGGTTCTTGCTAAGCCCGTAGCAGCCACGTAAAACTTGCAACAACAAAGTAGAGGATGTCTAACTTGTTTTTGCAGGGCATGTTGCGATGTGATATGGTCAAGATGTGATGCTATATTTTATTGTATGAGATGATCATGTTTTGTAACCGAGTTATCGGCAACTGGCAGGAGCCATATGGTTGTCGCTTTATTGTATGCAATGCAATCGCCCTGTAATGCTTTACTTTATCACTAATCGGTAGCAATAGTCGTAGAAGCATAAGATTGTCGAGACGACAACGATGCTACGATGGAAATCAAGGTGTCTTGCCGATGACGATGGTGATCATGACGGTGCTTCGGAGATGAAGATCACAAGCACAAGATGATGATGGCCATATCATATCACTTATATTGATTGCATGTGATGTTTATCTTTTATGCATCTTATCTTGCTTTGATTGACGGTAGCATTATAAGATGATCTCTCACTAAATTTCAAGATAAAAGTGTTCTCCCGAGTATGCACCGCTGCCAAAGTTCGTCGTGCCTGCATAATCGCATGATGATCGGGTGTGATAAGCTCTACGTCCATCTACAACGGGTGCAAGCCAGTTTTGCACACGCAAAATACTCAGGTTAAACTTGACGAGCCTAGCATATGCAGATATGGCCTCAGAACACTGAGACCGAAAGGTCGAGCATGAATCATATAGTAGATATGATCAACATAGTGATGTTCACCATTGAAAACTACTCCATTTCACGTGATGATATGTTATGGTTTAGTTGATTTGGATCACGTGATCACTTAGATGATCAGAGAGATGTCTATCTAAGTGGGAGTTCTTAAGTAATATGATTAATTGAACTTAAATTTATCATGAACTTAGTCCTGGTAGTATTTTGCAAATTATGTTGTAGATCAATAGCTCGCGTTCACTACAAGGATACCCTCCATAAAGCAACACATATTCTACAACGTTTTAACTGTATGTTGCAAAATTTACCATAGATACGCATATAAGCATTGCACCTTATGCGTTGTACAGTTGTACCTCGTGACCCTATTGTGGTACAAGTTTTTTTTTGAGGGGTCCCTATTGTAGTACAAGTAATAGCCCAGCTGAAAGGACCACGATGTCGCCTAGAGGGGGGGGGGGGTGAATAGGCGTTTTAAAATCTTTTACGGATTTGGTTATATCCTAATGCGGAAATAAACTAATTAAGCGGATACTTTTCAAGCACAAATCCTAAATATACTAGGCTCACTAAGGGCACCAACAACTTAGCATAAACAAGATGAGAACAACGAGGATATGAGTAAGCACAAGTAAGTTACACAAACTTACTCAATGTATATCACGAGATATGGAAATGAATAATACACAAACCCACAAGTAGGCAATACAAGCTTACACAAATTGTATCACAATATATGGAATTGAATGATACAAGCAAACTCAAGTAAGCATTACAAGCTTACACAAGATATGTTGCAAGCTAGCAATTCACACTAAACACAAGATAGAACAATAGTAGGAAGTATGAGTTATGGACTATAAAGTGTTGGCCTAAATAATCTCTACGATATGGTAACCAACACAATATAATGAGGACAACAAGAATAGTGAATGTGCGGTCAAGTTACCAAGGTAAACCACAAGTAAGGAGTTAGGGTTAGGGATAATCGAAGTCACGGAGACGATGATGTATCCCGATGTTCACTTCCTTGGAGGGAAGCTAGTCACCGTTAGAGAGGTGGATGTTACCACGAAGGCACACCAACGCCACGAAGGCTCGCCCTATTCTCCTTGAGATATCACCATGAAGGCGATTCCCAACCACTAGTGGAAGACCTTGAGGTGGCCTCCAAACCTTCACAAACTTTCCGGGGGACAAATCACAAGTTGATTCCTCACCGGAGCACTCCTACCGCCTAGGAGTCTCCAACCTCCAAGAGTAACAAGATCAAGGGAGGAATGCTCAAGACTTGCTCAAATCATGAATTCCTTTGGTCAAGAGAAGGAGAGGGAGTGGATCTATCACTTGATTGGAATCTCTCACAAGAACTCTCACAAATCTCGCCGGGATCTAAGATTTGAGGTAGGAGAAGGGAGAGGGAGCTTTTCTTCAGGTGTGGGTCAAGATAGTTGTGTTGCTCAGCCCCTCCACGAAGTGGTGAAGGGATATTTATAGTATGGGCACAAATCTGGCCGTTGGGGAATTCTGCTCAGAAAGTGTCGGACGTCCGGTGGATTACCGGACGTCCGTGGCAAACAGCACCGGACATCCGTGGCTGTAGCACGCCATCGATGAATGTATCAGATATTTGCGAAACAGGTTTGACGGACGTCCGACATTTTCCGGACGTCTGAGACCGGACGTCCGGAACTTACCGGATTTCCGTCCGCTTGATTCTGGATAGGCGCACGGATTTCGGACTTTACCGGACGTCCGCCAAAATAACAGCAGGAACCCCAAAACTAAAACATTCATAACTTTCACATCCGGACTCCGATTTTGATGATCTTGGGCTCGTTTTGAAGCTATGGAAAAGCTCCAAGTCCTCAGATAGAGCCACCCAAAATAAACCAATATGGAGGGTTCAAATTATGCAAAGGTTAGATCATATATTTTGGGAAACTATTTGGCTTTGGCTTTTCTTTGGTATATAGGATATGAGTGGAATTGTGTATAGAAGATGTGGACTTGAGCAAATCCATCACAAACCCCTTTTATCCCCTCTTAATAGTGCGGGATCCCTATAACTCAAGAATCATAAAAATAGCTACACTACATAGCTATCAAGAATCCATTCTTTAGTGTATATGTTTCTTTGGTGGTCATCACTCCACAACACTAACGTCAAATGAACTAATACCTTTGACACGAGCCGTTCACTTGATCTTGATGTTGATGTTTCTTCTTGGCTCAAGATGAAGGCAAGACATTGGTGAAGTCTTCAAGTCTCTCCCACATACACAATGTGGGGAAGCTTTGCTTTGTATTCATCTTCACTTGTCCATCATGTGATCATCCACAAGCTTCAAGCATGTAATCCTTTGGGATGGTTATCTTGAACTTGCCCTTGTCAACCATGATCACCAACACTTGATGTCATCCTCTCATAGACACTTGAAATCTCTTTCTCGATGCAAGCCCATGAGAATCACCTAACCCTCAAAAACATAGACAACACATAATATGGGTTAGTACACAGAGTGCAATTTATAATTTCTTATCATACCACAAGATCCTATGTGGTGCATCATTTGCGCTCTTGTGTTGACCATTTAGAGTTCTATCTTTGAGCTTCAACTTGGTCAACCTATATCTCTACTCCATGTTTAATCTCGACGTCATGAAGGATATATTGAATTCTTCACTTGAATAGCTTGCTCAATCATGACTCAACACATGAGTCCATTATGATCATATCTTTGAGCCACTCCTAGAATTCATCATTCAAATCATCCTCTTTAAGATCTTGATCCATTATGGCTCAAACCATAACTCTAAGCATGTAAACCCTTAAGATACTCCAATGAACTCCATTTTGAACATCTCGATGTAATTGTTGCTTCAAAGGAGTTTTCTTCCATTATTCTTCAATCATTTTCCAATGGGACTAATCTTCAAATGTATATCTCAATGCAAACATTAGTCCATAAGGATTGTCATTAATTAATTACCAAAACAACACATGGGGACTAAATGTACTTTCAATCTCCCCCATTTTGGTAATTGATGACAATCTCAACAAGAGGGTTTATATAATGAATAAATTGTATGCTTGGGATGGTTGTACTATCATCAAGACACTACACAAGCATTTGATGATAGTACACCCATAGTATATAGAGCAAACTCCCCCACAATATATGCATGTGTGAATGAACTTTGAATGTCACTGCATATATCGGTTGACATAAACTAGGAGGAGATTTCTCTATATACAATGCTCATTCATGCACTAAGAATATATAACAAGGGTAGATATGCATGAGTGACAACAAGAATTACAAAAGATATTTATCTTGAACCCTCTAAACTTCTCCCCCATTGGCACCAAATGCCAAAATGGAAGACAAAACATCTAGCAGACCAATATAGTACGAGTTCATCCTTGATGTGTGCATATACCAACATGTGAGTGAAAACAAATGCACATATTCAATGATGAACAATTAAAGGAGCTCGGAATCTATAGAATGCAATCAGATACAAAGATATAAACGTTTTCATGTATAAAAATTTCTAAGTGGCCAATAATAATCATGATATGTATCCATAAAGAAACTCATATACACAAAAAGAAAGGTTGCAATTGATAAGAACATGATATCCACAAGTGAATCAACTATTATACAACTTGAGCCTAGTCATAATAGCAAGGTACATGGCACAAAGCTCATGGCACAAATTGATCTCACTTGCATAACACAAAGTGAAGCAAGCAATCAAAAGATCCGACGAGCCAAAAGGATAAAAGAATATTACGATTTGGGTAAAGGAGTGTTCTAAGAAAAATAGAGAAGATCCCCATGATTTGTGCACAATTTAGATTTTTTTATTTGGATACGAGTGCACAAAATAGGATCATCACTCCCCCAAAATCAATAGGAACACACAACAATTGCAAGCAAACATAGATAAGAAAAGAAGCCTAGCATTTGCAACAAACATATGGTTGAGCAACATGTACATGAGGCAACCTAAGAATAGGCACAACCAAAATGATGTGTGTGAGTCACGTAAAAACACTTGAGAAGACTAGTATAAGGATGAGAATTAAGCATCAACATAGCCTTGAGTAAATGAGATACAAGGTGCAAGACATGTCCTTCCCACACACATGAAGTTAAGAAGGTCACACACACATCAAGCAAATGGGTTCACAAGCTCACTAATAGCAACCTAAAAATCAAAGCTTGTGACAAACCCATGATGAAGATAGGAAATAATAGGCTTGTCAAGACAGGCATCAGGACACAAATCTTCACCAAACATGAGTGCACTAAGATGCAAAGAGGTAAGGCATGCACTCATCCAACAAATGCTTCCATGGAGCCACCAAAAAGATATAAAGAGTGAATGAAATGGTGGACATGAAAGAATAGGGATATCAACTAGAGATGTCTCTCACGTGTATAAGATACTAGGTAGATGATATCCACAAAGAAGGATGTACACATAAAATAGTTACAAAAGGAAGGAATAAGATATCCAAACAGGAGTCATAAAATATACCAATGAGATCTTTGCTTGAAAGCATGGCACATGGCTTAATATAATCTTATTGTATATTAATGAACTCCAAACACACAACCATCAAAGACATCACAACTAGCAACAAGAGATCATTGTTGGGATGCTTTGAGAAAGGAAACAAGTACCACAGGAACGAGTCAAGAAATTTATGCCATGATGCAGCCTACACAAGGTTGACCTCATTTCTATATATATGCATGAAGTAAATACTTGTTACCGAGATAGCATTAGTATGAAGTTGTAGATCAATAAAATGTCCAAGCTTGGCTCTAATTTCCTCATAGTGCCACCACCTTCATGAATAAGACAAGCACCCAATGCTTCTAAAATGTACCTAAAACATTTCAAGTACAATATGGTCCCCAAACTTATTGGGTCCAAAGTAGTTAGCATAACTACAACACATAGGGTAAAACCACTTAAATATGTGCCTATTGATATGAATTTGAATTTCATGCACATCATAGCTATTAAGAATTTGATGCATTTTACCATATATATATTGGATCAAATAAGGCAAACAAGGCATGTGAATTTACACATAGTAAATATGCATGCACAAGCCTACCAAAATACAGGGAGATACAAATTGGACAAATGACCACATAACCGTTAATACTTCCAATATTGACCAAAATGAATCAAAGTGACAAATCAACATATGATAGCACCCAAAGTTCAACATATGAACAAAAAAAAACAATGAGCATATCAGATATGCATTGCACACATACTCATAGGAATATCTCACTCAAATAGATATAGGACACTATAAACAATGAGATAACAAACTCTCATATAGAGCAATAAGATGAATTCATACAAAATGGTATTTCGGGTTATCATTCTTGTAGAAACCAAATAAGTACATGATCATCTATACTAACACAAGCATAACATGAGAGTTTAGAAATAAACACAATGCTTGGATAGAATAATATTAACATTCCAACTAGATAGATCATTATGAAAAGCAATAATTGGAATAGCTTTAATCAAATGATTTTCCAAATATGATTTTAAAGATAACCATGAATAAAACCGCACAAGAATGCCATACGTAAACAAGACATTGCATGCCACGGAGATATAAGATAATCTCAAATATAAATTCTAAGTGGCATCCCTCAATTGTTCATATTAACAAGGATTGTGATATGCACAAAGCATATCACTCCCCACAATATGATGATCCATGTATTATCCACAAGAAGCAAATGAAACCCAACTAAGGATAATTAATGGATGAGAATTTGAGTTTCAAATGAGCTTTACATACCACATAGTAACTAGATAATATTGCACTAACAATACTAGGTGGTATCCCACATACATACACATTTAAGGTTTGTGAAATGCGTAAAACATAGCACTCCCCATAATGTGATGATCCATTAATATCTCAAAAGAGCCAAGTAAGATTCAACTAATGAAGCAATAAAGGCTTGAAACCACACACACAAATATATGAAGTGCATTGCGACCTACACATGCTAGATAAAACAAATCAAGCATACTAGGAAGCACAACTATAAAAGCACATGCTAGGTACAAAACCCTAAACATGCAAGGGACATAGTAACTTTCAATGTAAACAATGCAAGTACACGTTACCGCAAAGAGGAGCATTGGATTGATAAATATGATGATAATCCACTTGACTTGGCATTAACCATAACATATGGTGAAAATAGTTTTTCTTCATGAAGTAGCCAAGTCTACAATGCCCTCCACACACCTATTGATCAAGTTTGAGCTTGATGGTCCCCAACCAAGTTGGGTCCTAAGAAGTTAGTAACAATAGGCTTGGCAACCCAAATGGTCTTGTCCACTTTCAAACTTCTTTGGGAACCCACAAACTTGGCAAACACATTGCCAACAATATCCTTCCTTAGCGAATAATGATTATTGACTATAGGGGACTTAGATATGTTACCGTTGGGACAAGATGAAGCTATGTGTCCCTTCTTACGGCAAATATAGCAACATGTGCTCCCCTTTCTCTTCTTCTTTACCTTTTAAACTTGGAGAGCATTATCTTGGTTAGGCATGGGAAGAGGCCTTTCATTATCTTGATATTGAACTTGAGGCCACTTCCCTTGATGCTTCACATTTGAAGCCTTCTTCTTCAATGGACATGATCTCACATGGTGTCCAACATTCTTGCACTTGAAGCAAGTAATGTTGGCCGAATTCTTGACTTGATCTTGTTCCTTCTTCTTGTTCTTGGACTTCTTCTTGTTGGAGATGAAATCAAGTCCTATTTTGTCTTGAGGGTCCTTTTGCACACTCAATATATTATCACAACATTTTTCCAAGTCTTTCTTCAAACTTGTGACTTGGGCCTTGAGCTCTTTATTTTCCTCTACAAGGTTAGTATTAACAAAAGAACTAGAGGAAGTAGAAGCTTCATTGTTAGAGCAACAAGGCTTGGTGAGCAATTCATTACAAGATGTACCAATATCATGTAGAGAGGAATTGCAAGGACTAGCACATGACAATAAGGCATTTCGAGTAGAAGATGTTCTAATATCCACATGAGACTCACATGATTTTACCTTGGTGACCATAGCCTCATGAGCTAACTTTTACTCATCATGAGAGATTAGAAGATCATCATGAGTGCCTGAGAGCTTTTTATGACTTTCTCCCAATTTCCCATAATTTCTTGTTAGCAAAGCAAGTTGAGCACATAGCTCAACATTCTCCTTCAAAATTGATGCTTCACATGAAATCGAGTTAGTAGCACAAACATCATTATCAATATGAGAGGAGCAAGTAGAACTTAGTGACTTCTCATGAGTTGATTGAAGCTCCTCATGATACTTAGAGAGTTTTATGAGATCTCCCTTGCCACTATTGCATTCAAGGAGAAGGAGCTCAAAATCCTCTTTAAGCTTACAATGAGTAACGTTAATCTCTTCTTTTGAAGACCTCAAGTCACTAAGCGTTTCATGAGCCTTATCAAGTTCATGTTCAAGCTGTTCACTTTTAGCTTCCCCATTGAGAAATAAATCATTACGTTTTTCAAAGCAAGCAAGAACATCTTGGAACCTTTCATAAGTGTTATTTTTAGCTCTATGAAGAGTTTTCCCAATCTCATAGAGATTTTGAGTCAAGACTTCATCATCTTCCTCATTACAACTATCATCATTATCACTAAGAGAAGATGATACCTCGTCATTACCTCTTGCCATGAGGCACATGTGAACACAAGGGGTTGATGATGATTCTGTTGGAGAGGAGGATTCTTCATCAATCAAGCATGCCTCATCTTTATTGATTTCCTCTTGTGGTATGCCACATGTTGGTGAAGTGAAAGATGTTGAGGTATGCAAGTAATCGGAGGTGGAAGCAATAGAGAGCTCTTCATGATTTAAAAATGTGGAGAACTCCTCCATTAACTCCCCAAAAAGAATAATGTCTTCATGAAGATTGGACCCACCATATATATCTTCAATTTTGGTCCAAGCATCATGAGCCAACGAACAAGACGAAATTGACTTGAACACCTCGAAGGTTATAGCTTGGTGAATGATACTTAAAGCTTCACTATCAAGATGCATATCACCAAGTGACGGAGATTGTCCATCCTTTAGATTTGAATTCCTACAACCACAATCCGCAAAGCATTTGGACCCATGGCCCGAAAGTGACAAAGCATGCGTAATCTCCACATAATGTAATTTGTGCCATTAAAACAAAATGTGTCATCATGCACTAGTTCACTAGTCGACATCGTTACTCTCTAGGCGATTAAGCCTAATAAGGAGAGACCTAGCTCGATACCAATTGAAAGGACCCCGCGGTCGCCGAGAGGGGGGGGGGTTGAATAGGCGTTTTAATATCTTTTACGGATTTGGCTATATCCTAATGCGGAAATAAACTAATTAAGCGGATACTTTTCAAGCACAAATCATAAATATACTAGGCTCACTAAGTGCACCAACAACTTAGCATAAACAAGATGAGAACAACGAGGATATGAGTAAGCACAAGTAAGTTACACAAACTTACTCAATGTATATCACGAGATATGGAAATGAATAATACACAAACCCACAAGTAGGCAATACAAGCTTACACAAATTGTATCACAATATATGGAATTGAATGATACAAGCAAACTCAAGTAAGCATTACAAGCTTATACAAGATATGTTGCAAGCTAGCAATTCACACTGAACACAAGATAGAACAATAGTAGGAAGTATGAATTATGGACTATAAAGTGTTGGCCTAAATAATCTCTACGATATGGTAACCAACACAATATAATGAGGACAACAAGAATAGTGAATGTGCGGTCAAGTTACCAAGGTAAACCACAAGTAAGGATTTAGGGTTAGGGATAACCGAAGTCACGGAGACGATGATGTATCCCGATGTTCACTTCCTTGGAGGGAAGCTAGTCACCGTTAGAGAGGTGGATGTTACCACGAAGGCACACCAATGCCACGAAGGCTCGCCCTATTCTCCTTGAGATATCACCACGAAGGCGATTCCCAACCACTAGTGGAAGACCTTGAGGTGGCCTCCAAACCTTCACAAACTTTCCGGGGGACAAATCACAAGTTGATTCCTCACCGAGCACTCCTACCGCCTAGGAGTCTCCAACCTCCAAGAGTAACAAGATCAAGGGGGGAATGCTCAAGACTTTCTCAAATCACGAATTCCTTTGGTCAAGAGAAGGAGAGGGAGTGGATCTATCACTTGATTGGAATCTCTCACAAGAACTCTCACAAATCTCCCCGGGATCTAAGATTTGAGGTAGGAGAAGGGAGAGGGAGCTTTTCTTCAAGTGTGGGTCAAGATAGTTGTGTTGCTCAGCCCCTCCACGAAGTGGTGAAGGGATATTTATAGTATGGGCACAAATCTGGCCGTTGGGGGGAATTCTGCTCAGGAAAGTGTCGGACGTCCGGTGGATTACCGGACGTCCGGTGGCAACAGGCACTGGACGTCCGGTGGAACACGGACGTCCGACGGCTGTAGCACGCCATCGCATTTAATGTATCGTGATATTTGCGAAACAGGTTTGACGGACGTCCGACATTTTTCGGACGTCCGGAGACCGGACGTCCGGAACTTACCGGATTTCCGTCCGTTTGATTCTGGATAGGCGCACTGATTTCCGGACTTTACCGGACGTCCGGCCAAAATAACAGCAGGAACCCCAAAACTAAAACATGCATAACTTTCACATCCGGACTCCGATTTTGATGATATGGGGCTCGTTTTGAAGCTATGGAAAAGCTCCAAGTCCTCAGATAGAGAACCAACCAAAATAAACCAATATGGAGGGTTCAAATTATGCAAAGGTTAGATCATATATTTTGGGAAACTATTTGGCTTTGGCTTTTCTTTGGTATATAGGATATGAGTGGAATTGTGTATAGAAGATGTTGACTTGAGCAAATCTATCACAAACCCCTTTGATCCCCTCTTAATAGTGCGGGATCCATATAACTCAAGAATCATAAAAATAGCTACACTACATAGCTATCAAGAATCCATTCTTGAGTGTATATGTTTCTTTGGTGGTCATCACTCCACAACACTAACGTCAAAGGAACTAATACCTTTGACACGAGCCGCTCACTTGAGCTTGATGTTGATGTTTCTTCTTGGCTCAAGATGAAGGCAAGACATTGGTGAAGTCTTCAAGTCTCTCCCACATACACAATGTGGGGAAGCTTTGCTTTGTATTCATCTTCACTTGTCCATCATGTGATCATCCACAAGCTTCAAGCATGTAATCCTTTGGGATGGTTATCTTGAACTTGCCCTTGTCAACCATGATCACCAACACTTGATGTCATCCTCTCATAGACACTTGAAATATCTTTCTCGATGCAAGCCCATGAGAATCACCTAACCCTCAAAAACATAGACAACACATAATATGGGTTAGTACACAGAGTGCAATTTATAATTTCTTATCATACCACAAGATCCTATGTGGTGCATCATTTGCGCCGTGTGTTGACCATTTAGAGTTCGATCTTTGAGCTTCAACTTGGTCAACCTATATCTCTACTCCATGTTTAATCTTGACGTCATGAAGGATATATTGAATTCTTCACTTGAATAGCTTGCTCAATCATGACTCAACACATGAGTCCATTATGGTCATATCTGTGAGCCACTCCTAGAATTCATCATTTCATCCTCTTTAAGATCTTGATCCATTATGGCTCAAACCATGGCTCTAAGCATGGAAACCCTTAAGATACTCCAATGAACTCCATTTTGATCATCTCGATGTAATTGTTGCTTCAAAGGAGTTTTCTTCCATTATTCTTCAATCATTTTCCAATGGGACTAATCTTCAAATGTATATCTCAATGCAAACATTAGTCCATAAGGATTGTCATTAATTAATTACCAAAACCACACATGGGGACTAAATGTACTTTCACCAGCCCAGCCCAAATTGGCTTTCACACATAATGTAGGTCGTTCTCTCCCCACCCTCCCCTATTCCTTAGGCTCCCACGCCGGCAGCCGCCCTCGCGGCTGCAACCAACCCGCATCCTGGCGCGCCACCCCTCTTCACTCCCCCGCGGTCCTCCATCCCGGCAGCCGCCAGTATCACTCCTGTGTGACCTTTCAGCCCGGTGCGCCGCCTCTCGTCACCACTCCCCTGCATGTGGTCCTCTCCTCCGTCCCGACGCGCCGCCAGCACCTCTCCCCTGTGACTCTGCATCCCGGCGCGCCGCCCCTCGTCACCCCTCCCATGTGACCATTGGCGAATCCAAGGTACGGCCATGAATCTGCTCAAGCCTGCCCACCAAGTTTGAGAAATTGTTTTTTTTGTCACAAGCCCGTGAACGGCAGGAACAAATGTTTGATCCCTAGGTACACAGTGAAGGTGACGGCCAAAGATTTTGATTTGTTTATCTGGTGTTCCTGCATGATGGTCTCGACTCTTGAGGGCTGACCGGCTGAGAAGATCTGTTTGGGCTTAAGAAAATTCTGTAGTTGTTCGTGCACCTGAGTTCATGGTCAAGGTCTCATGGAGGTAAGCTTCTATATGTTTGTTTGGCAGGCGAGCCAATTAGTTACTTAAGCTTATGATGTGTACCTTTTGTTCTTCATCCATTAGGTATATGACTTAAAACTAGAGACTCACATGATTGTCGTAGTATTCACTATCCACATATTGCTTAGTTGTAGTATCCTGGATAAAGTTGACATGTTATGTTAGAGATGAAGGTTGTCATTGTTGGAAATATGTCGTGGCCACTAAAATTTCAAATAGACAATGCACCAATACAACACATAAGTTTAATTGCCATGGATGGTCATCTGAATCAGCATACATATAATCTTATTTTTTTTATCTCGGCACCAAGTGTGTTGTTTAGTGCCCTGTTCCCCTGGCCAGATTTAATATTGAGAATGTTATTTCTATGCAGTCCAATGGAATAATGTTGGAAGCCCATGGTGTCCATTGAATTTCGTTCATCTGCTACTAGCTGGATTCCAAGCATTGTAGGTACTCCAGTGAGAAGTTCATCATACATTGGGTAAATATCATTGAATTGCACAAGCAGTGCACATTCCGGCCTACTGTGCTTATAAAAATTAATGGTTCACACCATCTTCTTAATGTTGTATCCATTTTTGAAGAAGCTTTGGTAGTTATGATACTGATATACTTTTGATAGATGATTCATGTATGCTGCTACTTTAGCTTTCAATGCAATAAAAGGTCCAACATTTATATTCGTCTGAATAAAGAAAATATCTGTACATGGTTTATTGGTTCATTTTTCATATCATAAAGAACATTTGTTGAAGGAAATTCTGAGTCTTGTTTTGCCCTGATTGATAACACTTCTCAGCATGCTTGCTTTCTAGGAAGATTGATTATTTATTCAGTAGCAAGGTCTGTACTCTGTACTGATTCATCATGCAGCAACACACTGTTAGTGGTATTTTCTTGATGATATAGCAACGATATTACTTCATTTTACTAAATAATAAGCTAGCGAACTTATGTCTTTCTTTACTTATATTTTTCTCAGGCCGACAAATTTCATAATGCAAACAGGGGTTTGGAAGTGCATGCCGCAGTATATATGGTGGATTTGTGAAATGGTGTATGGGAAAAGTAAGTTTCTATATGCTGCCTAGGAATAAATCATACATAACTTATTGATTTACACGTGATAGGAAGTGTTGGTCTAACTCTCCTATAGCTGCAAAACACACTTGACTGAAAGGCTGCATGCCTCCCCTATCATTCCATGGTACCATAATTTTTAGGTATATTGATGCTGACATGTAATTGAGCGATGGCCTATATTACAAATCTGCAACTTCAGACCACAACTTTTGCTTCTCTAACATGTGTTTGTTGATTGCGTTTTCTTGAAATAAAATTATGCATTCAACGCCATTGTCCAGTATATATATATATATATATATATATATATATATATATATATATATATATATATATATATATATATATATATATATATATATATATATATATATACACGGCTGCGCTTATTGTGAGCGTCGCATTTTGCCTTAATCTACGCTACCGTCAGCTTCCTAATCAATGTGGATCGCGCGAGTCGCGGAGAAGGCAGATTCTGAGGGTAACGGCATGTGGAAAATAAAGTAACGCATTTATTTCTATTACCATGTGTTGCTCCGCTACGCCATGATCTTGTGTCACTATTCAGTGCTAGTAATATAGTAAGTATGGATGGTAATGGACCTAGGTTTTTTACCGGCACTAAGACATCGATGGTTTCATCTCTAAACATTGCCAGTAATAGATTAAGTATATATAGTAATATCCTAGGGTTTTTTTACCGACAGCAAGATATGAAGGTTTCATCCCTAATCATTGCCAGTAATTGATTAAGTGTAGATAGTAATGGACATAGGTTTTTTACCAGCACTAAGACATCGATGATTTCATCCCTAAACATTGCCGGTAATAAATTAAGTATATATAGTAATGGACCTATGTTTTTTACCGGCACTAAGACATCGATGGTTTCATCCCTAAATGTAGAAAAACCTAGCTTGCCAGGACATGTAGTAATGTATTGCTACGTGCTCACAAATTGGCAGTAGTAAAAAAATGAGTGTGGATGGTAACGAAAAAAATACGAACAAAAAAGATAAAGATGTTTCGATCTAGGCCGATGATGTGTAGTACTGGAATAATACATTTGCTTTTTTCGTTGAAAAATGGGCTCTTGATCGTACATGGTGCATGCAGTAATAGGTATCTTGAACTTACAGGCCGCATGCAGTAATTGGAGTATATTATTTTAAGGAAAATTGTACGTGATGGTAATCCCTTACTACTTCGTAAGGCCCATTGCCTGCTGCTATGATACTGATAGTAATATCGTTACTACATCCTACAGGCCCTTTTACGATGGTCATTTAGGAGAGCGGGGAGGGGTTGGTCGTAAGACGATACAGTACACCTTTACCCACAATCGCGCGCGCCCTTTCACCTGGTTAGCGGTCTGCCTGCTTAGCGCGCCAATTGGCTCAAAGTGGCCGGAGCGTAGGATAGACCACAGTGCGTGCAGGCACACTTTAGCAAGCCTATATATATATATATATATATATATATATATATATATATATATATATATATATATATTATATGGCACGAAAAAATATAAGTATCCTTCTGTTTAAATGTAGTTTGATAAGTTTATATAGCTAGAACTGTTTGTGACTCCCCAACTTTGCCTTTTCTTCAAGATATTCAGTATTTATGCACATTTATGAAGCAAAAAACAGAAGATACATGTGTGTGCTGAAAACTGATGTATCTAATGTATTAAAAAAGTCACTTCACTTATTTATTTATAGCAAGTTCATTGTTTCCTAGAGGGAAAAATATGCATAGTAAAAAAAATAGTAGAATGACCTTACTAGCCTTTTTTTCCAATGTTTGAAGAACGGCGATAGGAACTTAAATCACAAATCAAATATTTACACGCTAGGATTTTGTAATTCTTTCACTGTTATAATTGCAGTAATATTTGTACGTGACTAATATCTTGCCGCTATCACTACTTGCATCATGTCAATGCCATATGTGTTAACGGTTCATTTTGTTTTTATGTTTGTAGATTCATAAGAAAACCCGATTATAAGGGTGCGCGGAAAGTCTAGTGCAATGATGATGATGATGATGTTACTATCCATGATGAAGATGATGATGGATGTTTTCAATATTAGTTAAGCTATTGGATGATGTTAAGTTTTAGTTAAGTTATAGGGATGTTGATTGAGGCTTTCCGTTTAAGTTTTGCTGTCAAGAAAATATTTAAATTATGCATCACATTTGGATGATGTTCCTCCTGTAATATCCAGTATTGTAATCCAACAATTTTATTTGATATACAATTTCTTCCTCCCGTGAGTATATTCTTGTCTTCACTTGAAATACATAATTGTCACCATTATATGGAGTATTAACTAAATCGCCGGCAATAAATAAATATGAAAAATAATATTATTCACATTATATATGTACCAACGCTCGAAGCGTTGCACGTTGTTTGTTGCCAAGCAACGGGTTTTTGATTCCTGTTTATTAAGCACCAACATATATAAGGTTGAGTGATTCTGTTTTATGTGTTGCATTCTTGCAACGGTTCAATTTACCAACGGTGGTATAAGCGTTGCACTATGCTCTAGCAACACTGGATAAGGCAACGCATCCCGAACCGTTGGTAAACGGGCTAACAACGCATATATGAACTTGTAGATACGGATAGAAGCGTTGCTATAAGGGGGTCATGTTGTAGTGGTTGTTGCTTTCATATGTTTATTTTGATATGTTCCTAGAGAAAACTGTGTTGAAAGATGTTAGTAACAATGATGCGGATTGGATCCGTGATCTGAGGTTTATCCTCATTGGAGCGCCACATTGCTTCTCGCTGTCATCGTTGCTACAAGCAGGACTTTCTAGGCCTCGGCAACGACGGCAAGGGGAACGACAAGCAGGCCGTCGCTGCCGTGACGAGTCAGGATCATGGTCGTACTCTGTCATACTCCGTTGATCCTGCATGGTACATGGACACTGGAGCTACCAACCACCTCACCGGTGAGATCGGTAAGCTCTCTACTCAGGAGCCATATCGCGGTCATGATCAGGTGCACACCGCTAGTGGAGCAGGTATGCACATCTCCCATGTTGGTCAGGCTTCTCTCCTTGCACACAACTTTCGCACATTGCATCTATCTAATGTCCTTCGTGTTCCCTCTGCTACACGTAGTTTGTTGTCCATTCCTCAACTTACTCGTGATAATAATGTCCTTGCTGAGTTTCACCCTTTTCATTTCTTTATCAAGGATCGGGACACGAGGGCCGTTCTGCTTAGCGGTCGTCTTCGCCATGGCCTGTATGCACTTGATGCGCCGCGCTCATCTTCCACATCGGCTTCTCCTCAGGTGTTCAGTGGTGTCCGTGTGTCGCCTACACACTGGCATGCGCGCCTTGGTCACCCGGCGGCTCCCATAGTTCGACATGTTTTGCATCATCGTGATCTACCAGTTGTGTCCACTAAAACTGCTGAAACTATTTGTGATGCCTGTCAGCAGGGCAAGAGTCATCAGCTTGCGTTTTCAGAGTCTAGTCGTGTTGTGAAACACCCTCTTGAGCTTGTGTTTTCTGATGTATGTGGCCATGCCCAAACGTCTATTAGTGGTCACAATTATTATGTCAGTTTCATTGATGCTTACAACCATTTCACTTGGTTATATCTTATTAAGCGTAAGTCTGATGTGTTTGATGTCTTCATTCAGTTTCAAGCACACGTTGAGCGTCTTCTTAAGCAGAAAATCATCCATGTCCAATCAGACTGGGGGTGAATACCACAACCTCAACTCGTTTTTTAACAAGCTTGGGATTTCGCACCGCGTGTCATGCCCCCACACACATCAGCAGAATGGTGCTGCCGAGCGTAAGCATCGTCATCTTGTTGAAACTGGCTTAACCTTGCTAGCTCATGCATCTGTCCCGTTTCGGTTCTGGAGTGATGCTTTCTCTACAGCTTGTTTTCTTATAAACAGGCTTCCCTCGAGGCTCCTGAAAATGCAAACCCCGCTTGAGCTCCTGCTTAATGAGATTCCGGACTACACTTTCTTCAAAGTGTTTGGGTGTGCATGTTGGCCTCACCTCCGTCCATACAACAAGCGCAAGCTAGAGTTTAGGTCTAAGAAGTGTGTTTTTCTCAGGTACAGTTCTCTTCACAAAGGGTACAAGTGCTTACATGTTCCTACCAACCGCGTCTACATCTCTCGTGACGTTGTGTTTGACGAAAATGTATTTCCTTTTCGTGCCCTTACGACTGACCTTACCACTTCCACTTCCACACCACAAATGCTCGTGTCCACACCTACGCCTGATCAGTTTGTGGATGTTGCATATGCCCCTACGTTGCTCCCTAATCATGCTGCAGGTATTGGACGCGGTGCTCGGCTCGAGCTGCTTGATGAACAGGTCGCGGATGATTCTCCTGGTGGGGACGTGCATGCGCCATGCATGACGGGCGGCGCCCGCCAACCCGTTCTCCTGTCGCCTGAGGCGGCCACCCCGACTGCCTCTCGGGTGCCGGGTCCGTCTGGCTTCCTGCTGGACCCGCCCACACCAGCAGCCTCCTCTGGCTCGCGGGCCCTGCATGCACCAGCGGCTGCCTCGCCCGACGCGCGCGCCCCGTCCACACCAGCGGCCGTCTCGCCTGGCTCGCGGGCATCGCCAGCCCTGCGTGGCTCGCCCGGGCCACTGGCGGGTGCGTCTCCTGGGCCGGCTGCTGTTGCTGCTAGCCCGGCGGCCCCGTCGCCTGCTTCGGCCACTGATGAGCCCGACTCGCCGGACTCGGCTCCGGTCTCGTCCAAGTCCTCTGCTGCACCATCTTTGCCGGCAGATTCTGCTGTCACTCTTCGGCCGCGCACACGGAGCTAGGCCGGTGTTTTTCGCCCGAAGGAGTGGAAGGATGGCACGGTTGCGTGGCTTGCTGCGTGCATGGCTCACACTGCTGGTGATCCTACTGCAGAACCTCATCATTTTCAGGCTGCGTTGAGTATTCCTCATTGGCGTGCTGCAATGGAACAAGAGTTTCATGCCCTCCAACAGAATGATACTTGGCGTCTTGTTCCTCCAAAGTCTGGCGTCAACATCATTGATTCCAAGTGGGTTTTCAAAGTCAAGCGACATCGATGGCTCCATTGAACGTTACAAGGCACGGTTAGTCGCCAAGGGCTTCAAGCAGAGGTATGGTCTTGATTATGAAGACACGTTCACCCGATCATCAAGCCTACTACCATTCGGTTACTACTATCTCTTGCGGTTACTCGTGGATGGTTCCTTCGTCGACTTGATGTGCGTAACGCTTTTCTCCATGGCATTACGGAGGAGGAGGTTTATATGCGTCGGCCGCCTGGTTTTGTTGATCCGACACGACCTCACCATCTCTGCTGCTTGGTTAAGGCATCATATGGACTCAAACAGGCTCCTCGTGCATGGCATGCTCGCCTTGGATCTGTTCTTCGGGCTCTTGGGTTTACTCCCTCCATCGCCGATACGTCATCGCTTTCTCCTCCAAATACCGAGGTTATGATGTATGTCTTGGTTTACGTTGATGATATCATCCTTGTCAGTTCCTCGGCCGCTGCTGCTGATCGCCTTGTGATTGCTCTCCGTGATGATTTTGCTGTCAAGGATTTGGGTGCTCTTCACTTTTTCCTTGGTCTTGAGGTTTCGCGGTCCTCTGCTGGTTTGACTCTCACTCAGAAGAAGTACTCCTTGGACTTGTTGCGTCGTGCTGGAATGCTCAAATGCAAACCTGTTTCCACTCCGATGTCTGCTACTGATCGGTTGTCCGCTCTTGATGGTGACTCTCTCGTCGATGATGCTACCGAGTATCGCAGTATCGTTGGTGGTCTGCAATATCTCACTATTACCAGGCCTGATATCTCCTATGCGATTAACCGTGGTTCCGCTTTTCGCATGCACCCAGGACGTCTCACTGGTCAGCTGTGAAGCGTATTTTGCGCTATGTCAGTATTACTGCTGCCTATGGTCTGCATCTTCAGCCTGCACCGTCGTATGAGCTCTCGGCTTTCTCTGATGCCGACTGGGCTGGTAGTCCGGATGACAGGCGATCCACGGGGGGTTATGCGGTATTTCTGGGTCCTAACTTGATCGCCTGGAATGCTCGCAAGCAGGCAACTGTGTCTCGCAGTAGTACTGAGGCTGAATACAAAGCTGTTGCTGATGCAACTGCTGAGATCATATGGGTACAGTCTCTGTTGAGAGAGTTGCGTGTTCCTCAAGCTCATCCTCCGGTCCTGTGGTGTGACAACATTGGTGCTACATATCTTTCTTCTAATCCAGTGTTCGATGCGAGGACAAAACACATTGAGGTGGATTATCACTTTGTTCGGGAACGTGTTGCACAGAAGCTACTCTGTATCAAGTTCATCTCATCAAAGGATCAACTTGCTGACATCTTCACGAAGCCTCTACCACAACCACAGTTTGTAGGCTGTAGGCGCAATCTTAACTTGCTTTGTACTTCAGGACATAGTTAAGATTGAGGGAGGGTGTTAGACTGTATATACGTAGCCTCTGTATATCTGTATTGTAACATTGTATTGTACCCCTTGGGTACCTCTATATAATGAGATAGCCACACCCCGAGTTAGGGGTGTCGTGCAGTTCCCAAAATACATTGTTCTACATCCTCTACATCTGCCAATGTCCTCGAATCCTTGGCGTCCATGGGGATCCAGTATGTCCTCCTCATCGCGTCCGGCCATCATGCCCAAGACCTGCTACATGTGCCATAGAGCTCCTGAAATTTCAAAATCAATTAAAAACTGAACATATATGTGGATTCAACGAAAGATGTCTTCGCCAGGTCTACGAATAAGTGATCGAGGTCTTGGCTGTTTTGTACAAAGAACACAAAGTCCTGGTAAATGATTTACGATAATGTAGCATGACGTTCAGCTTGTTTGGGCAAGTGATGTTCAGTTTATTCAGTTTGAGCTTACCAAAAGGATCAACGTAATTCAAGACATGGGAACTCAACCAAGAATACATTGGTGCCTATCAATACGTCCCAATTGGATTTCGCCTTAAATCAGTGCAGGGGTGGCAGGGGAGCGCATGTGTGTGTACCTGTGCGTGGTTGTGATAATCGGTTCGGACGAAGTAGTGTCCTCCACTACAAGGATCTGGGTCTATTGCAACAAAAGCGTTCGTCGCAATAAGTTCCCAATTGTCGCAATAAGTACCTATTGCCACAACATGGTGTTCGTTGCCGGCCGTTGCGACTGGACACATGGTAATAGGTTATCGCAACAAAAAAATAATTGTGGCAAGAAAGTGTGTTATTGCAACAACCATGTGACAAGTTGCCACATTTGTTCCTGTGGCATCACGCACTTGATGCCACAATTTGGTTTCTTGACAATAGCTTAATGCAACGGGTAGCAAACCGGGCGAATTTGCTGTTTGTGGCGATAGGCATTTGTTGCAATAACCTATACCAACAACTCTTTTTCGTGGCGCTTGCTCTTCCGTGGCAATAGTTAACCGTGGCAATACCCTATGGCATCAACTCTTGTTTTTGTGGGTATAGTCCTTTCACCACGAACCCTATGTTCGTGGCAGTAATGTATGGCAACGACTCTCTAGCCGTTGTAATACTAAAATTGCAACATACTCATTTTGGTGGTGATAAATAGCTATCACAACGGACAGAATGTTTGCGGCGATAAGTTATTGCGACAATATGAAGTATTCTGTCGCAACAACCTGGTGCAATGAAACAAGTGGTTGTGGCGACTACATTTGGCCTTAACGCTACATTTTTAAATGGTGCCAACATGTTGCAACCAAAAGTAGGTTATGTAATAGCCCACTGCAGCCGTAAAAAAAATACAGGCACTCAATTACATGAGTCAAATAATGCATATATGATGTAGAATTGTAGATGCATAAAATATCAAAGTTTACATGGCCAATATCCATTAAATGAAACTGAAATATAATTTAGCACGCATTCAACATACTGAATGTGCCATACTAATTAAAAGCGAAGACTATATTGTCCATGGTCTAGAGTCCATTCCAGTTATTTTGATCCTGCAACAAAGAAATCAAAATTTTATTTAGCTCAAGTTACATGAAAATTGAAAATACTTAGTCAGGAAAATAAAGAAACAACACAATGACTAATTAGCAGTGTACTCACATAAACATCATGCTACTCTTTGTTAGTCCATGTTCCACTTCGTGTGGGTTAGTTCCCAAAGAGCAATACAATCTGGCTCTTCTCTGGTTTCGAAGTCTATGCAAATAGTATAACAATGAGATGCTTCAAACATGGAAGGATAGTTAGCATCAAAGCATACATATTGAGTTAGACTTGTAGCTTCTCAAAACTTATTTGTGAGTATGATTGTGATCCAATTCTATGTTTCATCTTCTGTTTTTTATGGTTATCGAAGTTCTGTTGGCTGATTTTCTATCCATTCATTCAAACAAAATACAACCAGTCAGACAAGCCATTTCATCATAGTACACAGTTCATAAACAGTGAGCTTAGAGATAACCTGAAAGTTTGAATCAGTGTCGAAGTACTCAATCATCCATTCCCACTCTTCTGGTTGTAAATTTTCCAGCACATTGTCCAATCTACTCGCATCGGTTTTTTATGCCTTGTAAGTGGAGCTTAGAGTTGATCGCCAGCCTCTATATCACTCTTTCGCAATTTTGAGAATTGTTTCTTCTGTTTCTGGTGTATCGTCCAAAACCCAACTGTCCTGTAATGCGTACAACAAATGGATAAAATTTAGTAGTCATCATCGATGGAAAAATGAGATTACACATGCGAAAAAAGTTGTACACACCATCATATCTACAGCAATGAGTAGATGGATGGTAGGGTGAATGTCCGATCACCTCCTCACTCCAATGAGTGGTGACTTTCTTTTCATCATGACTACCACGTCATCCTTGAATGAACGATAGTTCATTCCTACTGTATCACCCAAATTTTCAGAGAATGCAATATTAGCTTTGCAAATCCATTGGCAAAACGCTTCTTGCTTGATTTAAAACCTTTTAGAACACCTCGCCCTTTCTTCTTCTGTCCATCACTTTCTACAACCCAAACCGTACAAGAATTATTGCAATAATCAGTATTGCATTGTAAGAAACGAGGATGCAAATATAAACAAAAAAGTACCATTCTGCAGTTGTGCATGGCTGCGGCCAGCATGGGACGGCCATTCATCCGGTGCACACATGTCATTAGCAGACACGTGAGTGTCAGATTGTTCTTGAGTTCCTGTATAAGGTTTAACAGTTCTGAAGATTAAGAATTCCAGGATTTTCTTAATTATACCAAATATTAGAGATAGCTTAAATTACCTTTGCTGCTATGGCATAAATTGAAGTGAACATAAATATTTTACCAAGTTGTCGTTGTATTGTACTTGGTCGCCTACCAGCAGGATCTTGTGTTGAATTCATCATTGTGCCCTTCTGTAGGTAATATCATAATTTGAGTCAATTTCAGAAGAAACACAATACTTAAAGCAGGCATAACAAAGTGACTAGAATTTTTTTAATCAAGTCTATACTGAAGGTGTTGTAAGAAAAAAGAAGCTAGGCATAAATAAGTGACTAGAAAAATATCTACTCAAGTCTATACTAAAGTTGTTGTAAGCAAAAAGGAGCTAGGCTTAAAAGATTAAATCAAATCAAATTGTGTTATAGCATGCAGAACAGAAGTCTTTTAGCATAGCATACGTCTATAATTTTGATTTATAATTAAAAGCTAGGCTTTCTGTAATCTAAACCTATACTGAAGCTATGAAGCGTACACATGACACATCAATTAGAGCTCACCCTGATAAGGAAATCCCAGTACATACACATGCAGTAATCGAGCCTGAATGTGGTAAGCAAACTACTACCAAGGTTAAATAAGCTGAATGTGGCAATATGCTTCAGTATAGGCACATACGCTTATATGAAGTCTGGACAGTGGTTCTGGTATTAACTTGGTACTATTTTACATAGTCAATGTTAGCTTAAAACTGATTATAGTCAAACAATTGTCTAAACCTGCCTGTCTCTCTCTTTCACCTAAGCTGCACTAGTACTCTGTTCTTTTCCTCTGCTTTGTTTGTGCCTGATAGAAACTGAACAAGTTCCTATGCATCTGCGTCCGATGCCGGGAACAAAACGAGGGTCAGCGGCCATCAGTGAAAAGAAAACTTGGGACTATTTACACAAACGTTGGACACTCCAAAATACAAAAATACAGGAGTCCTGATCGTGGTCGCGTCCGCCGTGGATCGTGGCGAGGCCGTGGACGGCACCGACGACAAGCAGGTCGACCGTCTCCCAAAGACGGCGAGAGTGAGGAGTGCTGCACGGCGGCCGTCGGCGTGGTAGTTCTACGATGGAAAGGGGGCGCTACCATGGCCATCCGTCCACCGCCTCCTGCTGCCCCTCCTCCTCGTGTCCGCATGGCAGCCTCACCGCCTCCGCCTCCGCGTCCTCCTGACCGCCGCCGCCACCACCAATTTCTCTAGCCTCGCGCGCATCCGCCTCCAACGGAACCCCCTCCCGGTCTCCTTGCGGAAGTAGAAGAACTGCGATGGAAAGGGGGGCCGGGACGAGCGATACGGGTTCGAGATGGAAGTGCGGAAGCTGCTGGGGAAGAAGAACTGCGGCCGCAACTCTAGGTGCTGCGCTACACATCTATGCGGAGGAGATTTGGGAGAAAGGAATAACCTGAGACGGTGTACGTTCGATGGACTCCGGTGTGATCCGCAGTGTCGCCGCCGTCCTGACGCCCTGAGAACGGAGTAACCAGAACGAGAGATCTCAGATCCAATCTCGACGATTTGATTAAGAGAAATAATCAGGAGTATTTGTGAGGGGTGTTTAGCGGGGAGGTTAAGAAGTTGTGGCGCCAGACACTACCAAATTATTTGTTGAAAAATACAAAAAAATTGGAGGGAGACTCTAGGATTTAGCGGGAATGTAAAAATTACATCCATAAAACAGAGTTCAAGCTTAATTATTTGTTTAGAAAGTGATTTTTTAGGAACATTTAGAATAATGAAATAAATTGAAAAAATATTTCGAATCAATATGAAATATATCTGCTGCTGAAAGTAATATTACTAAAATTTGTTTGTAAAAGGTTATTTTGCTGAGTGACCGAGATAGATGCCCTCCTTGTTGGCAATCGTACATGACATTTATGATGACGGGGAGAGTATGCAGTCGACACAAGAACAACAACCGAGGCTCCGAGGCGGCAAGGGTAATGGAGGTGGTGTGCCCTACACTCATTGACAGAAACATCATATCATCCTCGCTTTAAAACTATTATATGTTATACTCTTGCTTTGAAACATATGTAGATATGTGATGATGAGATGGTCGATCTATGTCGGTCCCGATCTCACGGTTCGATCTTAAGATGGGGTGATAAGACGGGAGATGACGAAGAACACGAAGGACGCAACGGAAAACCGTCCTTCTTATCGGTTGGTCCGTCGATCCAGAATGGAATCCAAAGAAGTCCTGATGGCCATGCGTGCAAATACATACACCAAGAACATATGTAGATCATCATGTTAATCATACAACCAAAATCAAATGCCACCACATATATTCGACATTTTTCATCTAGCAAACCCTAGCTAACCATAACCGGGCGCTCTTAGGCTACCAACTCACCGGGCTTCTAGTGCAAGGATGACGCCGATCCAATATAATCCAATCCAAGGAAGACCCAACAGCATGGACTTGGATGGAGATCCATTTGTAGAGCGGTAATGCTACATCAACGAATTTTTTAGGGGTTTCACGGACTGGTTGACGTGGACCACTAGTATTAAGGATTGGGGAAGGAAGGGCCCACACCCCCGAAAATCAAGGGCGTAGAGGTTAGCTAGAAGGATGCCTCAGAAAACGCCTCAGAATCGTCTGGCGTCTAGCATTTTCCTTTATAGAGAAAGAGGCCATGTACGTCTAGTTCGTCTACATAAACCATTCTTGAATTGAATTTCCGCACTCATCAGAAGGTCATGATAGAGAATACACTCCAGTCCTGCAAACAGTTTGGGAAACGGTCAGAATTCTATAAACTCGGAACTCTGTCACCCGGGCCTTTAAATACTAGGCTGAATATACTACCACTCTAAATTAGCCCATAAGCAAATCTAGCCATACTTTTGCTTTCCAGTTCGACCATGCGTCTGCCAACCTCCATTGCGATTTCGCCGAATCGCTAGGTCTCAAGCGGATTCTATTTGACGCTACATCAAGAAGCCGCGACATCGCTCAAGGCGTCCAGTCCCGACACCCAGTTTGGGCCAACACGCGGTCGAGCTTCACTATTTCTACCTTTTTTCTATTTCAGTTTATTTTTTTCTTTTTTATTTTCTATTTATGTTTATTTGCATTTTTCCTTTTTTCCTTTTCCTTTTTCCATATTTCTGTTTTATGGTATGATAAAAAAGTTCAATGTGTAAAAAAATGTCAATTGTGTATTACAAATATGTTCATCTTATATTAAGAAAATGTTCATGGTATATCGAAAAAAGCTCAACATGTATTATAAGAATCTTCATTGTATATTAAAAACTTTTTCAACGAAATACTACAAATGTTAATTATGTATTTGATTTTGATTCACCATATCTTACACAAAATGTTAAATGTGTATTTGCGAATTGGTCAACGTATATTACAAAAAAATTCGATACATATTAGAAAGTTATTCAACATTATTGGAATCGGTCGAACAAGCTGGAATCCGTACCCAATACTACATATACGTTTCCTTCCTTATCTAATCATAAATGTTTTTTTAGGTGAACTCATCATTAACTGCTACATAAGGGTATTACCTCCAGCCGAAACTGTCAAGCAAACATGAAAAAAAGAGTTTTGATAAGTCACGTCTCACATGGATGATGGCTTTCAAAATCGATGAACTTTTTTCCAAAACCGATGAACTTTTTTTCAAAAATTATGGACTTTTTAAGAATTGATGTTTTTTTTTCAAATCAATAAACTTTTGTCAAACATGTGAGCTTTTTTTCAAACTCGATGAAATTTTTTCAAATACGATGAACTTTTTCAAAACCGATGATTTTTTTCAAAATCGATGAAATTTTTTTCAAATTTGATGAACTTTTTCAAAAAATGACGAACTTTTTTCAAATATGATGAACTCTGTCAAAACCAATGGACTTTTTCAAAATCGATGAAGTTTTTTTCAAATTTGATGAACTTTTCCCAAAATTGATGAACTTTTTATCAAGCAATATGATTTTTTCCAGTTTTGTGAACATTTCTTTGAAAATCCGTGAATTGTTTTACAAAATGGATGAACTTTTTAAAAAGTGGATTCCTTTTCAAATTTACGTTTTCTTTATTTAAAAAATGTCATGCGACAGAAATAATTGTCATAGAGTCTGTTTTCGGAATAAACAGACCAAAGTCATGGAGGTGCAGTGGTACTGTGCGCAAGTTCCTCACGGTGGCATGTGGGTTCGATTCCCAGTTCTTGCTTGTTTTTCTTTATGCTCTGTTTTTTTAGAATAGATGTGTGCAACGCTGGGCCGGCCAACTGTAGCTCACCTTCGGGCGTGTAACCTCGTCGCTTTCACTTGGGCAGGCCCATGATTCGGCTTCGCTCTGTTTTCTTCATTGCGGGACCCTGTTTGGGGAACTTTCTGGAAAGTTCCTAGTCGGTTTTAGAAACATTCTAGAAGGTTCCATGAATTTTTTGTTCTGTTTTCTTTTCTAATCGGGGTTTATTCTTTTCTTGATTTCTTTCTTCTTTCTCCTTTTCTTATTCTTTTTTTCTGCTTATTTCTTTCTATTTATTTTTTATTTTCTTTTCTTTTTGCGGTTTCTTTTCTTTCTTCTCCTTTTTTGCCATTTCTTTTCTCTATTTTCCTTTTTTAGTACATAAAAGGCCACCGTAGTAAAAAATATGGTCACCGTTTATTTAAGAAAATAATCACCTGATATTATGAAAAAGTTTGCCATGCATTATAAAAATATCCATCGTGTATTACAAAAACATTCATCGTATATTAAGAAATTGTTTACCTTGTATTTGAAACTTGTTTTTCGTATATTAAGAAATTGTTCAACATATACAGCAACATATTCATTGTGTATTTCGAAAAATTGTTCAGCCTATATCACGAAAATGTTCAATATGTTTTGAAAAATATTTCGGCGTATACTACAAAAAATTTCAATGTATATTTAAAAATTGTTCATCCTATATAAATAGTTGTTCATGTTTTTCAATTTTTAAAATATATGCTATTACGACCAATACATTTTTTGTTGCAATAGGTAGCCAATATTTTGCAACAATATTTGTATCTAACGCTACGTCTCACAGACGTCGCAATATCTTTCCAAATATTACCACGAATAGATATTTTTGTTGAAATACCTTGTCTCTATTACAACAAGATGACTGTCTCGCGCAACGTAATTTGTTTGTTGCAATATCGCTACCATGTTGCAACGACTTTGTAGTTTATTGCAATACGACGCCTCTATTTCAACAAAAATGAGTATTTATCGCGACTAGGCTCAGTTGTGGCAATATTGCATCCTATTACCACAACTAGAGAATATGTGGTAATATTGTGTTCTATTGCAACAAAAGATAGTTGTAGCAATAAATTTTGTTGCAATAGACCGGAGTCCTTGTAGTGCTTGCCGGCGTTGCGGAGGAGGGCCTGGGTGGAGGAGTTGTGTTCCGTGGATAGCACACGCTCGGCCCTCAGGACAGCGCCCAGCCGGACCATCTTGCGACGACACAGGGAGACAGGGAGCGGCTGCACGACGGAAACATTTTGGAGGCCAGCAACACATTGGAAATCATCAAGAGTTGGCCTGCAGTGTTGGAGCATATAGTCAATGTTCTCAAGATTTTGCAGATTCAACTTCTGAAGCAAAATCATACAAAATTGAATCATTCTACACATTATGAACATTCAGAAGCAGATAACAAACGTATCATGCGTCTATTCACTGCTGCTAAAATTGTATCTAACCATTAGTTGAGTAAGTCACCAGAGAAGTTGTTATGTATATTGAACATGTACTCAACCACTCATGAAAAATCTTCTATACAAAATTAATCAGGCGAGAGCATGCCCATGCCACTGAATTCTTACGCGACCTGGAGGTTGCTGTTGGCCACAGGCTGAACTTGTGAAGGGCATCTCTAGCAATTAGCAACGACATGGCATACTTTTTGGGGGAGGAGAGGAATCCTGACACAAACCTGATCCGATGACCGGAGCCGCCGTCGGACCAGCAGCAGGTAGCCGCGCAGTCCCTATTCTCCTTTCTCTTCTCTCCATCTCACCTCATCTCCCTCCCTTGTATCTTCTTCCAAGAAGACCGAGTCGCCACAGCCATGGAGCACCGCCGCCGCCGGCCTCCACTACGAACCGTCAGGATGGATCCCGACCTCCGCCACTTCCCCACCGTTCCCCGCCTCCCGGAACTCTGCCGCTGTCGTCCTGCTACCGATCGGATCGGGGATCGGGAGTGCCGCCGCGGCCGGCCTCCACTACGAACCACCGGTATGGATCCCGACCTCCGCCACCTCCCCGCCGTTCCCCGCCTCCCCGATCTCTGCCGCCGTCGTCCTGCTCAAAAACCGTTTTTTATTCACTCACCGAGGACTGCGGGTTAAATCCCTAAAACCACAGGGTTTTATTTATAAATTTTTGAGTATTCCTCATTGGCGTGCTGCAATGGAACAAGAGTTTCATGCCCTCCAACAGAATGATACTTGGCGTCTTGTTCCTCCAAAGTCTGGCGTCAACATCATTGATTCCAAGTGGGTTTTCAAAGTCAAGCGACATGCTGATGGCTCCATTGAACGTTACAAGGCACGGTTAGTCGCCAAGGGCTTCAAGCAGAGGTATGGTCTTGATTATGAAGACACGTTCAGTCCAGTCATCAAGCCTACTACCATTCGGTTACTACTATCTCTTGCGGTTACTCGTGGATGGTTCCTTCGTCAGCTTGATGTGCAGAACGCTTTTCTCCATGGCATTACGGAGGAGGAGGTTTATATGTCGCCACCGCCGGTTTTGTTGATCCGACACGACCTCACCATCTCTCGCTGCTTGGTTAAGGCAATCATATGGACTCAAACAGGCTCCTCGTGCATGGCATGCTCGCCTTGGATCTGTTCTTCGGGCTCTTGGGTTTACTCCCTCCACTGCTGATACGTCACTGTTTCTCCTCCAGCGCCCTGAGGTTACGAGGTATGTCTTGGTTTATGTTGATGATATCATCCTTGTCAGTTCCTCGGCCGCTGATGCTGATCGCCTTGTGATTGCTCTCCGTGATGATTTTGCTGTCAAGGATTTGGGTGCTCTTCACTTTTTCCTTGGTCTTGAGGTTTCGCGGTCCTCTGCTGGTTTGACTCTCACTCAGAAGAAGTACTCCTTGGACTTGTTGCGTCGTGCTGGAATGCTCAAATGCAAACCTGTTTCCACTCTGATGTCTGCTACTGATCGGTTGTCTGCTCTTGATGGTGACTCTCTCTCGTCTGATGATGCTACTGAGTATCGCAGTACCGTTGGCTGCAATATCTCACTACTACCAGGCCTGATATCTCCTATGCAGTTAACCGTGTCTGTCAGTTTTCGCATGCACCCAGGACGTCTCACTGGTCAGCTGTGAAGCGTATTTTGCGCTATGTCAGTATTATTGCTGCCTATGGTCTGCATCTTAAGCCTGCACCGTCGTATGAGCTCTCGGCTTTCTCTGATGCCGACTGGGCTGGTAGTCCGGATGACAGGCGATCCACGGGGGTTTATGCGGTATTTCTGGGTCCTAACTTGATCGCCTAGAATGCTCGCAAGCAGGCAACTGTGTCTCGCAGTAGTACTGAGGCTGAATACAAAGCTGTTGCTGATGCAACTGCTGAGATCATATGGGTACAGTCTCTGTTGAGAGAGTTGCGTGTTCCTCAAGCTCGTCCTCCGGTCCTGTGGTGTGACAACATTGGTGCTACATATCTTTCTTCTAATCCAGTGTTCCATGCGAGGACAAAACACATTGAGGTGGATTATCACTTTGTTCGGGAACGTGTTGCATGAAGCTACTCAGATCAAGTTCATCTCATCAAAGGATCAACTTGCTGACATCTTCACGAAGCCTCTACCACAACCACAGTTTGTAGGCTGTAGGCGCAATCTTAACTTGCTTTGTACTTCAGGACATAGTTAAGATTGAGGGAGGGTGTTAAACTGTATATACGTAGCCTCTGTATATCTGTATTGTAACATTGTATTGTACCCCTTGGGTAGCTCTATATAATGAGATAGCCACACCCCAAGTTAGGGGTGTCGTGCAGTTCCCAAAATACATTGTTCTACAACCTCTACATCTGCCAATGTCCTCGAATCCTTGGCGTCCATGGGGATCCAGTATGTCCTCCTCATCGCGTCCGTCCATCATGCCCAAGACCTGCTACATGTGCCATAGAGCTCCTGAAATTTCAAAATCAATTAAAAAACTGAACATATATGTGGATTCAACGAAAGATGTCTTCGCTTGTGGTCTACGAATAAGTGATCGAGGTCTTGGCTGTTTTGTACAAAGAACACAAAGTCCTGGTAAATGATTTACGATAATGTAGCATGATGTTCAGTTTATTCAGTTTGAGCTTACCAAAAGGATCAACGTAATTCAAGACATGGGAACTCAACCAAGAATACATTGGTGCCTATCAATACGTCCCAACTGGATTTCGCCTTAAATCAGTGCAGGGGTGGCAGGGGAGCGCATGTGTGTGTACCTGTGCGTGGTTGTGATAATCGGTTCGGACGAAGTAGTGTCCTCGCCGGCGTTGCGGAGGAGGGCCTGGGTGGAGGAGCTGTGTTCCGTGGATAGCACACGCTCGGCCCTCAGGACAGCGCCCAGCCGGACCATCTTGCGACGACACAGGGAGACAGGGAGCGGCTGCACGACGGAAAAAATTTGGAGGCCAGCAACACATTGGAAATCATCAAGAGTTGGCCTGCAGTGTTGGAGCATATAGTCAATGTTCTCAAGATTTTGCAGATTCAACTTCTGAAGCAAAATCATACAAAATTGAATCATTCTACACATTATGAACATTCAGAAGCAGATAACAAACGTATCATGCGTCTATTCACTGCTGCTAAAATTGTATCTAACCATTAGTTGAGTAAGTCACCAGAGAAGTTGTTATGTATATTGAACATGTACTCAACCACTCATGAAAAATCTTCTATACAAAATTAATCAGGCGAGAGCATGCCCATGCCACTGAATTCTTACGCGACCTGGAGGTTGCTGTTGGCCACGGGCTGAACTTGTGAAGGGCATCTCTAGCAATTAGCAACGACATGGCATACTTTTTTGGGGGGAGGAGAGGAATCCTGACACAAACCTGATCCGATGACCGGAGCCGCTGGCCGGACCAGCAGCAGGTAGCCGCGCAGTCCCTATTCTCCTTTCTCTTCTCTCCATCTCACCTCATCTCCCTCCCTTGTATCTTCTTCCAAGAAGACCGAGTCGCCACAGCCATGGAGCACCGCCGCCGCCGGCCTCCACTACGAACCGTCAGGATGGATCCCGACCTCCGCCACTTCCCCACCGTTCCCCGCCTCCCGGAACTCTGCCGCTGTCGTCCTGCTACCGATCGGATCGGGGATCGGGAGTCTTGCTGACCGGCCTCCACTACGAACCACCGGTATGGATCCCGACCTCCGCCACCTCCCCGCCGTTCCCCGCCTCCCCGATCTCTGCCGCCGTCGTCCTGCTCAAAAACCGTTTTTTATTCACTCACCAAGGACTGCGGGTTAAATCCCTAAAACCACAGGGTTTTATTTATAAATTTTTGAACGAAACGTTTTCCTCACTTAAGTAAGGATGGCGGGTTGAATTCTTAAAAGTAGAAGGACTTTCTGCAAAAATGACGACTACCGGAAACAGCCGCTGGTTTATTAGTATATATAGGTAGAGATATACAATTTTTTTCTTCATTTTACTGAATTTTTGGGTCGACCCACAGCCCGTACGGGCGTCTTTGGTTACCTCGAAACATCCATGCAGGCTCTGGTTGGGGGTGTGCAAATCTGGCCCGCTTGGAGAAACAGGCCTGCACGATCGTCAAAGCGCTCAGCATGTCCCTGGAGGTACGCTCAAACCAACAGTTTCCAGCAAGGTAGGCTTGTCGCGGGCAGGGGAATGGGAATGCGACTCCGATGTCATACAAGCACAAGAAATTGGGTCACCGCCCACCAATTGCCACACCCTATTTACCCCCATTGGCTCCATGAACAGAGTACGAAAGCGGTTCACTTCAAGAGCAGTTTGACAGGCATGCATCTCTCTCAAAAAGACCCTGAAGTGTGCAACGGTGAATATGCATCATCAGGGATCCTATGCTTCCTATTGTGCAGGGCCATGGTCATACACAATATAATGGTCAGAAGAAACGCAAACCACCACAGAAAATAGACATCATAAGTTTACGCCATACCGCAAAGTCTCGATGCTTTGAGCTTGCAGCGCCTTCTTTTGTTTGTCCTCCTGCGAACAATTAGACCGGCATCAGCACTGATACAGACACTACTGAATTCCATTTTATTCCTCTGTTATCCTGCTGCACCTAATGAACTGATAGATAAAATTGTATCAATCGCCTTGACAGGACATCGCACGGGGAAGATTGCGGCATTCGCGAGCCAATCGCCGAGGGCGGTGTGCGTGCTCTCAGCGATGGGATCTTTCTCCAGGGCCGTCCTCCACCATCCGGCAATCATCCTCCGTCCTACAACAACCCTGCCATTTACGAGGTTGACTTGTATGTAACCATCCATGATGTGAATTTGTTTGTAGGGGCTGTATGAAATCCTGAGTTTATCGGGCTCTTACAATATGAATGATGGCCAGCAAAATCAAACTGACAGGATCAGGGTCACGCTCTGCAACCCGGAGAGGCATGTCACTGAAGGTGTTCTTGGTGGAGCATTGGTAGCTGTCAGTACTGTGCAGGTAACAACAGTCTACCAGATCAATCCATCCGTTAATATTCAGAATATAGAACAAAGCTCCTGTTTCTACCTTTTTTTGTTCCTAAACAGATAACAGTATCATATACGAGCTCATCTTCATCCCCGCCTCCTGATAACAGTATCATCTTCATCCCCGACTCAGGGGATCTCGCGCCGCCGCCTCCTAGTCCGCCGCCTACAATCCTGTCTCGCCGCCATCAGAGGCTAACCGCCAGAAAAGCCTGCACGGATACCTAGGACGATGGCGGCCATCGGAAGCTTTTTCCTATCCCAACGGTCCTGGATCTGTTGCATGGCTGCATGGATCTCCAGCGGCCTTGTACGCAGCACTTGATCTGCGGCACAACTCGGCGACCGGCGGCTGCATGTATCTCTGACCGCCCTGCATGCTGTACTTGATCTACTACACGACTTGGTGTCCGGTGGCTGCACGTATCTCCTGCGGCCATAGGAGCACCACCTCGATCTGCCGCACGGCTCAACCACCGGCGGCTGCACGTCTCTCCGGCGGCATTGCATGCAGGACTTGATCTGCTGCACGGCTTGGCGGCGAGCGGTTGCGATCTCATGCGGCCATGTGAGCAGCACTCTGACGCCGGCGGATCTCGTGTTCCCGGCCTAGATATGTTCCCCTCCGATGGCAGTCCTAGTACAAATGCCCGTGCGTTGCAACGGGTGAAAAAAATAAAATATGCAATTGCATACCTTTACACAACACTTCTTATACCCAATTTTGACAAACATCAGAAATAAAGTTACACTGACTATCGTATTTTGGGCCATGTAACTTGGACCTGAATAAGACATCATAGTAGTTTGTCTGGACCTACTTCAGCTTGGCACTTTTATCTAATGAAAAAGTTGTGGTTCATGGAATACATCCTAGATGAACATGATTTTTTTCTATTTATTTTTAAAAGGCATTTTTCTGTAAATTTGGAGAATATTTTTTGGATATTTTTTTGAAAAATAGAATCATTTTTTTGGATACGTACATTATCTGGTTGGGAAATTGCGCGATATTTTTGTGTTCTTATATTTGATTTGCAGATGCACTGATTTTTTAAATATGAAATTACGCATGAGTAAAATCAGCAGGCTGTTGGCGTAATTGTCCTGTCATTGGAGAGTCAAGATCTAGATCAAAATTACATCGTCATATTTTTGTCTAGCCGAAGATAGATCAAGTATACTCGCTACTACCACACACCAACATAGAGCAGCAGTGCATCACTTCAGTTAGAGAGGCGAGATGAGCAGTGCAACACTTCAACTAAACAGGTGAGATGAAGTGTTCTAAGTGCAGAATTGACATATTATTTTATACAATTCACATGAGCGATAGATCTAGCACCAACATAGGTGGATCTATAATCATTCTTGTATCAAATATATAAACTTACTATGCAATGTGGACAGTAAAACCAAAATGAACCAACGTTGGTAATTTCAACCAGCACATTCAAGACCACTCTACTCCACAGCTTATTGTTAAAGAGTACATATCTAGATTTTATGAAAGCTAAAAACTCATGTAATTTACAACCAACAATATCTAATTGGCCCTACTGGGTTACATCTAATGAATTATGAGGCACGCTTTCCTTAGCTTATCTAAAACTACCATCATGAGCTGCCATCCAATAGAGTTGAGAGAAAATGGAAGTTAGCACCAAGTACATCAATCTTGAAAACAGAATAAAGTTTTCAGAGTAGCTTACAAAGTAGATTTGCACAAATATATGGATATTTTACATATAAGTTTTATACTTGAGCCTATGCCAAGAGACCAATTGCGCTAAATACTTTCTCAAATCAATTTTAATTGCTAGTTTAATCATCTGTAAACCCTGGTTGTAAATCACTGTAAAACAAACATAGCTCAATCATAATTTGCACAAAGAAAAAAAGAACCAGCAACAAAGTAGGTCTAGGCGACGGCTAATGGTCTTTCGGCAAAAAGCCGGTGGAGGCAACATTTTGTGTAACAACAACAAAAATTTGAAGTTAAAACTCCAACAATTACCTTGTTCATACAATATTCCAGATTTTGCAAAGATGAAATCAACATGGAGTTCAATGGAACATGGAGCAGTTATAACAATACAGTAAATAGTGGAGTGACAGATAATCTTGAAAAGCTAACTATAGGATGCATAAGCTACTCGATGGGCCCATAGTGGAGTGATCTGGATGTTTCTTCCAAGATTATTTTGTCGGCAAGAGCAGATCAAGGCTTTAATTACTTGCTAGCAGCTAGCCGCACAAACTAAAGATTCAGGCATACAGATCAAAGAAGCGCTTGTTTACCCAATTGCCAAGAGTAGATCAAGGCCTCAAGTAATTGCTAGCATTAAGTTAAGTTGGGGCTTGCTACAGCTAGCTCCACCAACTACTGATTCAGAACGAAGAGGTGCTTGCTTCAGCCTATGCCAACAGAAGCGTTGCTTACTTGCTTGCATCAATTCAAAATGCTACTTGTTGCAGCTACTTTTACAAACGAAATGAGATGGCAAAATAATATAAAGTTTCATCCTATAATTATAAGTGAACTCTGGTTGTAAATCAAAGATAGCTACTATAGGACATGATCCACGCTTTCAACAATTCAAGTACGCTCTAGCAATTTTCTAGCTACAGAGTTGAATCCCCACCTTTGTGAAAAAAAATCATTTCTTATAAAACCCATTTTATTACATAAAAAGTAACAATCTCAGCTCTGGTTCCTACTCTAAATCATTTTAATTACAAAGGTGAATACGACGACGACTTATTCCTACTCTTGAAATTTCTCCAAAATCACGTCCTAAATGTACTGAACTGGAAGAGCAAGTACTCAAATCGAACAAACAGAGACATATATTCCTCAAAATAGAAATTTGAGGTGCTTCGCATTAATCCATGTAGAAAAAGAGCAACAATTTAACAACCATATGAAGGCCCCGCCCATAACTTGCTTAGGCTACTGTATAGTCTGCATTGTTCCAGAGGCCATGATCCACCCACAACAGAATGCCTGACCTTTCTTGCCCCAAAACCAGACAGAATATTATGCACAGAATTATCCAAATTGCTACTAAAAGCTACCAGCCAATAGCAAGAAGAACATAAAAAAGTAAGTAATGATGGTCGATGGTAGATAGGAACAATGCAGCAGTCCTGCATTACTATTACAGACCCTCAAAGTATAAGTCTTCAATGAAGAGTATAATCACCTGCAGCACAACTATACATATAGATGTGACCAATCTTCATGCCCGCCATGTGGAACTTCTTTAATTGGAGTCGGAGCTGCTCCCACAAATCTTCACAAAGCTCTTCAAAATGTTCACATGTTATGGTGCCCCTGTAAAAGAAATAGCATGCAAGTAAACATGTAGAACCTGCACATTTTTTCTGGTCATGATTTAAGATTACATTTTCACTATATAATGAGAAGGGAGAGCTGGAAGCATGAGATGGGCAAGAAGATCAACCATAACATAGCAAAGCAGGATTGTGGCAAATATAAAAAAAGAAAAGCTAAGAAGCCAACATGAATTAGTCTTGCAAGCTCCACACAATCATGAATACGCAAAGAAGATATCGTATAATATGGGTCACAAAACTCAAGATAGTGTGAGCATGGGCACAAAATCACCTCACAAGAAGAATTTCTGTAACTCATGATTTCTATCATATTTTTATCATAGTCATGATGCTTTCTGAAGCAACCAAGCTAGGTGCATGAGTAACAGAGATAATCAGTACCTCAGAGAATATTAGTACTTCAGAGCCATGTGCCTTTAACTTGGGAAGACATTTATCTAACAGAACCATCTTTTCCTGTGAAAGGGAAGTAATTTTCCTCATCTCAAAGAAAAGAACCATTTTTTTCCTGTAGAAAGCATCAAGCCTTGAGGAGGCACACCAAGGACGATGCCCTTGAGCTGCTTCAGGACTCCAAGGAGATCGCTAATACTGCAGTCCGCACCAGGGTAGGGGAGGGCCGATGCCGGTGGAATCGTTTGGACGCACGACGGACACAAAAATTTACAAGTCACGTAGTTTTATATATTTTTACTCACTAATGGATTTAGTGAATCATGATAATGTACTCAAAGACTAAAACTGAATTCTATACACCAAATATAATTTTCAGGATATTCTGGTTTATTTAAACTGTGTGCCGCAATCATCTCCGTCCTCATTGCCTCCTCTACATCTGCCAGTGTCCTCGAATCCTTGGCGTCCATGGGGATCCAGTATGTCCTCCTCATCGCGTCCGGCCATCATGCCCAACACCTGCTACATGTGACATAGAGCTCCTGAAATTTCAAAATCAATTAAAAAACTGAACATATATGTGGATTCAACGAAAGATGTCTTCGCTTGTGGTCTACGAATAAGTGATCGAGGTCTTGGCTGTTTTGTACAAAGAACACAAAGTCCTGGTAAATGATTTACGATAATGTAGCATGACGTTCAGCTTGTTTGGGCAAGTGATGTTCAGTTTATTCAGTTTGAGCTTACCAAAAGGATCAACGTAATTCAAGACATGGAAACTCAACCAAGAATACATTGGTGCCTATCAATACGTCCCAATTGGATTTCGCCTTAAATCATTGCAGGGGTGGCAGGGGAGCGCATGTGTGTGTACCTGTGCGTGGTTGTGATAATCGGTTCGGACGAAGTAGTGTCCTCGCCGGTGTTGCGGAGGAGGGCCTGGGTGGAGGAGCTGTGTTCCGTGGATAGCACACGCTCGGCCCTCAGGACAGCGCCCATCCGGACCATCTTGCGACGACACAGGGAGACAGGGAGCGGCTGCACGACGGAAATTTTTTGGAGGCCAGCAACACATTGGAAATCATCAAGAGTTGGCCTGCAGTGTTGGAGCATATAGTCAATGTTCTCAAGATTTTGCAGATTCAACTTCTGAAGCAAAATCATACAAAATTGAATCATTCTACACATTATGAACATTCAGAAGCAGATAACAAATGTATCATGCGTCTATTCACTGCTGCTAAAATTGTATCTAACCATTAGTTGAGTAAGTCACCAGAGAAGTTGTTATGTATATTGAACATGTACTCAAGCACTCGTGAAAAATCTTCTATACAAAATTAATCAGGCAAGAGCACACTAGTAGAAAAATACCTATTAGTCCCGGTTCATAAGGGCCTTTAGTCCCGGTTCATGAACCGGGACTAATGGATCGTTACTAATACCTCCTCCCTTTAGTCCCGGTTCTAACACGAACCGGGACAGATGGTCCTCCACGTGGCCGGTGCGCCGAGCCCGGGCAGGGGGGCCTTTGGTTCCGGTTGCTAGCACCAACCGGGACCAATAGTCATCCACGCGTCAGCATTTCTGTGGCTGGGGTTTTTGTTTTTTTGAAAGGGGGGGTTGGGGGTTTTGGGGGGTTAATTTAGGTGTTTCATATATTGTGTTAGCTAGCTAATTAATAGAGAGAAGTGTCCTCTCTTTTGTCCGTGCTTGGTCGACGCTACGTACTATACATACGTATAGAGAGGACTAGCTGGACACGCTAGCTAGCTAGTAAGCAAACGAAGGAAACAGAAGATCGTCATGAACATATATGCATACAGAGGAAAGTGATGATATCGACCACCTCTCCTTCTCCGAGAGATTGGTCGAACAACAAGTTCTCGTATATCTATCCGACACTACCGGCTAAATATATACAATAATTATCTTTTACAAAAATAATCTCCTAACATACGGACGCGTGGTCCACATAGTATTCTCCGTCTTCAGCGATCACGTGGTCAAGAAAGAATACCGTCAATTCCTCTTGAATTGCTCGCATGCGATCTGGTGCTAGTAGTTCATCCCGCATCCGAAACATCTAATTTTAAGAAGGGGGTCAATACATATATATATGAATGAATGAAACTCAACACAAATGATGGTAATAAAATAAAATTGTGAATATTGTTATTTATGCACTTCATATTGTTTGTCGAGTAGCCCGCTCACAGGTCGTGGTGGCGGATGGACTCGCAAATGTAGTATCCACAGAAATCATTCCCTTGTTCCTGCCACAACCACTTTACAAGAAATAGAGGTCAATCAAACTGATAATTAGCAAGCATGTTAAATGGTATTGATGAAACTAGCGCTTGAATCACTAGGAGATGCGTGGAATATGCTACTATAGTACTTACTTTTGGGTGTCTAAATTGCAACTTCTCGGCAGTCCCGGAGCTTTTTTGGTGAATTTTCTCCAAACCCTGCCATACAAAGAAAACAATTACTTGATATCAGAAATGAACAAAGTTGCTGATATGGTGGATAATGATCGATTTAACTTACTTCTCGAGCATTTCAGTCATGTCCGCATACTCCTTGGGATCTTTTCATCTCGAGTCTAAGACAGTTACTACTCCTGCTCAAGCTTAATCTCTAGGAGAATATAGTGGTACCTGCGCATGCATGCATAACTCATCAATATTACATTACTATAACCTGGACTAATAAGGAAAACCGAATATGCCACAAGACAGTAACACTCACTTGAAGTTGTAAGGAAAGAGTATTATATCCTTGTGTTCATTTATTACCAACGATTGTAGCAAGTTGGCCTCGGTATTTTCGGCATGAAATTCAACCTCAGTTGCATATATGAGATTTGTGTTAATGAACCCAATGGAACCCACTTGTTTTTTCTTCAATTCGGCGATCTTCAATCTGCATAATATAGTGAGGATATTATAAATACATGCAATGAAAGAGCTGAGTTATATAGAGAGACTTAATGACAGAAGTAGTACTACTTACGAGGCAGTAGCAGGTGACCGTTGCTTTATCGAGGGCCAATTGATTGAAAAACTGATAGAACTCCTCAAATGGAATAGGCAACAGTTCAATTCCAACGAGGTCATGCTCCTTTTTAACTCTCACATACAAAGTACTCCCCTCCTCAGACTCTCTGCAGGTTTTCATGTACCAATCATGCAATCTTCGCATCATCGTTGATAGAGAGCTTTCATCTTTGACGAGAGGCTTCCAGACTCGTATCTTTGTATATGCACCTCCAATAAATCATAATGTACATCGTCGGGCAGGTAATCTTCAGGATTGCCATAACCGGGCACCATCCTCGGATCGACGATGTCGCTAGCAGGCACCTTGAGTGGGGGGCATGATTGCTTCGCTTGTTCGCCGAGCTGGGCAATTTGTTTCCCAGCTCGTCGTTCTTTCATTCTTTGATCACTTTTAGTACGTCCCGACCTCTCCGCTTCGGCAAATGCCTTTCCAATAATGCGCTCATAGTTGGTTCTCGGCGGAGACTTTGCCGGTTTCCTCAGGGCAGCCAGAGTGCGCTTCGCTTTCACCGGATCTACCTTCTCCTCCGGAGGTGGACGTCTCTTTGCTTTCAACCCTGCAAACCAGTCATCCACTTCGGTCTGCGCGATCTTCGCTTTCCTCCTCGGTCCTCTCAGACGGTAACTTCTCCGGAGTCTTCAGAGAAGGACCGTATCTATATTTCCTCCCGCCTTTGGCTGTACTGCTAGACGCCGGCAGAGCAGACGGAGCGGATGTCTTCTTTTTTGCTTGCTTACGAGGCGGAGGAGAAGGACTACGACGCGCCGGAGCAGCCTGAGCGGCGGCGGGTCTCTTCCGCCCTTGCTGACGAGGCGGAGAAGGAGGAGGCTGGCTGCTCGGGCGCCGGGCCAAGGCGGAGAAGGAGGCGGAGTGCCGCCACGCTGCTGGAGAAGGAGGCGGAGTGCCGCCACGCGTGCCCTGATCGCCACTCACGGAGGAGGAGGCGGTGGAGGAGGCGTAGTGCCCTGACTCACGGGAGGAGGAGGAGGAGGCGGAGGCGCCCAGTTCGAGAAGGTTGATGAGCTCCTTCCGCCATAGGCATGGAGTCTTGAGCAGAACCCAGCCTAGTCTCCCCTTCACCGGTAGGGTGGTCAAGCGGGAGGTCCTCAAATCCTCCGTTATTTCATCCACCATCACCTTAGCATATCCTTCTGGAATCAGCCGGCAGTGATAAGTTGTGCCGGGTCCACTAGGATAAACTTGGCCAACAGCCGCCTTGACCTTCAAAGTCATCCATCGCGCCATAATGTGGCAACTTTGAGACTCCGTGATACCATCCACGGGATAGCCGGCAGGAGCCGTCAAAACATGCTCAGGCTGAAGCAGCTCGGTGGAAGCCACGCTGCTTCTCCACTGAGATGGCGGGGTAGCTTGGGGGGAAGCTTCGGCAGGTCGTTTGCTGCGATCTGCTGCTTCTCATTCCTCTTCTCGTTCCTCTATCCCCATTACCCTTTCGTGCAGCGCCTGCAGTTGGTCCTGCTCCAGTTTCTTCCTCCTCTCGTGGGTTTTGTAACCCCCTGCATCCGGAAAACCAACCTTCCACGAAAGGGAGCCTAGCGTGCCTCAGATCCGTCTGTGGTGCTCAGATTCCCAAGGGCCATTGTGAGCTCGTCCTTCTCCCCTGTTTGGAAGGAACGTCCCTCGCTCATTGCTGCATCGATATAGTGTCGAAGCTTCCTGAGTGGTATTTGCAGTTGCTCGTCCGTCCCATCGACACTTTCCTGTTACAGGTCCAAGGTTCCGCCAGCCCGAAGAACCAAGTCCGCAACGGTCTGCCAAGACATTGTCTCTCGGTTCGATCCTTTTTCAAGCAGATCATGCTCAGCCTTGGACCACTTAGGCGGGCTTTGAGGTAGCCACCGACCCGCAGGCGATGGTGAAGCTTCTTCTTCGCAGCATTTTGCTTGTTTGTCGCCGACATCTTCTTACTCTTTTCCGATGTCTTGTGGGCCACAAATGCGGGCCGATGATCTTTGATCTTCTCATATTTGCCGATGAATTCTGGTGTCTTATCTTTCTTGACAAACTGGTTCAGCTCTTTCCTCCACCTCCTCATTAGGGTTGCCATCTTCTTAAGGGCACAAGACTTGATTAATTGCTCTTTAACTGGATTCTCCGGATCCTCCTCCGGGCGGTAGGGTGAAATTTGCCTTCAGCTCGGTTCAAAGATCTTCTTTCGCATATCATTGACATAAGACACCTCGTGGTCTTCCTCCTTAGGCTTATACCATTAATGGATGCTGATCGATCTTGTCCCTAACAAGAAACCCGCACCGAGCAGAAAATGCCTTCCTTGTCCGCATGGGTTCAATCGGTTCGCCGTCAGCGCGATTTCTATGATCTCAAACTTTTCATCCGAGCTCAACTTTTCTTCGGCCTCGCCTCCTTACCGGAAGTTGTGCTCGATCCGGAGGGCTAGAAATTATAAGGAAGAAAGACGAGAGTAATTAATATGTGTACATATACCAAAACAATGGATGCATCAATTAACTAGTCAGCACGGGCTTAACTAATATATATATACCTGGCCGGACTCGGTTCGGTCACCGGAGACGGTCTCCTTCTGCTTGTACCTCCATTGTGTCACCGGAGCCATCATGAACATAGTCCTCTTCTTGTACCGGCATTAATGGGTCGAAGCCATCATGAACATAGCCCTCTTCTTCACCCAGTCCGCTGTCGTTGAGAAATGACGCAACTTCATCACTTCCTTGTGCGATTATGTGGCCCAACATCGCTTCGCTTTCTTCGCCTCGGGAGTGCTCCATAGTTTACGCAAATATTTACAACATGTCAATTATTATTCTAACATGGTACAGATGGATATATATATATATATATATATATATATATATATATATATATATATATATATATATATATATATATATATATATATTATAGTGGCAAACGAGAACTAGCTAGCTAATCACAATAAGGAATCATGTTAGTTTGGGTGGCCTCGAGAGAGTTAATTTGTTGGGTAGGGGCGCGTGGGAGGGGGGTAGGAGACCAACATCGTTTTCTCTTTAGGGTTTGGGTGTCCCCGAGAGTTTTGGTCGAGCGAGAGGGCCGAGAGGGGGGTGTTGCCGTTGTATAAGTTATCACGGTCGAGAGGGGGTATATATATCGACCGCCCCTCATGTCGAAGTTATCTCGAGGGGGTTATATCAACAACGACGCGACATACATATACATGGGAAAATAATGTTATCGGGGAGGGGGTATCGGTACCCCCCCCCCCTCGTGTTGAAGTTTCTTCTTTCTCCTCTATTCCTTTCTTCTTCTACTACTCTTCTTTTTCTTCTTCTCGCGAGAAAGGAAAATAAGGAAAAGGAAGAAAAGAGGAAGAAGAAAAAAAAAGAAGAAAAAAGAGGAGAAGAAGAAAGGAATAGAGGAGAAGAAGAAAAATAGAAAATTTCTATTTTTCTTCTTCTCCTCTATTTCTTTCTTCTTCTCCTCTTCTTTTTTCCTCTTCTTATTTATTTCTCCTCTTCTTCCCCTCCTCTTCTTCTCATTTCTTCCTCTTCTTATCTTCCTTTTTCCTCTCATTCTTTTAGTATTGCTTTTTTTTTTAAATGTTCAAATAGAAAATTTCGAAAAAAAACAAAGGTTTTGCCTAATGCATTGTTCATATGAATATACAAACATTTGCATATTCTACAATAATTAATATCACCAAAAAAATCTATGAACAGAAAAAAAACCTAACTTTTCTAAAAATCTATCTTTTGCATATATAAAAACATTAATACACATATGAACAAAAATACATATATGAACAAAACATGCTCTGAACAATTTTTGAACATCTACATACACATATATAGCCACATACATACACATATACATTATATATATATATATATATATATATATATATATATATATATATATGAACAAAAAACTAATTAAACTAATAAAAATGAAAAAACCAGAGCCGGTGCGGCGCGGCGGCTCACAGCGACGGTGGGGGCGGCGAGATGACGATGGCGACGGTGGGGGCGGCGAGGGCGCCGGCGCGCGGGGGCGGGACGGGGCAGGGGCTCGGGCGGCGGCTGGGCGGACGGGCTGGTTGGGAGGCCAGCGACGAGGACGGGCGCTGGCTCGGTGAGGCGACGGCTTGGCGGCGGGCGACGACGGCGAGGTGGAGCAGCCTGGCGGCGTCGAGGAGGGTCGGCGTCGTCGGGAGCAACTGGCGATGAGATTCTGAAATTTTGCAAAGTGTTTGCTTATATAGCAAAGGCATTGGTCCCGGTTCGTGAAACCAACCTGGACTAATGCACCCTTTAGTCCTGGTTGGTGCCTCCAACCGGGACCAAAGGCCTCCTTTTCGGCAGCCCAACGGGCGGGAAGCGGTGGCCTTTGGTACCGGTTGGTGCGAAGAACCCGTACCAATGCCCCCCCTTTAGTCCCGGGTGGTGCCACCAACCGGGACCAAAGGCCCTCAGGCTGCCTGCCACATCGCTAAAGTTTAGTCCCGCCGCTAGTTGAGAGGGGCGTGCAGTGGTTTATAAGCCCCACCGCCGCACTCCATCTCGAGCTCCTCTCCACCGCAGCTTTCGGGCCTACTTGCTATGCTTTGCTCGGTGGGCCTTCTGTTTCATCAAGGGCCTGAATCCTAACCCATAGTAGGGTTTCTAGTCGTATTCAGGCCGTGGGGGCCCAGTAGGAGGCATTTTTTTTCTTTTTTTTACTTATTTTTGCTATTTTATTTTTTGTCCAGTTTTTTGTTTTGTTTTCTGCATTATTTATTTTCTTTTGTTTTTTGCTTTATTTTTTAATTCTTTTTGCTTTTAGTTTTACGAAAATTATAAACTTTCTGTTAGTGCCATTAGTTTTCAGTAGGAGGCATTTTTTTTGTTTTGTTTTCTGCATTATTTATTTTCTTTTGTTTTTTGCTTTATTTTTTAATTCTTTTTTGCTTTTAGTCTTACAAAAATTATAAACTTTCTGTTAGTGCCATTAGTTTTCAGTAGGAGGCATTTTTTTTTGTTTTCTTTACTTATTTTTGCTATTTTATTTTTTTCCCAGTTTTTTGTTTTGTTTTCTGCATTATTTTTTTTTGTTTTTTGCTTTATTTTTTAATTCTTTTTGCTTTTAGTTTTACGAAAATTATAAACTTTCTGTTAGTGCCATTAGTTTTCAGTAGGAGGCATTTTTTTTGTTTTGTTTACTTATTTTTGCTATTTTATTTTTTTTCCATTTTTTTGTTTTGTTTTCTGCATTATTTATTTTCTTTTGTTTTTTGCTTTATTTTTTAACTCTTTTTGCTTTTATTTTTACGAAAATTATAAACTTTCTGTTAGTGCCATTAGTTTTTAAATTTGAAAACACTTTTTTTGTTTTTTGCTTTATTTATTTTATTTTGTTTCTACTTACAACAAAATACTTATTGTTGATATTTTTAATTATTACGAGGGCCGAACCATAAGACATTAAAGCATTTTAAATTAACTCTGAAAAAGTTGAAAGTTGGCATGGTATCATAAATTGACCCACATAGCATGTGCGTGTACAAAACGGACAATGGTATCATACTCGTCAGTTACAAATTTGGCATGGTATCATCATAATAGTTGCGGGAGAAAGTCTTTACTTTTTCTTCGTTCGTGTCATTTGCTTATTACGCCGTAACCATGGATAATCTTCATCGTTTATCAGGATGCTGGGGTCAGCCTTGACATTAAAGGGTGGAATTTCATGAAACTTTTCATAATCTTCAGACATGTCTGTCTTGTCCTCCACTCCCACGATGTCCCTTTTTCGTGAAAGAACTATGTGGCGCTTTGGCTCATCGTCTGATGTATTCGCTTCCTTATCTTTTCTCTTTCTCGGTCTGGTAGACATGTCCTTCACATAGATAACCTGTGCCACATCATTGGCTAGGACGAACGGTTCGTCGGTGTACGCAAGATTTTTCAGATCCACTGTTGTCATTCCAGACAGGGTCTACCTGCACCCGCCTCCTGACAGATTGACCAATTTGCACTTAAACAAATGGACCTTAAAATCGTGTCCGTAGTCAAGTTCCCATATGTCCACTATGTAACCATAATATGTGTCCTTTCCCCTCTCGGTTGTTGCATCAAAGCGGACACCGCTGTTTTGGTTGGTGCTCTTTTGATCTTGGTCAATCGTGTAAAATGTATTCCCATTTATCTCGTATCCTTTCCAAATCAATACAGTCAAAGATGGTCCCCTGGACAACAAGTACAACTCATCACAAACAGTGTTGTCACCTCTGATACGTGCTTCCAACCAACTGCTGAAAGTCCTGATGTGTTCACATGTAATCCGCCGTCGTGACCGCTTCCGGTGTTTGGAGCGCAGACTGTTCTTGTATTCATCGACATACGGGGTCACCAAGGTAGAGTTCTGTAGAACTGTGTAGTGTGCTTGAGACCAAGAATATCTGTCCCTGCATATAATTGAGTCCCTAACAAGCATGCCTTTTCCAGTAAGTCTCCCCTCATACCGCGATTTAGGGAGACCTACCTTCTTAAGGCCAGGAATGAAGTCAACACAAAACCCGATGACATCCTCTGTTTGATGGCCCATGGAGATGCTTCCTTCCGCCTAGCGCGATTCTGAGACATATTTCTTTAGGACTCCCATGAACCTCTCAAAGAGGTACATATTGTGTAGAAATACGGGGCCTAGAATGACAATCTCGTCAACTAGATGAACTAGGACGTGCGTCATGATATTGAAGAAGGATGGTGAGAACACCAGCTCGAAACTGACAAGACATTGCACCACATCAGTCCTTAGCCTTGGTATGATTTCTGGATCGATCACCTTCTGAGAGATTGCATTGAGGAATGCACATAGCTTCACAATGGCTAATCGGACGTTTTTCGGTAGAAGCCCCCTCAATGCAACCGGAAGCAGTTGCGTCATAATCACGTGGCAGTCATGAGACTTTAGGTTCTGGAACTTTTTGTCTGGCATATTTATTATTCCCTTTATATTCGACGAGAAGCCAGTCGGGACCTTCATACTGAGCAGGCATTCAAAGAAGATTTCTTTCTCTTCTTTCGTAAGAGCGTAGCTGGCAGGACCTTCATACTACTTCGGAGGCATGCCCTCTTTTTCGTGCGAGCGTTGCAGGTCCTCCCGTGCCTCAGGTGTATCTTTTATCTTCCCATACACCCGCAAGAAGCCTAGCAGGTTCACGCAAAGGTTCTTCGTCACGTGCATCACGTTGATCGAAGAGCGGACCTCTAGGTCTTTCGAGCAGGGTAGGTCCCAAAATATAGATTTCTTCTTCCACATGGGTGCGTGATTCTCAGCGTCATTCGGAACAGCTAGTCCGCCGGGACCCTTTTCAAAGATTACGTGTAAATCATTGACCATAGCAAGTACGTGATCACCGGTACGCATGGCGGGCTTCTTCCGGTGATCTGCCTCGCTTTTGAAATGCTTGCCTTTCTTTCGACATTGATGGTTGGTCGGAAGAAATCGACGATGGCCCAGGTACACATTCTTCCCGCAGCTTGCCAGGTATATACTATCGGTGTCAAGTAAACAGTGCGTGCATGCGTGGTATCCCTTGTTTGTCTGTCCTGAAAGGTTACTGAGAGCGGGCCAATCATTGATGGTCACGAACAGCAACGCCTTTAGGTTAAATTCCTCCTGTTTGTGCTCATCCCACGTCGCATACACCGCTTCCATTCCACAGCTGTAAAAGTTCTTCAACTAATGGCCTTAGGTACACATCAATGTCGTTGCCGGGTTGCTTAGGGCCTTGGATGAGAACTGGCATCATAATGAACTTCCGCTTCATGCACATCCAAGGAGGAAGGTTATAAATACATAGAGTCACGGGCCAGGTGCTGTGATTGCTGCTCTGCTCCCCGAAAGGATTAATGCCATCCGCGCTTAAAGCAAACCATACGTTCCTTGGGTCACGTGCAAACTCAGCCCAGTACTTTCTCTCGATTTTTCTCCATCATGCGACCCGTCACGGGTGCTCTCAACTTCCCATCTTTCTTACGGTCCTCACTGTGCCATCGCATCAACTTGGCATGCTCTTCGCTTCTAACAGACGTTTCAACCGTGGTATTATAGGAGCATACCACATCACCTTCAGAGGAACCCTCTTCCGGGGGCTCGCCACAACATCACCAGGGTCATCTCGTCTGATCTTATACCGTAATGCACGGCACACCGGGCATGCGTTCAGATCCTTGTACGCACCGCGGTAGAGGATTCAGTCATTAGGGCATGCATGTATCTTCTGCACCTCCAATCCTAGAGGGCATACGACCTTCTTTGCTGCGTATGTACTGTCGGGCAATTCGTTATCCTTTGGAAGCTTCTTCTTCAATATTTTCAGTAGCTTCTCAAATCCTTTGTCAGGCACATCATTCTCTGCCTTCCACTGCAGCAATTCCAGTACGGTACCGAGCTTTGTGTTGCCATCTTCACAATTGGGGTACAACCCTTTTTTATGGTCCTCTAACATGCGATCGAACTTCAGCTTCTCCTTTTGACTTTCGTGATTATGCGTCCTTGCATCGACAATGACCCGACGGAGATCATCATCATCGGGCACATCGTCTGGTTCCTCTTGATCTTCAGCAACTTCGCCCTTTGCAGCATCATCGTGGACATCGTCTGGTTCCTCTTCATGTTCAGTAGCATCACCGTATTCAGGGGCACATAGTTGTCATCGTACTCTTCTTCTTCGCCGTCTTCCATCATAACCCCTATTTCTCCGTGCCTCGTCCAAACATTATAGTGTGGCATGAAACCCTTGTAAAACAGGTGGGTGTGGAGGATTTTCCGGTCAGAGTAAGACTTCGTATTCCCACATATAGGGCATGGACAACACATAAAACCATTCTGCTTGTTTGCCTCAGCCACTTCAAGAAAATCATGCACGCCCTTAATGTACTCGGAGGTGTGTCTTAAACCGTACATCCATTGCCGGTTCATCTGCGTGCATTATATATAATTAAGTGTGTCAAAAATCATTACAGAACATCACGAATAGATAATTAAGTGACCAAATTAATAGAAGTTCATCATCACATTAAAACCAAAGTACATACATAGTTCTCATCTAACAACATAAAGCTCTGCAGAGCATCTAAATTAATTAAACCATACACTGAAACTATGTAAAACATTTCAATGCGAAAACAAATGCGATCATAATCGCAACCAATGTAACAACTGATCCAACGGCATAATGATACCAAGCCTCGGTATGAATGGCATATTTTCTAATGTTTCTAATCTTCAAGCGCATTGCATCCATCTTGATCTTGTGATCATTGACGACATCCGCAACATGCAACTCCAATATCATGTTCTCCTCCTTAATTTTTCTAATTTTTTCCTTCAACAAATTGTTTTCTTCTTCAACTAAATTTAACCTCTCGACAATAGGGCCGGTTGGAATTTCCGGTTCAACAACCTCCTAGATAAATAAAATCTATGTCACGTTGGTCGGCATAATTGTCATAAACAATAAATGAACCACTAGTTATGAAAAGATAATACATATATATATACCACATCCGAATCATAAACAGGACGAGGGCCGACGGGGGCGGATACCAAAACAATCGCACTATATAAGATGCAATAATAAAAGTAAGAAAATTATACAAGTATCTATATAAACATACAAGTAAGAATATTTTTCCTTTCAGAAAGAAGATAAGAACAAGAGGCTCACCACGGTGGTGCCGGCGACGAGATCGGCGCGGGCGATCGACGGTGGTGAAGACGGGGACGGGACGTGACGGGCCGCTAAACCTAGACAAATATTAAGGAAAATGGAGCTTGGAGGTCGAGCTTGGAGAGGAGAAAGCTTAAGTAGTGTGGCTCGGGCATTCCATCGAACACCTCGCGTGCATAGGAGGTGAGCTAGAGCACCACCAAACTCTCCCCTCGCCGGCCACGAAAAACATAGCACTGGGAGTGCTCTGCTCGCGGGCGAGGGGTATATATAGGCAACTAATTGGTCCCGGTTGGTGACTTGAACCGGGACTAAAGGGCCGCCTTTGGTCCCTGTTCAAGCCACCAACCGACCAATGGTGGTGGGCCAGAGCGAGGCCCATTGGTCCCTGGGTTCGTCCCACCAACGGGACCAAAAGGTCCGGACGAACCGGGACCAATGGCCACGTGGCCCGGCCGCCGGGCTCAACAACCGGGTCCAATGCCCCCATTGGTCCCGGTTCTGGATTGAATCGGGACTAATGGGCTGGACCGGCCTGGACCATTGGCCCCTTTTCTACTAGTGGCATGCCCATGCCACTGAATTCTTACGCGACCTGGAGGTTGCTTTTGGCCACGGGCTGAACTTGTGAAGGGCATCTCTAGCAATTAGCAACGACATGTCATACTTTTTTGCGGGGAGGAGAGGAATCCTGACACAAACCTGATCCGATGACCGGAGCCGCCGTCAGACCAGCAGCAGGTAGCCGCGCAGTCCCTATTCTCCTTTCTCTTCTCTCCATCTCACCTCGTCTCCCTCCCTTTATCTTCTTCCCAGAAGACCAGGTCGCCACAGCCATGGTTGCTTAGGGCCTCCACTACGAACCGTCGGGATGGATCCCAACCTCCGCCACTACCCCACCGTTCCCCGCCTCCCGGAACTCTGCCGCTGTCGTCCTGCTACCGATCGGATCGGGGATCGGGAGCACCGCCGCGGCCGGCTTCCACTACGAACCGCCGGTATGGATCCCGACCTCCGCCACCTCCCCGCCGTTCCCCGCCTCCCGGATCTCTGCCGCCGTCATCCTGCTCCCAATCGGGATCAGGAGCGCCACCGCACCAGCCCAGAAACCGTTTTTTATTCACTCTCCGAGGACCGCGGGGTAAATCCCTAAAACCACAGGGTTTTATTTATAAATTTCTGAACGAAACGTTTTTCTCACTTAAGTAAGGATGCCGGGTTGAATTCTTAAAAGTAGAAAGACTTTTCTGCAAAAATGACGACGACGTACTACCAGAAACAGCCGCTGGTTTATTAGTAGGTAGAGATATACAATTTTTTTCTTTCATTTTACTGAATTTTTGGGTCGACCCACAGCCCGTACGGGCGTCTTTGGTTACCTCGAAACATCCATGCAGGCTCTGGTTGGGGGTGTGCAAATCTGGCCCGCTTGGAGAAACAGGCCTGCACGATCGTCAAAGCGCTCAGCATGTCCCTGGAGGTACGCTCAAACCAACAGTTTCCAGCAAGGTAGGCTTGTCGCGGGCAGGGGAATGGGAATGCGACTCCGATGTCATACAAGCACAAGAAACTGGGTCACCGCCCACCAATTGCCACACCCTATTTACCCCCATTGGCTCCATGAACAGAGTACGAAAGCGGTTCACTTCAAGAGCAGTTTGACAGGCATGCATCTCTCTCCAAAAGACCCTGAAGTGTGCAACGGTGAATATGCATCATCAGGGATCCTATGCTTCCTATTGTGCAGGGCCATGGTCATACACAATATAATGGTCAGAAGAAACACAAACCACCACAGAAAATAGACATCATAAGTTTACGCCATACCGCAAAGTCTCGATGCTTTGAGCTTGCAGCGCCTTCTTTTGTTTGTCCTCCTGCGAACAATTAGACCGGCATCAACACTGATACAGACACTACTGAATTCCATTTTATTCCTCTGTTATCCTGCTGCACCTAATGAACTGATAGATAAAATTGTATCAATCGCCTTGACAGGACATCGCACCGGGAAGATTGCGGCATTCACGAGCCAATCGCCGAGGGCGGTGTGCGTGCTCTCAGCGATGGGATCTTTCTCCAGGGCCGTCCTCCACCACCCGGCAATCATCCTCCGTCCTACAACAACCCTGCCATTTACGAGGTTGACTTGTATGTAACCATCCATGATGTGAATTTGTTTGTAGGGGTTGTATGAAATCCTGAGTTTATCAGGCTCTTACAATATGATTGATGGCCAGCAAAATCAAACTGACAGGATCAGGGTCACGCTCTGCAACCCGGAGAGGCATGTCACTGAAGGTGTTCTTGGTGGAGCATTGGTAGCTGTCAGTACTGTCAGTACTGTGCAGGTAACAACAGTCTACCAGATCAATCCATCCGTTAATATTCAGAATAAAGAACAAAGCTCCTGTTTCTACCTTTTTTTGTTCCTAAACAGATAACAGTATCATATACGAGCTCATCTTCATCCCCGCCTCCTGACAAAAACGAACCCGCGTCGCCCGCGGCGACTCAGGGGATCTCGCGCCGCCGCCTCCTAGTCCGCCGCCTACAATCCTGTCTCGCCGCCATCAGAGGCTAACCACCATAAAAGCCTGCGCGGATACCTAGGACGATGGCGGCCATCGGAAGCTTTTTCCTATCCTAACGGTCCTCGATCTGTTGCATGGCTGCATGGATCTCCAGCGGCCTTGTACGCAGCACTTGATCTGCGGCACAACTCGGCGACCGGCGGCTGCATGTATCTCTGACTGCCCTGCATGCTGTACTTGATCTACTACACGACTTGGTGTCCGGTGGCTGCACGTATCTCCTGCGGCCATAAGAGCACCACCTCGATCTGCCGCACGGCTCAACCACCGGCGGCTGCACGTCTCTCCGGCGGCATTGCATGCAGGACTTGATCTGCTGCACGGCTTGGCGGCGAGCGGTTGCAATCTCATGCGGCCATGTGATCAGCACTCCGACGGTGGCGGATCTCGTGTTCCGGGCCTAGATATGTTCCCCTCCGATGGCAGTCCTAGGGTCCTTCTAGTGCAACATGGTGTTCTGCTTGATGCCGAACGTCATTGATCTGGCCGTTGATGATTTTCTGAAAGCTCCGCTAGAGATTTTTCATTGGGTGCTTGACGCATGTAGATTGCTGGATCGGATCGGATTCGGTCGTGTGCGCCCTATTTTCAGCACGTGTGGCTTCAGGAGGGTGTCATGCAAACCTTCGTTGTCTGTTGCTATTATGGGACATGTCGGTATTTTGATTTTCATGATGAAGACAGCGGAGGAGAATGTCATGATAGCTGAGGTTTGAGACCTAGTTATGGAGGATCGAGTCTTCGAGGCGATGGGGAATTTGCTTGGTGATTCGTAACTCGTAGCAGCGGCATCAACAAGTGAGGGCGGCAGCACAGGAGGAGTATAAAGTCTTAGCTTTCAGGGTGTAAACCCAAGGTTCGGCCTTAATTTGTTGCGCAATGGCCTTGTTAAAAGCATTGTTTTGGGAGCGCATATTTTTTCAGGGTGAAAACCTAAAATGTACGATCGGGCGATGATGGCGCTTTGTGCGCTGTTTCCTTTTTGGATGCATCGCTTTTGGAGAATTTGGACTTCGGGTATGTCTTGGTGGTGGTTCTTGCTGATGTTACAAGGAATTGATCACTTTAGCGGGATCTTTCATTTCTTTTTATTCTTTTTATTTTTGGGTTGTGTACATTCGTAATGTCTTAGGACATTTTGTTGTTACAGAGATTGGGTGTAATAGGTATCTTCGTGATATTAATATATTCTCTATTAAAAAAACAGTGTCATATACTCTCTCTTCCTCCCATAATATAAGAGCACTCTTATACTATGGGACAGAGGGAGTAGAACACAAAGGTTTGTAATTTTGTTTGGCATGTGCAGGTGGTGCTAGGGAATTCTGTGCAAGGAGGGTCCAAATCAAAGTCCAAGAAAGCCGGGAAACCGCCGGCCTGGTTTTCGGTTCTCCGGACTCGCTCACCGGCGCTGGGCCCGACGTGGCATCACCCAGCTCAGGAAATAACCAAAACCTAACATCGCCGCCCTCCATTATGATGACGGGATGGTGGCCTAGCTCTGGGATAGTTGACACGAGAAGTTCCAACATTGATACCAACTCTTCTAGAGGATAGCTCATATTTGTCGACACTTACATCTCCCGACAGATTTTTCTGTTTCCAGAAGTACCGGATGTATACTTTGAAATAGCCGACTTGGTTTTTCATATCACTAGGTGAATGCCCGTGCGTTGCTACGGGAGCCGAAAATTTTCATGCTTATATTGGCATACCAACTTGTGTCATCTGTCCATCTTACCTTCATCGAGTCCAATATTCGAAGGCGCTTAGGCATATCTTCCTCAGACGCCCAGGTTTTTGAATGAAAATGCGGGACCATTCTATTTCACTGTGAATGAAAGAATGGCAGATGAATTATTACAAGGTTTATGTGTTCTTTTGAACTGGAACTACATTTCATTAATGGGCAAGCTAAGCGGAATCGCTGGCTACAAGGCCCTTCACAAATAATGGAACATCCTCCTCCCAGGCAATGCTACACTGCGATAGCAGCATCATCCACGGAGCCACCTTATTACAACTTCTTGGACATAAACCTCATTGGCTGAAAAATCATACTTCTTGACGAGGAGTTGGGCGTCAAATTCTATCTCCACCCACTGGATCCCCAAGTTTGTTGTCGCACATATGCCATTTAAAAATGTTTTTTTTCTAACATGCAATAGCTTCAGTTTGCAAAGTATCTGTAGCTTCAGTTTTTTTATCGGAAATGTTAACGCCCACACGTGTGGGCGTTTGCACAACGCCCACACACGTTCACCATCACTCATTTTGCCACGTATAAATAGATGACATCAGCAGATTTTTTTTTGGTTTTCGGCTTAAAAATGTTGTATCTCCTAAATAAAAAAGCAAACTAAAAATCCGTTTTCACCATTAAATCCGTCTCGACGAGATCTTAAAACTAAACCCCATGTTGATATGTTTTGACGAATTTTTTTTGCCAGAAGTTGCCATGATGTTTACACTGCAGTTGTCATAGGGCTTAAACTAAAGTTGCCATGTGGCAATTTTAGTTTGTAGATCATGGCAATTTTAGTATTTTGATGATGGCAACTCTAGTACTTTGACCATGAAAATTATTTTTTGTATTAACCAGGGCAATTTTACGTGCATGTATCATGGCAATTTTAGTTTATGGTTCATGGCAAGTCTAGTTTCTTAATTCCCCGTTTTATAAATGTCAAAATTTACTTTTAAATGTAGAAGAAAATAGCTGAAACATATCATGGCAACTTCAGTGTAAACATCATGGCAATTTATATGCAATAGACATGGCAACTTTTAATCTAAAAAACATTTCATCAAAACATATCAACATGGGATCAACATTTTAAAAACTGAAAATCCAAAAAGATTCCTACATGCATGAATGCGATGAAGTGGTAATCTGTTTACATTAGAGACGTGTGGTGCGTCTCCCTTCCTGCCACACGTGTGGCAGTTAGTGCGACCCTTTTTTTTGCTAACATGCAATAGCTTCAGTTTGCAAAGCATCAGCTGCCTTTTGAATCCGTCTGACTCATAGTCCCCCTGAACACCCGTAATTACAAAGCCCTAGCCTCAGGAGTTTTTAGTTGAGTCAAAAGACCCATCCCTGTTTCTCTTTAGCACGTTGGCTGAAGGCGGTTTTTTTCACTCATGTGCACTCTTATGAACCATAGACACAATCTCATCTATTTTTAGGATGCTTTACCCTTCATTTTCTTGTTCCTTATCTTCCACCACGTCCATAGGAGAACTATGATCTTGATCATTGGCTCATGTCCATGTGCAGAACAGAGTGCCAGATATCTAGTTCCCAAAGGCAAAAGAAAAAGTGATATAGCTTCCGCCCGAGTGAGAATTCACATTTGGGCAGGGCGATTACTACAAACTTTCAGTCTATTCTTCCTGCAAGAAGAATATGCAAGGCAATATATATGTTGCTCGTTATGTCAGATGAAAATTTCTTCCCAGATTTAAGGAACTCTTTATGGAGATAATAGCTGAAAATTTCTTCCCAGCTTGAAGACAATATTCATGTAAGCAAATAAGTAGAACTTTGTAACACTTTCAAGTGAGTTATAACCACGTCTCCTTTTAGCACTCTCAGGTGTCTAAAGCCTTGTTTCTATCTAAAACGGCATGTTTTGCTAAAAAGTATTGTTCTTCAAACTTTACTTTGTCATACATCTAGCCTATCCCAATTCGAATCTACATCCATCCACGATTTTGCATGCCTATAATTATACAAACGCCAAGCCAGCAGACCATGTGTCTCTAGTGTGTTTCGAGGCTTGTGACATGCAATACCCAGATTGCTTAGATAACCAGCTACCTGAATAATTTTGACTAACAAAATGAAGTACCTACACCAGATTATCGGAAACACTTCACCATCTTTAAGCATTGATATTCTGACCAAAGGCACTACACAAAAACTCTTCCAGCTTGATGATATCAGTCGAATTTCTCTTTAGTCGAATAAGGGCTATTGATGGGAACCGACATTTGACTCCCCCCTCTCTTCTCGTCCATGATCAAGGCCGCTTCGCTGGGCGTCGCCGCGCTTTCCTCCGTCCCCGCACGTCCCCCTCCTCCTCCTCCTCCCGCCGCCGTCGCTGGCGCCCGCCTCGGGCCTGGCCCGGGCGGCGTTGGTGGCGGCGGCCCCCAGCCCTTCCCCTTCTAGGGTTTCTTCGGCGCGGGACGGAGCGGCTCCGGGCGGTGTCCTCAGGCGGCCTTCGGGCTTCATCTGGGTCGCGGCGGGCCGGCGACAGGCGTGGCGGCTGCGTGGCCTCCAGGAGGCGGTGGCGAGCAGCGATTATCGGCAGGGGTTGGCGGCGTCGACGCCAGCTTGCTGCAGCGTGGCCGGCGGGGCTTAGCGGGCCCGTTTCAGGCCTGGGGTGGCCTGGTATGCCCCGCTGCCGTGTCCGGACGGCTACCGCGACGGTGCCGGAGGCGCGGGCCTCCCGCACGATGGCGGTGGAGGTGGTTCCCTCCCGCTCGGCCTTGATGTTCCTGCTCCAGTCGCTCAGATCTTCTCTCCGCTCTTCTTGGCCTCGTGGTGGTGTTCGCAGCGAGACAGTGTTGGTGACGGCGCAACCGTCGTGGCGCATAGTTGGGCGGTGGTTTGGCTGGTCGGCTCCGATGGCTGGTGGGGTTTGGCGTGTGGGAGAAATCCTCGCCGGTTCGTCCGGCTCCGATGCGGTGACACCAGCGGGTGCTACTATCCCTTCTTGGAGGGCGTCGGGAGTAGCTATCCCCCACCTCCCTCCGCGTACTGGGGGGAACCCAAGGACTTGTTCGGGCAGCAGCGTCGTCGGTGTCGCATCCCTTCTTGAAGGTGCTGCTTAGTTCGCGGTAGTTCGGAGCCTTGGGCTGTAGTGGTTTGTTTCCGGAGGGCGCAGCGGTCGCGGGTCATCCGCGCTTTGTCGAGCTGCCGTTGTTGGCATTTTTTCTTCTTCTTTTTCTTTGGGCTTGTTGTGCTGCTCGCCCCAGCATTGCGATGTACTTTGGTGGTTTGCTTTGGAATACAAAGCGGGGGGAAACCCTTTTTCGGTAATAAGGGCTATTTTATCAGGGAACGATAATATGCAGGTACTGATTCCATTATTTCACTGAACTATATATAGAGAAGAACAATTTATTTTTTTAGAAATATTCATTTTTCAAATAAAGGACTTCATAGAGTTAAGATGACATGCACGATGAAAGCTCCAACTCTCCCCATAGTCCCAAAACAAGCGACTCCGTGATTAACTTTAGATGCACTAATGTACACAGATTCATGTGATTTACAACCCACAGAAAACAACTATAAGATGCAACATTAAGCTTTGAAATTTCTGTTAGGAAAGAAATGATAGCACCATTTTATTTAGAAATGGAACATATATAGATAGGCATCCATTTAAGTAGTATTTTAGATATATCTTTGTCTTAGTTTCACGGAACACATCTAATTGACAATACGTTCCCGGCCATTCAAGATTGGAAGTGTGGTATCCCCGCTGAAGCACACTATCAAACCTCCAAAACTGTTATTTGATGGCCACTTAGACTGATCAAATGTAACACAACACCACATATTGCACATACTGCAGGCGTCCGATCACTTATGGTTAGCACCTGGACATTTCATATATCACCTTAATGCCGAGTGGGGAGCAGTTCGGCGCATATCGATTCATGACGAGGCCCTCTTTGTAACTAGAAACTTCGTGAAGTTCCATTTGGTATGCTCTCCAAATACACACAAGAAATTGGAGAAGTCTTCCAGCCTTGTTCACATATGACATTACACACAAACATATTACTCGAAAGCTCCACTGTGTTCAAACTACTGATAAATGAAAACAGGCGATAATAACCAAGGTTCATCTTCACTCTTCAGTCTTTAGAGGCAGCCCTTTCTCCATCCTCTATAAAATGGCAGCAATGAAAAAAAAACTAGTGAAGAACACAAAATTTGAATGCAAGATGAATTGACAGCATGTCGCATATTCAACATGTCCACACACGTGCAGTGTTTCCAAAAAGACAATAGAGATAGAGAATTGCAGACGACTAACATTAAAAAAAGGTGGCTGATGGTGAAATATATAGTGACATTCCACTTCAGTTACAGACCAACTAGTGTTCTTGATTGCACAGTGGTTCAATTTTCAAAATCACATCAGAAACACTACTTTTCTCAGCACAGTCAACGAGTATATGGAGTCATCTAAACAAAACCATGCAGCGGCACAACTAATCTTGTACATGGCACAACTAAAAGAGCAAAGGAAAACAAATAGCAGAGCAGTTTCAAACACCAAAAATGGACACCAAACAGATTTAGTAACCTCAGAACAATTATCAAGTTTCAGGGGATACAAGCACGAAAATGATAAACAGGTCGCCAGAAAACAGGCTCGAAGCTAAAAACAGTTTGATAACCACAAACATCAAGGAGCTTTCAGGTATTCTTCTCTAATACATCTAAAAATTCACATGGGAATCGGACAAAAACTTGACAGGCACACAACTACTAACAAATTGAAGGAGATTGGGACTCGAACCTGCATATTTGTCTCTGATTCCCATATGCGAAAATGAAGACGTTTGTGGCGGACATTCTCCCAAAAAACAGCATCGTCAAGGTACTTCAGAAGATGTAAACAAGGAAGAAATAATTAGTCAAGTGGTCAATATCAAGTTGCCGCAAAATGGTTTTTTGCCACACAGTTATAAAATTACATCGAAGCTGTCTCTTATCCTTTCCTCCTCTTCTTTTATCAGTTCTTCATCCTCAACTATCTGCACCGGAGGAAAAAACACATAGTTAACACTGACGCAGCAAAAATATATATGCAACTGTGAAAGACAGACCACAGATATGTAACATTGAAGATACTAAAACGCTAGCCAGTACATAGATCACCATACAGTGTTATGGGAGAAGTGCCACTGCTTCTCATTACAAGGACCAAAACCAATTGGGAAACGGATGTCCACGTGGCCTCCTTTGAATAAACCAGCAGGGGGGTGCTTCATATCAGTACTTCCATTGTTTATACAGCCATGACAGATAGCTTCATCAGCTAAAGACAGGTAGGAAATTTGTCATTTAAGTGTCAGATAACTAGCCTGGCTCGGATACAATGAGAATAGCTGAATAAGTGGCAAGAAAATGCATGATTGGAGCACCTACAAATGGCTGTGCGTGAACCAGTTGGATTGCGATATTACAAACATAAAGCTATGTATGCTATAAAATGGCATGAAGGGCAGACAAACAGATCAGCAGTAAGAGCTCCACAATGAACCAGAAAAATATTCACAATTATTATATATTATATCTAAAAGCTAACTTCTAACACTATACCAAAAATGCCTAATTTGAGATAAGAGTGTAAAATGTCCTCACCGTCAGCGTTAACCCTACAGAAAATGCTGAGAAAATACCCTAGCGTACCGTCCTGATCTATATCTAACAGCTAATTTCAAATAGTATTCCAAAAATGCATAATTTGAGATAAGAGTGTAAACTACGCACCGTTGCTGTCAGTGTTAACCCTAAAGAAAGTGTTGATATAATATCCTAGCGTATGGTTCTGATCACGTGCGACTTCAGCGAAGAATAAAGTGGCGCTGCCCGCATCATCAGCAGCTCCTTTAGCCTTCACAGTGATATTGAGATGATAGTACCATTTACCGACACCTTCGCAGATTGCTTGCCAATGAACAATATCTTTGAGTTCATCCACACGATCCTAGAATAAGCATGGATTAGATCAGTAATGTTGCATGCACAAAGCAGTGACAATAAAATACAACGCAAGCCTGGTAGCAGGACAGAGTGAAGGCGATCGAGCACGATGGACAGAGAATGAACCTTATCGTCGTTCTGCGTGTCCAGTAAAGCTTCAACCAGTCTCCGAAGCTTCTCCTGTTCCCTGTTGGCTATTTGAACCCTTGTACAGGTTTTCCTTGTACCATCCGGCCAGTAAAGAAATTCACGTATGACACGCTCCTTGTGTGGAAGTTCGGCAGACCTAATTTTAGATCAAAGCATATGATTAATAGATGTTCGTTCTTCAGGGAAGGTAAAGGATTTTTTTTCTTTTGAGAGAGAGAGAGAGAGAGAGAGAGAGAGAGAGAGAGAGAGAGAGAGATGAGAACATTACATGGCAATGCTATTGCGACAAGCATAGGAAACAACAGCACATTGAACATCATCAAGGCTCTGGAAAGGCCCACCCAGAGGAGGATACGTGTGAAAAACTGCAGAACAATCTATTCTGACATAAACTGGTGTAGGCAAACCGGAGTCTCTCCAGGCCAAAACATGGTTGGTGTCCCAGGGCTTTCGAACCCTGCAAATGGGCAGGCTCGGTCAAGAGTAGAAGAATGGTTGTGTGCTATGCTAGAAGATATATAAATACATGGGATCTCAACTAGATGGAGAGACAGATAGCGACAGAGCAAAAGCTTTTGTGTCATACTCGTCAAGCTGCGGTGGTCCATGGGAAGCGTCAGGCTCAGAGCCTCAGACATATCTTCGGAAGATGGCTTTTCCTCACCAGGCAAATCCCTGAAACGGAAAAACAATCCTCTTTTTTGTATTAATAACAACAGATTCGAGGCCTACCGGCGGGGATGGAGACGGTGATTTTAGGGCGATTTGCTTTCTCGTGGGGTGGGTGAGGAGGATCGAGGGACGTCCAGGCTATGTATAATCTGTTTGGTTTATGCCGTCAACTCACCCCCACCAAAATATTGGTCATGCCAAATCCATTGTTTGGTTTGTTGCTAAATACGTATTTGACTACAACGAGTCTTTTGTTCCTTCCTTCACCGATTCTTGCTAAATCTTTGGCCAACCCTCGGCGATGGAATCCCACGCCAAATAATTGGCAATCCAATGTTGACACGGACAACACTACCAGAAAAACTGGGGTTGCCGACGGCGAAATCTATGCCGACGGCCCCCGTCGGCATCTATGGACCTACGCCGACGCCCACGGAAAGGCCGTAGGCGTAGAAAAGCCGTCGGCACACATCCACCTATGCCGACGGGGCCGTCGGCATAGACAAGGCCGTCGGGACCGCCCGAGGTACGCCTACGGGGCCCGTCGGCATAGAGCAGGCCGTCGGCATATCCGTGGCCCACCTGCCCGGTCAGCGCTGACCATTTGACGGCATTGACCTTACGCCGACGGGCAGTAATGGCGGCCGTCGGCATATCAGTGGCAGAGGTATGCCTACGGCCAAGCCGTCGGCATAGGCCCCACCTGCCACGTCAGCGATCCGTGTGCCACGCCACGTCAACGATCCGTGGGACAACCTCCGTGTGTAAGAGATATGCCGACGGTCCGGCCGCCGCATACGTGTATTTTACTTTATTTTTTATTTTTACTCGGTTTTGTTATTTTACTTTATTTTAGTTTTTGTTTTGTATATGATAATTATGCCTTATCTAAAAAACATACCCGATGGTATATCGATTGCCCCCGCTACTTAACATCGCTATCGCCGTGTCACGGAGGGGGAAACGGTCGACACGGAAGGAATTCTGGTTGGTGGGGGATTCGGGTATAGCTATGTCACCAAACATCGCACGGGTCCCGGCGCATATGTGAAAGTGTTCATGCATGCGTCGCCCGTCTTGGGGCTCGGGTGCCTCATGGCGCCGCCCGCCGACACTGGAGAAGCGGACGCGTCGGGTCTACGGAGGATCTTGCCGTGGGTCCGCCAAACCCACAGAAGATCCCTCCGTAGACCCGACGTGCTTCTCCAGGTGCCGGGCGGCGGCGCCGTCGTGAGGGCACACCGGAGACGCGTCTTGAGCATTTGCAACCGCCACAACACTTCCAGACTTGTGAGAGGCCGCCACGCAAGATTTGACGGTATGTTAGCCCCGAGGCCGCCGCCACAACAGAGACGCCAAGAGCAATCCGCAGAGAGGAAGTGTTCAGATACTTCTCCATCACGAAAAATTATGAAAAATTACCATCGGTCCTATAGCACATGTGCCCACGCCATGTAAAAACTCATGATTTTATCGCGCCCGAGTATTTAATAATATTCACGCCGCATCGCTTCCGCAGCAGAACGCCTACTACCGTGTGTCATCGCCGTCCGTGAGGGGGCCACACCGAGACGCTGCGTCGCCTCTTCGGACATGCCACCACACCACCCCGCATGTATGAGGGCCCGATGCGACGGCCTGGTGGCATTGCTACCCCCAGGGCCCCCGTCCCGCCTAACCCTGTAGCGTTTGACCACGGGATCTAGCCCTTTGACTTTGCACGGACGGGATTTGACCAGTGGGCCTATCCACCCGGTCATGTTAGGTCAGCCCATACGAACACTTTAGAGCAACATCCGCGCCACACCCACAGAAGATCCCCTCCGTAGACCCGACGCGTCTGCTTTCCCCTCAAGGTGCCGGGCGGCGGCCGTCTGCGTGAGGGGGCACACCCGGAGACGCGTGCCGCCTCTTCGGAGATGCCACCACACCACCCTGCATGTATGAGGGGCCGTGCGACGCCTCGGTGGCATTGTTACCCCCTGTGGCCCCGCCCCGCCTAACCCTCGAGCGGTTGACCCCGAGATAGACCCCTTTGTCTTCCCCCGGACGGGCTTTGTCCAGTGGACCTCTGCTCCCGGTCATGTTAGGTCAGACTTTACGAACTCTTTAGAGCTACATCCGGTCCAAAACCACTGCTACATCCACTCCGTGTAGACCCAACGCGTCTGCTTCTCCAGTGCCGGCGGGCGGCGCCGTCCGTGAGGGAGCGGGGGACACCGAGACGCTGTGCCGGGCATTTGCAACCGCCACAACACTTCCAGACTTGTGAGAGGCCGCCTACGCAAGATTTGACGGTATGCTAGCCCCCGGAGGTCAGCCGCCACAACGTGAGAGACGCCAAGAGCAATCCAGCGTAGAGGGAAGTGTTCAGATACTTCTCCATCACGAAAAATTATGAAAAATTACCATCGGTCCTATAGCACATGTGCCCACGCCATGTAAAAACTCATGATTTTATCGCGCTCCGAGTATTTAATAATATTCACGCCGCATCGCTTCCGCAGAACGCCTACTACCGTGTGTCATCGCCGTCCGTGAGGGGGGCCACACCCCGGAGATGCGTGCCGCCTCTTCGGACATGCCACCACACCACCCCGCATGTATGAGGGCCCGATGCGACGGTCCGGTGGCATTGCTACCCCCCACGGCCCCCGTCCCGCCTAACCCTGTAGAGTTTGACCACCGGATCTAGCCCTTTGACTTTGCACGGACGGGATTTGACCAGTGGGCCTATCCACCCGGTCATGTTAGGTCAGCCCATACGAACACTTTAGAGCAACATCCGGGCCACACCCACATCAAGATCCCCTCCGTAGACCCGACACGTCTGCTTCTCCAGTGCCGGGCGGCGCCGTCTGCAGTGAGGGCACACCGGAGACGCTGCCGCCTCTTCGGACATGCCACCACACCACCCTGCATGTATGAGGGGCCGGTCGACGCCTCCGGTGGCATTGTTACCCCCAGGCCCCCTGGCCCCGCCTAACCTTGGAGCGGTTGACCACGAGATCTACCCATTTGACTTCCCACGGACGGGCTTTGACCAGTGGACCTCTCCACCCGGTCATGTTAGGTCAGCCAATACGAACACTTTAGAGCAACATCCGGGCCACACCCACAGCAAGATCCCCTCCGTGTAGCTCCAGTGGCATTGCTACCCCGCAGGGCCCCCGTCCTGCCGTGTAGACCTCACGGGCGTGGCTGCCGCCGTGTCCCGGAGGGGGGAAACGGCCACGTCGGGCCGACACGGAGGGTATCTTTGGGTGTTTTGGGCCGGAATGGTGTTGGGGGGTGCAGCACATGCCGTAACAAAAAAATAAAAAATAAAAAAATGCCGTAACAAAAAAAAATGCAAAGTATCTATGCCGACGGCTTAGCCGTCGGCATAGCAGCGCACATGTCCACGGATCGATGACGTGGCAAAGGGGCGGGCCTATGCCGACGGCCAGGCCGTCGGCATAGCAGCGCACATGTCCACGGATCGATGACGTGGCAAAGGGGCGGGCCCCGTCGGCATAGGGCCGACCTTATCCGCTTGCGGTTCGCCCCCACCACCCATTCACCATCCATCTCCCCCTTCCTCCCCGACCCACACCCGCGCCGCCGCCCACCACCTCCGCCGCCCGCCCTGAGCACGCCACCGCCGGCCCCGAGCCGCCGCCCCACGCCGCGCACCAACCTCGGGCCGCCCGCCCGCGCCGAACTCCGCCATCGCTCAAGGCCTCCCCGTCTCCCCACCCACCGCGTGCACCGCCGTCCTCCCGCTCAGCGTCAAGGCCGCCTGGATCCGCCCACGCCGCCGTCGTCTCCGCGCGGATCAGCCCGCACCGCCGCTGTATTCGCCCGTCCCGGCCTCCGTCGACACATCCGCGGCCGGCCCTCCCTCCCCCGACCTCCGTCCCCGCCCCGACCTCCATCGACTCCGCCACTTCGGCCCTTCGTCTGCGTGCTCTGCCCCCTGCTCTGCCTGGCCCGTCGTCTGCGTGCCTTCTCCCCGAGCCTGCCCTCCCCCATGGTGAGCTCCCTCCTCCCTCTCTGTAGATTTTTTTTGATAATTTTGTTGTTGTTCATAGTTATGTAACTAGATGGATGCATGCATAGTTACTTGATAGATGATTTGATGATAGTTACAAATGTGAGAAATGCAAGAAAAGCAATTTTTTTTAACAAGGGGCATGACGTTAGATGATAGATTTTTTGATGATAGTTGCAAATGTATGATGATTGTTACATGATAGATGATGATGTTAATGATGATAGATGATGATGTTGATGATAGATAATGATTTTTTTTATGAAGAGATGATATAGGATGCTGATTTTTTGATGATTGTTAGATGTTGATGATGAATATATTGTGATGTACTTAATTATTGTCACGGTGCAGGTTCTGTGGTGTTCCATCTCGGTGGAGTGATATCGTCAGGAGCTGTTGGTCCCCGGTTGTCCCTCCGTGTTCGACTACTTCCTCTACAGCCGAGGGTGAGCTACGAATCATGTGACTAGATTTCATTCTCAAGTCAACTCAGGCGTAACCTATGCGTCTCCCGTCTGAAAGGTTGCATCGATAAATATGCATTCAATTGCATATTTATCATCAGCAGCTATTTCGGATTGTCCAGCGTTTTCCACGGACAGCCCGAGGATGTGTAGATTGGGTATGTTCTCCATGTTCTACCCCGTTCCGAGACAGGATTTCGGCGGCGCCTCCCCATTGTTCTCCGGAGATCGTGCTGCGCCAATGCAAGAAGAAGGCCCGCCAGATGCAGTACGAGGTGCGCTATGTGGCCATCTCGACATACTACCACGATGTTCTTGGTGTGAAGATGACCAAGGAAGAAGCGCGGAGGATGGGCATTACCTTGGAGAGGCACGAGTACTTGGCGGTAAGTATAAAAGATTTTTCATTATGCTTTCATTACCATGTGGTACATTTCACCGTTTCATGTTGACATGCCATTATGCTTTTATTATGTAGGTGTGTCCAAATTGGTGTTATGGAAAAGACGAGTCCTGGGCGGCATTGGTGGATCTTTGGTGTGATGGGGCTGGAGCCTAGGCGGCTATGAGAATAAAAAATAAGGCTAACCGAGGGAATGAGGGTGTACATGCTCAGGAAACCAAACCACTATCTCCACAAGGCAGTTAATGTATGACTAACCCCATTAAACATTCTTCTTCTTCTATTTACCATCACTTTCTTATGTATGACTAACATCTGTTTGGTGGTGCAGGAGGAGAAACCAAGCGGCCGCTCTCGGACATGCAGGCGTGGGAGATCGCCCATACGCGGAAGGACCCCAAGCCCTGGCGAGCCCAAGTACTACGGCAAGAAGACCCGCGTGGAGGAAGGAGGCCTACTCCGCAGCCTATCTGAAGTTACATCCCGACACACCTGACCCCATTCGGCGGATCTGGGACGACAGGCGGTGGTGAGCATGGGGCCCAAGGAGCACGGTCGGGAGGCGGTTCTCGATCGTGGTCACTCCGACTATCTCCTACACACAGCTTCGTCGGATCGACCCGAGCCTGAGCCAGCGCGCATGAGCCAGCCAAAGGTCCAGTTCACAGTCCCTCTTTCAGAGCAACAGACCGTAAGTATTTTCCCTCTTATCTTCATTGCTCACTTTATTTTCTCGCATCTAGTAGTTTTATGAGTTCCATCATGTCATACCGTAGGCTCACTGAGTACACACGCCAGAGACCATGGCGTGGCATCGGAGGATTCATGAACACCAAGTGCAGAGGGATCGCCACCGGAGCAGGCTTTTCAGAAATGGCGGCCGGCAGTGTCCTCGCCCAGCCAAAGACCATGCCCTCCAAAGACAACCAAGGTCAGCCGACCTTTGAGGAGTTTGTACGCGAGCGCTGGCCCCTCGCCGGTTAGTTCATCCCCAATCTATTCACCCCAAGCATGTCATGCCTTTCAACACAGTCATATATCCCATTAATATGTCTTTTCAACATCCAGGGAACAGATGGATCTACCGTTGGCGGTGGTCTTCGCGACTCAGAGACACGGAGTCTGACCACTCCGATCCACGGAGGCGGAGGTGGAGGCGGTCTTGGCGGTAGCGCTGCCGCTTAGCAAAGGACGACACTGGCTTGGTCTTGGCGGTGGCGACCTCCGCGGTGCTCGGCGCCCCTGGCGCTTAAGCCTAGTGTGTGGTGATGATGCTTGAGATGACTTGTGTGTGGTGATGATCATTTAGAGACTTGTGTGTGGTGCTTTTCTATATGCTTATGCTTATGTTGGTTGTGATGATGATCATTTAGAGACTTGTGTGTGTGTGATGCTTATGCTTACGTTCTTTGATATGTGTCATTGATATGTGCTGTTATACATGTGCTTTTATTTGAATTGAACTGATTTGAAAACAAAATGTAAAAAAGAAAAAATCAGGCGAAACTATGCCGACGGCCTCAGCTTCGGCATAGGCTCCGGCGTGAGCGCCCTGCTGTTGATCGCAGAGCATGTCTATGCCGACGGCCCGGCCGTCGGCTTAGTTCTGCCTCAGAGTGCCCCGATCGCAGAGGCATGTCTATGCCGACGGCGAGGCCGTCGGCATAGTTCCAAACTAAGGCGACGGCTGTGCCGTCGGCATAGGCAAGCACCAGGAGCAACGGCTTCTCGCCACGTGGCATGTCTATGCCGACGGCCTTTCTATGCCGACGGTCATCCGGGCTACGCCGACGGATACGTTGCCGACGGCCCTATGCCGACGGCCGCCGTCGGCATAGGCCTGTCCCGACAAGAAGTCGAGGATATGCCGACGGCCCCGCCGCATAATAGGGTGCGATTCCAGTAGTGCAAGAACCAAACATATCATAAGTACATGTTCATACGGGCTCCGCTGGCCCATGTTTGGGCACCAACACGGCCTACAAATAATAGGCTTGAACATGTTCATTAGTTTGTCCACACGAGCCTTTGTCAACTATCACTATCTGGAAGCATCCCCTCAAAATAAAATCTGGAAGCATCACCACAAAAAAGGAAAACTATCTGGAAGCAGCCATCAACTAAAAAAAAACTGAAAGCAGCCGGCCATAGGATTTTTCAAAATACACGTGGACAGAGGTCTGCCAATTCATTTTTATTTCGGAAATGTTAACGCCCACACGTGTAGGCGTTGACCATCTCGACCACACGCATCCATCACCGTCCAGTACTATATGCACGAATCTTGGCACAATCTGGCCGATTTTCTGTGCCACGTAGGACAAGGCGCGTGTGTGGTGTGTGACATAGTTCGCCCGCACGTTGGTTGCCCCCCCCCCGGTCAGCGGTTGCCACTCGGGGGCGTGCGGTGGAACTGCTATGCGCCCGCAAGCCACGCGCCGACCGTGGTTGACGTCAAACACGTCGCCCACTTCGCCCCTCTCCCCCTCACGGTTCCATTCACTCATTCGCGCAGTTACTCGCACAACCACACTCGCATTTCATACCATCGGGGGAGAAGACGAGGGGAGAAGGCGACGGCGGAGGCGGAAGAGTCGACGGCGTTCGCGGCCGTCGGTGATGCTCGCCGGACCGGAGCGGCTTCGCCGGAGCGCCTACAGATTGAAGGTAATGCTCGCGCCCACAATCACAATCCTTGCCTGCATTTTCTCCCCTTCCCTCCGTGTCCGATGCTTCGCTCGAGATTCATAGAGATTCAGGCGATTTGGCGATGCACCGGCATTCCCGCCGGCGGCGGAGTCCTGTGCTTGCCGTTTTCGGTGGGACTGGGCAGTTTCGTTGCCGCCGTGGTGGCGGTCTCGCCGGTGTGGTTCTGCCTGTCCGGAGACACACACTGGTTGTGCCTTGGGATTGCGCCGTTGTTTTCCGGTCTGATAGTTGTGCATTGCTTCGAATTGGTATTTGCGATCAGTTCGGGGAGAATTTTGGGGATGAATTTCAAGTCATTATAGTTGCCATTGAACCCTAGATCTAGTTAGTTGTTTTTCAAACTGCAGTATGAAGGCAAACGTGGTAGTTTGAGTAATTATCATGACTTTATGGCAACTAATTTCCTGAATGACTGTGATAGTTGCCAAAAACATGCTTTTTCATGCGGCAACTAATTTCTTGGATGACTGTGATAGTTGCCACAAACATGTTTTTCCATGTGGCAACTAATTTTCCTGAATGACTGTGATAGTTGCCACAAACATGCTTTTCCATGTGGCAACTAATCTTCCTGAATGATTGTGATAGTTGCCACACTGTAGGAATGGTAAAGTGCAGTAAATCGGTAGTCACTGCAGTTTCAGCAACCACTTGCACTGGATGGCAACTAATCTGCACATCAACTGTGTCTGTTGCCACATGGATAGTACATTCTTGTGGCAAATAGACTGTGAACACACTGTGGCTGTTGCCATGTTGTAGATAGGATAATATGGCAAATTGGCTGCATAACATGGCAACTAATTTCCACATCAATTGTGTCAGATGGCATATATATGCTTTCCATGTGGCAAGTACTTGTCTGAACACAACATGTCTGTTGCCATGTTACAGTCAGTATAATGTGGCAAATTTATTATACGGCAGACGCAATTTTCGTGTTTTGCCATGATGACTTGTGATATCTGAACACACTGTGGCAATTTCAGGTTGTTCATTAGATGTTTTTCATCGCTCTTTTGAATTCTGTGTTGCATTTTAACATGGCAATTTCAACCTAGCACATTTTTTCCATTGAACACATGGCAAGTCATTGTTGTATGAGGACAGGATGTGAGCTGCCACATCTTAGGTTTGTGCAGTGGAGGATTTCGTGACTTTCTTTCGTACTATCTTGTGCTAACATGGCAACTTCAACATTTTGTTTTTAAGTGCATTTACGATATGTACATTTTTTTTCAAATGTAACCAATGTGCTTAATTGCCACATTTATGTTTTCGACAATCATAGGGGGGTGCATGCGTGTTCATATGATATTTTGCATTCACTAGTTGACATTTTCACTCAAGCCCATGCTGCAAGGACATTCTGTTAGGTGGCAACTGCTTACTTCCTGCATTTTCTTTTCCACCGTTACAATTTTGTCTGTTCTTACCTTAGCAGAATGGCTCGCGGCGATCATCAAAACGATGATGATGATTTCATGGATCCACCACAGCAGAATCGGGCAACTGGACGGAGAAAAGAGGGCGACGAGGTAACTGTCCACACACCCTCCTCCTCCTGCATATGTTATTGGTTGCCACCTCGAGCTTGCAGTCGTCTGTCATGAACTAAAATTTCATGACAGTGAAAACATGGCAACAACTGATCATTTGTCTGTTTTTTGCAGAAGAAGAAACGTACTCGCAACAGGGCCTCCCAGGAACGACTGACTTCATTGACTGAAAGATTTACCGATGATCAAAAGGGAGCTGCTGCTGAGATGGGTATGCAAGCTCCGATGAATGTCCGGTGCACGAATCTAGGCAACCCTGTATGCGACTGGCTTGGTGAGATTTACGACCCTGCGTCCAGGGAATTTGTGATTCCTGGACGTGGAAGACTGTCGTTGAATGAGGAATCCATGTTCTGCACTTTGTGTCGTGGAATTGTCACAGCAGATGTCCTCATGAAAGGACTTAGTCGTAGGGCCATCGTACGGGTTAACCTAGAGGGGTTAAAGCGGACACAAGACACGGGAATTATATCGTTCGCCCTTCTCGATGAAGGTAAAAGCCTACGTCCAGTTGTGATGTGATTGATATGATTTCGGCGACTAGGGAGCAATAGCTTTGCCTTAGCCTCGAATCCTCTCCCCCCTAACTCGCCACCGGGTAGTCCCCTTATATACACGGGTTGACGCCCGGCCGGTCTACAGAGTCCCGATCCGGCTCATACAAGCGTCCGGCTCGGTCTCTTCTTTCTCAACTTACAACACAAGTTACAATACTAAGGTGGTTTACATAAATGGACCTTAATTCGCCTCTGGGCTCCGGGCCTCCTCCGTGGGCCTGAATCATGGATTTAGGTAAACCGGCCCCTTCGGGCGGTTCACGCCGATAGTTGTATCCCCAACATTAGGCCCCAGATTGACTTGAACCGGTTCATGTTAATCTTCAACACCTTCAGGAAATTCTTGATCTCTTTTCACATTTTGTAAACCGCCAGCTGCTTGAACCGCCGTGATGCCATCTTCCGATCCGCGTGTCAGGGTGTCTTGACGTCATTTTTAATAAAGAAATCCAAACAATAAGATTCCCTGCATTCAATGCCATCCCGGAAATCGAGGCGGCCGCTGCACCGTCTGCCGCTTTTGACTCCTTGAATCTCGCACCCGTTGATTGCTCCGGTTCCTTATAAATAGACCGGCCGCCTCCTGTCTCTTCTTCTTCTCCTTCCTCGCGCCGCCCAGTCTTGAAGCTCCGCCGTCGCCTCCGACCTTCGAACGACGCGTCAACGCTGAACGCCGCATCAACTCGACCGTGACGTAGGCTTCCGCGCTCCTTCTCGGCTTCGCCATCGTAAGGTCCTTTTTCAACCCCTAGATCGCATCTCAGAGACCCTGTTCATCCCGCAGTTCATCTCGGTTTCTTCACACCTGCTCCGCCATGGCCATGCGATCCAACGCATCGTATATCCTGTGCAGGGGATTGCCCCGCCGTCCATCTAACCTTTCACGCATCGGCTTTTTTCCGTAGATCCTCGAGTTTAGAATACCCGAACCCTCCTGTTATTTCTGAGGTTTGCATAGGTCGTGAAGGTTTTTTCTTACTGGAACTTCGGTAGATCTTGATTATTTCCCTTCGCATGTGAAAACTGTTTCTGTCCATACTTAGCAGATTTTTCAATTCTGCCTTATTCGGCGGTTTAACTTTTGATAGCTAATCCGCTACTCCATTAGCCCTCGCTAAACCGAATGGGAGGCCGCCATTGAATCGCCGTTTAACAATGCATAATATGCCTGAACTGCTTAATGGTGAACCGCTTTCCCTTTATTCCACAGCTTAGTCTTCCGGAATGGCTCCTCAATTCTCAGCTTGCAATTGGGTCCGGTCAAAATCATCAAACGCAACTCAACGGCTATGTCACCACCGGGCGGTTTGGCTCCAAAAATGCCCTCCGGGCGTGTTCCGGATGGCGAGTTTCCTCCGGAGCCACAATAGGGAGAAGTAATTGTGTTTATGCAGCATTTAGACCGGGGGTTCTGCCCGCCCGGTTCAAAATTTTTCCGCGACATCCTTGCAAGCTTGCAACTCCATCCGCAGGATATCGGCCCGAACTCTGTGTCAAACATATGCAACTTTCAAGTCTTCTGTGAAGTCTATCTTCAGGAAGAGCCCTCTGTGGAGCTATTCCGGGATTTCTTTCACTTGAACCGCCGTACGGAGTTTTCTGATGGTCCCAACACAGAACTAGGTGGTGTTTCAATCCAGAAAAGGAAGGAAGCGAACTTTCCTCATGCCAAACACCACAGCCATCCAAAGGATTGGAACCAAACCTGGTTCTATTGCCGGAACACCGCTCCTGCCAACGAGAATCCCTTGCCGGGTTACCGTCCTCACCGGCTCAACAACAACCATCCGCTGCCTTTACGCTTAACCGCCATGAACGGAAGAACTTTGCACCTCGGATCATAAAACTCCGGGCTCTAATGGCCAATGGATTAACTGGTGTGGACCTTGTGCGATGTTTGGGTTTCTTGGGGCATCCTGCCCTTAAGCCGCCGTCGGATTGATGCACGAGTATCTTGGCAGCCTCAAAGACCCTCAAAGACGCCACGAATTACCAATAACTGAAATTGAGGTTACAGAGGCTGTAAAAAGATGCTTGATGAACCAGTCTCCATCTGCAGCCTAACCGGGTTGGCTCCGCTCAGGTTGCCAACCCGCCACCTGCGGTAAGACTTTGCTCACCGCTTTTAGACTTTTAACATTTTGTTCATATTCATTAATCCTTGCTTCCTCGCAGGCTGACAGTTCCTTCCGAGACGGACAAACCGCCCGAAGCTTCACAAGATAAAGTCCAAGGCTACCAAAAAGGCTGGCAAGAAAACCGCCGGGTCTTCCGATCCGCCGGAAGATGGAGAATCAAGCCGAGGTAAAACTTGATATCCTTACGAGGGAGACGCCAGAACCGGCTCTCCTCCTTGTGTTTCTTCTTATGATTTATCCCTCTTTATTCTTCCCTTCACCGACAAATTTAATTCCCGTGATGATGCCGGGCCAGCCATGCCGACCATTTTGAGGTAATCCTTCTTTCTTCCGACCCGACCTCGTGCGGTTAAAAGAATTAAATCGCGCCGTTCGGAAAGTGAAAAATCTCATTCCTATGCTTATCTCAAGACACAAGAGGCTAAAGAGCCGTACAACCCGGCACACAGTTGGTCATCAGATTCTCTCCTCCGGTTTACGGATACACCAACCCGGAAGCGTCGTCCGTGAGGTGACTTGTTCTCCTGAAAACGTTATCCCTTAAAAGGTTTCTTCCGATGTCCTCTCAATCCGTCGACCAATTATCGTGCCTCTTCCAACTCCTCCGCGGTTCATCAACCACGCAACTGCCTCCGCTTAAAGTTGCTGCAGGTATGTAATCGCTGTCCATCAGTTCGATTTACAACTGCCTTGGTTGATTTGCCTTAATCCAATTCTGAACATTGCAGCACCAAGGCTCGCTTGAGTAAGAAAGCGAAAACCCTTGACCCTACTGCAGATGTTGATCCAGAAAAGACCCCGGAACAAACCCACGAAAATCCTGAAGTCGCCAAAGATAGCTCTGGCGAGTTGTACAAAGATGATACTGCTGATCCGCCAGAAGCTGAATCGGAGGTCCAAATGGAAACTTCACAGCCTGCTCCACCAAACCCGCCGATAGAGCGAGTCGTAATAGTTGAACTGCCGAGCCAGAGTAAGCAAGCATCCAGCCCAAAGAAGACCGCCGAAAATGACGATGTTATTGTGACAGTAATCGCTACGCTGCTCCTAGCCAACCGGTCGCTTTAACAAAACATAGTGCCAAGGGCGAGTCGGCCGTCGTGAGTAAGGATAAAGGCAAAACAGACCTGTCAGCTTACGACAACTTCTCTGCCCAAGAACTGCACTCCGGGTGTCTGAACCGGCTCTATACCAGCCGTAACCTTGAAGCTGGTCTGGTAAACCGGATGAAGGACCGCTATGAGGTAATGAATTATGTCTTTCCTGTACTTTAGCTGTATAGTAGCGCCCAAGGGTCGGTTCAACTTAGCATAGTTAAACCGGGACTTAATTTCTGTACCCAAATAGCAAACTGAGATCAATTAGCCATTAGCCCCCAAGTGCCAAGGTGAATATGTATATTGAGCTTGGGACTTGATAATGAGACACCTAACATGCTTCCTTTGTTACCAGAATGAAATAGAGCAAAGAAAGCGTGCAACTCAAAGACTCATGAGCCAATCTGAGACTCAAAGAAGCAGAAACCACTAAGGCCAAAGATTTAATTGAGAACGGCCTTGGCCACTATGGAACAGCTGAAGGAGTGGTATAAATCCGAACAAGACAATCGAACACGGAGAAGGCCGGTTTGAAAAACGGGCGGAAGAAGCCAAGCAGCCCTTAAACCGTGGATCAAGAGCTATCGACTCAAGCGCCAAGTGCATGCCATGACCTTCGCCGCCTTTTGGTAAGAAACTATGCAATCGACTATCTTAATTTTGATATTTCCGCCGGTTTATCCTGAGTTGTCTTAAACCGTGCAAAAGCGTATTGCACATATGGGCTCGATGCGGAAGAAGCTCAAGGCTGCTTATACGCTGATTGAGCAGCTATATACCGGCGCCCAAATGAAGTCATATGTGCTACATCATACGACAACACGGGCGCCGCCCTCGATCAGAGAAACCCCGACCGGTTGTCCATGGTTCCGGCAGCTTGAAGAGTTGAAGCGATCCGCTGCTCGGGCTGGCACTCATCGTTTCGACGCTGCGCCAAGGCGTGGATAGGAGATCTTGATCCGGCCGACATAGCCAAAGGTTTCCCCGATGCTCAAGAGAATGGTGAAGCCTTTGATAACGACGCTCAAACGGATCACAAAGGAAATGCGTTCACCGGGCGAGTCAATCGGCAGACGGTTAACCCGACGGTTCACCGCTTCCTTTATGACGCCAACAACAAGCGGGTGGATTTTGTCATCCCTCAAGTGCGTAGCCTTGTTCCCCAATCCGTAAGCACACTTACGCCTCGACGTTGATCCGCTTGAGCCGATAAGTGAAGAAGCTGTCTTCGTGCCTTAACCCGGATTGACTGGTCTACCAATGACTTCCGGCTTTGGGTGAGGAAGAAGAAGAAGTTGAACCGACGTCAGCGCCTCTACCTCACGCCAACCCGCGGCGAGCAGCGTAATTCGTCAAGCCGGGTGATGCCTCCAAGCTTCAAGGCATAACCCCACATGAAACGCCGGGCCTCAAAGGCTTTGTAATAGGATAGTCAAGACTTTGTTTTGAATAATGCCGCTACGACCTCGATCAGAACTTTTGCATGGCGGTATCGATACTTTGGTTTTGAAGTAGTGAATCCTGCAATATATTTTGCCCGCAATCACGAATTCTTAAACCGCCATGGCGGCTTGCGCCTAGCCGGATTGTGATACCAATATATTTATATAAGAAAATATCGAGGTATACGATCAAAATTTTGTGATACAAACATACCTGCCAGTTGTCGGGCACACAGCTTGGCTTTTAGCCAATCCTCAAACGGAGGCTTTATAAACCATTACCGCTAAAGGAGAACAATCCTCGTAGGTATAATACCGATTTACCGTGTAAATCGTGGTCGGGTATGATAAGCCCCTGTTACTCCATAATGGGCTGTTAATAGCAAAATCAAACCGAACAATCAATCGCCGGAAAAATGGACCAAATTCTGAAAACTTGAATCTGTTGAAAGACGGTTTGTCGGTTTAAGACGACAAACAAAAGCCAAATTATATGTATAAAAAACACATGGAAGCAAAAACAATAACAAAGACTGTTTGCAAGAAGAGGCTTTATTGAGTCTGATCAGATGGCGTTACCATGGTCGGACAGGACCAAGCTCCCTATAAGGTGTAGCGATGGTTCAAGTCAGCCAGTCCCCAATCGACATCGTGGCATTACGCCGATCAAGTGGCATTGCATTGGTTCGGGTTCACCAAGCCCCTAGTGATTCTATGGCCTTAGGGTCACCAAGAGGCGTGATCGGTTCAGACGTGACCATGTCCCTAAGTGATCTGGTGGCTTTCGCGTCAAGAGGTGTTGCATTGGTTCGGACACCACCAAGCCCCCAATGATCCGTGGCTTTTCGCCGCTAAGAGGTGTTGCATTGGTTCGGACACGACCAAGCCCCCAAGTGACAAAAATTTCACAAAAGCAAGGCCAAGGGTTAAACCGGAGGCCGCTTCACGACAGCATCTCCATGTACCCAAACCGGACTTTGATATAGAACAGATACCCCGCTTTAGCCGAGGATCCGGTTTATTGCCTTTATTCATAATATATACATTGTCTTAATATGTACATAAGTGGAGCCAATGGCTCAGGTGTAATAAGGTCAAGATGAGCTATGTTCCACGGCTCGTTGGTCTCCTCCTCCGACGTGCGTGAGTCCTTTCGCCTCGAACATCAATCAGATAATAGGACCCGTTGTATAGATTCTTGCTGACCACAAAAGGCCCCTCCCAAGGTGGGGATAGCTTGTGCATATCTTTCTGGTCTTGAATGAGCCGCAGCACTAAGTCTCCTTCCGAAGGTTCTCGTTTTAACCCGCCGCTGTGATACCGATTTAAGATCCTGGCTGGTAAACCGCCGAATCGAGCAGCTGCCATATCGCGCTTCTTCATCCAAATGATCCAAATCGCCTTGCCGTGCTGCCTCGCTTATCCGCCTCAACATAAGCTGCCACTCGAGGCGAGTCGTGACGGATATCGCTGGGAAGGACCGCCTCGCCCATAGACCATAAAGAACGGCGGTATCCAGTGGGTCGGTTAGTAGTATTTATACTCCATATCACCGATGGTAGCTCTTCCACCCAACAACCCGCCGTCCTCTCTAAAGGGACCATAAGTCGGGTTTGATACCTTTCAAGATCTCCGATTAGCTCGTTCCGGCTTGACCATTGGATTGTGGGTGGGCTACGGAAGAAACATCAAGCCGGATGTGCTCGCTCACAAAATTCCTTCATAGCTCCTTTGGACAAATTGGTGCCATTGTCCGTGATGATACCGTGGAAACCCAAACCGAAAATCACCTTTTTGATGAACTGAACCGCCGTGGCCGCATCACACTTGCTAACAGGCTCGCCTCAACCCACTTGGTAAATTTATCAACCGCCACCAACAGGTGGGTCTTTTTGTCCTTGGACCTTTGAAAGGTCCAACCATATCCAGCCCCCAAGTCGCAAACGGCCAAGTAATTGAATCATCCTCAATTCTTGGGCTGGCACATGAGCACGCTCGAGAACTTTTGGCAACCATCACATTGTCTCGACCAGATCCTCCGTGACAAGATGGGCAGTCAACCAATAGAAACCATGGCGGAACGCTTTGGCCACCAAGGACTTTGAACCGGCATGGTGACTACAATCCCCTTCATGAATCTCTCGCAATATCTCACAGCCCTCTTCAGGGGACACACAACGCTGAAACGCCTCGACATTAATCGCAATGGTGCAACTCGCCATTAACAATGGTCATAGACTTAGACCGCCGAACTATCTGCCGGGCCAACGCCTCATCTTCTGGTAACTCGCCCCGGTTCATGTATGCCAAATAAGGGAGCGTCCAATCCGGAATGACATGCAGGGCCGCCACCAATTGAGCCTCCGGATCAGGGATAGCCAAATCAATTTCATCAGGAAGCTTAACTGACGGATTGTGCAGTACATCAAGGAAGACGTTGGGCGGGACCAGTTTACGTTGAGAGCCCAGCCGGCTTAAAGCATCACCGCCTGCTCTTCCGACGATCCACATGGTCCACCTGATATCCTTTAAAATGTCCTGCAACAACATCCACCTCCCGACGATATGCAGCCATGAGTGGATCTTTGGAATCCCAATTACCTGATACTTGCTGGGCCACCAAGTCCGAGTCACCAAAGCATTTAACACGGCTGAGATTCATTTCATTAGCAATCCGGAGACCATGGAGTAAAGCTTCATACTAAGCTGCATTGTTAGTACAAGGGAACATTAGGCGGAGAACGTAATGTAACTTGTCACCTCGCGGGAAGTTAATACGACTCCAGCCCCTCGAGCCCTCCAATTGCATGGACCCATCAAAGTGGATGGTCCAATAGGTATGATCCGGCTTCTCATCAGCGCTTGCAACTCCGGCCCAATCATTAATGAAATCCACAAGTGCTCGAGACTTCACCGTCGTCCGAGGCACATACCTTAAACCGTATGCCCAAGTTCTATAGCCCACTTAGCAATCCGCCAGTCGCTTCCCTTGCTCAGATGATATCGCCAAGGGAGCCGAATCGACCATCGTGATGGGGTGCCCTTGGAAATATTGCTTTAGCTTCCGCTTGCCATAAAAACCCCGTGATACCAGCTTCTCGCCAATGCGGATATCTTCGCTAGACTCAATGAGGACCTCGCTGATGTAATAAACCGCCGTTGAACCGGATACTCCTTCCCCGCCTCCTTCCGCTTCCACCACGATGGCCACGCTTAATCGCCTGGCATTAGCAGCAACATATAACAGCAGCGCTCTTGTCAATGGGGGCGGCTAGAACCGCGGTTGGCTAACCGGCGCTTCAAATCCTCCAATGCTTCATCAATGCGTGAACTCCGCATAAACCGATCCGCTTTTCTTCAACATCCGGTATAAAGGAATGGCTTTCTCGCCAGACGGCTGATAAACCGCTTAGCGCAGCGATCCGCCCGCCAAACGCTGGACGCTATTGATGCACTTTTGGCTTAGCCAAGGAGGTGATAGCCGTAATTTTTCCGGATTAGCTTCGATCCTCTGTTGGACACGAGAAAACCCAATAACTTGCCTGCCGGAACACCAAAGACGCACTTGGCCGGGTTGAGCATCATCTTGTACCCCCGCAAGTTGTCAAAGGTTTCCTTTAGATCCTCAATCAAGGTTTCCTTCTTCCTTGACTTAACCACGATATCATCCACATAAGCATGCACGTTACGGCCGATCTGTTCGCGTAAGCAACTCAACGCATACGCCGATAAGTCGCTTACGCTCTTGAGTCCAAAAGGCATAGATACATAGCGTATAGGCTCCAAAGGGGTGATAAACGCCGCCTTCTCCTGGTCCTTAACTGCCATCTTAATCTGATGATAACTGGAGTACGCATCCAAAAAGCTCAAACGCTCACAACCCGCCGTAGCATCAATAATCTGGTCAATGGGGGAGGGCGAAAGGATCTGGCTGACAGGCCTTGTTGAGATCTCGGTAATCCACACACATGCGCCAAGTGCCATTCTTCTTAAGAACCAACACCGGATTGGCAAGCCACTCGGATGAAAGACTTCGACGATAAACCCTGCTACCAAGAGCCTAGCAACTTCTTCCCCGATGGCCTTGCGCTTTTCCTCATTAAACCGCGAAGAAACTGCTTTACCGGGTTTATATTTTGGGTCAATATTAAGAGTGTGCTCAGCGAAGTTCCCCAGACACCCGGCATGTCGTAAGGCTTCCATGCAAAATGTCCCGATTCTCACGGATGAACTCGATGAGCGCCGCTTCCTATTTAGGATCCAAGTTGGCACCGATGGTGAACTGCTTGGACGAATCGCCGGGCACAAAATCAACAAGCTTCGCCTCAGCCGCCGATTTGAACTTCAAGTCCGGATCATGCTCCGTAGTTGGCTTCTTCAAAGGGGTCATATCCGCCGGATCAACATTGTCTTTATAATATTTTAGCTCCTCAGTGGCACAAACCGACTATCACCTTCCTCGCACTCCAAAGCGATCCGCGGCTCCCATGAACCGTTATCGGTCCTTTGTGACCCGGCATTTTCAGCTGTAAGTAAACATAACAGGGCCGTGCCATAAATTTAGCATAAGCCGGCCGCCCAAAGAGGGCGTGGTAAGGGCTTTGAATTTTCACCACCTCAAATGTCAATGTTTCTGATCTGGAATCATGTTCGTCCCCAAAGGTCACCTCCAGAGCTATCTTACCGACCGGGTATGCCGACTTGCCAAGCACCACTCCGTGAAACACTGTGCTGGATGGCCTAAGATGCCTATCCGTCAACCCCATACGCCGGAAGGTCTCGTAGTACAGGATGTTGATGCTGCTTCCTCCATCCATAAGAACCTTAGTAAACTTGTACCCTCCTACCGGGTGCCACCACCAGGGCTAGCTGACCTGGATTGTAAACCCGGGAGGATGGTCCTCTCGCTTCCACACGATCGGGTTGCTCGGACCAGCAGGTAATGCGCGCAGCAGTTCAACAACGCCGACCGCCCGCTTCAAGTTTTCGGTCTCGTCTGTCCAAGCTGGTGGTAAAGACGTGGTATCGCCCACCGCTCAACCGCTTTGGATTACTTTGATAACCCGATCGCTGCTGTTGTTGATCGTAGCCCCTTGGTTCGATTGTTCCGACTGCTCGATTACTTTGATTATTCTGATTGCCTTGCCCGCCCGGATTACCACCGAATCTCGCGCCGAATTTCCTCCATCAGAACCGGACGGACCTCGAACCGCCGGGCCCTTGATCATACCGGAAAGAGTTGGAGTTTTTGAACTCCTGCATAATGTAACAATCCTTCCAAAGGTGGTTCGCCGGTGCCTCCTTCGTCCCATGCTTCGGACAAGGTTGATTCAATATGAAATTCAAACGATCCGGATTGTGACCGCCCCGGTTTGATTGCCTACCGCTGCGCCGCTGACCCTTGTCCTGCGCGTTGGTGTTGGCCACAAAGCCCATGTTGCCATTCGCTTTACGCTTGTTCCCTCCATTGCCTGCAGAATGATGCTGCTGGCCCTCGAGTTGCCGCTCGCTTTTCCTTCCCCACTTCATCATTCTCAGATTCGGGATCCTTGGTACTATCGTAATCAGCGCATTTTTACCAAAACGCCCATTAGAGTGCCCATGTCATGGCAAAACGCTTCATGCGCCCAGCTTCAGTTTCAATGGCTCGAACCGCAATTGGCTTCCAAGGTCAAGATCGCGAATCAGGGTTGATCCGTCTCAAGAATGTAAAACTTCCAAACGCGGCACACCCAATGGGTTGTGGATTCTCCCTCCGCCGACACAAGCTGCTAAATCCACCACGCATATGGGCTGCTTACAGGTGTCTTTGAAATTTTGAATGAATCGGGTTCGCAACTGGGTCCACGAACCGATAGAGTTGGGCGGCAAATTTTTCAACCAGGTCCGGGCCGTTCCTTCCAACATCATTGTGAAGTACTTCGCACATGCGGCTTCATCCACATCTAGCATCTCCATGGTCATCTCATAGCTTTCTATCCATGCTTCCGGAGCCAAATCGGCAAGATAATTGGGGCACCTTGCGCGCCCTTGAAGTCCTTGGGCAAGCGCGACGTTATGTAAAGCGGGACGAGGCAAGGCACCCCCAAAGAACCAGACATGACCCCTGGTTCAAGATGGTCGGACGAACCGCGCGAGCGGATGATCCTCCGCTTGTGCCGCTAACTCGGCCTCCCTACGCAGCCCCGGGCGCGGTCCACTACCACTTGAGCATCCTCAAAGCCACCCGCCGGATTGTTGCCGCTGAGGCGGACCACGCCATGCATTGCTTGACACGGCCGGTTCGTCGGCGCGTCGGCTATAGCTCCGGCTTGGGCGGGGGTGGAGTGGATCCGATCCCGATCAGTATGAATACGCTTCTGCCGAGCTGGGGCCGCCCCGAGGAGCTCCTTAACCCGGCGTGTCTCTACCGCCGTGGTGAATCGCCTCAATTGGAATCGCCTCCAACCGTGCCGCAGCCGCCACGAGGTTATCCATCGGGTTGGAGTAGTGACCGAGGCGTCAAGACGGTTCTGGGCGCACTGCATGATGGCGAGGTAGATCCATCACACGGGCTGAACTGGTGCGCCGTCCCTGTGCTTCCGGCGGTTTACCGCCGCGGCGGGTTATCGGTCCTTGCCTCGGGTATTGAAAATCTCTCTTCCTCGAAAACCGAAGGTAAACGGACCTGTACTTCCTTTTCATGACTTCATGTGACGCGCTCGATCCAAAGATGAGCCTATAAGCTCGCGCATCCAAAGCGGCCCGCCTGGCTGCCATCCTCACGTCCGCTGCTGCCAGTCCGCTTTAGCTTTAGTGATCTGTTCTCTCACCTTTGCAATCTCCGCGTTGTGCAGGTCCTGATCCAGCGGATTAGCCTTCGCCATGAGCACAGCCAACGCTGGGTCGAAGAGCTCGACAAGACTTGAGCCGGGCGCGACAGGCCTCCTTCCCGCTGCCATCATCATTGTTGAACCGGGCGACCAGGGCGCCATGGTCGAAGAGTGAAGCGCCGCTACATCGCCATGAAGATCCCAACCCGTTGGGTAGATCGAAGGTCCGAATACTCACCGTCGGAAAAGCCCCCGAACTGGCCATCAAGCAGCTGGTATATAGACTCGCTATCTCTGGCCGACGATTCGTCGCCATAGTAGACAACACAGTTTCGTCACCAGATGCTGATCCGTCTTCGCAGCCTCCGTGGGACGACTCCCACGAAAACATGCCTGATCGCCGGTTTAGCTGTGGCAGGACTCTTCTTCGCCTTGAGCCATCTCGACGAGGTCGGTCAGACGCGTCGTCTGCCCAGCCCTCGCTCGCCGATCTTGCCGATGAACACGTGTATGCCGCCAAAGGGGACCTGCACCAGACTCAATCGAGCCGACCTCGGGGCCCCAAATTCCGTCGATTGCCGATGTAGAGCTTGCCGCGACGACTCTTAGTCATCCGGCCCACTTCATAGCCTTCGAGTCCTTCGAACTTGCCCTCTAAGATCATCAAACCATCGTGCGATAGCCCCACGGTGGGCGCCAACTGGCGCTAGAAGGAGGGTGTGCCCCCAACACTTTGGCTGTGCCCCATGGACAAATCAAAGTCCCGTATGAGGTCAATAACAAGATCGAGGAAGTGTTGTTCCCCCGTTTGTTTCCTGGGTTGGAATACATGCCGAACACGTCTGGACTGGCAGATTCGCTGCAGGCCATGACAACCCATGGCGAGGTTTTAAAGATGAAACTACTCATGTACCTCATCTCAGCTGTTTTCGCGCCGACCACTTCTCTTCGCCCAAGCAAAAAATGCTTCCCCATCCTAGTGAATGATCTATCTTTACTACATTATTTTCCTTCAATCTTTTGGCTCCGATGTCATGTGCAAGCTAGTCACTGCCAGTGTTTTTTTATGTTTTTTTCCATTTAATTTCTGATTCGGCCACTCGTTGTCCTGAAAACTGTGCGGTGCAGGAGAAACTAAAAGATGTGAAGAACATGAATTGGTGTAAGTTCATTGTCGACTTCCTGCATGATGCATTCTCAAGCAAGATGTACTAGAAGGGTTGTCGACTGCATTTAATGGTATTTTTTTACCAGTCCTTTCTGTGAACACTCTTTTTAACACCTTTCGTTCATGCATGGAAACCTGATTATAACAAGATGGCAACTGCCATAATGACAATATGGCAACTGCCATAATGACAATGTGGCAACTGCCATCATGACAATATGGCAACTGCCATCATACTATGATGGCACCTGCCATCATGACAATATGGCAACTGCCATCACACTATGATGGCAACTAGCACATACAGATGGCAACTTCTTTTTTTCTCTTTTCATGCACTTCAACTTGATGATCGCAGGAACATATATTATCCTGTTTTTTCGCAAAATACCATGATGGCAACTGATATTTCTTTTTTTTTAAATTGTTGTACATCAGCTCATGTACGTCGACTGTCTTGATCTACGTGGACTATCGATGCTGTCAAGGCTGTGCTGGCTCATACACCGTGGATTTCACTAGGACAGGAGGCCCGCCGCCTACGCACAAGTTTGCTATTTCTACGTGGACTATCGATGCTGTCAAGGCTGTGCTGGCTGCAGACAGGGTAACTGATACCAAATATGGAAAACTGCAGGTTAGTTCTGGTTTCTTTCTCTACACGGCATTCTTACAAATTTTTGCGGCATAACATATGAAAAAATCGTCATGGCTGTCTGCGTATGGTACCCATGTCTCACTCCACATGGCAACTCTGTCATTCGTGTTGAAACATATATTCGCGTCTTCTTCTTTTGTTGTATTTGCAACACATGAACTACTAGTCAGTGTTCATCATTCTTTCTCTTACATCCTAGCTATTTTTTGGTTTTTTCCAGCTGATGGCTAAGCATGCTATAGACTACAGCGTGTTTGGGGGGCCTCAAAACTTTGGAAAGTGGATGGACGTGCACTCAGCTCCGTCTTGCCCTACTGAGGTAATCAAAGATATATATCTATGGTTGCCTTGGATTATTTTTGATCTCGTGCAAGTGACTGTAATATGGTTGGTTATTGCTGCTTCTTGTTTCGTGCACAGGCGAGGGCACCTGTTGAGCATCTAATTGGGCAGTTTGCATCCGGAATGACCGGCTTGCTCGGGAAGTTGGTTGAGGGGTGGAAGTCCCATAATGGCTCTGACAGCGACGCGGTTGTGAGGCAGTTCACTACATTTGTCCCAGAACAGACACATCAGCCAACTGGTTGCCGTGGCCGGTATGACTAACCCAGTTCCCAAGAGCTTGCTGACACACAAGATGAACTAGATGGAGACGCTGGTATCAGCAAGGATGACGACGATGACATGGAGAATGTGCAACAGGACACCGATGATGATGAACATGTTGAAGTTCTTGCAGGTGGTAAGAAGGGAAAGGATGCACCAGATGTCCCCCCCACCGGAGAAAGTCAAAGAACATACGGCTGCGAGAGGCGAGGGGGTGTTTCCATCAAAGAGGGGGAGGGCTCCAGAGGATGTTGGGCAGGGTTATCCTGGCAAGAGGTCTAGGACCGATCCCGTAGCTGCTAGGAGGAGGTTCGACTTTAATTTTTTTTTGTTTTGTCTATATTTTTGGAACAGACTGATCCCTTTTTGCATTTGTTTTTGCTAAGCACGGCAACGAAGTTTGTCAGTTCCGACAATTGCCACCTTTTTTCCTCCATCTTATACGTGCAAAGGAGGCGACAAATGTGGTGGACGGCAGTTATGAAGAAACAGCACCAACGCCAACCCGTGTTTCGCTGGTTGAACAAAGGTGCCCCCATTGCTGGTGACACCCCTTCCACCAGGTCATCTCCTCGCATTTACGACGCCCAACACTGTGGATCCTATCGTGTTGCTGCACAGAAAGCCACCAAGAAGTAGGTTTTCCATGTGCTTTCATTGACATAGTGCTATATTTTTTATTTTTCAATGCATCCGTTCAGCTTGTCACATGGGCTTTTGTCATCATCCCCACATGGCAACTGCTGTTTTTCAAATGATTTTCCTTACTTTTTAACTACATGGCAACTCCTGCTTGTTTTTACATGGAAACTGCTATCTAGGCCAAATGGAAACTCTTATTGTACCTACATGGCAACTGCCATCTTTCCATTGGCTTGTGTGCTCATCCCATACCTAGTTTTGAAATTGCATTCCTGGCAGATCAGACATTTTTATCATTCTTCAAGTTGGCTAGCATGGCAACTCTTGCTGGATTTGCATGGCAACTGCTAACTATGCCACATGGCAACTCATATTCCCCTTACATGGCAACTACCAGCTTTTCCACCTATTTTTCATTTTTTTAGATTTCGACCATGGCAAATATTTTTTGTTCATTTTTAATACATTTTCTTGTGCTTTCTTTTTTGCAGGGTGAAGAAGACTACTACACGCGGGGCCAAGCATATCATTAGGGACCCACTCGAACGCCTTCATTCAAAGTTGTCAACAGGGGGCAACTCAGATGTTCATGAGGCGCCAGTCGACAAAACTGCTGCTGCACCGTCAACTGTTCCCACTAACTCTGACGCAAGTGGTCGACCATCTCCGCCGGTTTAACTGCATCGGTATCTACCAGGACAGCTAAAATATTGCCAAATCTTTTGGCCATGAAGGATGCTGCTCTGAGCCATGCCACCCCATCAGCAAGCGTTGAAGTGGAAACTCCCGAGACCAACCTAAGCCAGGAAGATTCCCGCTCATCTGACACTGATTCCAAGCGCGTGTGTGGTGGCACTCCTGAGTCCACGACAGAAGTGACTGAGGCGGCAGTTCATAATGATATGCCATCTACAGGTGAGAGTCTTGGCACAACAGCTCCAACTCCTGTCGGTGTAGATACTGCTAAGGCAACTGTTTCGCGTGCTGGTCATCCACCTAGGCGTCGTAGCCCCCGCAAGCAATCAACAGACATAACCAACGCACCAGCTATAGCTAGGAGCAGCAGAGATGAGTCTGGTTATGTTCCAGCGTCCACACTGTTCCCGCCACCTGCCAAAAGCAATGTGATGGAGAAACCGGAAGAAAGGAGCACAACTGATGCAGGTGTCAAGCCGGGCACGAGTGATGCAGGTGAACGTCCGGAGCAGACTGCGCCTTTACCCGCAGTGGAAATCCCCATCTTAAATCTGCGCACTTCCAGGCTCCCAGTCAATGTTGGTGTCCCCTATAGCCCAAACAAGAAGATTGTCAAGAAAGCCGCGGCTGATACCGCTGACAACACGCCCCGCCCTACAAATAAGCCCGATCATCCTGTAGCGGCCGATTCAGATATGTTTGTTGATCTTTCACCCTTGGATTCTGCCCCGCAAGTTGTTCGCGGTCCGGCCAGTAGGCATGACAGGCACCCAATGGCCTTCACCCCAACGAGCTTCAGCCTTGGCACCAGTCAAGATCAACAAGTGGTGCCAGATCCTATGCCAGTTGCCTTTGCTTTCCCGGGTGGCATGCCCGCAACGATGGCGCAGCCAATGGTCGAGGGCATGAAGGCTGTCAAGTTCGCAGAGCCGATCGTCCAAGGTACATTTCTTATGTGCTTATCATTTTCTTGTATACATTTTGTAGTCTGACTTTTGTCCCAAGCATTTTTTTGGGGTTCTCACTTGTGATGGCAACTGTTATGTGATGACATGGCAACTGGATTTGCTGCACCATGTCACCTACATTTTTGTTGCCATGCTGCATTTTCCATTCGGCAACCACATGGCAACTGTAGTTTGTTGTCACATGGCAACTACAGTGTACTACACATGGCAACTGGATTTGCTGCACCATGTCACCTGTAATTTTGTTTCCATGCTGCATTTTCCATTTGGCAACCACATGGCAACTGGAGTTGACACAACATGGCAACTGGAGTTGCTGTCACATGGCAACTACAGTGCACTACACATGGCAACTGGATTTGCCTCCACATGGCAACTCCCAACTTTCTCAGAATTCACGCTTCATATCATGCACCCTATCTTTTCACACTCCATTTGTTTTGTTTTCCAGGTATCCTAACCCACTTTTTGATCCTTGCAGGCACCCCTGAGGAGATTTCGCCGTCACTTGATGAAGCTTACCGCATGATTGAGGAGGCCGCATTGCAGAGGAGGTCCTCACGAGGTCAGGGGCAATCAAGTTCCAATGTGCCTGCAGATACGATATCTGAGGATACCATTAGGAGTGCCACCCCTGGTTCTGTGAGGCAGCAGAGGGTAGTTCACCCACCTCCCGCAGAAGACTACGAGCCTGAGGTCAGTGCCACAAAGGAGCAGAACCAGCTGTACGACATTGTCAAGCGTTTTGGAAATGTGAGGGCCAGCAGCAAGCACATGAAGGAGCTGAAAGCATAAATGACCACACCACATAATCTCTTATTTTGATTTGTTCTTTTTTTACCATTCATCTTCTTCGTACTTTCTAGACATGATCCGCTTACGTTTTAGTTCTTTATTTTTTTACTTAGTATACATGATTCTTTCATGTTATATCATTTTCATACAGCTCATATTTGGACAAAACCAAGGTCATTCAATGCGAAGCGACGTACGTCGACCTGGGTGATCTTGCCGAGTCCGTGAGGCCAAACGGTAAAATTTTGACGAATGTAGTTACATGCGGGATTGACTACATCAACAAGCATATGGATATGTCTCCCGACAAAACAATCATGCATTATAGTGTGACCTGCAAAATACGGGATGGTGACTTCCACCACAAAATCCTGAGGAAGAATTTTGCTCAACACGGTGAATTCAAGCTCACATTGAAGAAATATGTGAGTACTCCTTCCCTGTTTGCACTTTTTTCACACGGTATGGTTTTTTGCCATTATCTGCACTCTGTTTATGTTGCAGATGTTTCATGTGGCATCAGCTACCGGTGCAAACTAACTTTTTGATTTTTCCATCCCGTGCAAACTATGTGGCAACTTCAAAGTAAAATACACGGCAAATTTTGTTCATACATGGACGGCAACTTTCTTTCAACTACCCACTATAACTAAACATTCTACGTGATTCTACTTTTTTTGTCCCTCTGCTGTTCTTCATGTGAACTCCGCTTCTCATTTCCTTCACTTTTACATGCAGGTCCTGTTCCCCATGTTCCAGGAGCTTGCACCACACGACCCACATGACAAGTGTGGTCACCATTATGCGATCTGTCTTGACCTGAAGAACCAACGCTTTGAGGTGCTTGATTCAATGCGTTCGGCAGCTGATGCAGACCTTTACTGCATGCTGAATTCTTCATCAACAACGCCAAAGAGACATGGAACCGTCACTACAAAACTCAAAGGTCCAGATCGGACATTTCCAGATTGAGTACGTGGCGACTACGTAATCAAGGGAACACGTAATTTCCTACCCCTCCTTCATGTGCCATTTACATCAATCCCACCCCTCTTTGTTGTTACATCTGAATTGAAGTTTATCATTGCTATGTCTGTCCTTTTTGCGAGTTCACCTGACACTTGTGCAGGCCGGACTATGGCTTTCACACGTTGAAATACTTTGCAAAGTGGGAAGGTAGACTTGTTCCCGCTGTCACAGCTGCAACGGTCGTTGAGCTCCGGAAAATTTACACATGGAACTGGTTGACGAATGAAGATTTCAACAAGCGGTCCGGAGCACGCGAGTTCGTGGAAAAAGCTGTCAAGAAAGTCATCAAGAAGTTCAAGTGATCACGTGGCGTTACACACTAGACGCATACCTTATATTCTGTTGCCGAGGAATGTAAGGTACTACCTTTGTTCTTGTCAAAAACTATGTCCGTGTGCTATGCTATGACTGCAACCCCGAGTAGCCTAGTACGCAGTGGTGGTTCATGAGCGACATTTGAATATTTTCTGTAATATTTTGTGTGGATGTGAACCTATTTAGGCGTGATAGTAGACACGTTTTATGTTTATCATTATTATTATGGTTTCATCGTTTGCACCACCAGGTTGCTACTTCGAATGCATGCACTATGTTCTAAAACATGGCAACTGTAGTTCATCAGACATGGTTATTAAAAGTCATCGCCGCTTTTCATTTGACTGCTTTTGCTTCTTCTTTTCATTGCTAATCGCACCGGATACAATGGTAGTTTTGATCATTTAGCCGTAATCTTTTCTTCGGTTGATGCACGTTATGCTTTTTAAACTTTGTTTCCATAGATTGCACACAACACAGCATGTGTGACTAAAGCGTGTCAAATTATCATGGAAATATACGCGATGTAGAGTCATTACAAATAACATGGCATTTTTCAAGACAGCTAATGTGGCAGATTCAAGACAAAGAACACGACAGATTCAAAGATAAACAAGATGGCAGATCCAGTATACTTGACATGGCAGATTGAGTATAATTAACATGGCAGACCCAGTATATTTACCATGATAGATTCAGTATAAAATATCGTTGCATATTTAGTACAAAATAGCATGGCAGATTAAACACATATAACATGGCAGATCAAGTACACACAACATGGCAACTGCAGTTACCCATTCAATGCATTTTCATGCAACTTCTGATGCCCCTCAAGTCAGTGTCCCATTTCTAGAAAAAATTCACAACATCTAGGTTAGAAAACAAAATGTCCCCAAGGACCATGTCACAGCGCCCGAATTTTGCTTACGGATTGCCTGTCCCTTTCTTTGTTTTCTTGTGTTTTGCTTGAATCTCCAATCCCGATTTGCACCTTATCTCTTTTGGACGCCCCTTTGTGATGGAACGGGGCGGGTTCCTGACCTGGGATTGTGTGCTTGCTGTTCCAGATCCTATCTCCCATTTTTCAGATGATGGCCCCGTGGACGAAGGCACACTTGATGTGCGGGGGAACTTGTGTAAGGCTTCCTCAGCTTTCCTCTTCTTGATCTCATCAAGCTCTCTTTTCAGGGCCTTCCTGTGTTTTTCTGTGACTCTCGCTGTCTCATCACTCTTGCATGCTTCATCAATTAGCTCAGCATAGTTCTTTGTCGGCAACGCGTGCCTCACGGCTTCCATGGTTGACTCGTCTCTCGTCATGCACAGCCGTAATCGCGTTTGTTGTCCGCAGCGCCAACGCTGCCGCCGCCCCAAGTCCATCGCCGCCTTTATGAAATGGCGGGGCATCCATGTCACCGCGTTCATGTCCATTACTTTTAGTATGTGACAAGACACAATGCCGCCCCTGCTCAAACTTGCAGCATTGGCGTAGTATTCGCCTTGGCCGATCGAGGCTTTCACGGTAGTTCCTTCCTTTGTCCGGTCCTCGGGTTCAATCGACATGCCCAAAATAGAACACACCTTGAACGTATGTTTGTCCACCGAAAGCCGCCAACATGCCGCACGCTTTATTTCTTCCCGAATCGCAAGTTTTGTGTGTTTTTTCTTACACATGGCAATCTGTAGTACATTACACATGGCAACTGTAGTATATTTGACATGGCAATCAAGCAGCATTTAGACATGGCAATCAAGTACATTTTCAACTGGCCATCGTCATTTCATACAAATATCCTAAATAGAAGCACAGTGCATAAAACATGGCAACTGCATTTATTGAACATGGCAACCTTAGTTGAGTAAACATGGCATTTGCATTTCAGTAGGCATGTCAATTTGCATTTCAGAAAGCATGGCAAATGCAGTTCAGTAGACATGGCAACTACACAACATTTTCATTTGGCATTGGCATTTGCATACAAACATGCCTAGTGGAAGTGCAGTGCATTAAACATGGCAACTGCATTTCATTGAACATGGCAACTGCAGCTGAGCATGCATGGCAAAACAGTGGTTCACTAAACATGGCAACTGCAGTTGAGTAATCATGTCAAACAGTAGTTCATTAAACATGGCATCCTCGTGATCATGGCAATCGCATTGCATTCTACATGGCCCCTACTGCCTTCATACTTGTGCAAATAAGATTGGAACGCAACTGACTTACTTGTTAAAGATCTTTTTGGTATATATCTTGCTCATTTGCCTCTCCATCGGTAAATACGTTAGCAATTTTGGCTGCTTTCGCGCGGTGTTCGCTTCTTGCTGTAGCTCAGATCCCATTATTTTTTGTTGCGAAGCTGTATACTGCTTGGCAAACTGTAGCAATGATTTGTCAGGGCTCACGTACCGCTTCAAAACAGCATTGAACCCCTCGCTACGTTGTGTAGTCTGCAGAAAAGGGAAGAAGCACTGCATGAAGTAGGCCGGCACCCAGTACATTTGCTTCTCCCACAGGCTAGCAAGAGTCTCGTTGTCTTGGATGGAGCGCACGGCATCTTGTACATATTAGTGAGATACGTCGCGTCGAATGAAATGCAATCTCGGAAATGTTTGTAGGCTCTTCTTGCAGCACCATCCACCCAATACATGTTCGTGACACGGTCCTCATCGTCCAATCTTATCCTATAGAAGAAATCTAGATCTTCCTTCGCTTTCTCATCGAAGTAGGCCATCGTGGCTTCTATGTCAGCCAACTTGCTCTCTATATGGTATTTTGCCTTTAGGTTTGTGACGTCAGCTGGTATGTAGGGCATGCTACTCAGAGTCCCATTTTTGCTGTGGATGAGTGATAGTATCTGCAATATTCTTGATGGACCGACGTTACAATCATGTAGAAGCTTTATGAATTTCCTCTCGAGTGGGGTGAATCCTCTGTGGGCGGTCAGAAACTTCACCAGGTCGAACTTCTTTATGAGTTTGTGGTTGTGCTCGTCAAAATATTCAGTGACCACCCAATGTGCACCATCTACGTTTAGCTTACACCGGACAGGGCATTCCGTCTTGAGAATGGTCCCTCTCTTTCATTCCGGAACGACAAGCACAACACCTTTCCCCTTCTTGTTCCTTCGTACCTTGTGGCACCTCATCTCACCTCTGCTGTACTCGTTTGTCTTCTTAATCTTCATATGGTATTCGGTGTTGACCGCAAACCCATGGAACTTTGCATATGTCCGTAGAATTCCTTTGCTTCGCGAACGATTCAAATCTTCGCCCAACGACGGTGGTCGAGGCACCATGATCTCTAATTGCCCACCATCTTCATCCCATTGTGCTTCATCATCAGTTTCTTGATTCACTTCAGTATCGGCGGTAGTTTGATCTACTTGAGTGTTGCCAGTGCTTGTGTTCAAAGGGGTGCTTGTCGGCATTGCAGGAATGATTGCCATTTCTGACTCTGACTCGGTATTGTTTGCGGCATGATTGGTGGCTCGCTGGAGGAACGCGTCTTCCGTGCGCTCAGAGCTCCCCGCAGTAGATGTCCCTGGGCCGCTGTTCACTATAGTTGTAGGCCCTGTAATAGAAAAAACATGTACAAGCATATGATTTTTGCTTCAATGACATGTTTATCGTAACGGAGCACATCAACTTCAAGTGATTTGGCATGACATCATTCAAACAGCAAGCCGTGAGTCTGCGTGTGGACATGCATGGCAACTGTAGTTGTCCTGTCATGGTAGCTACAGTCCAACAAACATGGCAACTACTGTTTGCCAATGCATGGCAACCAGCTCCTTTTTAGTACGAAAACTTTGATTTTATATGCATGGCAGCTGCAGTCATGCATACATGGCAAATACTGCTACCAATATATGGCAATCAGTGTGTTCTAGCATCAAAACTATGCATTCTAGGCTTGAGCTCACTAGGCAAATGCGATCAACCATTAGTGCTGCACACATGCTTTTAGCAGTTGGCAAATTCCGAAGACAATATATGACTCATTGCACACAACCACTTGTTAGCGTTTTATGCTTGATTTTTTCCACCATCACTGCTACAAATCTTCTTTTTCCTCACATGCTATTGCCACAAAAACAAACGCAGTGCTTTTTTGTGGTTCAATATTTCCTTACCTTGTTGTGCTGCATGTGCCCATCTTGTGTGGTCTGTCACACCAAAGTGACATGCTCTATCTGCAATCTGTGAAGCTTGCCACGAGATGTTTGCCGGGGTACTACCACCGTAATAACCTGTAAGCATGGTAGTAATTGGTCAATACATGGCAACTGCAGTTTGTCCTGGCATGGCAACTGCAGTTTGTCCTGGCATGGGAACTGTAGTTGTCCAGGCATGGCAATTGCAGTTGTCCTGGCATGGCAACTGCAGTTGTTCAGTCATGGCAACTGCAGTTGTTCCTTCATGGCAACCGCAGTTGTTCCTTCATGGCAACTGCAGTTGTCCAGGGAGGGCAACTACAATTGTTCCTTCATGGCAACTACAGTTGTCCAGTGAGGGCAACTACAGTTGTCCAGGGATGGCAACTGCAGTTACTTATTCATGGCAATTGCAGTTGTCCAGTCATGACAACTGCAGTTGTCAACTATGCTCCTTCTGGTAATTCATCGTCCGCAACTTCACTTTTTATGGACTCACCTGTGTATGACGTCGATGGCAGGTACAGGGGCGCTGCCTGATGCCACGTGCTGCATGAAGGCTCCACATTTTTTCACGACATAACTCGTGAGTCTTTTGCGAACCTTTGCAAATTTATTTTTCATGTCCGCATCAAGTATGTGTTCTTTTTTCGTGCAAGTTACCTTGATTTGCCACATTAGCTAGTTGAAGTTGGCTGCCCGTACATTTGTCAGTGTTAGCGCCCTGTGACTGAACTTGCCACGGAGCCCCCCTGAGTGTGTTTTGGTCATAAGAACCTGCGAAAAAATGACAGTGTAGGACATAAGTAGAATGTCATCATCATAGTTGCGAACACGGCAAATGTTCTTTTCTTTTTGTTATCTTTGCATCATACCAATGCATGCGTACTGTTGTAGTAGTGGCAGCAACGGCCCTGCAGAAATGAGTTGACTGTATTCTGCTGCATCCCAAGGGGGTGTTTCTGGCCTTTGAGAACCCAAAAGATCAGCACCATCTCCGTGACTCATTCTTTTCCGCGTCTCATTTCTGCCAATGTGCTCTCAATCACTGCATGAACAAGAACGCATCAACAATCCACAAAAAATGTATCCTTGTGCTGCTTGCATGTAGAAGTTAACACGTCAGTGTTATCACATTTTCATGCATAGGCAACCAACATATCATGGCTAGTAGGACATGCACATCCACTATCTTTTCTAAAATTTGGGTGCTAGCTATCCGTTCGATTCGATGGCATCGGCCACTACAATAGGATGGCAAGCAATAAGTTGACATGGTGGCAGTTGACGACAATGATAGGTGGCAACTGACGTTAGACACCAGTGGAAATTAATTTTCACACCCCCATTATTCAAAATTTCTCAATTATCTCTCCCTTTTTATGGATTCCTGCACATCCATTCATTTACCAACTACTTGCATCAATCTACTGAGAACTTACGGTTATCTCTAGCGTAGTACATGGCAGATCTAGTGTATTCTGCTTGGCAACTGCGAAGACACACAACCCATGTAGTGTTTTACCCCTGTAGGATGGATCTAGTTGCCAACTTCGTCGGTAATTTTGCAATTTTCTACCCAGAAGAAGGATGAGAAGCAGTAGGGAGATCGGGAGATTCACCTGCTATTAGCTGGTCGTCTTTGGAGGTCGTTGTTGGAGTGGGGGGAGGGGGTGGGGTGGGGGAGGGTGGGGTGTGGTTTGCGGTGGGAAGGCCCTACGGATCTGCTCTGGTTGCCATGGCAACTAGAGAAGGCCGACGATGGAGGTAGGGGTTCGGGAGGTGGGAGCAGATGGCGGCAGTCGGGATTCGGGATCGATCGGAGGCCGGGACGGCTGGATCGTGCGGGCTGCTGGGTCCTCTGGCCCGGACGTGCGGGCGGGGTTGCCACACACCGGACGTGCGGGCCGTGCCTTTGTGCGCCCGTATGCGGTCGTGCGGGCTGGTTCCTGTCCATGCCACACGAGGCGTGTGGCACAACTACCCGATACAGCACACGTGTGGCAGTTATCGGGACCCTTTTATTTTTGCAGGGTAAAAAGAGTTTTATTCTAAAATTATAGAGTTACTGTGCGAGGCGAGAATTCCTCAGTTCATGGAGGCCCTTTTGTGTAGCTAAACAGCGGTGCTACATCCATTACAGCTATACCTCGCTAAACAATCTGTCATTCTATTCTGAGAACGATGAAGCTTTTGCGGAATAAACTCCCGAACCTCTCATAAGGCAAGAATCTCCAACACCAAATGTACATATGGGATTAATGAACCATCACTGGAGATAGTTAGGGTCGTGGACGAGTCCGACTGCCCAGTGAACGGAAGTTACCTGTGTTGCAGGGCTAGCGCCATGCCCTGCATCATAGCATGAATCTCTGCTTCTAATGCAACATTGCAGTGAAACAAATACCTGTAAGCCGCGAAGATTATCGTCCCATCATGCTTCCGAAGTATCATGTCCGCTGATGCAGTGCCGTCCACACTTGAGAAAGCACCATCTACCGAAAGCCCAACCTTGTCCATTGGCAGGGGTGTCCATGTAAGAGGGGTATCTGTGGACACAGGTCTCGGCATCTCAATTTCAACGACCAGGGGTATTTTTCCTTTGAGCATCTCCTCCGTTGAAAACCCACAAGCATGATCAAGGGACTGCCAATAGCTTCATAGGAATTCCACCGAAGTAGTAACGGGAAGGACTTACTTTCCATGCACAGTACCATTCCTTAGTTGCCATATACGCCAAATAAGGAGTACCATGTTGCGTGCATTTTGTTGGCATCCATCGAGGACATAAAGAAGCCAGTATCCTGCATCGACTCCCTGGCCAGAAGGGGCCAGACTGGACGCATACAATCACATAGCCGAGCTGCATGATCACAAGTAACTAGAGCATGAAATGATGATTCAGTATGTACGCCACACATGGGACACGATGCCCTCGTTTGCAAATGATTATCCAATTTTCCTTTTGTTGTCGACAATGCTCTCGAGCATGCCTTCCATGCGTGAATTTTTATTTTTTGTGGAACCTTTGCTTGCCTAATCAAATCCGACTACCTCCTCGATCCATCTGGGTTGGAACTAGAAGCACCACCTCCAAACTGTGAGATGATAAGCACTTCCAACAGTAAATAGGCCCGTCCGGACACTGTGGACTGTTCGCAACCAGCTAGTCAATCCAGCATGTGCCTCTCCGATGTGCTACTGATACAATCTTTAAAATGTGTGGCTTCTTGCAGCTTTTTGGCAGCCGCTTAGCCGCCCCACGGACCGGGACGCCATCACCTCCATCATTGCAGATCTGCGTGCGATGGCCCTTCACTTGTCGCCTCCGTTCCCGCCGCCGCCTCCAGAGTCGAATTAGTCTTGTCGCCTTCATGGTGCTGTCCATGTGGTTTTCTATTTTAGGGCTTGTTGAGCTGTGCCCTCAGCTGTACCTTGCACTTGGTATTCGTTGTGTTTGTGCGCGCGTGTGTGTGTGAACTTGGGTGTGGTCTATATGTTGGATCACTGCGGTTTGCTTTATATATAAAGCGGGGCGAAAGCCTATTTCGGTAAATAGGCCCGTCCGATCAGGTTGCCATGCTATAAAATCCTCTATTTGCCTTGGAGATGTACGGATCTTTAAAATTTCTTCCACATCCATTGGCCAGAAATATTCAGCTCATCACCGGACAATAGCATGGGGCTCACTCAAAAAGGCATTTTTGTCATAGGCTACATGTAGCCCTTTAATTTTTTTAAATCAACCGTTACACACCTTTATGCACAGTTTGGTGGAACCGAGTGAAACCACACGGTGAGACCGACCTATACAAAAGTTTGAACTTTAGTCTTTTCAGTGAGAACAGATGAAACATTTTGGTGGGACCGACGCATAATGACCTAAGAACTTTACACACTTTGGTTTCACCAACTGAAATAGACCGAAAATTCCGATTGAATTTGAGTTGGCAACAGAAAGTTGGCCAGTGCACTTCGGTGATACCGAAGGGCCAACTCGGTGGAAGCGAGGTTCTAGGGTTTTGGCAGCGGCTATGTCATGTGTACCTCGGCGAGTCTGGGTAGATGTGGATCGATGGGACTGAGATGAACTTTATGTTTTTGACAGAGTGGAATGTGGGAAAATATTGAGGCTTTTGGAGCAATATCACTGAGCGCTTGAGCAGTTATTCATTATCATAACCTCATCACCCTTTCGATTGTATTGGTTTTCCTATAAACTCAGTGTGTTCTCGGATCACCCACATATAAAATGAAGAGTCTTGAGCCTTTGACCAACACTTGTCCTTAGCATTTTGACGGGTCCATTTTCACATCCCAAGTTGTACCAAAATTGAACTCTTTCCTGAAATATTTTTTGATGAGTAGGCATTAGTTCAATGAGATATATGTGGTGATGAATTACCAATACCATCTGGGGACTAGATGCACTTTCAATCTCCCCTTTTTGGTAACCGATGACAACATATAAATCAAAGCTTCGACATATGATATTGTTGGGGAACATATATAGCATGCAATTTCAAAAAACATATACGACCACGCAAGATCTATCTAGGAGATGCATAGCAACGAGAGGGGAGAGTGTGTCCACGTACCCTCAACCGAAAGCGGAAGCGTTATGTTAACGCGATTGATATAGTCGAACGTCTTCAGGATCCAACCGATCCAATTACCAAAAGTACGACACCTCCGTGTTCAGCACACGTTCAACTCGATGACGTCCCTCGAACTCTTGATCCAGTAGAGGGTTGATACGTCTCCAATGTATCTACTTTTTCTCACGCTTTTCCTCTTGTATTGGACTCTAATTTGCATGATTTGAATGAAACTAACCCCGGATTGACGCTGTTTTCAGCAGAACTACCATGGTGTTGTTTTTGTGCATAAACAAAAGTTCTTAGAATGAAACGAAACTTTGTGAGGATTTTTTATGGAATAAAAGGGGACTTTTTGAGCCAAGACCCACCATAGAGGGGCCCCTGGGTGGGCACAACCCACCAGGGCGCGCCCCCCTCTCCTGGCGTGCCCAGGTGGGTTGTACCCACCTGGTGGCCCCGTAGACCTCAACCCTGACGCTATAAAATCACATATTTCCAGAAAAAATGGGGGAGAAAGAATTATCGCGTTTCACAGACGGAGCCGCCGCCAAGCCCTGTTCTTCCTCGGGAGTGCAGAACTGGAGTCCGTTTGGGGCTCCGGAGAGGGGGGGTCTTTGTTCTTCGTCATCACCAACCCATCTCCATGGCCAATTCCATGATGCTCCCCATCGGGAGTGAGTAATTCCTTCGTAGGCTCGCTGGTCGGTGAGGAGTTGGATGAGATTCATCATGTAATTGAGTTAGTTTTGTTAGGGCCTGATCCCTAGTATCCACTATGTTCTTAGATTGATGTTGCTATGACTTTGCTATGCTTAATGCTTGTCACTTTGGGCCCGGGTGCCATGAACTCGGATCTAAACCGTTTATGAATTCATTATTATATCCATGTTTTAGATCCGATCGTGCAAGTTATAGTCACCTACTATGTGTTATGATCCAACAACCCCGGAGTGACAACAATTGGGCCCACTCTCGGTGATGACCGTAGATTGAGGAGTTCATTTATTCACTATGTGCTAGTGCTTTGTTCTGGTTCTCTATTAAAAGGAGGCCTTAATATCCCTTAGTTTCCACTATGGACCCCGCTGCCACGGGAGGGTAGGAAAAAAGATGTCATGCAAGTTCTTTTAATAAAGCACATATGACTATTCATGGAATACATGCCTACATTATATCGATGAACTGGAGCTAGTGCCGTATCGCCCTAGGTTATAACTGTCACATAATGAATATCATCCAACAAGTCACTGATCCAATGCCTACGAATTTATTTATATTGATCTTGCTGCGTTACTATTGCTATCGTTACTGTTACACTTGCTACAAAATACTGCTATCACTGCTAATGTTACTATTGCTGCTGTCACTATTACCAAAACTATCAAAGTATTGTGCTACTGATTTTTTGCTGCAAATAATTAATCTCCAGGTGTGGTTGAATTGACAACTCAGCTGCTAATACCTTCAAGTATTCTTTGGCTCCCCTTGTGTCGAAACTATAAATTTTGGTTGAATACACTACCCTCAAAAACTGTTGCGATCCCCTATACTCGTGGGTTATCAAGACCTTTTTCTTGCGCCGTTGCCGGGGAGCATAGCAATATTTGTTGAGTCACTTGGTATTATTATCATATTATCACTACGAAGAATCTGAAGGATCCAAATACTAAGATTTATCCCTCTAAGACGAGGGGAGGTAAGGAACTGCCATCCAGTTCTGCTTTAGATTCACCTTCTGTTATGCTTAAACTTGCAACTCCACCACATGCTATGAATTCTAATATGTCACAAGTTATTGATGATGCTACTTCTGCTATGGATAATGCTTATGATGATGCTAGTACCTTGCTTGATAATGATGATGTGCCACTTGGTGAATTTCTTGATGAACAAATTGCTAGAGTAATACAACATGATGTTGTTGAAGCTGATGATGAGGTTGAAACTGAAACTCCTGACACACCTGCTAGAACTAGCCTTCCTAGATATGAATTGCCAATGGTACCGGAAGGTTATGTTATGAATGAAGAGACATCTAGAGATATTCTTGCTTGTAAGGATAGAGATGATCTAGAGAAATTATTATGCAAGTACAAAGAAAAATCTCTGAATGGTAGAATGAAATATGATCCTAAGTTTGCTACTTCACCAATCTTTATTGCTAATAAGGATTATGAATTCTCTGTCGACCCAGAGTTAATTACTTTGGTTGAATCTGATCCTTTCCATGGTTATGAAACTAAAAAATGTTGTGGCACATCTTACTAAGTTAAATGATATAGCCACCCTTTTTACTCATGATGAGAAAACTAGCTATTACTTTATTCTCAAATTATTTACTTTCTCATTAAAGGGTGATGCTAAAGCTTGGTACAATACTCTTACTCCTGGTTGTGTGCGTAATCCCCAAGATATGATTTATTACTTCTCTGAAAAATATTTTCCTGCTCATAAGAAACAAGCTGCCTTGCGGGAAATATTTAACTTTGTGCAAACTAAAGAAGAGACTCTCCCACAAGCTTGGGGGAGGCTTTGCCAGTTCTTAATGCTTTTCCTGATCATCCTCTTAAGAAAAATGAAATACTTGATATCTTCTATAATGGACTAACCGATGCTTCTAGGGACATCCTAGATAGTTGTGATGGTTGTGTTTTCAGGGAACGAACTATTGCTCAAGCTAAAGAATTATTGGATAATATATTGAAAAATTATGATGATTGGACTCTTTCTGAACCACCGCCTAAACCCACTCCAAAGAAGAGGGGCATATTATATCTCAGTCCTGAAGATATGCAAGAGGCAAAGAAATCTATGAAGGAAAAAGGTATTAAAGCTAAGGATGTTAAAAATTTACCTCCTATTGAAGAAATACATGGGCTTAATACACCACCATTTCCTAAGGTGGTAGAGGTAAATTCTCTGATGAAGTTCAATGAAAATGATAATCCTCACAATATGCACCCTAGCCAATGCCTTTATGAGTTTGAAAACTACATTAGAAAACAAGATCACTTCAATGCAAATGTTATGAAACAATTGAAATATAATTCTGATATGATTTCTCGCAAGAGTGACTTGTTATTTAGAATCTCAAATGATGTTACAGGTGTTGGAAAACATGCTTCTATGGTACAAACCCAGTTAGCACAAGTTGCTAAATCACAAAGAGAATTGCTTGATGAAATGAATAATAATATGCATGACTTTGTTGTTAGAGTTGCAAGTAGAGGAGGTAAAATGACTCAGGAACCACTTTATCCTGAGGGACACCCAAAAAGTATTGAACAATACTCTCAAAGAGCTAATGCTAATGTACCTAGTCCTTCTAAAAAGAAAAATGATAGGACTTTGCATGCTTCTAGTGAACATAAAATAGAAAAACCTCCTGATAATGAAAATGAAACTTCTATTTCTGATGCTGAAACTCAATCTGGTAATGAACATCCACCTAGTGATAATGAAAAAGATAATGCTGATGTTCATGAAGATGCTCAACCAAACAATGAAAAAGAACCAGATAATGATGATGAGATAGAACCACCTGTTGATCTTGATAACCCACAACCTAAGAATAAAAGGTATGATAAAAGAGACTTCATTGCTAGAAAACACGGTAAAGAAAGCGAATTGTGTGTTCAAAAACCTATGCTTTTTCCACCCAAGTCAACTAAAAAGAATGATGATGAAGAATTTGAACGCTTTGCTGAAATGCTGAGGCCCGTCTTTTTGCATACTCGCTTGACTAATATCTTGAAAATGCCTCCTTATGCAAAGTATATGAAATACATCATCACAAATAAGAGGAAAATACCAGAAGCTGAAATCTCCACTATGCTTGCTAATTATACTTTGAAAGATGGAGTACTCAAAAATTTGGAGATCCGGGTACACCAACTATACCTTGCCCTATCAAAAAGAATTATGTGAAAACTGCTTTGTGTGATTTAGGAGCTGGTGTTAGTGTTATGCCTCTATCTTTATATAAAAGACTTGACTTGAACAAACTCATACCTACTGAAATATCTTTGCAAATGGCTGACAAATCAACTGCCATACCTATCGGTATCTGTGAGGATGTGCCTGTTGTTGTTGCTAATGTTACTATTTTGACTGACTTTGTTATACTTGAGATGCCCGAGGACGACAACATGTCGATTATCCTTGGTAGACCCTTCTTGAATACTGCAGGGGCTGTTATTGATTGTAATAAAAGCAAGATCACTTTTCATATTAATGGTAATGATCATACGGTGCACTTTCCGAAGAAACAATTCCAAGTGAATGGTATTAATGTTATTGAAAAATCTTCGACAATCACTATTGCAAGTTTTCAAATACCTCTACCTACTGTCAAAAAGAAATATCAAATGCTTATTGTTGGGGACATTCATATCCCCATTGAGGTAACTTAGTGATTTATGAAAGTTCTTCGGTTTCATGCTAATCGAAAGTGGTTGTTAATAAGACTTGATCAACCTTATTAATGAATCATTTTTGAGCGGTATGAAGTTGATGTAGTAAGTACTATCTTCTGTCTTTACTTTTTGTTTTCTGTTTCTATTAGTTAAATAAAATAAAATGCCATGTTTAGTTTGTTTTTTGAATTTCCCGTGCAATAAAAAATGACACAAAAATAAAAGTGCTCAGAATGACCTGCAAATTTTATACGATTTTTTTCTGAATATTTGTGAATTTTTGGTGCAAATAATACCAGAGGGAGGTGCACCAGGTGTGCACAACCCACCTGGGAGGGCCAGGACCCCCAGGCGCGCTGTGGTGGGTTGTGGTCCCCACGTGGGCCCCTCACTTATCTCTTTAGCCCATATCATTACTTACCTCCAGAACAAAATCTCCATTGCTCTCTCTCCCGCGTTCTTGAGATCAAACCCGCGGATTTCGAACTCTTTGCTGGGAGCTCCGATTCCGAAACTGTTTCGGGGGATTGTTACTTGGTATGTGACTCCACCATTTGTCCAATTAGTTTTTGTTTTAGTGGTTTATATTTTGAATAATTAGCTACTCTTCGTGCTGCTGTAGATGAGCTTGCATGTTGAATTCTTAGTGATCTAATTAGTTTGAATGCTTGCTATGGCCTCTATGTATCCCTATGAGTAATTCCTATCAATTTTGTGAGGTTTTGTTGAGAAAAATTTGTGAACTAAAAATTCAGATTTTTGTTCATAAGAAAATTGTACGCGGACATGAATATCTTCAGGTAGTTTGGCTCTAAGAAGAACTCCAAGGGTGTTATTGGGGTGTCTTCTGATAGTGATCTCCACCCTTGGAGGTTGGCGGAAGTACGGCCGTGCGAATGGCCGCACACCCCATTCCCTGCAAGAGGCTGAATTCTTGAGGAGTTCATGCAATACATTGCTAATGCTGGCCTCACCGACTTCATCATAGATGAATGTGACCAGCACCAAATCCTCACAAACATCTTTGTTCAGATCTTTACTTTCTTTCCTAGAAATAATCCTCCTGAAGTTAGCTTTGACTTATATGCTGAAAACCATCCGATACCACTTACTGAATTTTGTGACATATGCATGATCCCGTCTGATGGGAGCTTGGCTGAGCCTAGGCCGGCTGAGTTTGAGGCCTTTTATCGCACTTTCATAGTGGGTGATGAGAGAGGAGTGTCAGCCATCACTGCCGGTGGCTTACATTTTCCTGCTGTTCGTCACTTTGCACTTTTCATTACCAAATGCTTTCTTTCTAGGGAGAAGGTGGGTGCACTTAGTTCACCAGACCTTGCTGTTTTACGTCGTGCACTTGAGGGCGACAACACGCATAGCTTCGGAGCTATCGTGGCTCGTTGCCTGCATCTTAATAAATCCTAGGGTAAAATACATGGTGGGATTTCTGCTACTCGTTTGGCGGCCCACTTCAATGTTGGAATACGCCCTCATGATTACACCTTGACCATCGTTTACCTAGACTATGCAGCCATGGAACATCATCACTTTCTTGCACATGATCGTCCTAACATCGCCATTCCTTACAACCTGGTCTATAGCATTAACACTCGTGATGTTATTCCATTGCCTGCGCCTGCTTTGTTTGATTCTGCCGCGAGGGGCGGATACCGGATTATGCGTGCAAACATCATCGCCTACTGGAATGCACACGCTGCTGTAGAGGCTGCGGAGGAGCCTCGGCAGTGGGATGAGTGGATGCCTGCTCCTCAGGATCCCTACTACACTCAAGGCTACTGATCGTTTACCAAGCTAGGCCAAAAGCCTCAGCTTGGGGGAGTACGTGTTTCTCACCGACATTACATTCATGTTCACATATCATTCTATTTGTCGGTGTTCACACATTTTCATTGTATCATCCATGCTTAGATTTATTTTCTTGCATTCTTCTTGTGTGTTTGAAAAACTTCAGAAAACCCAAAAAATTAGTTGTAATAATTTACTTTCTATGCATGCTTAGTAGTAGCACTTAAAATGGAAATCCAAAAATATTTCCTTGTTCTTCTTTTGCTTGTTGGGAGCTTTCCCATGTAAATAGTTTTTCTCATTTTTGCTTTTCCCTTTTTATTTGCTTGTTCAAGAAAACCAAAAACTCCAAAAATATTTCAGTGTTATTCTCTGAATCTCTTTCCTTTTTATTCGAGTTCTCCCGAGGAGAAGACCACGATGAAAATGTTGAGTGGCTCTCATATGAATAATTGTTAAACTAATAAGAGCAAATTTTACCTTGTCTTCTCATGTTGAATAAAATGTTTGCAGATTCCAGCTGAGTCCATGGAACTCTTGCACTATTATTATTTTCATATCATTCGGTCATGCAAGTGAAAGGCAATAGTGACGATATTCGATGAACTGGCCGTGGCAAGGAGAAACTGGTATGAACTCGACTTGTTTTGTCTATTTAAATATGTTTAACCTAGTATCCACGATTCGGCCTATTATGATTAAACATGTTTGCAATGAAAATTACATATTATAGTTTCTCATGTCTTGCATAAGTAGCTGGGAGTGAATAATGATTTATCTTGGATATCAACATAGCGTTGAAATGATTATGATGTAGTATGATTAAATGGTATCCTCCTCTGAATGTTCGAGTGGCTTGACTTGGCACATGTTCATGCATGTAGTTGAATCAAAACCAACATCGCCTCTATGATATTTATGTTCATGGTGTTCATATCCTACTCATGCTAGTGTCCAATGTTACTTATGCATAATGCCTGGTTATGATTGTTGTTGCTCTCTAGCTGGCCGCTTCTCAATCTAATGTCGAGCCTTCACCTGTATTAAGTGGGAACTCTGCTTGTATATCAAAAACCTTGAACCCAAAGTTATTCCAGATGAGTCCACCATACCTACCTATATGCGGTATTACCCTGCCGTCCTAAGTAAATTTGCATGTGCCACCTCTAAAAACTTCCAAAAATTATCCTTTTTGTGTGCCTGGATCGTTGATGCATGGAACGACATGAGGTGGTCGATATCTTCCATGCTAAGCGGGTAATTCTCAGGTCGAGTATTTATTCACTCGCCATCGCACGAGAAAATGGGCGGTAATAGGGATTCCCAGTCCCGAACTCAAAAATGCAAATAATTAAACAAAACTCCCCCGGGATTGATGTTGGTATGGACGACACCCGTTGTTTCGGACAAGCCGTGGAGTGTGATTGATGGTGGAGGGGGATTAAACCTTTACTTTTATCGCTTGGGAGATGTTGATAACTGATGGTCATGAAGTGAATAAGAAGGGTGCATGTCTCAAAATATCATCTATCTCTGTTTTAAAAAATTGAGCTCTGGCACCTCTGCAAATCACTGCTTCCCTCTGCGAAGGGACTATCTATTTACTTTCATGTTGTGTCATCACCTTCTGAAACAAGCACCAGAACCTGAGAACACAGTTGTCATGCTTTATGCATTGTGTATAGCTAATGTTGGGTGCATCATGACTGGATCTTTTCTACCATGAATTACAATGTCTAGTCGCTGCTTGAACTTTGGAGGTGCTCTGCACTTATGTTTTGCTGTCTCAGAAAGGGCAAGCGAGATACCACTATTGTCATATTATATCGTGGTTGTTTTGACAACGTGTTGCTGTTTGAGATATCTTATTATTGATCGCTAGCTGATTATGTCATTGATATGAGTTAATATAATCTTTAAATGTTATTGTGGACATGGTTAGTTATAATAATGGTTGAAAACCTCGATGTTGTTTAAGCCTATTTATGCAAACAAGAGCAAAAGAGTTCGTAAAAGTTTTTCTTTCTCACTTTCAGTTTATCAACTGTATTGCTTGAGGACAAGCAAAGGTTTAACTTTGGGGGAGTTGATACGTCTCCAACGTATTGATAACCCACAACTGTAGGGGATCGCAACAGCTTTTGAGGGTAGAGTATTCAACCCAAATTTATTGATTCGACACAAGGGGAGCCAAAGAATATTCTCAAGTATTAGCAGTTGAGTTGTTAATTCAACCACACCTGGATAACTTAATATCTGCAGCAAAGTATTTAGTAGCAAAGTAATATGATAGTAGTGGTAACGGTAACAAAAGAGTAATGAAAGCCAAAGTAATATTTTTGGTGTTTTGTAATGATTGTAATAGTAACAACGGGAAAGTAAATAAGCGTAAACCAGTATATAGAAAGCTCGTAGGCATTGGATCGGTGATGGATAATTATGCCGGATGCGGTTCATCATGTAACAGTCATAACATAGGGTGACACAGAACTAGCTCCAATTCATCAATGTAATGTAGGTATGTATTCCGAATATAGTCATACGTGCTTATGGAAAAGAACTTGCATGACATCTTTTGTCCTACCCTCCCGTGGCAGCGGGTCCTAATGGAAACTAAGGGATATTAAGGCCTCCTTTTAATAGAGAACCGGAACAAAGCATTAACACATAGTGAATACATGAACTCCTCAAACTATGGTCATCACCGAGAAGTATCCCGATTATTGTCACTTCAGGGTTGTCGGACGAAAACACATAGTAGGTGACTATAGACTTGCAAGATAGGATCAAGAACACACATATATTCATGAAAACATAATAGGTTCAGATCTGAAATCATGGCACTCGGGCCCTAGTGACAAGCATTAGGCATAGCAAAACCATACCAACATCAATCTCAGAACATAGTGGATACTAGGGATCAAACCCTAACAAAACTAACTTGATTACATGATATATCTCATCCAACCCATCACAGTCCAACAAGCCTATGATGGAATTACTCACGCACGGCGGTGAGCATCATGAAATTGGTGATGGAGGATGGTTGATGATGACGACGGCGACGAATCCCCCTCTCTGGAGCCCCGAACGGACTCCAGATCAGCCCTCCCGAGAGGTTTTAGGGCTTGGCGGCGGCTCCGTATCGTAAAACACAATGATTTCTTCTCTCTGATTTTTTTTCTCTCCGGAAGCAAATATATAGAGTTGGAGTTGGCGTCGGAGGAGCTCCAGGGGGCCCATGAGGTAGGGGGCGCACCCTAGGGGGGCCCACCCTCATGGACAGGGTGTGGGCCCCTTGGTCTTCATCTTTGGCACGGATTTTTTATTATTTTTGACTAGATGTTCCGTGGAGTTTCAGGTCATTCCGAGAACTTTTGTTTTCTGCACATAAAACAACATCATGGCAATTCTGCTGAAAACAGCGTCAGTCCAGGTTAGTTCCGTTCAAATCATACAAGTTAGAGTCCAAAACAAGGGCAAAAGTGTTTGGGAAAAGTAGATACAATGGAGACGTATCAACTCCCCCAAGCTTAAACCTTTGCTTGTCCTCAAGCAATTCAGTTGATAAACTGAAAGAGAAAAAGAAAAACTTTTACAAACTCTATTTGTTCTTGTTGTTGTAAATATGTAAAGCCAGCATTCAGGTTTTCAGCAAAGATAATAACAAACCACATTTGCAATAATTCTCAGGTCTCATGTTTACTCATATCAATGGCATAATCAACTAGCAAGCCATAATAATAAATCTCGGATGACAACACTTGCTCAAAAAATCATAATATGATATAACAAGATGGTATCTCGCTAGCCCTTTCTGAGACCGCAAAACATAAATGCAGAGCACCTTTAAAGATCAAGGACTGACTAGACATTGTAATTCATGGTAAAAGAGATCCAGTCATAGTCATACCCAATATTGATTAACAGTAATTGATGCAAATAACAGTTGTGCTCTCCAGCTAGTGCTTTTTAATATAAGGGTGATGACTCAACATGAAAGTAAATAGATAGGCCCTTCGCATAGGGAAGCAGGGATTTGTAGAGGTTCCAGAGCTCGGTTTCGAAATAGAGATAAGTAATATTTTGAGCGGCATACTTTCATTGTCAACATAACAACTAAGAGATGGCGATATCTTCCATGCTACACACATTATAGGCGGTTCCCAAACAGAATGGTAATGTTTATACTCCCCCTCCACCAACAAGCATCAATCCATGACTTGCTCGAAACAACGAGTGTCTCCAACTAGCAACAGTCCCAGGGGGAGTTTTGTTTGCAATTATTTTTGATATAGTTTGCATAAAGCACGGGACTGGGCATCCCGGTGACCAGCCATTTTCTCGTGAGTGAGGAACGGATTCCACTCCTCTTGAGAATAACCCGCCTAACATGGAAGATAAGGGCAGCCCTAGTTGATACATGAGCTATTCGAGCATACAAAACAGAATGTTTATTTGAAGGTTTAGAGTTTGGCACATACAAATTTACTTGGAACGGCAGTTAGATACCACATATAGGAAGGTATAGTGGACTCATCTGGATTAACTTTGGGGTTTAAGGGATTGGATGCACAAGCAGTATTCCCGCTTAGTATAAGTGAGGGCTAGCAAAAGACTGGGAAGTGACCAACTAGAGAGCGACAACAGTCATGAACATGCATTAAAATTAATAAACATTGGATGCAAGCATGAGTAGGATATAATCCACCATTAACATAAATATCGTGAAGGCTATGTTGATTTGTTTCAACTACATGTGTGAACATGTGCCAAGTCAAGTCACTTAAATCATTCGAAGGAGGATACCACCCCATCATACCACATAACAACCATTTTAATAGCATGTTGGCACGCAAGGTAAACCATTATAGCTCATAGCTAATCAAGCATGGCATAAGCAACTATGATCTCTAATTGTCATTGCAAACATGTTTATTCATAATAAGCTGAATCAAGAACGATGAACTCATCATATTTACAAAAACAAGAGGTCGAGTTCATACCAGCTTCGCTTATCCCAATCAATTCATCATATATCATCATTATTGCCTTTCACTTGCACGACCGAACGATGTGGATAATAATAAGAGTGCACGTGCATTGGACTAAGCTGGAATCATGCGAGCATTCAATAAGCAGGAGAAGACAAGGCAATATGGGCTCTTGGTTAAATCAACAATAATGCATATAAGAGCCACTTCAACAATCTAATCATGGTCTTCTCCTATCGACCCCCAAAGAAAAGAAAGTAAATAAAAACTATTTACATGGGAAAGCTCCCAACAAGCAAAAGAAGAACATGAAATATTTTTGGGTTTTCTTTTTAATTATTACTACTACAGCAAGAAAAGTAAACTAACTAGAAGCCACACTAATTTTTTTTTGTTTTCTTAAAGTTTAACAAACACACAAGAAGAAAGCAGGAAAAAGAAAATAAAATAGCATGGATATTACAGTGAAAGAGTATGAGCACCGACATTTAGTAATGAGTGTGTGTGAACATAAATGTAATGTCGGTGGGAAATACGTACTCCCCCAAGCTTAGGCTTTTGGCCTAAGTTGGTTCATTGCCAGGAATGGCCTGGCGGATATCCGTAGGTGTAGCTGGGGTCGTACTGTGATGCAGCGGCTATCGCCTCCTGAGCTGCAGCGTGGCATCGAGCTACCTCTGCTCCGCTCTCGTACTCATCTGCCTCCTCTCTGGTAATAACATGTCTTCCTTTTGTCTGAGAATCAAAGAAGGCAGGAGCAGGAAGAGTAATACGGACAACACGCCGTTTATCAAAGATTAGTCAATATAAGAGAGGTGATTCAGGCCTCTCGACAAACTGGTCTTGAAAGCCATAGAGTTATAATCTAAATATGCGGGAGGTAACTCCATATCACCCTCACGAACGCCTACCTCAAGAAAATTTGCTAAGCGGTTTGCATAAATTCCTCCAAAGAAATATCCATTATATCTATTATGATGCAACCTACGTGCTACAATGGCTCCCATATGATAAGATTGGTCTCCCAACACAGCACTCTTGAGAATGCTAAGGTCAGGGACACACATGTGACATGCTTCATCCTTACCAGTTATGCATCTGCCTATGAAGAGAGCAAAATAATGTATGGCAGGAAAGTGAATGCTCTCTATGGTAGCTTGTGTTACATCTCTAGATTCTCCCACAGTTATACTAGCAAGAATGTTTCTAAATTCAGATTTACGTGGATCAATAGTACTACCCCATTGTGGAAGTTTGCAGGCAAAAGTAAAATCCTCTAAGTCCATGGTATAAGATTTGTCATAAAGATCAAACATGACTGAAGGAGAATTACGCGAAGATGAAAATTCAAACCTCCTCATAAATGAGCTAGTGAGATCATGATACTGTGGGCATTTGTCTGCCTCAAAGTCCACAAGATCGGCGTTACGCAAATATGCGTTAAATTCCTCTTTGATTCCTGCACGATCCATAAAATTTTCCGAAGGCCATTCACAAGGCCGCATTTAGAGCGCCTCTTGGTGGTTCCTCGTCAAGATCATGCATAGCAAGCCTGGGGCCTTGCTTCCTTTAAGAACCACCTTGGAACATCTTCCTAAGCATATTGTTTTCTCTGAAAAAATTCTGAAATTTTTAGTAACTCCAAACAAAAGTGAATCAACTTCAACAAAATTGATAGCAACTACTCCTATAAGTGCCTAGAGCCTATATCATGCATTAGAACTACTTGGAACCATATAAATTTGACATGCAAGCTCAAGAACATGGTCACCTATGCAGCACAAATTTGCAAAGAATAAAGCACTAGAACAAAAACTAATTGGACCAATGGAGGAGTCACATACCAAGGAACAATCTCCCCAAGCAGTTTTGTGAGAGGTGCTTTGAGCAAGGAGATCGAAAATCGCAACAAAGTGAGCTAGAACTCGTGCTTGAGCCAGATATTCGTGTTTGTGGGAAGAAGAAGAAGAGGATGGGTGCAGGAATAAGTGGAGGAGGGCCACCATGGGCCCACGAGGCAGGGGCGCCACAGGGTAGGGCGCACCCTCCACCCTCGTGGCCGGTGGAAGCTCCCCCCGCGGTGTTTTCAGTTCCATAAATCCTCAAATATTCCAGAAAAAATCATATTAAATTGGCATGGCATTTGGAGTACTTTTTTTTCGGGGTATTTTTATATTGCACGGATAAATCAGGAAATAGACAGAAAAATACTATTTTTACTTTATTTCAACTAAATAACAGAAAGTAGAGGGAGGGTACAGAAGGTTGTGCTTTCTAGTTTCATCCATCTCATGCTCATAAAAAGAATCCACTAACAAGGTTAATCAAGTCTTGTTAACAAACTCATTCCGAATAACATGGAACCGCAAAAATTTTAATAACACTATGTTACCTCAACGGGATATGCACATCCGCTTATAATAAGAACATCATATTTCTTCTTGACAGTAGTAAGAGGAAATTCAAAATCTCCAAATATAATCGATGCAATTTTTCCAATAGAATTGATACTATGAACTTGAGGTTGTTTCCTCGAAAGTGTACCGTATACTCATTACCATTAACATGAAAAGTGACATTGCCTTTGTTGCAATCAATAACAGCCCCTGCAGTATTCAAAAAAGGTCTTCCAAGAATAATAGACATACTATCGTCCTCGGGAATATCAAGAATAACAAAGTCCGTTAAAATAGTAACATTTGCAACCACAACAGGCACATCCTCACAAATACCGACATGTATAGCAATTGATTTACCAGCCATTTGCAAAGATATTTCAGTAGGTATCAACTTATTCAAATCAAGTCTACGATATAAAGAGAGAGGCATAACACTAACACCGGCTCCAAGATCACATAAAGCAGTTTTAACATAATTCCTTTTAATGGAGCATGGTATAGTTGGTACTATCCTGGATCTCCAAGTTTCTTTGGTATTACACCCTTAAAAGTATAATTAGCAAGCATGGTGGAAATTTCAGCTTCCGGTATCTTTCTCTTATTGGTAATGATATCCTTCATATACTTAGCATAAGGATTTGTTTTGAGCATATCGCTTAATCGTGACACGCATAAAAGATAGGTCTAATCAATTCAGCAAAGCGCTCAAAATCCTCATCATCCTTTTTCTTGGATGGTTTGGGAGGAAAAGTCACGGGTTTCTGAACCCATGGTTCCCTTTGTTTACCATGTTTCCTACCGACAAAGTCTCTCTTGTCATAACGTTGATTCTTTGATTGTGGGTTATCAAGGTCAACAGCAGGTTCAAATTTCTACATCATTATCATTACTAGGTTGAGCATCATTATAAATATCATCATTAACATTTTCACTAGGTTCATGTTCATTACCAGATTGTGTTTCAGCATCAGAACTGGATATATTATTTGGATTCTCAGATGGTTCAATAATAGGTTCACTAGAAGTTTGCAAAGTCCTATCATTTTTCTTTTTCTTCCTTTTAGCAGAACTAGTCATATCAAGATTATTTCTCCGAGAATGTTGCTCAATTCTCTTAGGGTGGCCTTCAGGATACAAAGGTTCCTGAGTCATTCTACCAGTTCTAGTAGCCACTCTAACAGCATAATCATTTTTCTTACTATTCATTTGATTGAGAAAATCATTTTGAGCCTTAAGTATTTGTTCTACTTGAGTGGTAACCATAGAAGCATGTTTGCTAATGAGTTTAAGCTCACATCTAACATTAGCCATATAATCACCCAAGTGTTTAATCATATAGATATTTTATTTTAATTGTCTGCCAAAATAAGCATTAAAATTTTCTTGTTTGACAATAAAATTATCAGACTCATCCAAGCATTGTCTAGCAGACTTATAGTGAGGAATATCACCCTCATCAAATCTATAGAGAGACTTTACCTTTACTACTCAGATCGGGTTACCAAGACCATGCGTTCTTTTAATAGGTAATGGATTAAGATCATATGTTTCTTCAGCATGCGGTAAATTAAGACCATGTATTTCTTCAATAGGAGGTAAATTCTTAACATCTTCGGCTTTAATACCTTTTTCTTTCATAGATTTCTTTGCCTCTTGCATATCTTCAGGACTGAGAAATAGAATACCCCTCTTCTTCGGAGTTAGTTTAGGAATAGGCTTAGGAGCTGGCTCAGGAAGTGTCCAATTATTTTCATTTGTCAACATATTGTTCAATAGAATTTCAGCTTCATCTGTTGTTCTTTCCCTGAAAACATAACCAGCACAACTATCCAGGTAATCTCTGGAAGCATCGGTTAGTCCATTATAAAAGATATCAAGTATTTCATTTTTCTTAAGAGGATGATCAGGAAAAGCATTAAGTAACTTGAGAAGCCTCCCCCAAGCTTGTGGGAGACTCTCTTCTTCAATTTGCACAAAGTTGTATATTTCTTTTAAAGCAGCTTGTTTCTTATGAGCAGGGAAATATTTAGCAGAGAAGTAATAAATCATATCCTGGGGACTACGCACACAACCAGGATCTAGAGAATTAAACCATATCTTAGCATCACCCTTTAATGAGAACGGAAATATTTTAAGGATATAAAAGTATCGAGATCTCTCATCATTAGTGAACAGGGTGGCTATATCATTTAATTTAGTAAGATGTGCCACAACAGTTTGATTCATAGCCATGAAAAGGATCAGATTCAACCAAAGTAATTATATCAAGATCAACAGAGAATTCATAATCCTTATCGGGAACACAAATAGGTGAAGTAGCAAAAGCAGGGTCAGGTTTCATTCTATCTCTAAGAGATTCTTTACTCCATTTAACTAATAGCCTCTTAAGTTCGTTTCTATCTTTGCAGGCAAAAATAGCTGCAGAAGATTCTATATCAAAACATAACCCTCAGGAATAACAGGCATATCTTCATCATCAATTTCATCAACATGATCAGTTTCAATAATTTCTTTCTCTCTAGCCCTAGCAATTTGTTCATCAAGAAATTCACTAAGGGGCACAGTAGTATCGAGCATAGAAGTAGTTTCATCATAAGTATCATGCATAGCAGAAGTGGCATCATCAATAACATGCGACATATCAGAACGAATAGCAGAAGCAGGTTTAGGTGTCACAAGCTTACTCATAACAGACGGTGAATCAAGTGCAGAGCTAGATGGCAGTTCTTTACCTCCCCTCGTAGTTGAGGGATAAATTTTTGTCTTAGCGTCTTTCAAATTTTTCATAGTGTCTAGCAGATATAAATCCCAAGTGACTCAAAGAATAGAGCTATGCTCCCCGGCAAAGGTGCCAGAAATTAGTCTTGATAACCCGCAAGTGTAGGGGATCGCAACAACTTTGGAGGGTACAATATTCAACCCTAATTTATTGATTCGACACAAGGGGAGCCAAAGAATATTCTCAAGTATTAGCAGTTGAGTTGCCAATTCAACCACACCTGGTTAACTTAATATCTGCAGCAAAGTATTTAGTAGCAAAGTAATATGATAGTAGTGGTAACGGTAACAAAAGAGTAATGAAAGCAAAAGTAGTATTTTTGGTGTTTTGTAATGATTGTAATAAGAATAACGGAAAGTAAATAAGCGTAAACTAGTACATGGAAAGCTCGTAGGCATTGGATCGGTGATGGATAATTATGCCGGATGCGGTTCATCATGTAACAATCATAACATAGGGTGACATGTAACTAGCTCAGATTCATCAATGTAATGTAGGCATGTATTCGAATATAGTCATACGTGCTTATGGAAAAGAACTTGCATGACATCTTTTGTCCTACCCTCCCGTGGCAGCGGTGTGACGCCTCGATTCAATCATACACTAGTCATACACGCAAACGCAATACGATCAAGATCGTGGACTCACGGGAAGATATCACAACACAACTCTAAAAAATAAAATAAGTCATACAAGCATCATAATACAAGCCGTGGGCCTCGAGGGCTCGAATACAAGTGCTCGATCATAGACGAAGTCACGAAAGCAACAATATCTGAGTACAGACATAAGTTAAACAAGTTTGCCTTAAGAAGGCTAGCACAAACTGGGATACAGATCGAAAGAGGCGCAGGCCTCCTGCCTGGGATCCTCCTAGCTACTCCTGGTCGTCGTCAGCGGGCTGCACATAGTAATAGGCACCTCCGGTGTAGTAGGAGTCGTCATCGACGGTGACGTCTGGGTCCTGGGCTCCATCGTCTGGTTGCAGCAATCGGGTAAAGAAAGGGGGAAAAGGAGGAACAAGGCAACCGTGAGTACTCATCCAAAGTACTCGCAAGCAACGAGCTACACTACATATGCATGGGTATATGTGTAAAGGGCCATATCAGTGGACCGAACTGCAGAATGCCAGAATAAGAGGGGGATAACTAATCCTGTCGAAGACTACGCTCGCAGCCTCCGCCTTGCAAAGATGCGTAAGAGAGTAGATCAAGTCCTCCAAGTAGCATCGCATAGCATAATCCTACCCGACGATCCTCTCCTCGTAGCCCTGTTAGAGAGCGACCACCGAGTTGTATCTGGCACTTGGAAGGGTGTGTTTTATTAAGTATCCGGTTCTAGTTGTCATAAGGCTAAGGTACAACTCCAAGTTGTCCTGCACATCAAGATCACGGCTATTCAATAGATTTACTTCACTGCAGGGTGCACCACATTACCCAACACGCTCGATCCCATTTGGCCGGACACACTTTTATGGGTCATGCCCGGCCGCGGAAGATCAACACGTCGCAACCCCACCTAGGCATAACAGAGAGGTCAGCACGCCGGTCTAAACCTAAGCGCACAGGGGTCTGGCCCATCTCCCTTAGCACACCTGCATGTTGCGTAAACCATTATAGCTCATAGCTAATCAAGCATGGCATAAGCAACTATGATCTCTAATTGTCATTGCAAACATGTTTATTCATAATAAGCTGAATCAAGAACGATGAACTCATCATATTTACAAAAACAAGAGGTCGAGTTCATACCAGCTTCGCTTATCCCAATCAATTCATCATATATCATCATTATTGCCTTTCACTTGCACGACCGAACGATGTGGATAATAATAAGAGTGCACGTGCATTGGACTAAGCTGGAATCATGCGAGCATTCAATAAGCGAGGAGAAGACAAGGCAATATGGGCTCTTGGTTAAATCAACAATAATGCATATAAGAGCCACTTCAACAATCTAATCATGGTCTTCTCCTATCGAATTTCAAAGAAAAGAAAGTAAATAAAAACTATTTACATGGGAAAGCTCCCAACAAGCAAAAGAAGAACATGAAATATTTTTGGGTTTTCTTTTTAATTATTACTACTACAGCAAGAAAAGTAAACTAACTAGAAGCCACACTAATTTTTTTTTGTTTTCTTAAAGTTTAACAAACACACAAGAAGAAAGCAGGAAAAAGAAAATAAAATAGCATGGATATTACAGTGAAAGAGTATGAGCACTGACATTTAGTAATGAGTGTGTGTGAACATAAATGTAATGTCGGTGGGAAATACGTACTCCCCCAAGCTTAGGCTTTTGGCCTAAGTTGGTTCATTGCCGTGAATGGCCTGGCGGATATCCGTAGGTGTAGCTGGGGTCGTACTGTGATGCAGCGGCTATCGCCTCCTGAGCTGCAGCGTGGCATCGAGCTACCTCTGCTCCGCTCTCGTACTCATCTGCCTCCTCTCTGGTAATAACATGTCTTCCTTTTGTCTGAGAATCAAAGAAGGCAGGAGCAGGAAGAGTAATACGGACAACACGCCGTTTATCAAAGATTAGTCAATATAAGAGAGGTGATTCAGGCCTCTCGACAAACTGGTGCGAAGCCATAGAGTTATAATCTAAATATGCGGGAGGTAACTCCATATCACCCTCACGAACGTCTACCTCAAGAAAATTTGCTAAGCGGTTTGCATAAATTCCTCCAAAGAAATATCCATTATATCTATTATGATGCAACCTACGTGCTACAATGGCTCCCATATGATAAGATTGGTCTCCCAACACAGCACTCTTGAGAATGCTAAGGTCAGGGACACACATGTGACATGCTTCATCCTTACCAGTTATGCATCTGCCTATGAAGAGAGCAAAATAATGTATGGCAGGAAAGTGAATGCTCTCTATGGTAGCTTGTGTTACATCTCTAGATTCTCCCACAGTTATACTAGCAAGAATGTTTCTAAATTCAGATTTACGTGGATCAATAGTACTACCCCATTGTGGAAGTTTGCAGGCAAAAGTAAAATCCTCTAAGTCCATGGTATAAGATTTGTCATAAAGATCAAACATGACTGAAGGAGAATTACGCGAAGATGAAAATTCAAACCTCCTCATAAATGAGCTAGTGAGATCATGATACTGTGGGCATTTGTCTGCCTCAAAGTCCACAAGATCGGCGTTACGCAAATATGCGTTAAATTCCTCTTTGATTCCTGCACGATCCATAAAATTTTCCGAAGGCCATTCACAAGGCCGTACTAGAGCGTCTCTTGGTGGTTCCTCGTCAGCATCATGCATAGCAAGCCTGGGGCCTTGCTTCCTTTAAGAACCACCTTGGAACATCTTCCTAAGCATATTGTTTTCTCTGAAAAAATTCTGAAATTTTTAGTAACTCCAAACAAAAGTGAATCAACTTCAACAAAATTGATAGCAACTACTCCTATAAGTGCCTAGAGCCTATATCATGCATTAGAACTACTTGGAACCATATAAATTTGACATGCAAGCTCAAGAACATGGTCACCTATGCAGCACAAATTTGCAAAGAATAAAGCACTAGAACAAAAACTAATTGGACCAATGGAGGAGTCACATACCAAGGAACAATCTCCCAAGCAGTTTTGTGAGAGGTGCTTTGAGCAAGGAGATCGAAAATCGCAACAAAGTGAGCTAGAACTCGTGCTTGAGCCAGATATTCGTGTTTGTGGGAAGAAGAAGAAGAGGATGGGTGCAGGAATAAGTGGAGGAGGGCCACCATGGGCCCACGAGGCAGGGGGCGCGCCCTGGGGGTAGGGCGCACCCTCCACCCTCGTGGCCAGGTGGAAGCTCCCCCCGCGGTGTTTTCAGTTCCATAAATCCTCAAATATTCCAGAAAAAATCATATTAAATTGGCATGGCATTTGGAGTACTTTTTTTTCGGGGTATTTTTATATTGCACGGATAAATCAGGAAATAGACAGAAAAATACTATTTTTACTTTATTTCAACTAAATAACAGAAAGTAGAGGGAGGGTACAGAAGGTTGTGCTTTCTAGTTTCATCCATCTCATGCTCATAAAAAAGAATCCACTAACAAGGTTAATCAAGTCTTGTTAACAAACTCATTCCGAATAACATGGAACCGCAAAAATTTCGAATAACACTATGTTACCTCAACGGGGATATGCACATCCGCTATAATAAGAACATCATATTTCTTCTTGACAGTAGTAAGAGGAAATTCAAAATCTCCAAATATAATCGATGCAATTTTTCCAATAGAATTGATACTATGAACTTGAGGTTGTTTCCTCGGAAAGTGTACCGTATACTCATTACCATTAACATGAAAAGTGACATTGCCTTTGTTGCAATCAATAACAGCCCCTGCAGTATTCAAAAAAGGTCTTCCAAGAATAATAGACATACTATCGTCCTCGGGAATATCAAGAATAACAAAGTCCGTTAAAATAGTAACATTTGCAACCACAACAGGCACATCCTCACAAATACCGACATGTATAGCAATTGATTTACCAGCCATTTGCAAAGATATTTCAGTAGGTATCAACTTATTCAAATCAAGTCTACGATATAAAGAGAGAGGCATAACACTAACACCGGCTCCAAGATCACATAAAGCAGTTTTAACATAATTCCTTTTAATGGAGCATGGTATAGTTGGTACTATCCTGGATCTCCAAGTTTCTTTGGTATTACACCCTTAAAAGTATAATTAGCAAGCATGGTGGAAATTTCAGCTTCCGGTATCTTTCTCTTATTGGTAATGATATCCTTCATATACTTAGCATAAGGATTTGTTTTGAGCATATCAGTTAATCGCATACGCAAAAAGATAGGTCTAATCAATTCAGCAAAGCGCTCAAAATCCTCATCATCCTTTTTCTTGGATGGTTTGGGAGGAAAAGTCACGGGTTTCTGAACCCATGGTTCCCTTTGTTTACCATGTTTCCTACCGACAAAGTCTCTCTTGTCATAACGTTGATTCTTTGATTGTGGGTTATCAAGGTCAACAAAGAGGTTCAAATTTCTACATCATTATCATTACTAGGTTGAGCATCATTATAAATATCATCATTAACATTTTCACTAGGTTCATGTTCATTACCAGATTGTGTTTCAGCATCAGAACTGGATATATTATTTGGATTCTCAGATGGTTCAACAATAGGTTCACTAGAAGTTTGCAAAGTCCTATCATTTTTCTTTTTCTTCCTTTTAGCAGAACTAGTCATATCAGTATTATTTCTCTGAGAATGTTGCTCAATTCTCTTAGGGTGGCCTTCAGGATACAAAGGTTCCTGAGTCATTCTACCAGTTCTAGTAGCCACTCTAACAGCATAATCATTTTTCTTACTATTCATTTGATTGAGAAAATCATTTTGAGCCTTAAGTATTTGTTCTACTTGAGTGGTAACCATAGAAGCATGTTTGCTAATGAGTTTAAGCTCACATCTAACATTAGCCATATAATCACCCAAGTGTTTAATCATATAGATATTTTATTTTAATTGTCTGCCAAAATAAGCATTAAAATTTTCTTGTTTGACAATAAAATTATCAGACTCATCCAAGCATTGTCTAGCAGACTTATAGTGAGGAATATCACCCTCATCAAATCTATAGAGAGAATTTACCTTTACTACCTGTATCGGGTTACCAAGACCATGCGTTCTTTTAATAGGTAATGGATTAAGATCATATGTTTCTTCAGCATGCGGTAAATTAAGACCATGTATTTCTTCAATAGGAGGTAAATTCTTAACATCTTCGGCTTTAATACCTTTTTCTTTCATAGATTTCTTTGCCTCTTGCATATCTTCGTGGATCGAGAAATAGAATACCCCTCTTCTTCGGAGTTAGTTTAGGAATAGGCTTAGGAGCTGGCTCAGGAAGTGTCCAATTATTTTCATTTGTCAACATATTGTTCAATAGAATTTCAGCTTCATCTGTTGTTCTTTCCCTGAAAACATAACCGGCACAACTATCCAGTAATCTCTGAAGCATCGGTTAGTCCATTATAAAAGATATCAAGTATTTCATTTTTCTTAAGAGGATGATCGTGCAAAGCATTAAGTAACTTGAGAAGCCTCCCCAAGCTTGTGGGAGACTCTCTTCTTCAATTTGCACAAAGTTGTATATTTCTTTTAAAGCAGCTTGTTTCTTATGAGCAGGGAAATATTTAGCGTAGAAGTAATAAATCATATCCTGGGGACTACGCACACAACCAGGATCTAGAGAATTAAACCATATCTTAGCATCACCCTTTAATGAGAACGGAAATATTTTAAGGATATAAAAGTATCGAGATCTCTCATCATTAGTGAACAGGGTGGCTATATCATTTAATTTAGTAAGATGTGCCACAACAGTTTGATTCATAGCCATGAAAAGGATCAGATTCAACCAAAGTAATTATATCAGATCAACAGAGAATTCATAATCCTTATCGAGAACACAAATAGGTGAAGTAGCAAAAGCAGGGTCAGGTTTCATTCTATCTCTAAGAGATTCTTTACTCCATTTAACTAATAGCCTCTTAAGTTCGTTTCTATCTTTGCGGGCAAAAATAGCTACAGAAGATTCCATATCAAAAACATAACCCTCGTGAATAACAGCATATCTTCATCATCAATTTCATCAACATTATCGGTTTCAATAATTTCTTTCTCTCTAGCCCTAGCAATTTGTTCATCAAGAAATTCACTAAAGCACGAGAGTATCGTGCATAGAAGTAGTTTCATCATAAGTATCATGCATAGCGTATGGCATCATCAATAACATGCGACATATCGTAATCTAATAGCGTAAGCAGGTTTAGGTGTCACAAGCTTACTCATAACAGACGGTGAATCAAGTGCGAGCTAGATGGCAGTTCTTTACCTCCCTCGTAGTTGAGGGATAAATTTTTGTCTTAGCGTCTTTCAAATTTTTCATAGTGTCTAGCAGATATAAATCCCAAGTGACTCAAAGAATAGAGCTATGCTCCCCGGCAAAGGTGCCAGAAATTAGTCTTGATAACCCGCAAGTGTAGGGGATCGCAACAACTTTGGAGGGTACAATATTCAACCCTAATTTATTGATTCGACACAAGGGGAGCCAAAGAATATTCTCAAGTATTAGCAGTTGAGTTGCCAATTCAACCACACCTGGTTAACTTAATATCTGCAGCAAAGTATTTAGTAGCAAAGTAATATGATAGTAGTGGTAACGGTAACAAAAGAGTAATGAAAGCAAAAGTAGTATTTTTGGTGTTTTGTAATGATTGTAACAGTAACAACGGGAAAGTAAATAAGCGTAAACTAGTACATGGAAAGCTCGTAGGCATTGGATCGGTGATGGATAATTATGCCGGATGCGGTTCATCATGTAACAATCATAACATAGGGTGACACAGAACTAGCTCAGATTCATCAATGTAATGTAGGCATGTATTCCGAATATAGTCATACGTGCTTATGGAAAAGAACTTGCATGACATCTTTTGTCCTACCCTCCCGTGGCAGCGGGTGTGACGCCCCTGATTCAATCATACACTAGTCATACACGCAAACGTGTACGATCAAGATCAGGGACTCACGGGAAGATATCACAACACAACTCTAAAAAATAAAATAAGTCATACAAGCATCATAATACAAGCCAGGGGCCTCGAGGGCTCGAATACAAGTGCTCGATCATAGACGAAGTCAGTAAGCAACAATATCTGAGTACGCATATAAGTTAAACAAGTTTGCCTTAAGAAGGCTAGCACAAACCGGGATACGAGATCGAAAGAGGCGCAGGCCTCCCGCCTGGGATCCTCCTAGCTACTCCTCGGTCGCCGCCGCCGGCTGCACATAGTAATAGGCACCTCCGGTGTAGTAGGAGTCGTCATCGACGGTGACGTCTGGGTCCTGGGCTCCATCGTCTGGTTGCAGCAATCGGGTAAAGAAAGGGGGAAAAGGAGGAACAAGGCAACCGTGAGTACTCATCCAAAGTACTCGCAAGCAACGAGCTACACTACATATGCATGGGTATATGTGTAAAGGGCCATATCAGTGGACCGAATCGCAGAATGCCGTAATAAGAGGGGATAACTAATCTCGTCGAAGACTACGCTTCGCAGCCTCCGCCTTGCAAAAGATGCGTAAGAGAGTAGATCAAGTCCTCCAAGTAGCATCGCATAGCATAATCCTACCCGACGATCCTCTCCTCGTAGCCTCCGTTAGAGAGCGACCACCGAGTTGTATCCGCACTTGGAAGGGTGTGTTTTATTAAGTATCCGGTTCTAGTTGTCATAAGGCTAAGGTACAACTCCAAGTTGTCCTGCCATCAAGATCACGGCTATTCAATAGATTTACTTCACTGCAGGGTGCACCACATTACCCAACACGCTCGATCCCATTTGGCCGGACACACTTTTATGGGTCATGCCCGTCCGGAAGATCAACACGCCGCAACCCCACCTAGGCATAACAGAGAGGTCAAGACGCCGTCTAAACCTAAGCGCCTGGGTGCAGCCCATCTCCCTTAGCACACCGCATGTTGCGACGCTGCACGGAAGCAGAACTAGCCCCCTTAATACAAGAGCAGGCTTACGTTCCAAACCGGCGCGCGCCGCTCAGTTGCTGACGTCACGAAATGCTTCGGTTGATACCACGACGCCGGTTGCCCATATATTGTCCCACATGGCGGTTAGTGCGTATAAGGTCAACGACCCAACTCAGATCAAATACCAATATCTCGTTAAGCGTGTTAAGTATCCGCGAACGCCGACTGAGCAGGCCCACCTCTCTCCTAGACGGTCTCAACTCGCCTGCCCGCCATAAGTAACAATGGGGCCGTCGGGAACCCAGGCCCACCTCACGGGATGGAGCCACCGTCCTTTCAAATTTCATCTCCTAACAAAGATTGCTGTAATGTAATAGTGTAAAGTATATAGTATATGCCCGTGATCACCTCTCGAAGTGATCACACCAAAGAGTATAGCATGGCGACGGACAAGAGTGTAGGGCCACCGATGGAACACTAGCATCCTATACTAAGCAAGAGGATAGCAGGTAAAGGTAACAATGAGTAGTAGTAAGGACATGTTATGCGAAAGATAGGATTAATCGAAAGCGATGAAGATGCTACACTACTCTAATGCAAGCAGATAGAGAAGAATAGGCGATATCTGGTGATCAAGAGGGGGGGGGGGGCTTGCCTGGTTGCTCTGGCAAGAAGGACGGGTTGTCAACACCGTAGTCGTACTGGGTAGCAGCAGCGTCGGTCCCGGTGTCTACCAAAAGAAGAGGGGGAAGAAACAATGAATACAATGCAAACAGATGCATAATGATGCATGACAAAGCAACGTGTGATGCTAGGCGTGCCCTAACGTGGTATGAGGTGATACCGGTGAAGGGGGAAACATCCGGGAAAGCATTCCCGGTGTTTCGCGTTTTTGGACAGATGAACTGGAGGGTGGGAATTTGCGTGTTTGATAGGTTAGGGATGTGTGGCGGACGAACGGGCTGCGTATCCGGATTCGTCTCGTGGTTCTGGGCAACTTTCATGTAGAAAGTATTTTCATCCGAGTTATGGATTAAAAGATATGATTTTCTAAAGATTTAAATCATTTTCTGATTTTTATTATTTTACTTCAATTTAAGTAGTAAAAAGCTAAGTGTACACAGTAGAAGCCAGCCACAGCCTATGACCGTGGGGCCAGAGGACCCAGTTGACCAAGTCAATGGTTGACTGGTCAATGGTGTGAATAGTACATGTGGGACACGCATGTCATTCTCTCTAGCAATTTCAACACTGATTTAATATTTATACCTAGTAATGGACCCCATCTGTCACTGTCTAATCGATTTTAGTTATTTAGGTAATTTAACAGATGGACCCACATGTCATACTTTGTAATTATGTTAACTTAATTAAATGGATTAACTGCCTAGGGGTCCTACCCGTCAGTGTCTCAAGGGCTAATCAACAGAGCCATTTAGTCCCTAATAGACAGGGACGCGACAACCGGCCGGGGTTAGCCGTCGGCGACCTTCCCGAGCGGCGGAGACTCGCCGGAGGTCCACGGGAGCGGCGGACGAGGGCAACAGAAGATACCCCGTAGTCGCGCGCATCTAGGGGGCTTCGCAGCAGGCGTTGGAGTTGCCGGAATCGTCGGGAACGACAAGTCCCGCGGTGGTGGAACCATGGCTTGCTCCGAGGTGGTGCACGGGCGCGACACGGGCGTGTGTGGGCACGGCTGGTGGCGCTGAGCGCGAGCGCCCAACGAGTTCTGTGGTGTGGTGAAATTCGGCGACTCAGAAACAGAAAGGGGGAATAGGGGATCGAGGGGGGCCTCATATCGAGCGGTAGGGGAGGTCCGCGAGCTCGGGGGAGGTCGTGGCGGGTGGGAGAGGTGGCCGTCGAGGCGCGGACGCCGGTGATGAAGCGGTCGGGCAGGGGCGACCAACATCGGCCTGGTGCGGCCTGGTGCTAGCCACGGCCTGGTGCGGCCATGGGAGGCACGGGGCGCGGGCGGCTCCAGCGACAGGGGGCGTGATGCAGTGGCGGGGCCGGCGGCTGTGCTGTTTGAAGGAGGAGGCGGCGATGCGAGAGGGGTCGGAGGTGAGGAGCTCGCCGACCAGTACAGCGACAGAGCGGCAGATGTGGTCGGAGCAGGGCAAGGAGGGCGCGTGTGAGCGGGATCGGGCGCGGGGTCTCTTGCTCCTCTCTGCTCTCTTCCTGGCGGCGTGAGGAGGGACGATGGGATCGAACGAGTGGAGTGGGGATCGAGAGGTGAGGGGCTAGGGTTAGATAGGGAGGCGGCTGGGCTGGGCCTAGTAGGCCGGCCGGTGGCCTAAGGCCCAGGGGGATGGGGGGTTTTCCCTTTTCACTGTCTCCTTCTCTTTATTATCTATGTTTTGTATTTTTTCGCTGTTTTTCATTTAGTTTTGCTAGCAAACGATTTTCGTTTAACACGAAATCCTACTCATAATTTCTAGTCAACACCACAAGGTGGCACAAAAAGTTTGAGGTCAAATGGAGCCGTTCAAATATTTGTTTAGTATTTAAAAGCATTTAAGTAATTGTTTTACCGTTGTTTTATCTACTATTGTGTATTTAAATATTTTATTTAATTATGAGTTCTTCGCCATAACTGCTTATGATTTATTTGACACCTCCCGAACATTTTTTTAGCATTTGAAAACTTTGGTTGTTTAACTCTGTTTTAAATTTGAATTCGAATGGGACTTGAATCATCGCGAGATTAACATAGTAACCATGGTGATGTGGCATCACTAGTAGAGGGTTAATGTAGCTTAATTATCCGGGCGTCACAATTCTCCTCCACTACAAGAAATCTCATCCCGAGATTTAAGAGGTAGTGAAAGGGGGAAGGTTTAGTTACAAAATTCTAACGGATCTACTCGGCCTTGGTTACTCTTCTCGAAGAGGTCGATCCATTAAGTTGATGCCTTCATTCCTCTTCTCCAAGTCATCATGATGAAGTTGCCGTCCTTCTTTCAGGATCTTCACCGTACTTACGAATGGTTAAGAGGGGAAAACTTTATAAGGACGGATTCTAACAGGATTGAGCATCAGACGGTTAACTCGGGGGAAGAAGCATAAGTATCTCTCGAATTGAAACTTAAGAAGATATCGAGAGCAAACTAAGAAGGCACCATGAGAAGTTTCAAACGGATAGGCAATGGTTTGATGTCTGAAACCAAGTGCAAAAGGGATCCAGAGCAACGAGATTAAGTATTGCGTCTGTTACAAAAATAGATCACTAGTAAGGTGGCCCGTGAATTACATAGAAGGCCACGCGCGAGGAACAACCTTGGGAACAGGGGGTGTACAGGAGAGTCAGGTTTCGATCCTGTGGAACTGTGGGTTATGGGCCCACCATGTGGGTTAAAAGTAGGAAGGCGATGACGTCTTACACGATCATGTAAGCAAGGCATGTCAGAGGATAGCCTATCAGTTATGTCAACAACAACATCGATACCAAGGGCGAGGGACGAAGAGAACCATTTTCCTGCTCGTTGAACGAGGCGGACCAATAGGCAAAGTTCTCGTCCATCGGTGGTTACCGAAATGTCATCAACAAAAGGAATAGGGTCTTACTGACAGAATTGTACATCGAGGTGTTTACATAAGCAGGGGAATATTGTTGCTTAGATCATATAGATCAGAAGAAAGGTTAAACCAAACAATGGAAAGGAAAATATGATTATCAGATCAAACAGAACAATGGAAAGGAAAATGTGTCTAAACACATTATTCAAGGGTATATCCTTCCCAAGGACAAGCAGAGTATAATATCCATGACAGGATATAATGTAGAAAACTCTTTAGGTCGGAGAAGGAATTTTCATTACATTACCCATACAGCGGTGTTTGGATAATTGAGCAGGAAACATTTAGCATTGGGCTGCAAATGTTCCTGTTTGAAAATTGGAGTACCATAGACATGCTTTCGGATAGCATTGACATGGTCTTCAAGCAAAAGGTCAGACTCTGGATACACGAAGGATTCATTAGGAACAACTTATAGAATACGTCTTACCATTTCCTCATGGAAGAATAGATAACCTTGCTAAAAGGAAACTATAACAATAGGTCCTCCGGCCAGGTGTACTAGGCATGACACCACCTTACCGGGTCATATAAAGACCAATGTTATAACTCTTGGAAATATGTTCCAACCACCATATCTGACCGAGATTCAGATCTGATTGGTGTCAGGATACCTCAGACTCAGGATCCTGATATAAAAGGGTGCGATACGAATTGACGAGAAGAGGTCACAAGATTCATGAGTTCACCATTAAACCAAGGTTATGATGAGAGGGTGGCTGATGAACTAAACGACAATTCATCGAGATCTCCAAAAGATGGATTTCCGCAATCATGCGAACAAAGAGATAACATTTGTCAGATGAAATGATATAAGGGGATATGCTCGAGGAAAACATACCCAATTTAAACATTGGTTGAAAGGTGCACCAGAAATATGGGCTGGGTTGCACGACCAATGTCAGAATGGTGATTCAATAATCCATAGTCGTAGAATGAAACTATAGACCAATAATTTCAAAGCAAGAGGGTTGCTCGAAGTTTAGAATTTACACATCACAGAACATTTGTCGGTATTCCGGTTAGAAACATCATGGGGACCAAGAAAAGAATGGTGATGTTAAGAAGTATCACTTGTATCAAGAATTCTTAAGGGTGGTGAATTTCTCACAACATTGAGGACATAAGAGATGCTAATGTTCCAAGGAAAAGAAGAACAATTACTGGATAGAAAGGAACTCAAGGTATAACACCAAACACGAACAAGCTTGTGTTGGTGGGAAGGCAATAAAGTGGTCGATGATAACACAGATCATCAAGGGCAAGGATGGTATTTCTCATCATGAACTCAATTGATATCCTGGAAGAGCTCATAAGGTTGATGATGATCACGACACATTTGTCGAGAGATTTGAATAAGATGTAATCAATCAGCGACGACATCAAGTCAAAGGAATGAGGTAGCGGAAGGTTATTGGAACCATGGGTAGGACACAAACTTGAAATCAAGATTGTTGTTCAAGGCGAACTGATAGGACGAGGAAGATCGATGTAAGCTTTGCTCATCGTCGAAAATTTTGTGCTCCAGGAAGAAGGACCAGGTAGCACAGTTAGAAGTTTGCACAATAATGATATAGCCGATAAGGCTAGGAACGACTTGAAGGATTATTAAACTCGTAAGCAACAAGAATTACTTAGAGTTATTGAATCGGAGTGCGGAATCGATTCACTTATCGGTGTTCTCGAGTGACTAATATCTCAGAACCTGGGGGGAATCCGAGATCGGTGAGAAGCAATACTAGATGAAGACTCGCAGGAAGCAACTTTGTTCTCGAGATACCAGAGGTTAATACTCGAGGAAGATCAAAATATAGGTTGGGCAAGCGTATTGATCTGCAAAAGGCAAGTACTTTTACTTGTCCGATAAATGGAATCAAAGAGAAAATGTGGCCGGGACCACGACTGCAAATGATCAAGACGTAGATACCAGCTGATTTCATATCAAGGAAATAGTTATTATTACAAGAAGCTTCTTGATAGGATCTACATCGTGTCCATGGGCATGAACACAAATTTCAAGGTCGACTCCCACTTCTTTAATGCATAACCTTTCATTCACTTCTCGCCTTCAACGAATTTGTGTGTTGAAATTTTATCTGACATAACACTAGTGGAGTATGACCCGTAGTAGTTTCCGGGGTCACACAGTTTAGAGAAGGCATATGTCCAACCCATCGGGGCCTCTTAGGAACATATACCACGCACTTCAGGAGTAAATAACACAAGCTCGATTGCAGAGTGTGGTTGACAAAGCAGAGGATACAATTTACCAAAGGCGGTATATATCCTATGAAAGGCTCAAGGTTATTGAATATGAAGGACATTGTCGGATAAAATTGAACAAGGATCTGGGGTGAGTATCGGCACACAACCAGAGGAAGAAACAAGGCAAAGACATTGGATTGTAGAAACAACTGAATAACTTAGAGCGCAATTGCTAAGGAATTTTGATTTACAAAGCGAAGGATCAGGAGCAGACGCTCTGATCAAGGATGGATACGTTCAATACTTAGGGGCACAATCGACGACAATTTAATTGGCGAGAACCAGCTCATGATTAAAACGACGTCTGAGCCGGAAGGATGAATTCTAGGATCTGTTTGAGGATTGTGAGTATTCGCGACAAATCGAATCTACGGACTCTAAATGTCAATGACAATGGATGTCAACAAGATTACTAGACTTATGGGATTAACCATAATGCAAGCAATCAAGAATTTCAAGAGCAATAGGATGCTCAAGATTTTCGGAAGATCGAATGATATTTCGAGGATTCGTAACATACATGCATCAACTGGGGATGAGTGGATACTCGGTAAGTGCGAGAAATTATCTGTAGGGGTATTCAGGCGACAAGGAACTGCAAGGCAGTAGGCACAAAAGGATTCTCGGAACAATAGAGAGAATTTCGGGTTATCTTGTAATAACAAGATCAATGGGGAATGATTATATGAATGGCAAGTGTATGCAGTTTTCATAGGGGTTGACGGTGGAAGGAAATCGCAAATGCGATGGCACAAAGACTCGAGAGAACATCGTAGAGTAACTTCGGAATCTTCTAGTGCAGCAGGCGATCATCTAAAGTGAGGGGCTCTCTGGGAGAAAGTACTTGCGAGAACATAAAGTTAGTTTTGTTTTTAGCAAAATCGTGTAACCCGAATAGAAGAGAGCTCAGAGTCCCAGAGTAAAGATCAAGGAGTAAAAGATCCTAATACCACCCAATGGCGACGTGGGCCAATAAGGCACACAACCATGTTAGTAAAAGTTTTGCAATGACTAGACTCGACTTCGGCAAAGGAGTATGGAAGGGGATTCTCTGACAGCAATCGGCTCTGATACCAACTTGTGACGCCCCGATTCAATCATACACTAATCATACACGCAAACGTGTACAATCAAGATCAGGGACTCACAGGAAGATATCACAACACAACTCTAAAAAATAAAATAAGTCATACAAGCATCATAATACAAGCGGGGGCCTCGAGGGCTCGAATACAAGTGCTCGATCATAGACGAAGTCAAGGAAGCAACAATATCCGAAAGTACGTACATAAGTTAAACAAGTTTGCCTTAAGAAGGCTAGCACAAACTGGGATATAGATCGAAAGAGGCGCATGCCTCCTGCCTGGGATCCTCCTAGCTACTCCTGGTCGTCGTCAGCGGGCTGCACGTAGTAGTAGGCACCTCCGGTTTAGTAGGAGTCGTCATCGACGGTGGCGTCGCTCCACAGGCTCCATCGTCTGCAGTTGCAGCAATCGGGTAAAGAAAGGGGGGAAAAGGGGAACAAGGCAACCGTGAGTACTCATCCAAAGTACTCGCAAGCAAGGAGCTACACTACATATGCATGGGTATATGTGTAAAGGGCCATATCAAGGACCGAATCAGAATACCGTAATAAGAGGGGATAACTAATCCTATCGAAGACTATGCTTCAGCAGCCTCCGCCTTGCAAAGATGCGTAAGAGAGTAGATCAAGTCCTCCAAGTAGCATCGCATAGCATAATCCTACCCAGGATCCTCTCCTCGTAGTCTGTTAGAGAGCGACCACCGAGTTGTATCCGCACTTGGAAGGGTGTGTTTTATTAAGTATCCGGTTCTAGTTGTCATAAGGTCAAGGTACAACTCCAAGTCGTCCTGTTACCAAGATCACGGCTATTCGAATAGATTAACTTCCCTGCAGGGGTGCACCACATTACCCGACACGCTTGATCCCATTTGGCCGGACACACTTTTCTGGGTCATGCCCGGCCGCGGAAGATCAACACGTCGCAGCCCCACCTAGGCATAACAGAGAGGTCAGCACGCCGGTCTAAACCTAAGCGCACAGTGGTCTGGGCCCATCGCCCTTAGCACACCTGCACGTTGCGTACGCGGCCGGAAGCAGAACTAGACCCCTTAATACAAGAGCAGGCTTACGTTCCAAACCGGCGCGCGCCGCTTAGTTGTTGACGTCACGAAATGCTTCGGATGATACCACGACGCCGGTTGCCCATATCTTGTCCCACGTGGCGGTTACTGCGTATACGGTCAACGACCCAACTCAGATCAAATACCAAGATCTCGTTAAGCGTGTTAAGTATCCGCGAACGCCGACCAGGGCCAGGCCCACCTCTACCGGGATGGAGCCACCTGTCCTTTCAGCCCCCATCTCCGAACAGTATCACAGGTAATGTAATAGTGTAAAGTATATAGTATATGCCCGTGATCACGTCCCGAAGTGATCACAGGCCAAGAGTATAGCATGGCGATGCACAAGAGTGTAGGGCCACCGATGGAACACTAGCATCCTATACTAAGCGATGGGATAACAGTAAAGGTAACAACAAAGAGTAGCAAGGACAGGCTATGCAGCAGTATAGGATTAACTGAAAGCAGTAACATGCTACACTACTTCAATGCAAGCAGTATAGAGAAGAATAGGCGATATCTGGTGATCAAGGGGGGGGGGGGAGGGGGCTTGCCTGGTTGCTCTGGCAAGAAGGACGGGTTGTCAACACCGTAGTCGTACTGGGTAGCAGCGGCGTCGGTCTCGGTGTCTAGCGAAAGAAGAAGGGGAAGAAACAATGAATACAATGCAAACAGATGCATAACGATGCATGACAAAGCAATGTGTGATGCTAGGTGTGCCCTAACGCGGTATGAGGTGATACCGGTGAAGGGGGGAAACATCCGGGAAAGTATTCCCGGTGTTTCGCTGCTGCATGTATGAACCGGAGGGGGGAAGTTGCATGTTCGATAGGTTAGGGATGTGTGGCGGACGAACGGGCTGCGTATCCGGATTTGTCCCGTCGTTCTGGGCAACTTTCATGTAGAAAGTATTTTCATCCGAGTTATGGATTAAAAGATATGATTTTCTAAAGATTTAAATCATTTTCTAATTTTTATTATTTTAATTCAATTTAAGTAGTAAAAAGCTATGTGTACACAGTAGAAGCCATCCACAGCCTATGAACATGGGGCCAGAGGACCCAGTTGACCAAGTCAACGGTTGACTGGTCAATGGTGTGAATAGTACATGTGGGACACGCATGTCATTCTCTCTAGCAATTTCAACACTGATTTAATATTTATACCTAGTAATGGACCCCATACATCCTTTGTCTAATCGATTTTAGTTATTTAGGTTATTTAACAGATGGACCCACATGTCATACTTTATAATTATGTTAACTTAATTAAATGGATTAACTGCCTAGGGGTCCTACCCGTTAGTGTCTCGCTAATCAACAGAGCCATTTAGTCCCTAATAGACAGGGATGCGACAACCGGCCGGGGTTAGCCGTCGGCGACCTTCCCGAGCGGCGGAGACTCGACGGAGGTCCACGGGAGCTGCGGACGAGGGGAACAGAAGATACCCCCGTAGTCGCGCGCATCTAGGGGGCTTCGCAGCAGGCGTTGGAGTTGCCGGAATCATCGGGAACGACAAGTCCCGCGGTGGTGGAACCATGGCTTGCTCCGAGGTGGTGCACGGGCGCGACACGGGCGTGTGGGCACGGCCGTGGCGCGAGCGCCCAACGAGTTCTATGGTGCGGCGAAATTCGGCGACTGACAAACAGAAAGGGGGAACAGGGGATCGAGGGGGGCCTCACATCGAGCGGTAGGGGAGGTCCGCGAGCTTAGGGGAGGTCATGACGGGTCGGAGAGGTGGCCGACGAGGCGCGGGCGCCGGTGATGAAGCGGTCGGGCAGGGGCGACCAACATCGGCCTGGTGCGGCCATGGGAGGCACGGGCGCTGCGGCTGCAGCGGGGGGCGTGATGCAGGGCGGGCCGGCTGTGCTGTTTGAAATAGGAGGCGGCGATGCGAGAGGGGTCGGAGGTGAGGAGCTCGCCGACCAAGACAGCGACAGAGCCAAGAGGTGGTCGGAGCAGGCAAGGAGGGCGTGTGAGCGGGATCGGGCGTGGGGTCTCTTGCTCCTCTCTGCTCTCTTCCTGGCGGCGTGAGGAGGGACGATGGGATCGAACGAGTGGAGTGGGGATCGAGAGGCGAGGGGCTAGGGTTAGATAGGGAGGCGGCTGGGCTGGGCCGAGTAGGCCGGCCGGTGGCCTAAGGCCCAGGGGGATGGGGGGTTTTCCCTTTTCACTCTCTCCTTCTCTTTATTATCTCTGTTTTGTATTTTTTCGCTGTTTTTCATTTAGTTTTGCTAGCAAACGATTTTTGTTTAACACGAAATCCTACTCATAATTTCTAGTCAACACCACAAGGTGGCACAAAAAGTTTGAGGTCAAATGGAGCCGTTCAAATATTTGTTTAGTATTTAAAAGCATTTAAGTAATTGTTGTACCGTTGTTTTATCTACTATTGTGTATTTAAATATTTTATTTAATTATGAGTTCTTCGCCATAACTGCTTATGGATTATTTGACACCTCCCGAACATTTTTTTAACATTTGAAAACTTTGGTTGTTTAACTCTGTTTTAAATTTGAATTCGAATGGACTTGAATCATCGCGAGATTAACATAGTAACCATGGTGATGTGGCATCATTAGTAGAGGGTTAGTGTAGCTTAATTATCCGGGCGTCATAGCGGGGTCCTAATGGAAACTAAGGGATATTAAGGGCTCCTTTTAATAGAGAACCGGAACAAAGCATTAACACATAGTGAATACATGAACTCCTCAAACTATGGTCATCACCGATTATTGTCACTTCGGGGTTGTCGGATCAAAACACATAGTAGGTGACTATAGACTTGCAAGATAGGATCACGAACACACACATATTCATGAAAACATAATAGGTTCAGATCTGAAATCATGGCACTCGGGCCCTAGTGACAAGCATTAAGCATAGCAAAGTCATAGCAACATCAATCTCAGAACATAGTGGATACTAGGATCAAACCCTAACAAAACTAACTCGATTACATGATAGATCTCATCCATCCCATCACCGTCCAACAAGCCTATGATGGAATTACTCACGCATCGGCGGTGAGCATCATGAAATTGGTGATGGAGGATGGTTGATGATGACGACGGCGATTTAATCCCCTCCTGAGCCCCGAACGGACTCCAGATCAGCCCTCCCGAGAGGTTTTAGGGCTTGGCGGCGGCTCCGTATCATAAAACGCGATGATTTCTTCTCTCTGATTTTTTTCTCTCCGAAAGCAAATATATAGAGTTGGAGTTGGCGTCGGAGGAGCTCCAGGGGGCCCACGAGGTAGGGGGCGCGCCCCCACCCTCGTGGACAGGGTGTGGGCCCCCTGGTCTTCATCTTTGGCAAAGATTTTTTATTATTTTTTACTAGATGTTCCGTGGAGTTTCAGGTCATTCCGAGAACTTTTGTTTTCTGCACATAAAACAACATCATGGCAATTCTGCTGAAAACAGCGTCAGTCCGGGTTAGTTCCATTCAAATCATACAAGTTAGAGTCCAAAACTGTCACGACCGGTTTTTCAATAAAAATATTTATTGAACAACCGACCTATGATGTCCAATATGAGGAAAATCCTTCATAACGGTAGACAAAACTTTGATACAAGAAGCCAGTAGCATTACAATATTACAGGGGTCGGACTGAAGATGCCCAACCAATTATTACAACACGCCAATAATTATACATGATGGCGGATATGACACAATGGTGTGGGGGTGGAAATACTACTGACTCGAGATATGCGTGGTTGGTGGAATAACACAGTGGGGTGGTTAATAAGTCTACTACACTGGCGGCTCATCGAGCGTCTAGGTGAGGCTCGAAGAATTTATTTGGGTAGTGGAAGCGGATATATTACAATGACTAATCCAGGGGTCGCACGAGACTGACTGGGATTCCTCTAGGCGTCGGACTCGCTATCGAATTCTTCATCCATGAGATCGCTTTCACAAGATCTCGCCAAATCAACAAGCCAGGTGAGTACTTTGAAAGTACTACGCAAGATAGTTCGGACAAAAGATATAACAAATGAATGCATGAATGCGTCATGATTAATTTTAACAATGCTCAATTAAATCAGTATAGCAAAATAAATAAGAAGGGAATCGGCGGTAGTCCGCTCGAAAACCCAAAGAAGATAAAATCAAAACCGATCGAGTGTCTGAAGTGACGCCTCGAAGGGTGAAAATAAGTAAAACATGCAACAGTCGGGCGTCTAAGCGACACCTCATAAAGGGATTATATTGAAGGAAAAATACATACGTGCCGCAGTCGGACGTCGGAGCGACATCACAGAAAGGGCTTATAATAAAAGTAAATACTAACAATGCCGCAGTAGGACGTCTGAGCGACATCACAGAAAGGGCTTATAATGAAAATAAATAACAACAATGCCGCAGTCGGACGTCTGAGCGACATCGCAGAAAGGGCTTATAATGAAAATAAATAACAGCAATGCCGCAGTCGGACGTCTGAGCGACATCGCAGAAAGGGCTTATAATGAAAATAAATAACATCAATGCCGCAGTCGGACGTCTGAGCGACATCGCAGAAAGGGCTTATAATTCATTATTCATAACTGACAAGATATAGTGCTCACGGAAAATATAACTCACAAGACAATAAGCGGGTTAGTCCATTCACAGGAAAATAAATATTTAATACCCAAATGGTTCTCAGGAGTTTCTGTCACCGAGACTGACACTTGACAAGATGTGATGAACACGATACTTGGATATGAATAAGATGAATTCAAGAATTTTGACTATGCAGAGTTTTGTACCAAAAATTTTCCACAGCCAACGGATTTCCGTAGTCACGAAGGACTAGTTCCGTTTACGGTATTTCGAAAGAAACACAACTAGCTAGTACACACCCATCATACCTCACGCTGCCGTGAATCACCCTAGACAGCGTTTAAGAAAAACTTTGAGAAGGGAGATCACAATCTCGAATAGCATGGGATCAAATTTATTTACGCCCGCTCTAAGGGTGCCCCCTCTCGGTCCCAACCGGAAACACCCATGCCCCCTGACCGGATGAAAGGCTTTAATCCAGGGCCATGGAACCTTCATCCCGGCCTCTCGATTTGGTGTGTACCAGGAAGTAGTTTGCAACTTACTAAGCTGTATCCCTTGCGGGAAACAGGTGGTAGTACGAAAAGGAGGACGGACGGGAGTCTGACTGATTTATGTTGACACCGGGTCAACGATATGGCATAAGCCTGGCATGCTACAACACTGCCATCTTACCCATACTCATGGCAACTCATGGCCATGCAACAAGTTCCAGCAACTCACAGATTTACCGAGCTCATTTGCCTCAATGCTCACGAGATAAACTATCATCGAAATGCTCATGAACGTCCCATGATACAAAAAAAAATGCAAACATGCCCAGACACTCATCATATCAAAAGTTCAAACTTTGCTTGCCTGGTTCGGAGTAGTCGGGGTCTAGCTCGGCGAAGTTCGCGGTTCCGTCACCTCCTTCGGTATCTACGGTACACAAAATACACGCGCTAACGTAAATAACGTGGGGTACAGAAAGTTGATCCAAATATTTTTCATATAAATATGACAAAAAACTAGACAAAAATTTGAAGAGGACAGAAAAAGAATCAATCAAAAATTCCTTTCTGTTAAACAGTTATAAGGGTTTTAACCCGAGGACCCATCTGTAATGAAACAGAAAACTTCCAGGTTGCTTTGCAGAAAAATCCAGAAAACGGTTCAGAGTGGAAGCGTATTTGTCAAAATACGCTTTCTGAAACCGATTCAAAAAAAACAAAAGAGAGGCTGACGGGCGGGTCCCACCCGTCAGGTTTGAAATTTCAAACGAGGGAGTCGGGGCTCGTCGGCGCCCGAGAGCCGTGGTGGTCGCCGGCGGCGATCCACGGCCGCGAGGAGATCGGAGTGTACCTCCGTGATCGAGGCGCCATTCCGCGTCTGTGGGAGGTGGTGGTGGTCGCTTGCGAGTACCACGTCGGCGGCGACGCTTGCTCCGGCGGACGGCGATTCGGGTGGTCGTGGACCTCGTCGGAGAGAGCTGCGGAGGTGGAATTGAGGAGGGGGTTAGACTCGTGATAGCATGAGAGGGTATCTGACGAGGTTAGGGCGCCGGAGATGACCTCACCGGAGTGAATCACGGTGGAGGCCGAGGCGGAACGAAGTGGCCGGAGTCGGGGGAAGGCGAGCTCCTCGTGGTCCTTCCAGGGACTTGGCGAGGTCTGGAGAGGTAGTGGAGGTGTGCGGGGGCGAGAGCAAGCTCGGGGGTGCTATATATAGCCGTCCCGAGGCGGTTGCCGAGAACGGGGTTCTCCGGCGAGGTGATTACGGCGGCGCTGTGGTTGCACGGTCAGCTTAGGAGCTTGAGCACCGACTAGACGATGACCTGGTGCCATCCCCGTGTCCAACTCAGCAAGGAGGGCGAGGTTACGGCTTGTCCTCGACGGAACAGCCGCACGGCCCGTCGGCGGCGGAGAACGCGCTCTGCGCGTGCCAGGACACGGCGACGGTGCGGCATGCGTCTTGCTGGCAAGGAAATGGCCACGGAGCCACCGGGGGTTTAGGCGGCGCCGAGCGGCGTTATGCCGCCGCTCGCTCCTGTCGGCCGCTACGGTGGTTCGGCCACCGCAGGACACGCCGCGCAGGTGGGCCAAGGTGCCACCGACGCCAGGAACGTGCCAAGCACGCGTGTGAGGCTCCGGACAAGCAAGCTAGGCCGTGAGCAACGTGCCAAGTGCACTGTGAGCATGTGACTGAATCTCTGACGAAGATCGACACTGAAACTCTGAACTTAACTGAAGATGAACAGAAACAGTGCATGCAAGGTGTTCGACAGAATGATCTAGTCATGTAGGGATTTTTCCTTGAGCTGGTTTTTGGTGGAGGGGCCTCTCATGCATCTAGAGGCTGCCTGATTATTTGTGGAATTTTTGGAGTAGTGTAGATATGAATTTCACCAAATTTGGCAAATCTGGTCCAAACTTGCAGAGACTATAATTTGAAATCTTTGAACAGAAGAGGAGTGGTTCTTGATTGTTCTAGGTTGTGGGTACCAAGGACTACCCAAGGGAGTTGGTTTGAGGTCAAAACTCAAATGCATTAAGGTACTTTCTTTGCAAATTACCTAGGCTCAAAATAATAGACAGAAAAGATTTGGGAGAGAATTAAATGAAATAAAAATTCAGAAGAGGGTTGAACTAGTTGAGACAGAATGTTTGGATTGCCCAAAGTGGAAGGAGATATATTTGGGAAGATTTTACCATGTGGTGCATGGCCAAATCATGAATGATTTCAAATATGGGAGTTTCTTTTTGAAAGAAAATAAACTTCAAAGATTTTTCTTGAATTCTTGAGAAGAGGGCAATCAGAAGAAAAATTTAAAAACCAAACACCAGAGTTGAAGGAGATGCAAAAGTAAAATATTTGCCAGAGGGAAAAAGCTTTTGAGAGAGATTTTTGGAAGGGTTTTGGAGACCTCCTTCAAATCCAACAAAATTTTGAAGAAAACCAAAGGAAAAATTTTGGAGTGTCACAACACCTACCCCCTTAGGAAAAATCTCGTCCCCGAGATTCCAGTTGATTCTCAAATAATTGTGGGTGCTCCGCCCGAAGGAAATCCTCTCTTTCCCAAGTGGCTTCACTCTCGGTGTGGTTGCTCCACTGAACTTTGAAGAACTTCATGGTTTTCTGTCGGGTTCTCCTTTCTGACTTTTCCAAGATTTTTATTAGATGCTCCCGATACGTAAGGTCTGGTTGCACAGCAATGTTTTTATGGGGTACTTGTTTCTCTGGGTTGCTTACGCACTTCCTTAATTGGGAGACGTGGAATACGTCGTGGATGTCGGATAATTCTTCGGGTAAGTTTAGCTGGTAGGCCACCGTGCCTCTTCGTGCTACTATGAAGAAAGGTCCGATGAATCTTGGTGCTAGCTTCCCTTTAATCTTGAATCGGTGCAGGCCTCTCATAGGGGATACTCGTAGGTACACAAATTCACCGGGTTCAAAATGGACTCCATGATGCTTCTGATCGTAATAACTCTTTTGTCAACTTTGGGCTGTCTTGAGTCGGTCCTTAATTACCTTGACTTTATCTTCAACCTCTTTGAGCAGGTCTGGGCCGAAGATATGACTATCTCCGGTTTTCGACCAATTTAGCGGGGTACGACATCTTCGTCCGTACAGAGTTTCAAATGGTGCCATTTGCAGGCTGGACTGATAGCTGTTGTTATATGCGAATTCTGCGTATGGTAAGCTCTCCTCCCAACTGGTCCCATAGGTGAGGACACATGCTCTCAGCATATCTTCTAGAATCTGGTTTACTCGCTCAGTTTGCCCATCTGTCTGGGGATGGTATGCGGTACTGAATGCCAGCTGAGTTCCCAGAGCTTGTTGTAAGTGATCCCAAAATCGGGAGGCAATTGAGTGCCTCTGTCCGAGATTATTTTCTTTGGGACTCCATGTAAGAAAACGATACGGGAGAGGTAGAGCCTAGCAAGCTTCTGAGTGGTGTGTGTTGTCTTCACGGGGATGAAGTGTGCTATTTTAGTCAGTCTATCAGTGATGACCCATATGGCATCATGTCCGTGTCGTGACCGAGGTAGTCCAACAATAAAATCCATTCCAATCTCGTCTCATTTCCACTCGGGTGTCTTATTTGGTTGCAATAGCCCGGCCGGTTTCTGGTGCTCGGCCTTGATGTGTTGACAAGAGTCACAACATGCAATAAACGTGGCTATGTCTCTTTTTATACCATGCCACCAAAATGTTTCCTGAAGATCCTTGTACATTTTTGTCCCTCCGGGATGGATTGAATATGGAGCGGTGTGGCCTTCAGCCAGGATTTGCTGTTTAAGGTCATGGATATTTGGTACGCAAAGCCTATTCCCGTACCACAATATTCCTTGCTCATCAATAATGAATTCTGAGGCCTTGCCCAACTTCATCTTCCGTTTTATGCCTTCAATGGTGGGGTGTCCACGTTGAGCCTCTTTAACCTTCTCCATCAGGGTAGGCTATAATTCTAAGTTCGACACACTGCCTTCGGTGACGACCATCAGATTGAGCTTTGCGAATTCCTGCTGGAATTCAGGTCTTAAGTCTGGCATGCTGTCGTTGTCCGGACTGGGGTTCCGACTCAGAGCATCTGCTACAACATTTGCTTTGCCTGGGTGGTAGTGGATCCCAACATCATAATCCTTTACTAATTCCAACCAGCGTCGCTGCCGTAAATTTAGTTCTGGTTGTGTGAAAATATACTTGAGGCTTTTGTGGTCCGTGTATATTTCACAACGATTACCAAGTAAAAAGTGTCTCCATTCCTTGAGTGCATGAATAACTGCTGCTAATTCCAGGTCATGTGTAGGATAATTTTCCTCATGTTTGCGAAGTTGTCTGGATACATATGCGACAACCTTGCCTTCTTGCATCAATACGCACCCGAGGCCTTTTCGAGATGCGTCACAAAATACCTCAAAAATTTTGTGTATATCAGGCACAATTAGTACTTTGGTCTTTGTCGCCGTTTCCTCTTCGCTTCTTGGAAACTTTTCTGCAAGCTTCCGTCCATTCAAACTTCCTGTCTTTCTTGAGTAGTTGCGTCATTGGCTTTGCTATGGCGGAGAATCCTTCAATAAATCTCCGGTAGTATCCTTCCATACCCAAGAAACTTCGTACATCCGTCACCCTGGCTGGCGGCTTCCAGCCGAGTACGGCCTTGACTTTTTTCGGGTCTACGGCGATACCTTCTTGGGTCAGTACGTGGCCCAGAAATTCTACTTGCTTTAGCCAAAATTCACACTTGCTGAATTTAGCGTACAACTGATGTTTTCTGAGTTCTCCTAGTACAATCCGGAGATGTTCAGCGTGTTCTTCTGGTGTTTTGGAGTATACCAGAATATCATCGATAAATACCACAACAAACTTATCCATAAACTTCATGAATACTTTGTTCATGAGGTGAACAAAATATGCGGGGGCGTTTGTTAGTCCGAATGGCATTACGGTGAACTCGTAAAATCCGTATCTGGAGGTGAAAGTGGTCTTGGGAATATACTCGGTTCGCACTTTCAGTTGGTGGTATCCCGACCTCAAATCAATCTTTGAGAACACCTTGGCCTGAGCGAGTTGATCAAATAAATCATTTATTCGTGGCATCGGATATTTGTTCTTGACTGTGACCATGTTTAGAGCTCGATAGTCTATGCACAATCTTAGCGTTCCATCCTTCTTTTTGGCAAACAAAATTGGTGAACCCCAATGTGAGGAACTGGCTCGTATGTATCCTTTTTCCAACAATTCCTTTATTTTCTTCTTCAGTTCTACCAATTCGGATGGTGCCATTCTGTATGGTTTCTTGTATATGGGAGCGGTTCCGGGTGCTAGCTCAATGCTGAATTCTATCTCTCGATCTGGTGGCATGCCTGGTAGTTCTTCGGGAATACATCTGGAAATTCACACACCATCGAACCTTGCTCAATTCAGAAATATCCACCTTGTTCAATCTCGGTTGCCGGGATATTTTTCTTTCCTTGGCTGAAACTTTTATGGTCTTCCCGTGGTGATGGGTGAGAATTACGGTCCTGTTGAAGCAGTCAATAAAACCTTTGTTGGTGGTTAACCAATCCATCCCTAAGATGACATCCAGTCCTTTATTTTCCAGCATGATAAGATTTGCGTGAAACTTCATCCCTTCAAACTCGATAACCACACCCTGGCAATAATTCTGGGTAACTTGCTTAATTCCAGGGGACTTGATGATCATAGATTTTCCCAAGGGAAGCATCAAAAAATTATTTCGCAAAGCAAAACTTTTTGAAACGAACGAGTGAGAAGCTCCAGAATCAAACAAAACCATGGCAGGTATTGTGATGACAGGAAACATACCGAGTACGATATCTGGGGCATTTTGTGCTTCCTATTTGGTCACGTGGTTCAGATGACCCTTCCTGTGGTTGTTATTTGGGTTGAAATTGTTGCGCTTTGGCGCCGAATTATTGCTTCCGTTGTTCGGCTTTGGGGTCGAGTTCCTTGGCTTGGGGCACTGTTTGGCATAGTGCCCTTCTTCTCCACAAGCGTAACAGGTAACGCCTGGGCGGTATGTGAACTCCTTGTCCCTCGCATGGAAATTCTTGATTGGGCGTGAGACGCTTGTCGTGGGTTTGGGTGTCCAGTTTTTCCGAACATCTGTCTTGCTGCGGTGGTTGCTGGTGTGTTTAATCTGGTCCCTCTTCCGCTTACGGAAATCTTCCAAGTTGCGTCTCTCATTTTCCAAGGTAATGGCCTTATCCACTAGCGTCTTAAAATCTGGTAATGTCTGTACGACCAATTGGCATTTAAGCGCGGGTGTCAGACCGTCTAGGAATTTCTCCATCTTTTTGTTTTCTAACATACGCTCCTCGTTGGCGTAGCGAGACAGCAGGGTAAACTGACCGTTGTATTCTGACACTGTCATTGTTCTTTGCTTGAGGTCATCAAATTCTCTCTTTTTGATCTTCATAAGACTCTTAGGAATATGTGCCCCACGAAAACCTTCTTTAAATTCCTCCCATGATATATTATTTTTGTTGGGGTGCATGTGTAGGAAATTTTCCCACCATGATGCGGCTGCTCCAGTGAGATAGTGCGGAGCGTAAAGTACTTTCTCAAGATCTGAACACTGGGCAATGATTAATTTTCTCCCCATGTCTCGATGCCAGTCCTCGGCTTCTAGAGGTTTGTCAGTGTGAGAAAATGTTTGGGGGCATGTCTTCTGTAGCTCAGATAATTTGGATTCCTGCTGATACTGTCCATGGTGATTTCCCATATTGAAGACTTGGTTCAGTATTTCCTGATGTTGTTGCTAACTTTGTTCATAAAGACGGCACATTTGGGAAAGTGCCGTTTCACTGTCCTGTTGACTTGTCTGCCCCTGTGTGAAATTGTTGCCTGGGGGTGTGCCATAATTTTCCTCTGTCGGAGTTGGCATGGAGCGCGTCCAAGGACGAGACATAGTTTACTCTGGGGATATATTTTGAAACACTCATAAGAAATTAAATTGAGCCGCAAAAATCAATAAATTCAAGAAGATTGCAAAAAAATTGCAAATGCTCCAAGATTTTTCAAGAGAAAAAATTTACGTTTGCGCACGGAGAAGGACCGTTCATTACATATCTTACACGCAAGCAGTAATTATACAATACATCAATCAGGATATGCGTACATAAATCCTGACATGTTATTTAGTCTAGTGCACTTCTCCAGATCCTACATGATGCGCAAACAAGCTACTTCTCATAGCCTATTTACATATAAACATATCGTACAAATGGGTACATCGCATGGCGGCTAAGCGTACTTAGTCGGAGATGGTAAGGATTTCCCTTGGCCTGCCAAGGGTGAGGCGTAGAGAGGCTGGGGACTCAACCTCCTATTCAGAGATAGGCTCCAGACGAGAGGTGCTACGCGGAGTTGGTGGAGCAGGTGCCCTGTGCGGAACAACTCGAATCTGAGCGGGCACGAGGGGTGGTGCAGAACGAACCGGAGTAGGCGCAATGACATGGTTGAATTCCTCCATGGTAGGCAGGCGACGAGTAGCGGCGCGAGCAGTAGGAGCGAACGATGCTGATGACGAGACGAAAGTCAGTGGCGGTGCGGCGCGCAGGAGCTCCCTCCTGTTGGCGGCACAGCCATGGACTGAGTCCATGCGGGCAGCTACAAAGTCGTCCACCAGGTTGTCGAAGGCTGCCTCCAAAGCCCGGAGATACTGGCGAGCATCTCAAAAGCTTCGTCCCGTTCTCCTCTCGGGGCAAGAGAACGCGTGAGTGGCAGGTATATGGCACGTGACATGGCAGGTAGCGGTAGCGACGAGTCTTCATCGAAGGAAGGATATCCCTGAGGCGAGCTATCGCCTCACGGGCTGCCATCTGCAGTGCATGCTTCTCTGTGGGCATGGCTCTCCCCACGAACCGGTAACGCTCAACTCGTCCTCTCTTGAATTCCACGGCGGCTTGGTGCATGGTTAGACGGTCATTGACCTTATGCTGAGCGAGAGAGAAGAATGGGCGCACATCTGGCCCCATCGCGACTTGGACGATGAAGGAGAGAAGCTTGACGAACCCATCGGGCATCTTGGCGAACATCTGCGACTCGCAGTCGTTGCCAGCCATCTACAAAAGTAGGCAAAAATCCTGAGTAGTCAAATCATAAATTTATGCTGACCGTCAGAAATTGACTACATTTGTGAAAATAATAGACAGCTCTATTATGCTAATAATCGATTAGCGATCGCACCTAGTGGCTTCCTACAGTTAGCCTGGCTCTGATACCAAGCTTGTCACGACCGGTTTTTCAATAAAAATATTTATTGAACAACCGACCTATGATGTCAAATATGAGGAAAATCCTTCATACCGGTAGACAAAACTTTGATACAAGAAGCCAGTAGCATTACAATATTACAGGGGTCGGACTGAAGATGCCCAACCAATTATTACAACACGCCAATAATTATACATGATGGCGGATATGACACAATGGTGTGGGGGTGGAAATACTACTGACTCGAGATATGCGTGGTTGGTGGAATAACAAAGTGGGGTGGTTAATAAGTCTACTGCACTGGCGGCTCATCGAGCGTCGAGGTGAGGCTCGATGAATTTATTTGGGTAGCGGAAGCGGATATATCACAATGACTAATCCAGGGGTCGCATGAGACTGACTGGGATTCCTCTAGGCGTCGGACTCGCTATCGAACTCTTCATCCATGAGATCGCCTTTCACAAGATCTGGCCAAATCAACAAGCCGGTGAGTACTTTGAAAGTACTACGCAAGATAGTTCGGACAAAAGATATAACAAATGAATGCATGAATGCGTCATGATTAATTTTAACAATGCTCAATTAAATCAGTATAGCAAAATAAATAAGAAGGGAATCGGCGGTAGTCCGCTCGAAACCCAAACAAGATAAACTCAAAACCGATCGAAAGTGTCCGAAGTAGCGCCTCGAAGGGTGAAAATAAGTAAAACATGCCACGCTTCGAGGCGTCTAAGCGACACCTCATAAAGGGATTATATTGAAGGAAAAATACATACGTGCCGCAGTCGGACGTCGGAGCGACATCACAGAAAGGGCTTATAATAAAAGTAAATACTAACAATGCTGCAGTCGGACGTCTGAGCGACATTACAGAAAGGGCTTATAATGAAAATAAATAACAACAATTCCACAGTCGGACGTTTGAGCGACATCGCAGGAAGGGCTTATAATGAAAATAAATAACAGCAATGCCGCAGTCGGATGTCTGAGCGACATCGCAGAAAGGGCTTATAATGAAAATAAATAACAACAATGCCGCAGTCGGACGTCTGAGCGACATCGCAGAAAGGGCTTATAATTCATTATTCATAACTGACAAGATATAGTGCTCACGGAAAATATTCCTCACAAGACAATAAGCGGGTTAGTCCATTCACAGGAAAATAAATATTTAATACCAAAATGGTTCTCAGGAGTTTCTGTCACCGAGACTGACACTTGACAAGATGTGATGAACATGGTACTTGGATATGAATAAGATGAATTCAAGAATTTTGACTCTGCAGAGTTTTGTACCAAAATTTTTCCATAGCCAACGGATTTCTGTAGTCACGAAGGGCTAGTTTCGTTTACGGTATTTCGGAAGAAACACAACTAGCTAGTACACACCCATCATACCTCACGTTGCCAGGAATCACCCTAGACAGCGTTTAAGAAAAACTTTGAGACGGGGAGATCACAATCTCGAATAGCATGCGATCAAATTTATTTCTGGCAGCAGCTCTAAGGGTGCCCCCCTCTCGGTCCCAACCGGAAACACCCATGCCCCCTGACCGGATGAAAGGCTTTAATCCAGGGCCATGGAACCTTCATCCCGGCCTCTCGATTTGGTGTGTACCAGGAAGTGGTTTGCAACTTACTAAGCAGTATCCCTTGCGGGAAACTGCTGGTAGGACGAAAGGGAGGACGGACGGGAGTCTGACTGATTTATGTTGACACTAGGTCAACGATATGGCATAAGCCTGGCATGCTACAACACTGCCATCTTACCCATACTCATGCCAACTCATGGCCATGCAACAAGTTCCAGCAACTCACGGATTTACCGAGCTCATTTGCCTCAATGCTCACGAGATAAACTATCATCGAAATGCTCATGAACGTGCCATGACACAAAAAAAATAATGCAAACATGCCCAGACACTCATCATATCAAAAGTTCAAACTTTGCTTGCCTGGTTCGGAGTAGTCGGGGTCTAGCTCGGCGAAGTTCGCGGTTCCGTCACCTCCTTCGGTATCTACGGTACACAAAATACACGCCGCTTAACGTAAATACCGTGGGGTACAGAAATTTGATCCAAATATTTTTCAAATAAATATGACAAAAACCTAGACAAAAATTTGAAGAGGACAGAAAAAGAATCACTCAAAAATTCCTTTTGTTAAAAAGTTATAAGGGTTTTAACCCGAGGACCCATCTGTCGTGAAACAGAAAACTTCCAGGGGGCTTTGCAGAAAAATCCAGAAAAACGGTTCAGAGTGGAAGCGTATTTGTCAAAGTACGCTTTCAGAAAACGATTCAAAAAAAACAAAAGAGAGGCTGACGAGCGGGTCCCACCCGTCAGGTTTGAAATTTCAAACGAGGGAGTCGGGGCTCGTCGGCGCCCGAGAGCCGCGGTGGTCGCCGGCAGCGATCCACGGTGAGGCAGGGAGATCGGAGAGTACCTCCGTGATCAGGGCGCCATTCCGCGTCTGTGGGAGGTGGTGGTGGTCGCCGGCGAGTACCACATCGGCGGCGACGCTTGCTCCGGCGGACGGTGATTCGGGTGGTCGTGGACCTCGTCGGAGAGAGCTGCGGAGGTGAAATTGAGGAGGGGGGTAGACCCGTGATAGCATGAGAGGGTATCTGACGAGGTTAGCGCGCCGGAGATGACCTCACCAGAGTGAATCACGGTGGAGGCCGAGGCGGAACGAAGTGGCCGGAGTCGGGGGAAGGAGAGATCCTCGTGGTCCTTGCAGGGACTTGGCGAGGTCTGGAGAGGTAGTGGAGGTGTGCGGGGGCGAGAGCAAGCTCGGGGGGTGCTATATATAGCCGCCCCGAGGCGGTTGCCGAGAACGGGGTTCTCCGGCGAGGTGATTACGTCGGCGTTGTGGTTGCACGGTCGGCTTAGGAGCTTGAGCACTGACTAGACGACGAACTGGTGCCATCCCCGTGTCCAACTCAGCAAGGAGGGCGAGGTTACGGCTTGTCCTTGACAGAACGGCCGCAAGGCCCGTCGGCGGCGGAGAACGCGCTCTGCGCGTGCCAGGACACGGCGACGGTGCTGCATGCGTGCACTGGCGAGGAAATGGCTACGCGGAGCCACCAGGGGGTTTGGGCGGCGCCGAACGGTGTTATGCCGCCGTTCTGCTCCCTGTCGGCTGCTACGGTGGTTCGGCCACCGCAAGACATGCCGGCGCAGGCGGGCCAGGGTGCCACCAACGCCAGGAACGCGCCAAGCACGCGTGTGAGGCTCCGGACAAGCAAGCTAGGCCGTGAGCAACGTGCCAAGTGCACTGTGAGCATGTGACTGAATCTCTGACGAAGATCGACACTGAAACTCCGAACTTAATCAAGATGAATGTAAGCGATTGCATGCAAGGTGTTCGACAGAATGATCTAGGCATGTAGGGATTTTTCCTTGAGCTGGTTTTTGGTGGAGGGCATCTCATTGCATCTAGAGGCTGCCTGAATATTTGTGGAATTTTTGGAGTAGTGTAGATATGAATTTCACCAAATTTGGCAAATCTGGTCCAAACTTGCAGAGACTATAATTTGAAATCTTTGAATGTAAGAGTAGTGGTTCTTGATTGTTCTAGGTTGTGGGTACCAAGGACTACCCAAGGGAGTTGGTTTGAGGTCAAAACTCAAATGCATTAAGGTACTTGCTTTGCAAATTACCTAGGCTCAAAATAATAGACAAAAGATTTGGGAGAGAATTAAATGAAATAAAAAATTCAGAAGAGGGTTGAACTAGTTGAGACAGAATGTTTGGGTTGCCCAAAGTGGAAGGAGATATATGTGGGAAGATTTTACCATGTGGTGCATGGCCAAATCATGAATGATTTCAAATATGGGAGAGGATGAAAAACTCCTAGAGTTTCTTTTTGAAAGAAAATAAACTTCAAAGATTTTTCTTGAATTCTTGAGAAGAGGGCAATCAGAAGAAAAATTTAAAAACCAAACAGCAGAGTTGAAGGAGATGCAAAAGTAAAATATTTGCCAGAGGGAAAAAGCTTTTGAGAGAGATTTTTGGAAGGGTTTTGGAGACCTCCTTCAAATCCAACAAAAGTTTGAAGAAAACCAAAGGAAAAATTTTGGAGTGTCACAAAAATAAGGGCAAAAGTGTTTGGAAAAGTAGATACGACGGAGACGTGTCACGTATCTACTTTTTGTCACACTTTTCCTCTTGTTTTGGACTCTAATTTGCTTGATTTGAATGGAACTAACCCCGGACTGACGCTGTTTTCAGCAGAACTACCATGGTGTTGTTTTTGTGCAGAAATAAAAGTTCTCTAAATGAAACGAAACTTTGCGAGGATTTTTTATGGAATAAAAGATGATTTTTGGAGCCAAGACCCGCCAGAGAGGGGCCCCTGGGTGGGCACAACCCACCAGGGTGCGCCCCCCTCTCCTGGCGTGCCCAGGTGGGTTGTACCCACCTGGTGGCCCTGCAGACCTCAACCCTGACGCTATAAAATCACATATTTCTAGAAAAAATGGGGGAGAAATAATTAACGCGTTTCACAAGACGGAGCCGCTGCAAAGCCCTGTTCTTCCTCGGGAGGGCAGATCTGGAGTCCGTTTGGGGCTCCGGAGAGGGGGATCTTCGTTCTTCGTCATCACCAACCCATCTCCATCGCCAATTCCATGATGCTCCCAACCGGGAGTGAGTAATTCCTTCGTAGGCTCGCTGGTCGGTGAGGAGTTGGATGAGATTCATCATGTAATCGAGTTAGTTTTGTTAGGGCCTGAACCCTAGTATCCACTATGTTCTTAGATTGATGTTGCTATGACTTTGCTATGCTTAATGCTTGTCACTTTGGGCCCGGGAGCCATGAACTCAGATCTGAACCGTTTATGAATTCATCATTATATCCATGTTTTAGATCCGATCTTGCGAGTTGTAGTCACCTACTATGTGTTATGATCCGGGCCCACTCTCGGTGATGACCATAGTTTGAGGAGTTCATGTATTCACTATGTGCTAATGCTTTGTTCCGGGTCTCTATGAAAAGGAGGCCTTAATATCCCTTAGTTTCCAATATGGACCCCGCTACCACGGGAGGGTAGGACAAAAGATGTCATGCAAGTTCTTTTAATAAAGCACGTATGACCATTTACGGAATACATGCCTACATTATATCGATGAACTGGAGCTAGTGCCATATCGCCCTAGGTTATAACTGTCACATGATGAATATCATACAACAAGTCACCGATCCAATGCCTACGAATTGTTTTATATTGATCTAGCTGCGTTACTATTTCTATCGTTACTATTACACTTGCTACAAAATACTGCTATCACTGCTACTGTTACTATTGCTGCTATCACTATTATCAAAACTATCAAACTACTGTGCTACGGATTGCTTGCTGCAGATAATTAATCTCCAGGTGTGGTTGAATTGACAACTCAGCTGCAAATACCTTCAAATATTCTTTGGCTCCCCTTATTTCGAATCTATAAATTTGGGTTGAATACTCTACCCTCGAAAACTGTTGCGATCCCCTATACTTGTGGGTTATGAAGGGTCGTGGGAGAGTTCCATCAGCACGACGGCGTGGTCGAAGTGTTGTTGATGTGATTTGCGAAGGGCTTCGCCTAAGCACTACGACGCTATGACCGAAGGAGTAAACCGTGGAGGGGGGCACCGCACACGGCTAAGATAACAATTGGTGTGCCTTTGGCGTGCCCCCTGCCCACGTATATAAAGGAGGGGAGGAGAGAGGCCGGCGGCTAGGAGGGGCATGCCATGGGGGGAGTCCTACTTGGACTCCTAGTCCAAGTAGGATTCCCCCCCCCCCACTTTTCCTTTCTTCCACCGGAGGGAAAACAAAGGAGTGGGAGAGGGAAAGGGAAGGGGGGCCACGCCACCTCCTCCTTGTCCTATTCGGATTCCCTAGGAGGCCCCCCCACCCCCCCACCCCCACCCCTCGCGGGCTTTCCTCTCTCTCCCTTAGGCCCATGTTGGCCCAATACTTCCCCAGGGGGTTCCGATAACCCCTCGGTACTCCGGTAAAACACCCGAATCACTAGGAACCATTCTGATGCCCGAATATAACCTTCCAATATATGGATCTTTACCTCTTGACTATTTCGAGACTCCTCGTCATGTCCGCGATCTCATCCGGACTCGAAAAACTTCGGTCACCAAAACACATAAGTCATAATACAAATCGTCATCAAACGTTAAGCGTGCGGACCCTACGGGTTCGAGAACTATGTAGACATGACCGAGACACATCTCCGGTCAATAACCAATAGCGGAACCTGGATGCTCATAGTGGCTCCTACATACTCTATGAAGATCTTTATCGGTCAAACGACATAACAATATACGTTATTCCCTTTGTCATCAGTATGTTACTTGCCCGAGATTCGATCTAGTTCAATCTCATTACCGACAAGTCTCTTTACTCGTTCCATAATGCATCATCCCGCGACTAACTCATTAATCACACTGCTTGCAAGGCTTATAGTGATATGCATTACCGAGAGGGCCCAGAGATACCTCTCCAATACACGGAGTGACAAATCCTTATCTTGATCTATGCCAACCCAAAAAACACCTTCGGAGACACCTGTATAGCATCTTTATAATCACCCAGTTACGTTGTGATGTTTGATAGCACACAAGGTGTTCCTCCAGTATTCGGGAGTTGCATAATCTCATAGTCAGAGGAACATGTATAAGTCATGAAGAAAGCAATAGAAATTAATCTAAACAATCATTATGCTAAGCTAACGGATGGGTCTTGTCCATCACATCATTCTCTAATGATGTGATCCCGTTCAACAAATGACAACACATGTCTATGGTCAGGAAACTTAACCATCTTTGATTAACGAGCTAGTCAAGTAGAGGCATACTAGGGACACTCTGTTTTGTCTATGTATTCACACATGTACTAAGTTTCCGGTTAATACAACTCTAGCATGAATAATAAACATTACCATGATATAAGGAAATATAAATAACAACTTTATTATTGCCTCTAGGGCATATTTCCTTAAGTCCCCCACTTGCACTAGAGTCAATAATCTAGATTATATTGCAATGATTCTAACACCCATGGAGTCTTGGTGCTGATCATGTTTTGCTCGTGGAAGAGGCTTAGTCAACGGGTCTGCAACATTCAGATCCGTATGTATTTTGCAAATCTCTATGTCTCCCTCCTTGACTTGGTCGCGGATGGAATTGAAGCGTCTCTTGATGTGTTTCATTCTCTTGTGAAATCTGGATTCCTTCGCAAAGACTATTGGTCCGGTATTGTCACAAAAGATTTTCATTGGCTCCCGATGCACTAGGTATTACACCTAAATGGATATGAACTCCTTCATCTAGATTCCTTCATTTGCTGCTTCCGAAGCAGCTATGTACTCATCTTCACACGTAAATCCCGCCACGACGCTCTGCTTGGAACTGCACCAACTGACTTAGAGCCATCTAGATCAGTGTCAAAGTTTGCATCGACGTAACCATTTACGACAAGCTCTTTGTCACTCCATAAACGAGAAACATATCCATAGTCCTTTTCAGGTATTTCAGGATGTTCTTGACCGATGTCCAGTCATCCACTCCTGGATTACTTTGGTACCTCCCTGCTAAACTTAAAGCAAGGCACACATCAGGTGTGGTACACAGCATTGCATACATGATAGAACCTATGGCTGAGGCATAGGGAATGACTTTTATTTTCTCTATCTTCTGAAGTGGTCTGGCAGTGAGTCTGACTCAACTCCACTACTTGTAATACAGGCAAGAACACTTTATTTGACTGATCCATTTTGAATTTCTACAAAACTTTATCAAGGTATGTGCTTTGTGAAAGTCTAATTAAGCGTCTTGATCTATCTCTATAGATCTTAATGCTCAATATATAAGCAGCTTCACCGATGTCTTTCATTGAAAAATTCTTATTCAAGTATCCTTTTATGCTATCCAGAAATTCTATATCATTTCCAATCAGTAATAGTTCATCCACATATAATATTAGAAATGCTACATAGCTCCGACTCACTTTCTTGTAAATACAGGCTTCTCCAAAAGTCTGTATAAAAGCATATGCTTTGATCACACTTTCAAAGCGTATATTCCAACTCCGAGATGCTTGCACCAGTGCATAAATGGATCGCTGGAGCTTGGACACTTTGTTAGCACCATTAGGATCTACAAAACCTTCTGGTTGCATCATATACAACTCTTCTTTAAGAAATCCATTAAGGAATGCGGTTTTGACATCCATTTGCCAAATTTCATAATCATAAAATGCAGCAATTGCTAACATGATTCGGACAGACTTAAGCATCGCTATGGGTGAGAAGGTCTCATCGTAGTCAACACCTTGAACTTGTCGAAAACCTTTCGCAACAAGTCGAGCTTTGTATACAGTAATGTTACCACAAGATTTGTCTTCTTCCTGAAGATCCCTTTATTCTCTATGGCTTGCCAATCATCGGGCAAGTCAACCAAAGTCCATACTTTGTTCTCATACATGGATCCCATCTCAGATTTCATGGCCTCAAGACATTTCGTGGAATCTGGGTTCATCATCGCTTCCTCATAGTTTGTAGGTTCGTCATGGTCTAGTAACATGACCTCCAGAACAGGATTACCGTTCCACTCTGGTGCGGAACGTACTCTGGTTGACCTACGAGGTTCGGTAGTAACTTGATCTGTAATATCATGATCATCATCATTAATTTCCACACTAATTTGTGTAGGCATCACTGGAACTGATTTCTGTGATGAACCACTTTCCAATTCGGGAGAAGGTACGATTACCTCATCAAGTTCTACTTTCATCCCACTCACTTCTTTCGAGAGAAACTCCTTCTCTAGAAAGGATCCATTCTTAGCAACGAATGCCTTGTCTTCGGATCTGTGATAGAAGGTATACCCAACAGTCTCCTTTGGGTATCCTATGAACACGCATTTCTCCGATTTGGGTTCAAGCTTATCAGGTTGAAGCTTTTTCACATAAGCATCGTAGCCCCAAACTTCAAGAAACGACGGCTTAGGTTTCTTGCCAAACCACAGTTCATATGGTATCATCTCGACGTATTTACATGGTGCCCTATTTAACGTGAATATAGCCATCTCTAAAGCATAACCCTAAAACGATAGTGGTAAATCGGTAAGAGACATCATAGCTCGCACCATATCTAATAAAGTACGGTTACGACGTTCAGACACACCATTACGCTGTGGTGTTCCAGGTGGCGTGAGTTGCGAAGCTATTCCACATTGTTTCAAATGAAGACCAAACTCGTCACACAAATATTTACCTCCACAATCGGATCGTAGAAACTTTATTTTCTTGTTACGATGATTTTCCACTTCACTCTGAAATTCTTTGAACTTTTCGAATGTTTCATTAAGTAGTTATACCCATATCTGCTCAAATCATCTATGAAGGTCAGAAAATAACGATACCCGCCGCGAGCCTCAACATTCCTCGGACCGCATACATTAGTATGTATTATTTCCAATAAGTTAGTTGCTCACTCCATTGTTCCAGAGAACGGAGTCTTAGTCATCTTGCCCATGAGGCATGGTCCGCATTAATTGATTCATAATCAAGTGATTCCAAAAGCCTATCAGCATGGAGTTTCTTCATGCGCTTTACACCAATATGACCTAAACGGCAGTGCCACAAATAAGTTGCACTATCATTATTAACTTTGCATCTTATGGCTTCAATATTATGATTATGTGTATCACTACAATCGAGATTCAACAAAAATAGACCACTCATCAAGGGTGCATGACCCTAAAAGATATTACTCATATAAATAGAACAACCATTATTCTCTGATTTAAATGAATAACCATCTCGCATTAAACAAGATCCAGATATAATGTTCATGCTCAATGCTGGCACCAAATAACAATTATTCAGGTCTAAAACTAATCCCGAAGGTAGATCTAGAGGTAGCGTGCCGACGGCGATCACATTGACTTTGGAACCATTTCCCATGCGCATCGTCACCTCGTCCTTAGCCAATCTTCGTTTAATCCGTAGCCCCTGTTTCGAGTTGCAAATATGAGCAACAGAACCAGTATCAAATACACAGGCGCTACTACGAGCATTAGTAAGGTACACATCAATAACATGTATATCAAATATACCTTTCACTTCGCCATCCATCTTATCCGCCAAATACTTGGGGTAGTTCCGCTTCCAGTGACCAGTCCCTTTGCAGTAGAAGCACTCAATTTCAGGTTTAGGTCCAGACTTGGACTTCTTCCCGGGAGTAGCAACTTGCTTGTCGTTCTTCTTGAAGTTCCCCTTCTTCCCTTTGCCATTTTTCTTGAAACTAGTGGTCTTGTTAACCATCAACACTTGATGCTCCTTCTTGATTTCTATCTCCGCAGCCTTTAGCATCACGAAGAGCTCGGGAATTGTTTTTTCCATCCTTGCACATTATAGTTCATCATGAAGCCTTTATAGCTTGGTGGCAGCGATTGAAGAACTCTGTCAATGACACTATCATCAGGAAGATTAACTCCCAGCTGAGTCAAGTGGTTATGGTACCCAGACATTCTGAGTATGTGTTCACTGACAGAACTATTCTCCTCCATCTTGCAACTATAGAACTTGTTGGAGACTTCATATCTCTCAACTCAGGCATTTGCTTGAAATATTAACTTCAACTCCTGGAACATCTCATATGCTCCATGACGTTCAAAACGTCTTTGAAGTCCCGATTCTAAGCCGTAAAGCATGGCACACTGAACCATCGAGTAGTCATCAGCTTTGCTCTGCCAGACATTCATAACGTCCGAAGTTGCTCCTGCGGCGGGTCTTGCACCTAGCGGTGCTTCCAGGACGTAATTCTTTTGTGCAGCAATGAGGATAATCCTCAAGTTATGGACCCAGTCCGTGTAGTTGCTACCATCATCTTTCAACTTAGCTTTCTCTAGGAACGCATTAAAATTCAAGGGAACGGTAGCACGGGCCATTGATCTACAACAACATAGATATGCAAAAACTATCATGTACTAAGTTATGATAAATTAAAGTTCAATTAATCATATTACTTAAGAACTCCCACTTAGATAGACATCCCTCTAGTCATCTAAATGATCACGTGATCCATATCAACTAAACCATGTCCGATCATCACGTGAGATGGAGTAGTTTCCAATGGTGAACATCTCTATGTTGATCATATCTACTATATGATTCATGTTTGACCTTTCGGTCTTAGTGTTCCGAGTATTCGGCACGTGCAAAACTGGCTTGCACCCGTTGTATGTGAACGTAGAGCTTATCACACCTGATCGTCACATGGTGTCTCGGCACGACGAACTGTGGCAACGATGCATACCCAGGGACAACACTTATACCTTGAAATTTATTGAGGGATCATCTTATAATGCTACCGCCGTACTAAGCAAAATAAAATGCATAAAAAATAAACATCACATGCAATCAAAATATGTGACATGATATGGCCATAATCATCTTGTGCCTTTGATCTCCATCTCCAAAGAACCGTCATGATCTCCATTGTCACTGGCTTGACACCTTGATCTCCATCGTAGTGTCGTTGTCGTCTCGCCAACTATTGCTTCTACGACTATCGCAACCGCTTAGTGATAAAGTAAAGCAATTACATGGCGATTGCATTTCATGCAATAAAGCGACAACAACAAGGCTCTTGCCAGTTGCCAATAACTTTTACCAAACATGATCATCTCATACAATAACTTATATCACATCATGTCTTGACCATATCACATCACAACATGCCCTGCAAAAACAAGTTAGATGTCCTCTACTTTGTTGTTGCAAGTTTTACATGGCTGCTACGGGCTTCTATCAAGAACCGTTCTTACCTACGCATCAAAACCACAACGATTTTTCATCAAATGTGATGTTTTAACCTTCAATAAGGACCGGCCATAGTCAAACTAGATTCAACTAAAGTTAGAGAAACAGACACCCCCAGCCACCTGTGTGCAAAGCATGTCGGTACAACCAGTCTCATGAACGCGGTCATGTAATGTCGGTCCGGGCCGCTTCATCCAACAATACCGCCGAATCAAAGTAAGACATTGGTGGTAAGTAGTATGACTATTATCGCCCACAACTCTTTGTGTTCTACTCGTGCATATCATCTACGCATAGACCTGGCTCGGATGCCACTGTTGGGGAACGTAGCATGCAAATTCAAAAAAAATACGATCACGCAAGATCTATCTAGGAGATGCATAGCAATGAGAGGGGGAGAGTGTGTCCACGTACCATAGTAGACCGAAAGCGGAAGCGTTATGTTAACGCAGTTGATATAGTCAAACGTCTTCACGATCCAACCAATACAAGTACCGAACGTACGGCACCTCCGTGTTCAGCACACGTTCAGCTCGATGACGTCCCTCGAACTCTTGATCCAGTAGAGGGTCGAGCGAGAGTTTCGTCAGCATGACGGCATGGTGACGGTGTTGGTGATGTGATCCGCGCAGGGCTTCGCCTAAGCACTACGACGCTATGACCGGAGGATTAAACTCTGGAGGGGGGCACCGCACATGGCTAAGAGAACAATTGGTGTGCCTTTGGGGTGCCCCCTGCCCACGTATATAAAGGAGGGGAGGAGAGAGGCCGGCGGCCAGGAGGGGCGCGCCATGGGGGGAGTCCTAGGCCGATGCTTTTGCGAGAATCAGGGATTCTCCCGAATCCGACCCCTACCCATCTTGTGCTAGAATCTTTGAGCCCCATTTTTTTTACAATCCTATCTAATTAGACCCTAACTAGATAGGATTGTAACATAAATGGAGCTCAAATATTCTGGGAGAAGCTGGGTAGGGGTCGGATTCTGGGAGAATCCCCAGATTCTGGCAAAAGAACTGGGCCCTACTTGCACTCCTTGTCCAAGTAGGATTCACCCCCCCTGTTTTCCTTTCTTGCACCGGAGGGAAAAGGAAGGAGAGGGAAGGGGGTCCGCGCCCCCTCCTCCTTGTCCTATTCGGTCTCCCGAAGAGGGGGCGCGCGCCACCCCCCCCCCCCCCCCCGCGGGCTTCCCTCTCTCTCTCCCTTAGGCCCATGTTCATCCAATACTTCCCCGGGGTTCCGTAACCCCCTCGGTACTCCGGTAAAATACTCGAATCACTCGGAACTATCCCGATGCCCGAATATAACCTTCCAGTATATGAATCTTTACCTCTTGACTATTTCGAGACTCCTCGTCATGTCTGTGATCTCACCCGGACTCCGAACAAACTTCGGTCACCAAAACACACAACTCATAATACAAATCGTCATCGAATGTTAAGCGTGCGGACCCTACGGGTTCGAGAACTATGTAGACATGACCCAGACACATCTTCAGTCAATAACCAATAGCGGAACCTGGATGCTCATATTGTCTCCTACATATTCTACGAGGATCTTTATCGGTCAAACCACATAACAACATACGTCAGTATCATCATACCTAGTTCAATCTCGTTACCGGTAAGTCTCTTTACTCGTTCTGTAATGCATCATCCCGCAACTAACTCACTAGTCACATTGCTTTCAAGGCTTATAGTGATGTGCATTACCGAGAGGGCCCAGAGATACCTCCCCGATACACGGAGTGAAAAATCCTAATCTTGATCTATGACAACCCAACGAACACCTTTGGAGACACCTGTAGCATCTTTATAATCACCCAGTTACGTTGTGACATTTGATAGCACACAAGGTGTTCCTCCGATATTCGGGAGTTGCATAATCTTATAGTCAGAGGAACATGTATAAGTAAGAAAGCAATAGAAATAAAACTAAATGATCATTATGCTAAGCTAATGGATGGGTCTTGTCCATCACATCATTCTCTAATGATGTGACCCCGTTCATCAAATGACAACACATGTCTATGGTCAAGAAACTTAACCATCTTTGATTAACGAGCTAGTCAAGTAGAGGCATACTAGGGACAATCTGTTTTGTCTATGTATTCACACATGTACTAAGTTTCCGCTTAATACAATTCTATCATGATATAAGGAAATATAAATAACAACTTTATTATTGCCTCTAGGGCATATTTCCTTCAGATATAAACATGAATAATATCGTCGCTTTGAGAAGTATGTGATATGCAAGAGCTCCCCCTAAATTTGTGCATTATTTCAATTTGCATTTGAATGCAAATGCACAATCGATTAGGTTTGTGGAGTAACCCATTCATGTCACATACATCTTGGTGGTACGCACAAAAGAATGTGAATGGAATTTAAACTTTCCCGCATCACCAAAAGGATTAAAGTGATCCATGTCTAACCGTCACTCTGGGCTCGATCCACGTCATCTGGCTATGAAGATCTCTGACTGGCAGCTCCTGTGTGGGTTGATGGAGTGGTTATGAGAGCGGTTGTGAAGGCTTCAGCTAATGTAATCTGCTCAGGAGGAGTGGACCTTTGGTGATCACGACCTTTCAAACGCAGCATAAAGCCGGGCTATCGCTTCCCACGAGCTTCATCCAAGGACACAACCTGAAACACAAAGTAATCTTGGAGCCCGCACTACATGTCAAACATTACAGGAGCTCCAAAAAGGCGAGCTCCCAGAAGAAACATTATTTTAGGACGAAGTCATTATAAGGGAACCCGCTGGCGGTATCGAAGACCAACTCCTGTGACCTCCCCCATGTTGGAAATATGCACTAGAGGCAATAATAAAATGGTTATTATTATATTTCCTTGTTCTTGATAATTGTCTATTATGTTCATGCTATAATTGTATTAACTGGAAACCATAATACATGTGTGAATACATAGACCACAACATGTCCCTAGTGAGCCTCTAGTTGACTAGCTCGTTGATCAGTAGATGGTTGTGGTTCCCTGACCATGGACATTAGATGTCGTTGATAACGGGATCACATCATTAGGAGAATGATGTGACGGACAAGACCCAATCCTAAGCATACCACAAGATCGTGTGGTTCATTTACTAAAGATTTTCTAATATCAAGTATCATTTCCTTAGACCATGAGATTGTGCAACTCTCAGATGCCGTAGGAATGCTTTGGGTGTATCAAACGTCACAACGTAACTGGGTGACTATAAAGGTGCACCACAGGTATCTTTGAAAGTGTCTGTTGGGTTGGCACGAACCGAGACTGGGATTTGTCACTCCGTATGACGGAGAGGTATCTCTGGGCCCACTCGGTAATGCAACATCATAATGAGCTCAATGTGACTAAGGAGTTAAGCACGGGATCATGTGTTATGGAACGAGTAAAGAGACTCGTTCGTAACGGGATTGAATGAGGTATGGGGATACCGACGATCGAATCTCGGGCAAGTAACATACCAATGGACAAAGGGAATTGAATACGGGATTGATTGAATCCCTGACATCGTGGTTCATCCGATGAGATCGTCGTGGAACATGTGGTAGCCAATATGGGTATCCAGATCCCGCTGTTGGTTATTGGCCGGAGAGGTATCTCGGTCATGTCTGCATGGTTCCCAAACCCGTAGGGTCTACACACTTAAGGTTCGGTGACTCTAGAGTTGTAATGGGAATAGCATGTGGTTACCGAAGGTTGTTCGGAGTCCCGGATGAGATCTCGGACGTGACGAGGAACTACGGAATGGTCCGGAGGTGAAGATCGATATATTGGACGAAGGGTATTACAGTTCGGAATTGTTCCGGGGGTACCGTGTGACGACCAGCGTGTCCGAAAGGGGTTTTGGAGGCCCCAACAAGTGTTGGGGGGCCTTATGGGCCAAGGGGAGGGGGCACACCAGCCCACTAACGGGCTGTGCGCCCCTCCCACGCCATCTCACGTAACTTTGAGAGGTGGGGCGCCTCCCCTAGGGCAGCCGCCCCGTCCCGGCTTGGGGGGAAAGTTTCCTAGGGGTGGGGGCGCCCAAACCCATCTAGGGTTTCCCCTGTGGCGGCCACCCCTCCCCTAGGGAAACCCTAGTGCGCCTCATCCTCCCCCCTTTCCCCTATATATAGTGAGGGAGAGAGAGGGCAGCAACAAACTCTTCCCCTGGGGCAGCCCTCCCCCCTTCTACACCTCCTCTTCTTCCGTAGTGCTTGACGAAGCCCTGCCGGAGAACCACAAGCTCCACCACCACGCTGTCGTGCTGCCAGAGCTCTCCCTCAACTTCTCCTCTCCCCTTGCTGGATCAAGAAGGAGCAGACGTCCCCAGGCTGTACGTGTGTTGAACGCGGGGCACCGTCCGTTCAGCGCTAGATCGGATCTTTTGTGAACTCCGTCAAACACGTTCCTTGAAACGCTTCCTCTTAGCGATCTTGAAGGGTATGAAGATGCACTCCCTCTCTCTCGTTGCTAGCATCTCCTAGATTGATCTTGGTGATACGTAGGAATTTTTTTGAATTATTACTACGTTACCCAACAGTGGTATTAGGGCTAGGTCTATGCGTGGATTCTATGCACGAGTAGAAAACAAGTAGTTGTGGGCGATGATTTGCTCAATTTTCTTACCTTTATTAGTCCTATCTTTGTTCGGCAACATTGTGGGATGAAGCAGCCCGGACCGACCTTACATGTACGCTTACGTGAGACAGGTTCCACCGACTGACATGCACTTGTTGCCTAAGGTGGATAGCGGGTGTCTGTCTCTCCCACTTTAGTTAGATCGGATTTGATGAAGAGGGTCCTTATGAAGGGTAAATAGCAATTGGCATATAACCGTTGTGGCTTTTGCGTAGGTAAGAAACATTCTTGCTAGAAACACATAGCAGCCACGTAAAACATGCAACAACAATTAGAGGACGTCTAACTTGTTTTTGCAGGGTATGCTATGTGATGTGATATGTCCAAAAGGATGTGATGAATTATATATATGTGATGTATGAGATTGATCATGTTCTTGTAATAGGAACCACGACTTGCATGTCGATGAGTATGACAACCGGCAGGAGCCATAGGAGTTTTCTTAATTTATTGAATGACCCGCGTGTCAATGAGAACGCCATGTAATTACTTTACTTTATTGCTAACCATTAGCCATAGTAGTAGAAGTAATAGTTGTCGGGACAACTTCATGAAGGCACGATGGTGGAGATCATGGTGTCATGCTGGTGACGTTGGTGATCATGTCGTGCCTCGAAGATGGAGATCAAAGTCGCAAGATGATATTGGCCATATCATGTCACTTTATGATTTGCATGTGATGTTTATCATGTTTACATCTTATTTTCTTAGAATGACGGTAGCATAAATAAGACGATCCCTCACTAAAAATTTCAAGAAACGTTTTCCCCCTAAGTGTGCACCGTTGCGAAGGTTCATTGTTTCGAAGCATCACATGATGATCGGGTGTGGTAGATTCTAACGTACGCATACAACAGGTGTAAGCCAGATTTACACATGCGAAACACTTAGGTTGACTTGACGACCCTAGCATGTACAGACATGGCCTCGGAGCACGAGAGACCGAAAGGTCGAACATGAGTCATATAGTAGATGCGATCAACATGGAGATGTTCACCATTGATGAGTAGTCCGTCTCACGTGATGATCGGACACGGCCTAGTCGATTTGGATCATGTATTACTTAGATGACCAGAGGGATGTTTATCTGAGTGGGAGTTCATTAAATAATTTGATTAGTTGAACTCATTATCATGAACATAGTCTAAATTGTCTTTGCAAATTATTTTGTAGATCAATAGCTCACGCTTTAGCTCCCTGTTTTAATATGTTCCTAGAGAAAGACTAAGTTGAAAGATATTGTGAGAAATTGTGCGGACTAGGGCCGTAGACTGAGGATTGTCCTCACTGCTACACACAAGGATTTTGTCCTTGATGCACCGCTCGGTGTGCCAACCCCTCTAGTGTCGTCTGTTGATGCTGTGAACATCTGGCAGACACATTCTGATGACTACTTGATAGTTTAGTGTGCCATGCTTTCCAGCTTAGAATCGGGGCTCCAAAGGCGTTTTGAATGCCATGGAACATATGAGATGTTCCAAAAGCTGAAATTGGTATTTCAGGCTCATGCCTGTGTTGAGAGGTTTGAGACCTCTGACAAGATCTTTGCCTACAAGATGGAGGAGAATAGCTCAGCCAGTGAGCATGTGCTCAGAATGTCTGGGTACTTCAATCACTTGAATCAAGTGGGAGTTAATTTTCCAGATAAGAGAGTGATTGACAGAGTTCACCAGTCACTATCACCAAGCTACTAGAGCTTCGTGATGAACTATAACATGCAAGGGAAGAGGATCCCAGAGCTGTTTGTCGTGCTTAAGGCCGTGAAGCTAGAAATCAAGAAGGAGTGTTGGGGATATAACTATTTGTGTAAGCCGCCCAGGAGGGTCCGGGTTACGTAAATAGTTACCAGACAGAAGCCCAAGTCCAAGCATGAAGATGGCGACTCAACAAGGAGCCTAAGGCCCACATGCGACTTAAGGCCCGTTGTAGTAAACCACCATAATGGCATGACTTGTATCATAAGGTAGACTTGACTAGTCACCGAGCGGACCTTTGTTTATGAGCCGGCTGAGATTCTGTAAGCCGCAGGGCGTCAACCCGTGTATATAAGGGGACGACCCGGCAGCGGCTTAGAGCAAGAAACAACACTTCGAGAACCGGGCATAGCGTATCTCACTCCCTGGTCATCGAAACCTCAAGCAATACCAACCCAACTAGACGTAGGCTTACCTTCACCGTAAGGAGCCGAACTAGTATAAACCCTCTCGTGTCCTTTGTCCCGATTAACCCCTTTAAGCTTCCTAGTTGCGATGGCTCCGCGATTAAGTCCTTGCAAGAGGACATCTGACGTGACAATTCCACGACAGCTGGCGCCCACCATGGGGCCAGCGCACGGTGGATTTGAGTTCTTGAAGGGCAGCTTCGAAGGGCTCAAGGGATACGTAGTGGGCCGGATGACCAACAGTTGTCGTTGCAAGATCTCCATCGACAATGAAGGTTGGGGCTCCGACACCGACTCAATTGAGTACAGGTACCGGGTCCCCTTTGGCGGAATTCATGTTTTCATCCGCCGAATTGGTGAGTCGGGCCCAGAGCCGGACAGCTGCACCGACCTCATTGAGACGGCTCAGCGTGCGAGACCCGCTCAGATTCAACCTATGAGGAAGCATGCCTTTGTGGGCTGTGTTCATGGAGAGGCACTTCCGGAAGGATCTAAAGATGGCGAAGAGATGGCCGTCCCATCAGATGATGATTCGTCCTCCGGCTCAACAGATTCTCTGTATCAGGTCCAAGAAGGCATGCTAGGGGGCTGCTCTGACGGCTCTAGCATTCCGGATGGCTATGAGCCGCCAAGCTGGGCAGGAGTCTTCATGGCTGGTACCCAACCCGGCCAAAACTCGACGGCTGCGACAGCAATAACGTCCGGGTTAGGAGCGGCCGCGGCAGGAGGCCCCGCGCGCCCGCCGGCTCAGCTGCTGATAGATCTTATGGACAAGTTGACGGCTTTGTTAACCTCCACGGTTATTCCTGAAAATCCAGATGAGCATAACGCGGAGGTCGCGAAGGTGCGTGAGGAAATAGCCCAGGCCAAGGAGGCCTTGGCGGCTGAGGACACCAGGCTAGCTGCGGAGCGGGCGGCTTTAGATGCACGGGCGCAGCGACTCCAGTCAGAGGCTTTCCAGCTTAACATGAATCTGAATGCATCCAATGAGGTGATGAGAAGGAGACATCAGAAAACCCAGTCCCGTCTGCCTCCGGCTTACGATCCTCGGAATCTTTTCACGACACCCGGAGCTGGTCCTAGCAATCCGCCCGAAGCCAATCAATTTATGACACCCGGAGCAGGAGGGCCGGTTCAGCCTCGAGAAACGGCACCACTTCACGGGAGCATGGCCCCGCCCCGATACATACCAAAACCTCCGGGCAACTATTCCAACCCCATGGAGAACACGATAGCGGCATCGGCGCGTCTGGTGGCTCTTCCAAAGGATGGTGACGACCCGACGGCGGTGGAAACCCGGAGGGTTAGGGAGCTTCTTCAGACGGCCTTGGCACAGCAAGAGGCCTATTCTTACAGCAGGGACATGATTCATTCCACTCCTTAGCCTTGGGTAGCACCTCGACCAAATCGGAGTCCGAGTTACAGCAGACACATGGAGTCAGAGGCTTTATCAAGTAACGCCCAGCGTCGCAACCAACCCGGCGGCTATAACCCGGTGCAGGATCGACTGCGTCAAGAGGATGAACGGGCGGCTCAATTAGCGGCTCAGCAGACGGCGTATGATGGTTTCCCAGAGTATCCAATGACTTCTGTTGTAGCTGCGGTGGCCACTAGAACCGGCGGTGTCCCTTGTGCAGTGCGGCTCTTCGAGATGTGCGTCTGCCCAAGGATTTCAAGGTTCCTCGAAAGGTGCCGAATTACACGGCCGACTTACAACCGGGGGCGTGGATTGAAAGTTACGAGATGGCCATGGAATTATTGGTAGTCCGCGACGCGGCAATGGCTATGTATTTCACCATGATGTTAGATGGAACGGCCCGAACTTGGTCGAAAAGCTTGCCTCCCAATTCCATCAGTTCATGGGCCGAGTTAAAGGCCCGGTTTATCCAGAACTTTAAAGACACTTGCAAGCAATCTATGTTCATTGTGGACTTAACCAATTGTAAACAGGAGGAGGGTGAGTCCACAACTCATTGGGTGCGCCGGGTCAAAGAAATAATACATTCATCTGATAAGATGGATGCCGTCTCTGCGGTACTTATGCTCCATCAGAATTGTCGTTTTGTGCCGCTGAAGCAGAAGCTGGGGCGCCTTAAGCGTGATTGCAATGACATGGGTACGTTGATGGCGGCTTTGGTTAAGTATGCCGATTCTGATACTACTGAGGATCCCGTGTCTGAGGAGGAAAAGACAAGGAAGGGAAAGAAGAACGGCAACGGAAAGGGTAAGCAGCAACAGCCGACAAGTCAAGGTGGTAACAAGCGTAAACCGGACGGTAACCCGGCGTTTGTGGCCAATGCTAATGCTCAAGGTAATAACAAGAAGCGTAAGGGTAGAGGACCTCCTCGATCTGGTGGCTCAGGTCCATCTCTTGAGCAGCTTTTGAATGAGCCTTGTCCAAGACACGGTACTCGAGAAAATCATGCCACCCACTTATGGAAGGACTACGCGATCATGAAGGCTTTCAAGAATTCAAACATGTTTGATGGCAATCATGGGTCAGGCGGCGGTTCAGGGGCAGGTGGTTTCCATGGCCCGGGTGGCGCCTCAAGTTCCGTCTTTCAAGGTGGTCAAGGTGGCTATAATCAGCAGCAGTCCGGTCAAGGAGGACAGCAACAGCAGCAGTCAGGTTATCAGAGCCATCCAAAACAGTTAAACGGTGGGCAATACCATGTGTTTACCACTAACTTGTGTAAACGTGACGGAAAGGTTCATAAAGGGCTGTGAATTCGGTTGAACCGGCGGTTCCCGTTATCTGAGGTGGTCGTAACAGCCTATCATTTGAAGTAGAGAAGATCACCCCGGGTTGATAACCCGGTCGATTAGCCTTGGTGGTAGCCCCTCAGGTTGTTGGATATACATTCACTAAGGTGCTGCTGGCTGGCGGAAGCAGCATCAATATTTTCTATTATGAGACCTTTACGCCCGTATGGGTCGACCGATAAGGACTTGAGGACGTCCAACACTGTTTTCCATGGAGTGGTACCCGGTAAGTCGGCGTATCCTGTTGGAAAGATTGAGCTGGAAGTGGCTTTTGGAGACGAATCTGATTCCGGTAGCTGAGAAGTCGACGTTTGAGGTAGTCAAAATCGAAGCCCATATCATGCTCTGTTTGAATGACGGCTTATGCCAAGTTCATGGCACGGCCGTGTTATGTTTATCTGCAGCTCAAGATGCCGGGTTACAAGGGCACCATCACTGTGCATGGGAGTCGAAAGGTGGCCTTGGAGTGCGAGGAAGGAGATGCGACTTATGCTGAATCCGTTTGTGCTGAAGAGGAGCTGAAGTTTTATCAAACTAATGTGGACTCGGCAGATATGACCTCTTTGAAGAAGCCAACCACAGAGCAAGACTCGGCTTTGAAATTTAAGTCGGCCGCCGAGACAAAATTGGTTGACTTCACTCCAGGTGACTCTTCCAAGCAGTTCAACATCACTACCAATTTGGATCCCAAATAGGAAAGCGCGCTCATCGAGTTCATCCATGAGAACTGGGACATCTTTGCATGGAAACCTTCTGACATGCCGGGTGTCCCGAGAGAACTTGCTGAGCACACTCTTAATATTGATCCAAAGTATAAGCCGGTCGAGCAGTTTCTCCGGCGATTCATTGAGGAAAGGCGAAAGGCTATAGGGGAAGAGGTCGCTCGGCTCTTAGCAGCGAGGTTCATCGTGGAAGTTTTTCACCCGGAGTGGTTGGCTAACCCGGTGCTTGTGCTCAAGAAAAACGGCACTTGGCGGATGTGTGTCGATTACACGGACCTAAATAAAGCTTGTCCGGCTGATCCCTTTGCTCTGCCCCGCATTGATCAAATCATCGATGCCACTGCGGGTTGCGAGCAGTTGAGTTTTTTTGGATGCTTACTCTGGTTACCATCAGATCAGGATGGCAGTTAAGGACGAGGAGAAAACGGCTTTCATTACTCCATTTGGAGCCTTCTGCTATGTGTCTATGCCGTTTGGGCTTAAGAGTGCCCAGGCGACTTATCGTGGTGTGTGCAGAATTGTCTCCACAATCAGATTGGGCGCAATGTTCATGCTTATGTGGATGACATTGTGGTGAAGTCCAAAGAGAAGGAAACCTTGATCTCCGATTTAAAGGAAACCTTTGATAATCTACGGGTCTACAAGATGATGCTTAACCCGGACAAGTGCGTATTTGGTGTACTGCAGCAAACTTTTGGGATTCCTGGTCTCAAGCGAGGGCATTGAAGCTAACCGAGAGAAGATCAAAGGCGATTACCTCTCTGGCTAAGCCGGGCGTGCATCAATGATGTTCAGCGATCGGCGGAGTCGCATTACAGCTTTAAGCCGATTCATAAGCGGCTAGGGGAGAAGGCTTTACCGTTGTATCGATGATGAAGAAAGCAGACACCTTTATGCAGGTGAGGCTGTTGATGCTGCTTTTGAAGATTTAAAGAGACAATTGGCTGAGCCGCCGGTTCTAGCAGCTCCGATTGATAAAGAGCCATTGCTATTGTATGTTGCTGCTAACTCACGTGTTGTTAGTGTGGCTATTGTGGTGGAGCGTAAGGAGACTGGCAAGGAGCATCCGGTTCAGCGGACGGTTTATTACATCAGTGAGGTGCTTATAGAGTCCAAGCAAAGTATCCGCATTGGCAGAAACTGGTTTATGGGGTGTTCATGGTGAGCCGGAAGCTAAAGCAGTACTTCCCGGGCCATCCTATAACTGTGGTAAGTTCAGCCCCTTGGGAGACATCGTCCGAGAATAGGGAAGCCACAGGGCGAGTTGCCAAGTGGGCCATCGAGCTTGTGCCTCACGGTTTGAAGTATATGCAGCGCACAACTATCAAGTCTCAAGCCCTAGTGGACTTTATTAATGATTGGGCCGGAGTTGCAAGCACCAGAGGAGAAGCCGGATAACACGTATTGGACTATTCACTTTGATGGGTCCAGACAGTTGGAAGGCTCGGGGGCTGGAGTTGTTTTAACTTCCCCTCGAGGTGACAAATTTTGTTATGTGCTCCGGCTTATGTTTCCCTGTACTAACAATGCAGCTGAATATGAGGCTTTACTCCATGGCCTCCGGATGGCCAAAGAGATGAATTTGAGCCGGGTAAGATGTTTGGGTGATTCAGACCTCGTCGCTCAACAGGTGTCAGGCACATGAGATTCTAAGGATCCCCTCATGGTGGCTTATCGTCATGAGGTTGATGCGGTGGCTGGGCACTTCAAAGGTTATCAAGTAGAGAACATTGATCGAAGGAAGAATGAGGCGGCTGATGCCTTAAGCCGGCTCGGGTCTCGGCGTAAGCCGATGCCGCCTAATACCTTTCTTGACGTTTTGCATAACCCTTCTGTCAGAGTGCCTACAGAGGAAGAGCTTGCGTACTGCACCGGAGGCGCAGCTGGTGGCGGCTCTCCATGCCACCCCGGACTGGACGGTCCCATACTTAGCCTATATGACCCGGGGAGAATTGCCTGAGGACGAGACCTTGGCAAGAAAAATCGTCAGGCGGTCCAAATCCATGACAATTGTTCATGGTGAGTTGCATCATCGCAACGTCACTGGGGCATTTCAACGTTGTGTGTCACCTACGGAGGGTCAGGAGATACTTCGTGAGATTCATGAAGGTGATTGTGGTCATCATGCCAGTTCAAAGTCTCTGGTGGCCATGGCTTTTCGTCACGGTTTTTATTGGTCGACGGCTCATCGCGATGCGGAAGATCTGGTCAAGCAAATGTGACGGATGTCAAAAATTCTCAAGACGAGCTCATGTGCCGCTCAAGAATTGAGGATGATTCCAATTACTTGGTCGCTTGTAGTCCGGGGCTTGATATGGTTGGACCTTTCAAAAGGTCTAAAGATAAGAAGACACACCTGTTGGTGGCGATGGATAAATTCATCAAGTGGGTTGAAGCGAGCCGGTCGATAAGTGTGATGCAGCCACGGTGATTCAGTTCATCAAAAAGGTGATCTTTTGTTTTGGTTTTCCGCATACCTATTATAACCGATAATGGCACTAATCTCTCCAAGGGTGCCATGGAGGAGTTCTGTCAACAAGAGCACATCCGGCTTGATGTTTGGTATGTTGCCCACCCCGATCTAATGGTCGGCGAAAAAGAGCTAATCAAGAGATCTTGAAAGGTATCAAACCCCGGCTCTTAGTTCCTTTACAGCGAACTCCGGGTTGTTGGGTGGAGGAATTACCTTCTGTGCTATGGAGCATCAACACAACGCCTAACAGGTCTACTGGTTATACACATTTCTTCATGGTGTACGAAGCAGAGGCGGTTCTGCCAAGTGACATCCGGCATGATTCACCCCGGCTGGCGGCTTATGTTGAGGCTGATAATGAGAAATCTCGACAGGATGCACTTGACTTGTTGGATGAAGAGCGAGACTTGGCCATAGCCCGCTCGGCGATTTACCAGCAAGACCTGCGCCGTTATCATAGCCGCTGGGTTAGAAGCAGAACTTTCCAGGAAGGCGATGTAGTGCTCCGGCTCATCCAGGATCAAACGGATATGCACAAGTTGTCCCCTCCTTGGGAAGGACCTTTTGTGGTCAGCAAGAATCTCAACAACGGGTCATATTACCTCATTGATGTTCGAGAGCACAAAGACTCACGTAAGTCGGAGGAGGAGACCCAGCCGTGGAACATAGCACATCTCCGGCCCTACTATACTTAAGCCATTTATCTTTTCTTTTTTAGCAATGTATATATAAATCAATAAAGCAGGACCTCTTTCTTTTCCATCCTACAAGGTTTATGTGTCTTCTTTACCAGGTGATGGAAACGACTAACAGGGAGCGGATCATATCTGAATCCGGTTTTCCCTTTGGTTCGGCTTATGATCATATCTGAATCAAGCCATCGTCATTTGGGGGCTTCCTGTTCAAACATATGTCGTATTCGAACCAAAGAGAACATAGCTGTCGATACCCAATTGATCTGCACACAGCCGAACCCACTTGGGGGCTTCTTGATCATATTTGAATCATAGCTTAACCTCTTTCGGCGGCGTGGATCGTATTGAATCAAGCGTCATTAAAGAACTCTCATGGTCACTTGGGGGCTTCCTGTTCAAACATAGGTCATATTCGAACCAAAGAGAACATAGTTGTCGATACTCATTTGATCGGCATCGCCAAAGCCCTTGGGGGCTATATGATCGTATCTGAATCTTAGCTTAACCCCTCTGGAACGGTTCTACTGATCGTATTTGAATCAGAGGCCTTTGAAAATTAGGTTTACTTTATTCTATAAGAGTAAATAATACTAAGGGCCAGGTAAACATTATATGTGCCAATTTTCAGAAGTTAAGTATAACTGTCTACTTTTTTGGGATCAAGTAAGCCGGTAAGGTATGCTTTAAACCGGCTGATACTTATGATATTTTGGTTCCTACTCCGGATTAACATATCTTACATGACCCCAGATGTGGTCAGATGCCAAAGGAAATTTTTGTTTTGTGCACAGAGTAAAGCAGAAAGCTTTTGGATGATTCAAGTAAGCCGGCAGTGCACATTGCTAGCGGCTTGAGACATTGTTAAGCACCGCAAAACATGCGCGAAGGCATGACAGAGTTAAGAAGTTTTCTCTATCCTATTACAAGACTCCCCGAGTCTAAAGTAAGTGAAGCATTGTTTCGCAAAAGTCATAATACATCTGGCGGCTCATTCTTCCGGCTGGCTTGATGACTCCGGGTTATCCTTCCCCGCCTCTCCTTCGGTTGTTTTGTCCTGGAAGGTTAATGAGGTCCAGTCAATGCCGCTTAAAGCTTCAAATTCAGCTTCATCATCTATTAAGCTGGCCGGGTCAACTTCAGGAGCGAAGGTATGCTTACGAGTTGGAGGGATCAGGCTGATGTCATCATAATGTGGAGTTGGAATCCTCCGGTTCTCATTGTCATAACCCGGCTGGTACTTTGTAAGATCAATATCGTTGCCGATGATGGTGGCCACATGACGAACGACTCTCACACAGGTGGTGAAGTCTGATTGACTGAATGCAGAGCCGTCCTCCTTTAAACTGGGGTATCCAAGAGCAACGTCACTTAAGTCTAGCTCTGGAGACAATTCTTTGGCCCGGCTTAAGGTGGCTATGGCCCCGGCTCTACCAGATGATCGCCTTAACTCCTGAATCCGTTGAGGTAACACGGCAAGCCGCTTGAGTACATCTTGCAGGAGATAAGGGGCATCATTTGATTAAGCCACAATGGCTAAAACACTGTGTGACCTGGTGTATAGTTGTTCCACCAGAGTGTACACCGCCTTAAGCTTGACCAGCATATTCTGCTTGAGGTTCGTGCTCCTGGGGCCTGTGTTTATACATATAAGGTGAGCCAGAGTTAGAAATTAAAATAGACATCAAAGGAACCATTGTGATATTCAGAGTTATACATAGTAAACTTACCGAAGATTGCTGAGACCATTGGAGATATCTGGCGCTTTAAGCCGGACAGCTCGGCGGTTGCCTCGGCAAGAGATGCATCTGCTGTTTCAGCCCGAGTCACTAGTGAAGCCCTCTCTTCAACCCAAGTTTTCTTCTCCGATTCAAATTTTTTCTTCAGTTTCTCTTGTTCGGAGACACTGAATTCAAACTTGGAGTTGGCTTTCTGAGCTTTAAGCTCTTGGGTTTTCAACTGACTCTTCAGATCAGCAATCTCCGCCTCAAACTGACTTATGGCGACCTTCATCGACATCAGGTTATGGTAAGAATCATGGTAAGATTACATTCAAGTCCCAAGCACTTTACAAGTAAAGATACTTGGCACTTGGGGGCTAATGTATGCTTAAAGAATTTCTTAACCTATTTTACCGGGTCATGTATATTAAGTCTCAAGCACCTTACAAGTAAAGGCACTTGACACTTGGGGGCTAATGTGTAACGCAAATTCAAAGTTTCATGATATCACCGGGTTAAATATGTTCAATTTAAGCCGGACAAAGCTGACAGTAAGTAGATTTCTAAGTCTACAGCATATTCATTCATAAGCAATAGACTTGGGGGCTGATATAGTAAGTAAGGTTCAGGAAAAAGTTAAAGGTATACCTCAGATTTATGTTGTATTTGCTTCACCATGTCAATTTCCAGGTCACGGCTATTGTGCACTTGATTCAGATAGCCCGAGACTATATCACCAATGCTTAGGTGAGTATAATCAGTGATGTCCTGTTTGGTTTTCGACGTTGGGCAAACTCCTCCTTGGCAGTGCATCAAGCAAGGACAGTAGGCCGGCCCGGGTCAACGTATTGGCTTTTCAGAAATTCAACTTCTGGTTCAGTCGTCTTGACCGGGCTAGGAGACTCCGGCTTATCGGAATCATGGACAACGTCTTCTGCGGTAGTCGAGGTTGACACCAGAATATCAAAAGCCGGTTCAAGCGGTGGCTGATGAATGGAGCTCTCAGGAACGGATGAGTCAATTGCCGGTTCAGTGACCACCGGGTCTTGGGACAAATTATTCTTTCTAGCCCTCTTGCCAGGCTTCGCTTGCAGGCTGTCAGTCAAAGTGGAAGGATGAGTACCAACGAATAAGTATGGAAAAAACTTAAAGTAAGAAAAGTGGCATTACCCGGGAGCTGTTTTAAAAGCCGGCATGTTTGATTGCATCGACTCGCCGGAAGACGGAGAGGTATCCTGATAATTGGAGTCAGATGAATTGAGGGGTCGAAGAAATAAACCCGCCAAAGGATAAACAGAACGCAAAGCGGACATGACCTCAGTTTGACACTTCCTGGTAATATCGGGTAAGCCGGAGGAGAGTTCTGCGTCTTGAGTGGCCCGAGTTTGCCTCCGGTTCTCAAGTTGTTGTTGCTTCAAAAGAAATTGAGGATCTTGGGAAGCTAGAGGGTGTGAAAACCTTACTTTCCGGGTCACCCTTGGATTTTTGTGTTGGCAAGGGCTCGAGTCGGAGGAAATTATAGTTACCTCTTCGCCAACCGCTTGACTGTTTCGATATCCTCTGAAAGGATCAAATGTTAGTAAGGAATGGCAAAGGAGTTAAAGAAAATTGAAAAGATTACCTCTTCCTCATCCGAAGAAGAGTCATCCAGTTTAAGCGGTCGAGGCGCTGGGTCTCTTCTTCTTAGAGGTGCCCGTCTGGCGGTTTTTCTTTCAGTCTTCTTGGCATACTGGCCTGTTTAGCAACCTCATGGTCATACTTGACCTTCTAGAAGTCATCGCCCGGCCTGTGGAAAGCAGATAAAGAATCATAAGTATAAGAAGGTAACGAATAAAAGAGTATTTGTGAAGACTAGTAACTTACCGCAGGAGGCGGGGTTCTTCTTCTTGAAGGGAAGTAAAGGCGAAGGCATTCTTGGTTCTGATGCCTTCCTTCAACGAGAGATTGGACTGTAGCATCTACCGCATCGTCGATAAATCATCGAGCTATGACGCATCGAGTCATCCTTTTCGCTGTATAAGTACACATTAAGGCGAATGGCGGCTTAATGGTAGTATCCGCCAGGTGACCCAGACTCGAACCAGATCGATGCCGTTTAAACCGTTCCCTAGAAGAGCTTTGATCTTCTTGATGGTGGGGTTGAGAGGCAGGCGTTCAACACTGAATAACTTATCTGCCAGCGGATGATTGGATTCGAGACGCAGGGCACGAAAGCCGGGCAGTGGCTTCTCATCAGTCGGTGATTATATTGACAGTAGAACCACGTCTGGTTCCAGTCTTTCGGGTGACTTGGCAGCTCAGCATAAGGAAAAAGACAATCTCTTCGCCGTTGGATGGAGATGCCGCCAAGTTCAAGACTAGGCCCGTTGGCACGTTCGTTTTTCCGGTTCAAATAAAAAAGTTCTCTGAACAAGAGCAGACTTGGTTCTTCTCCCAGGTACACTTCGCAGAAAACTTGAAAATTTCAGAGATTTGACACGGAATTGGGCCCGATGTATTGAGGTCTAAGGTCAAAGAAATTCAGAACTTCTCTGAAAATTTTTGAGCCGGGAGGGGCAAATCCCCGGTTCATGTGATCCGTGAAAACTATCACTTCCCCGTTTTTTGGTTGAGGCTTTTCTTCGGATGGGTCAGGAACACGATAAGACATGACCTCCTTTTTTGGCAAGTGACCAGACTTCACAAATTCAGCCAGCTTGCTTTTGGTGACAGTGGATGGAACCCAGTTGCAGGTTACAGGAGCTTTGGTTGGCTTAGGCGCCATGACAACAGATTGGCCTATTGCAAAATAAGAAGTTCCGGCTTAAATTTTAACCCGGAAGAAGATATTCAAATTGCTGAATGGTAGCGGCTTAAAGGGGCCTAATGACATAAGGATAATTGGAAAATATTATTTAAGCCGCCACAAGTGTTAGCGACAGTTCAAAGGTGTTAAAGACCTGAGAAGGTGCCAAGGTTTACACACCCAGTGGGATGCGTTTAAACCGGACATTTGGACAGTCATGTTGAAGGTATTTAACAGAAGAAGTGTTCCGGGTGATAAAAACAGATTTCATAAGTTACAACTATTATTTTGGATCAAATGGTCGTTCAGAAAAGAAAAATTTCTAGACCTTCACCTTAAGGAGCCGAACTAGTATAAACCCTCTCGTGTCCGTTGTCCCGATTAACCCCTTTAAGCTTCCTAGTTGCGATGGCTCCGCGATTTAGTCCTTGCAAGAGGACATCTGCCGTGACAATTCCATGACAAGGAGCATCAAGGGTTGATGGTTAACAAGACCACTAGTTTCAATAAGGGCAAGCGCAAGAAGGGAAACTTCATGAATGGCAAGCTAGTTGCCATTACAGTGAAGAAACGCAAGAACCCAAACCCGAGTCGAAGTGCTTTTATTAGGGGAACGGTCACTGGTAGCGGAACTGCCTCAAATACTTGGTAGATAAGAAGGCTGGCAACTTCAACAAAAGTATATTTGATATATTTGTTATTTATGTGTACCTTACTAGTACTCCTAGTAGCACCTGGGTATTAGATACCGGTTCAGTTGCTAATATTGGTAACTCGAAGCAAAAGCTATGGAATAAACGGAGACTAGCTAAGGGTGAATTGACGATGTGTGTTGGAAGTGTTTCCAAGGTTGATGTGATCACCATCGCACGCTCCCTCTACCTTCGGGATTAGTGTTGAACCTAGATAAATGTTGTTTGCATTGGTGTCTCCGTTGAGCATGAACATGATTAGATCATGTTTATTGCAATATGGTTATTCATTTAAGTCAGAGAATAATGGTTATTCTGTTTACATGAATAACACCTTATATGGTCATGCACCCAATGTGAATGGTTTATTGAATCTCGGTCGTAGTGATACACATGTTCATAACATTGATGCCAAAAGATGTAGAGTTGATAATGATAGTACCACTTTCTTGTGTACCGCCGCTTAGGTCATATTGGTGTAAAGCGCATGAAGAACCTCCATGCTGATGGACTTTTGAAGTCACTTGATTTTTAATCACTTGACACATGCGAACCATGCCTCATTCGCAAGATACCTAAAACCCTGTTTTGGAACAATGGAACAGGAAAGTGACTTGTTGGAAATCATACATAATGATGTGTGCGGTCTGGTGAGTGTTCATGCGTGCGGTGGATATCATTATTTTCTCACCTTCACCGATGAATTGAGTAGATATGGCAATGTTTACTTAATGAAGCATAAGTCTGAAATGTTTCAAAAGTTCGAGCAATTTCAGAGTGAAGTTGAGAATCATCGTAACAAGAAGATCAAGTTCCTGCGATATGATCAAGGGGAGAGTATCTAAGTTATGAGTTTGGCAATCACTTAAGACAAGGTGGAATTGTTTCACAGTTGATGCCACTTGGAACACCATAACGTGATGGTGTGTCTGAACGTCGTAATCACACTCTATTGGATATGGTGTGATCTATGATGTCTCTTACCGATCTACCGCTATCGTTTTGGGGTTATGCATTAGAGACAACTACATTCACTTTAAATAGGGCACCATCTAAGTCCGTGGAGACAACACAATATGAACTATGGTTTGGCAAGAAACCTAAGTTGTCATTTCTTAAGGTTTGGGGCTGCGATGCTTTTGTCGAAAGGCTTGAGCCAGAAAAGCTCGAAGACAAAGCGGACAATTGTGTCTTCATAGAATACCCAAAGAAGACGATTGGGTATACCTTCTATCCCAGATCTGAGGGCAAAGTGTTTGTCGCTAAGAACAGGTCCTTTCTCGAGAAAGAGATTCTCTAAAGAATTGAGTGGGAGGAAGATAGAACTTGATGAGGTTGTTGAACCTTTACTTCAACCAGAGAGTAGCGCAGCACAAAATGATGTTTCTGTGGCACCTACATTAGTTGAAGAGGAAGCTAATGATAATGATCATGAAGCTTCAGATCAAGTTACTATCGAAACTCGTAGGTCGACAAGGGTGCGTACAACTTCTAAGTGGTAACCCTATCTTAAAGGTATGTTGTTGGACAACAGTGAACCTACGAGCTATGGAGAAGCGATGGTGGGCCTGGATTCCAACAAATGGCTAGGAGCCATGAAATCCAAGATAGGATCCATGTATGAGAACAAATTATGGACTTTAGTGGACTTGCCTGATGATCAGCAAGACATTGAGAATAAATGGATCTTTAAGAAGAAGACGGACACTGATGGTAATGTCACCATTTATGAAGCTCGACTTGTCTCAAAGAAGTTTCCGACAAGTTCAAGGAGTTGACTGTGATGAGACTCTCTCAATCAAAGCAATGCTAAAGTCTATTAGAATTATGTTAGCAGTTGCTGCATTTTCATTCTGAAATCTAGCAGATGGATGCCAAAACAAAGTTTCCTTGACGGTTTCCATGACGAAAGGTTGTATGTGATACAACCAGAAGGTTTTGTCGATCCTAAGGATGCTAAAAGGTATGCAAGCTCCAACGATCCTTCTATGGACTGGAGCAAGCATCTCGGAGTTGGAACATACGCTTTGATGAGGTGATCAAAGCTTTTAGGTTTATACAAAGTTTGCAAGAAACTTGTATTTACAAGAAAGTGATTGGGAGCACTACGACACATTTCAGATAAGTATATGTGGATGACATATTGTTGATCAGAAATGATTTAGAATTTCTGGAAAGCATAAAGGGTTGTTTAAATGGAGTTTTTCAAAGGAAGACCTGGGTAAAACTGCTTACATATTGGGTATCAAGATCTATAGAGATAGATCAAGATGCCTGATAAGACTTTCACAGAGCACATACCTTTACATGATTTTGAAGGAGTTCAAAATGGATCAGGCAAAGAAGGAGTTCTTGCCTGAGTTGTAAGGTGTGAAGTTAAGACTTAAAGCTCGACCACGACAGAATAAAGAGAAAGGACGAAGGTCGTCCCCTATGCCTTAGCCATACGCTCTATATGATATGCCATGTTGTGTACCGCACCTAATATGTGCCTTGCCACGTGTCTGGCAAGGGGGTACAAGAGTGATCCAGGAGTGGATCATTGGACAGTGTCCTTAGATGAATAAGGAAATGTTTCTCGGTTATGGAGGTGATAAAAAGTCCGGCATAAAGGGTTACGTCGATGCAAGTTTTAACACCTACCCGAATGACTCTGAGTAGCAAATCAGATACGTATAGTGGAGCAACCATTTGGGATAGCTCCAAGTGGAGCGTGAAGCAGCATCTACAATTTGACATAGAGATTTGCAAAGTACATACGGATCTGATTGTTGCAGACCCATTGACTAAACCTCTTCCATGAGAAAAACATGATCAACACCAGAACTATATGGGTTTTGATTCATCACAATGTAACTAGATTATTGACTCTAGTGCAAGTGGGAGACTGTTGGAAATATGCCCTAGAGGCAATAAAAAAATGGTTATTATCATATTTCCTTGTTCATGATAATTGTCTATTGTTCATGCTATAATTGTATTAACCGAAAACCGTAATACATCTGTGAATATATAGACCACAACATGTCCCTAGTGAGCCTCTAGTTGACTAGCTCGTTTATCAATAGATGGTTGTGGTTTCCTGACCATGGACATTGGATGTCGTTGATAACGGGATCACATCATTAGGAGAATGATGTGATGGACAAGACCCAATCCTAAGCATACCACAAGATCGTGTAGTTCATTTGCTAAAGCTTTTCTAATGTCAAGTATCATTTCCTTAGACGATGAGATTGTGAAACCCCCGGATGTCGTAGGAATTCTTTGGGTGTTTCAAACGTCACAACGTAACTGGGTGACTATAAAGGTGCACTACAGGTATCTCCAAAAGTGTCTGCTGTGTTGGCACGAATCGAGACTGGGATTTGTCACTCTGTATGACGGAGAGGTATCTCTGGGCCCACTCGATAATGCATCATCATAATGAGCTCAATGTGACTAAGGAGTTAGCCACGGGATCATGTGTTACGGAACAAGCAAAGAGACTCGTTGGTACCGAGATTGAACGAGGTATGGGGATACCGATGATCGAATCTCGGGCAAGTAACATACCGATGGACAAAGGGAATTGAATACGGGATTGATTGAATCCCCGACATCGTGGTTCATCTGATGAGATCATCGTGGAACATCTGGGAGCCAATATGGGTCCAAATCCCGCTATTGGTTATTGGCCGGAGAGGTATCTCGGTCTTGTCTGCATGGTTCCCGAACCCGTAGGGTCTACACACTTAAGGTTCGGTGACGCTAGAGTTGTAATGGGAATAGTATGTGGTTACTGAAGGTTGTTCGGAGTCCCAGATGAGATCCCGGACATGACGAGGAACTCCGGAATGGTACGGAGGTGAAGATCGATATATTGGACAAAGGGTATTGGAGTCTGGAATTGTTCCGGGGGTACCATGTGATGACCGGCCTATCCGAAAGGGGTTTCGGAGGCCCCGACAAGCGTTGGGGGTCCTTATGGGCCAAGGGGAAGGGGCACACCAGCGCACTAAGGGGCTGTGCGCCCCTGCCACCCCATCGCACATAACTTGGAGAGGTGGGGCACCTCCCCTAGAGCAGCTACCCCTTGCTGGCTTGGGGGCAAGTTTCCTAGGGGTGGGGGCGCCCAAACCCATCTAGGGTTTCCCCTATGGCGGTCGCCCTGCCGGAGAACCACGAGCTCCACCAGAACGCCGTCGTGCTGCCGGAGCTCTCCCTCAACATATCCTCTCCCCTTGCTGGATCAAGAAGGAGGAGACGTCCTTGGGTTGTATGTGTGTAGAAGACGGAGGCGCCGTCCGTTCGGCGCTAGATCGGATCTTCCGCGATTTGAATCGCTGTGAGTACGACTCCGTCAACTGCATTCGTTGCAACGCTTCCTCTTAGCGATCTTCAAGGGTATGAAGATGCACTCCCTCTCTCTTGTTGCTAGCATGTCCTAGGTTGATCTTGGTGACACATAGGAATTTTTTTGAATTATTACGACGTTACCCAACACCCCGCACTCGGGGGCTACTGATGGTTTCATATACCGAGGTGGCTCACTAGCAGGGAGCCTAGTAGCAGGCCCGCCAATACACCACTTATCCAACAACAGGAGGGAGCCCAGATAAATGGGGTTGACATCTATGGATCATCTTTATCCCCAAGCACTAGTAGAAAACATGGCTTTGGTCCAGGCCGGTCCAGCCCATTAGTCCCGGTTCAGTCACGAACCGGGACCCATGGGGGCATAGGTCCCGGTTCGTGAGGCCAGGGGGCTGGCAGGCCCTCGTGGGGCATTGTTCCCAGTTCGTCTGGCCCCTTTGGTCCCGGTTCTAGACATTAACTGGGACTAATGGGCCTCGCTCCTGGGCCACAACCATTGGTCCCAGTTCGTGGCTGGAACCGGGACCAAAGGGGGTCCTTTAGTCCCGGTTCCAGCCACGAACCGGAACCAATGAAATGCCTATATATACCCCCTCGCCCGTGAGCGGAGCACTCCACTGCTATATTTTTCTAGCCGGCCGTTGGAGAGCTTTGTGGTGCTCTAGCTCAGCTCCTATGCACATGAGGTGTTCGATGAAATGCCTGAGCTACACTTAAGCTTTCTCCTCTCGAAGCTCCTTGCCCAAGCTCCATTTTCCTTGAGATTTGTCTAGGTTTGGTGGTCTGTCCTATCCCATCCCGTCCTTACCGCTGTTGATCGCCAAGACCGATCTCGTAGCCGACACCACCGTGGTGAGCCTCTTGATCTTATCTCCTTTCTAAAATAAAAAGTTCTTACTTGTATGATTTAGATAGATACTTGTGTAATTTTCTTACTTTTATTATTGTTTGTTATTATATAGTGTGATGGTTTTGGTATCCGCCTCCGTCAGCCCCGTCACTGTCTATGATTCATATGTGGTATATATTATCTTTTACAACTATTTGGTTCATTTATTGTTTATGAAATTATGCCGACCAACGTGACATAGATTTTTTATCTAGGAGGTATGTGAACCGTAAATTACAACCGACCATATTGTCGAGAGGTTAAATTTAGTTGAAGAAGGAAACAATTACTTGAAGGAAAAATTAAAAAAATTGAGGAGGAGAAGATGATATTGGAGTTGCATGTTGTGGATGTCGTCGATGATCACGAGATCAAGATCGATGCAATGCGCTTGAAGATTAGAAAGATTATAAAATATGTCATTCATACCGAGGCTTGGTATCATTCTGCCATTGGATCAATTGTTACCTTGGTTGCGATTATGATCGCATTTGTTGTTGCATTGAAATGTTTTAAATAGTTTTAATGTATGGTTTAATTAGATGCTCTGGAGAGCTATATGTTGTTCAATGATAACTATGTATGTACTTTTGTTTTAATGTGATGATGAACTTCTATTAACTTTGTCACTTCTGTATTCATGATGTTCTGTAATGGTTTTTGACACACTTAATTATATATAATGCACAAAAATGAATCGACAATGGATGTACGGTGACAGACGCACCTCCGTGTACATTAAGGGCATGCATAATTTTCTCGAAGTGGCTGAGGCAAACAAGCAAAATGGTTTTATGTGTTGTCCATGCCCAATATGTGGGAATACGAAGTCTTACTCTGACCGGAAAATCCTTCACACCCACCGCTTTATAAGGGTTTCATGCCACACTATAATGTTTGGACCAAGCACGGAGAAAGAGTGGTTATGATGGAAGATAGCAAAGAAGAAGAGGATGATGACAACTATGTGCCCCTTGAATACGGTGATGCTGCAATGGGGGAAGTTGAAGATCAAGAGGAACCAGACGATGTGCCCGATGATGATCTTCGCCGAGTCATTGTTTATGCAAAGAGATAGTGCAAAAGTCAAAAGGAGAAGCTGAATTTCGATCGCATGTTAGAGGATCACAAAAAATGGTTGTACCCCAATTGCGAAGATGGCAACACAAAGCTCAGTACCGTACTGGAATTGCTACAGTGGAAGGCAGAGAATGGTGTACCTGACAAAGGATTTGAGAAGCTACTGAAAATATTGAAGAAGAAGCTTCTAAAGGATTAACGAATTGCACGACAGTACGTACGCAGCAAAGAAGGTTGTATGCCCTCTAGGATTGGAGGTGCAGAAGATACATGCATGCCCTAATGATTGCGTCCTCTACCGCGGTGCGTACAAGGATTTGAACGCATGCCCGGTATGCAGTGCATTGCGGTATAAGATCAGACGAGATGACCCTGGTGATGTTGACGGCGAGTGCCCCAGGAAGAGGGTTCCTGCCAAGGTGATGTGGTTTGCTCCTATAATACCACGGTTGAAACGTCTGTTCAGAAACAAAGAGCATGCCAAGTTGATGATATGGCACGGAGAGGACCGTAAGAAAGATGGGAAGTCGGAGAAAGTACTGGGAGGAGTTTGCAGGTGACGCAAGGAACATATGGTTTGGTTTAAGCGCGGATGGCATTAATCCTTTTGGAGAGCAGAGCAGCAATCACAGCACCTGGCCCATGACTCTATGTATCTATAACCTTCCTCCTTGGTTGTGCATGAAGCGGAAGTTCATTATGATGCCAGTTCTCATCCAAGGCCCTAAGCAACCCGGCAACGACATTGATGTGTACCTAAGGCCATTAGTTGAACTTTTACAATTGTGGAAGGGAAACGGTGTACGTGTGTGGGATGAGCACAAACAGGCGGAATTTGACCTGCGTGCGTTGATGTTTGTGACCATCAATGATTGGCCTGCTCTCAGTAACCTTTCAGGGCAGACAAGCAAGGGATACCATGCATGCACGTACTGTTTAGATGATACCGAAAGTATATACCTGGAAAAATGCAGGAAGAATGTGTACACAGGGCATCGTTGATTTCTTCCGACAAACCATCAATGTCGAAAGAAAGGCAAGCATTTTAAAGGCGAGGGAGATCACCGGAAGAAGACTACCATCCGTACCGGTGATCACGTACTTGCTATGGTCAATGATTTACAAGTAATCTTTGGAAAGGGTCCCGGCGGACTATCTGTTCCGAATGACGCTGAGGGACGCCTTTGATGCGTCTCCAACGTACCTATAATTTTTTATTGTTCCATGCTGTTATATTATCATTCTTGGATGTTTAACAAGCATTTTACAATCATTTTATATCATTTTTTGGGACTAACCTATTGACATAGTGCCAAGTGCCAGTTGCTGTTTTTTGCATGTTTTTTACATCGCAGGAGATCAATATCAAATGGAGTCCAAACACCACGAAACTTTTTGTGGATTTTTTATGGACCAGAAGACCACCAATGGGCCAGAGCAGCACCTGGGGGTGCCCCGAGGGGGCATAACCCACCAGGGCGCGTCTGGGGGCTAGGCGCGCCCAGGTGGGTTGTGCCCACGTCGGTGGCCTCCCGCACCCCCTCTTTGCCCTATAAATTCCCAAATATTCGAAAAACCTTTGGGTTAACCTAGATCAGAAGTTATGCGCGCAAGCCTCATGTAGCCACGAAAACCAATCAGGAGCCCGTTACGGCACCCTGCCGGAGGAGATGATCACCGGTGGCCATCTTCCTCATGCCGGCGACCACCATGATGAGGAGGGAGTAGTCCGCCCTCGGAGCTGAGGGTTTGTACCAGTAGCTATGTGTTTAATCTCTCTCTCTCTCTCTCTCTCTCTCTCTCTCTCGTGATCTTGCGATGTCATGATCTTGATATATCATGGGCTTTGTTAACATAGATGGATCATATGATGTTTCTCCCCTCTCTACTATTGTTGTGATGAATTGAATCTTTACCCTTTGAAGTTTTGTCTTGATGGATTGAATGTTCAGATCTGAGAACACATGATGTATGTCTTGCGGTATGAATACTTGAGGTGACAATGGGGTATCATATTGATTCACTTGATGTATGTTATGGCACTCAACTTGGAGTTCCCGAGGTGACATTGGGGTAATCTATGCATAGGGGTTGATGCACGTTTTTATTATCTTTTCTCCGATAGAAACTTTGGGGTCTCCTTATAGTTCTTTGTGTGGATTGAATATTTTGATAATGAAGTTGTTTGATGCATATCGTAGAATTAACTCACAGATATTTGTGGTGACATTGGAGTATCTACGTGACATTAGAGTTGGTTGATGTGTGTCATATGGTGTTATTTTAGTATGAACTCTTGATTAGATCGATCGGAAAAAATAGCTTGCGTTATTTTAGTACGAACTCTAGGATAGACTGATCGGAAAGAATAGCTTTGAGGTGGTTTCATACCCTACAAACAATTTCTATCTTTTGTTCTCCGCTAATAGGAACTCGGGAGTGATTATTTATTGCACTTTGAGGGATAATCATATGATCCAACTATGTTAGCATTGTTGAGAGATTGCACTAGTGAAAGTATGCACCCTAGGCCTCATTTTTTCATCATTGCAATACCGTTTGTGCTCCGTTTTACTATTTACTGCCTTGCTGTTTTTTGTTGTTCGCACAACAAAAACTCATATCTACTATCCATACTACACTTTTATCACCATCTATTCGCCGAACTAGTGCACCTATACAATTTGCCATTGTATTGGGTGTGTTGGGGACATAAGAGATATCTTGTATTTGATTGCAGTGTTTCTTGAGAGAGACTATCTTCATCCTACACCTCCCACGGAATGATAAACCTTAGGTCATCCACTTGAGGGAAAATTGCTATTGTCTTACAAAACTCTGTGCTTGGAGGCCCAACACGAGTCTACAATAATAAAGTTGCGTAGTAGACATCACGCACCCATGTGGAAGAAGAAATCTATATTTTGGGACCTACCCTACTGGAAAGACCTAGAGGTCCTCTCTTCAATCGACATGATGCACATGACGAAGAACCTTTGCGTGAACCTGCTAGGCTTCTTGGGCGTGTATGGTAAGACAAAAGATACACCGGAGGCACGGGAGGACTAGCAACGTGTGCACGAAAAAGATGGCATGCCTCCAAAGTAGTATGAAGGTCCTGCCAGCTACGCTCTTACCAAAGAAGAGAAGGAAATCTTCTTTGAATGCCTGCTCAGTATGAAGGTCCCGTTTGGCTTCTCGTCGAATATAAAGGGAATAATAAATATGCCAGAGAAAAAGTTCCAGAACCTAAAGTCTCATGACTGCTACGTGATTATGATGCAACTACTTCCGGTTGCATTGACGGGGGTTCTACCGGAAAACGTTCGATTAGCCATTATGAAGCTATGTGCATTCCTCAATGCAATCTCCCAGAAGGTGATCGATCTAGAAATCCTACCGAGGTTAAGGAGTGATGTGGTGCAATGTCTTGTCAGTTTCGAGCTGGTGTTCCTACCATCCATCTTCAATATCATGACCCACGTCCTAGTTCATCTAGTTGACGAGATTGTCATTCTGGGCCTTGTATTTCTACATATTATGTTCCCCTTTGAGAGGTTCATGGGAGTCCTAAAGAAATATGTTTGTAACTACGCTAGGCCAGAAGGAAGCATCTCCATGGGCCATCAAACAGAGGATGTCATTGGGTTTTGTGTTGACTTCATTCGTGGCCTTAAGAAGATTGGTCTCCCTCAATCGCGGTATGAGGGGAGACTGACTAGAAAAGGCATGCTAGGAGGGGACTCAATAATATGTAGGGACGGGCATGATACGTCTCCAACGTATCTATAATTTTTGATTGTTCCATGCTGTTTTATTTTCAATCTTGAATGTTTTATAATCATTTTATAGTCATTTTATATCTTTTTTTGGTACTAACTTATTGACATAGTGCCAAGTGACAGTTGTTGTTTTTTGCATGTTTTTTACGTCGCAGGAAACAATAAAACCTATTAACAATCGCGCAATGTGCGACCTCTCGCGACGTCCACGTCGGACTAGCTACCAGACAAAAAATTTCATTTAGTTGAGAAAAAATAGAGAAAGAGATTGGCCAGCTCCCCGCCCCCAGACCCCACAGGCAAGCCTCCTCTCTCTTCTCTCTCGTGAGACCTCTCTACCCCCGCGACTCCTCGCCGCCGCTGCCACTCACGTCGGCCGATTCCGGCGAGTCCGGACGGCGGGTGGCAGACTGACGACCTCCCCTTGCTCTGCTTCTTCCTCCCATCCCTCCAGATCTGGCCTCCCGCGCTCGCTGCCGACCCTCAGCTATGGCTAGGGTTTCGGGCGCGGCGTCCCCTTCGTCGCCGGCGAGGCTCTGGTGGCCTGCAGCGGTTCGTCCCGCCCACGTGTGGCTCTGCCTCATGGACGTTCCTCCCGCGCTCGATGGCCACGGGTGGTCGTGGCGGCGTCCTCTTCAGCAACGTCGCCGGACTAGCTCCACACGCGGGGAAGGCATCTCCACGGGTTCCCCAATGTGAGTGCGATGTCTAGGAGAGGCTGCGTCGAGGACGGCATCCGAGGACATCATCACGCTCAACTCGAGCTGCTCCCGCACCATCCCGTCGCTGGCTGCTGCTCCCGCCTCCCGCCCCCTCTCCTCTCCCGTTGCTGGGAAATGGCTACACCACCAGCTCCGCCGCCTCAACGTCCCCGACCAACAGGTGCCTTCTCCCAGACCCACGGTCTACCTATCTCCCGTTCTGCGTGACTGTGCAGATTTTTTTTTCAATGTCGATTTGGAGACGAGCTAGCAGTTTTTGATGCGATCAAATTTGCTGGACTAGCCTTGTGGAGTTTTTTTCCCGTAGCCGGTGGTTTCGTTGAGAAAATCAAGCCTTTTTGTGTATCAGCTTCGATGTTTCTGTATAACACCTTATAACCAAAAACTTTGCAGGTTGATGCTATGAGGGTAGGACTCCGTAGTCTGACAAGCACTTCCGCTTCAACCAGAGTCACCTACAACAATAGGTGCTCCAATGCATATTCGACTTGTTGTGCTACAAAGCCAGAAGTGCTACCAATGGAAACACCCTCATCGGATATGCTTGTTAATTCCTTCGGGAGGTTCCACAACTACTTGAGGATCTCCTTGACTGAGCATTGTAACCTGAGATGTCAATACTGCATGCCTGCTGAAGGAGTCGAGCTCACACCGAAGTCAAAGCTTCTGTCGCATGATGCGATAATCCGAGTTGCCAATCTTTTTGTTACTTCTGGTGTAGACAAGATCAGGTTAGAAAAGAACTTGAAGATATTTGCTTGCATCTTTCTGGCCTCAAGGTGCTGAAAACTCTTGCGATGACCACAAATGGGATCGTTCTTTCCAAGAAGCTCCCGATAGTGAAAGAATATGATCTTAACGCATTAAATATTAGTTTGGACACATTCTGCAAATTCGGAGGCAAAGAAAGTCCACTGAAGAAAGCTCTCTGTAACTGCTATTTAGTCTTCAAACACACATACCTATTATATCATGGAGGACTATTTTAGTGAGCATTGTTAAATAGTATACGGAAGATGCGACTTCAACTGTCTGAAATTTCCACTTTGAGCTCACAAGTAGTTATTTCTGTAAGCCACTGTTCTTGTTCTCTTTCTTTTGTTTAGCCCTTTGATGAACTGGCATAGGTTTCGTTGGCAGCCTTGCCCTACACCACAACCTATGTTCCATGAGCAAGTTTATTTATACTGCCCAAAATTTACTAATATGGGTTGGATCATGCATTTGTTTTGTTTATTGTGCTATTAACACAGCACCTTACAAAAGTTGTGTCTTTGAAATAATGGTCAAACTGCTCTCTGCAGTCCTATCATTAATTCTGATTTTGAAGCAAAACTATCACTATCTAATTCTAACAGTACGATAGCACCCTGGTTATATTTGTAGGTTTTTAGTCTGGGCACATATATAAGCCATATTTTTCATCAATAAAATAGCTTATAATATGTAACTAAAAAAGATGAGTAAAACATGTTCACTGGAACCATAGAAAAGCTATTCCTTTTAGGTTTGGTGAGCACAAAACATATACATACAGATTTTGAATCTGCATTTACTGAACTCTCCACAGGCCTACTGCATCCGAATTTATTATTCCATACTGGAAGTTCCTGAACAGCTTGAATCGTCCATTTTGTATTGGAATGAGATTTAAGATTTAGTACAGGAGTCAAGATGTTAATGAGAGGTCTGTCCCATTCTACTCAACTAAAATTTTGTTTTGTACAATATCTACTGAGTTTACTTCCTGTTTTGTATGCGATCTAGAATGATTACAGGTATTAATGAAGTAGACCCCATTAGGTGGACTGGTTCAAAATGGAAAAGTCTGCTGGTAGGTATTTCGATCATTTGTATTAAGCATTTATGTTCTTAGCAATTTATAACACTATTATCTTCGGATTTCCTTGCAGTATTCTAGAAACCTGTATTTTTCTTTCAGACCTTTTGTGTTGTCTGACCATGAATTCGGCTTAAAATGCTCCTGGTGAGGCTTGAAAGTGATCACAGTGTGCCAAGGCCCACCGTCACATTCAGGTTCATTCGCCCTGAAATTTATTTAGAGGAACTTGCCTATACATCTTACATCCTAACAAAAAAGAGTGTTCCCATGGAGCTTGAAATGCACTTTTGTAGATTTTAACTTTTGGGTAGGGGTACTATTTTAACCATAGCATGGTTATGAAAATGTCTAATTAGAAAATGAATTGATATGAGAAGTTATGTCCTAATTTGCTCTAGCTGTACATCACTGAAGATGCATTAAGAGTTGTACCTTCTTATCAAGCATGAATTTATAGACGGCTGGTTCACTGATTATCTGTGAACTGAAATGATGCCCTCTTGTTCAGGTAATATGGGAGGATGGCACGGACTGTAACAGCCAAAATAGACTATCTCCATGGGAGATCAAGATAGTTGGTGGCTCAGTCTCCATTGCCCAGTCTCTGTCAAAATCCAGTTCTAAACGAAATAAACTGTGCCCTCGGGGCAATTTGGACGTCTCAAACTAAAGCAACTCGAGTTGCGGTGGTTGTCCGCAACTCCATCACCGTCTTCCTTGGCAGGAGCATCCGCCGCTGCTGCGTGCCGTCCGTCCATGGCATCGGCGTTGGTCTCCTTCTCACCTTCCATGCTCTCTTCACATCCCGCCTCCCATTGCCACCACCACTGCTCGAGGTACTCACATCAGCATTTTCAAAAGTTAGAGCTATAGCTGATTCTATGATCATGAGGGATATGCATTTCAGGATATGCCCTGTAGATTTGGATTTTTCACAGTCGGTACACAGTCAAGTACCTGCATACATCCATCCCATTTGTTTCAGTGCATATGTTACATTGCCTTCGTTTAGTTATTTTCATATCACTTACCATGAGATTTGTTTTCCAAATCGGTTGTCCTTCGGATGCTCTAATATAGTTAATTTGTTGATGACATGAAACACTTATCACGGTGTTTCAAGGGTTGTGGGCCTTTAGTTATAAAACTGCTGAATTTGTTGATGGTGAAAATGTGTTGAAGATACTAACCTTCGGATAAAGATTACACCAGCAGTTCTAAACTAGCAGCGGCCGAAGCGATGCAGAGAAGGTGGAGGCCAGGAGGCGGAGCAAGAAGAAGGTGATGGCGAGGCAGAGGAAACAGTGGGCGGAGGCAGAGGAAGGAGAGCGGGCAAGCTGCATCAGGAGATGCGGAGGAGACGACTTGGCAGCAGGCAAAATGAGGAGGAGCTGGGCGGTTAGGGCATGATGGCCGGAGGAACCAAGATCAACACCTCCCCAACTAGATCTTCCGCGAGGGAACGAGGTATGTACCGCTCGCACATGGATTACGGAAGGATGTTCCCATCTCTATGCCTAAAATGTCTCTCTCGTCACTGCACTTGTACCATCTCAGCCAGGCGAGAAAATTGTGACATATATGTTCGTCCAGTACATACGTCAACAAATTTTGAAGGAACAAAACGCCTTCAACCAACTCAGCCAGTAATATAAGCTCTGTTTCTGTCTAAATCTTTTTTTTTCAATCTCTAAGAATCAGTTTTGACAATGACATGAAACTTGTAACTCATATCAATTCATTTTCAGCCACTACGCTATACTCATGCATCAACATGTTCCATGGAAAGCTTATACAAAACTGAATCAAAAGAACCTACTTTAATTTTATGAATTTGTCGAATCCTAAAAAATGTGAAATCTATCTAAGGAATTGCTTACCACATCGACACACAGCATGTGCTTAGTCACAATTTTACATACATCATTGCTCAGTCACCATCATATAAACTGATGCCATTTCATTTTCATTCACTGCACTCTATCTTCCTGTTTGATCCTACAATTGGACTCATTCAGTGTATTATTACCTTCTTTTCACTGCGAGATGCATGCCTCATTACCTATATATGCCATTATGTAAAGGAGTCCAGTACTAGCTAATTCCACTTAGTACAAGATGTATGCCTGATTATCTATATGCGCAATTTGTGAAACAACATACTCCGTTAAAGTTTTATCATTATTGCTTGCCCAGTTACTCTCCTCTCAAACTGCATAACTGAATTGCCTTAGGATCTTGTAGTTTTTCATAGCTTTCTTTTAACTGGCACATGTATGTATTTTCCTATATATATTGCCATTGCAAGCATTCTTTCACCATGGCTAACATAACACATTTTACCTGGTAGGTACTCCATCTGGTTGGATAGCAAATTGCATTTTAATGCTGATTCAATGCTTATCATCAAGTATTTCTTATGGAGAAAGAAAGCAGAGTATGCCATTTCAGCGCACTATGATCGCACCTGTGTCTGGGAGGAGGAAGTTCTTCAGAACAAGCTCTTAAACAAGTACAATCACACTGCTATCGATGAGAAATTTTACTTTCATCAGTCTGAGGGCCTGTGAAGTTTAATGCCTCTGGCCAAGATCCAGTTCTACTGAGTTGTAAGTAGCATTTACTTATGTTTGATAAATTCTCCTATGAGTAAATGAGTTGATCAAGTGTACCCGAAGGTTCTTTCATCGTGCGTGCCGATACACCAATGTCTAATTTATTTTGATGCCTTTGGTTCAATGAGGTCAAACGTTTCACCTCATGTGATCAATTGAGTTTTACATACACTTACTTGAAGCTCAGGAGAATGAACGCTGCAAGATATTTTTAGCTAAATATGTTTAAGGTAATAAATATTCTGATAGAGCCTTCCTTCTGCTCATTGAGCTCCTCCTGATATGCTGTATTTTATCTTACTTAAATTTTAATAAATAGTTACTGTCAATGGTAGTACATGCCAATGCAGAAAGAAAACATGTCAAACTTGTGTTATCTATGTTAACATTTCTTTTCATCGTATCAATGCTTACAAAGGTTCACATAGAATCTTAATATGGTTATTTTCATTTTATTGTTAAAATAGGGCTGTGAAAGAAGAGCGGTAGCTAAACTGTTCCATCACCGAACTAATGGAACTACAGATCCACCCCCGACCAACCTTCGTACGAATACAAGTCGTTCGTCGATGCCAATCTGAGACTGCCATTGAGAAATTGAGGAAGGGCTACTCTATTCATTTTATGCATGTACCATGCATCCAGTCCATGGTGGGGATGGAGCAGCGAGGCTAGAAACCCAGGCAGCGGATGCCTCATGGGTTAGAGGAGAGGTCGACGATATGGACAAGGAGCAGTAGCGTCATGGATCTGGAGGGAAGCGTCGTCGAGGGATGGCTGATGTCAAGGTGAGCTACAATCCTTCTCCCCCTTTAACTCTCTCTCTCTCTCTCTCTCTCTCTCTCTCTCTCTCTCTCTCTCTCTCTCTCTCTCTCTCTCTCTCTCTCTCTCTCTCTCTCTCTCTCTCTCTCTCTCTCTCTCTCTCTCTCTCTCTCTCTCTCTCTCTCTCTCTCTCTCTCTCTCTCTCTCTCTCTCTCTCTCTCTCTCTCTCTCTCTCTCTCTCTCTCTCTCTCTCTCTCTCTCTCTCTCTCTCTCTCTCTCTCTCTCTCTCTCTCTCTCTCTCTCTCTCTCTCTCTCTCTCTCTCTCTCTCTCTCTCTCTCTCTCTCTCTCTCTCTCTCTCTCTCTCTCTCTCTCTCTCTCTCTCTCTCTCTCTCTCTCTCTCTCTCTCTCTCTCTCTCTCTCTCTCTCTCTCCATATATGCAAAGATCGCACTGTTTATTTCATTCTCAATGTTGTTACCGTGTTCATATTGTTTTGGAAGTTAAGAGGACTGCATTGATGGCAATAAGCCATGCATGTGGCCGTGTGGTGGCCGGGTCGTGACGAGTGTGCATGCAAACTACAACAGTATTGTGTTTAGTCGAGTCAAATGCATGCACGGGTTAGTTAGTGGCTGCATGGATAAGTTATTAGCTGGTAGGGATTCCAGGGTAGTTACCTGGGTGTGCGGTACGTGGAGTTAGTGGCCGAACCTGCCGACTAGTTAGCACATGCGTGAGGCCATCCCCTTGTATATATGCTGCATATCAAGCAATGAGAAATAGGCCGAGAGGGCTGGGCAAAAATGTAGTGTTTGTGTGACCAAGGAGGAGAGCTCTTGGCAAAGCTGGTGCTGGTGTCTTCCTTGGCGTGTCCGTGTGTATGAGTTGAGTTTTCTCATCATGTGTGTGTTCTTGAGAGAAACTACAAGTGAGAGTTTTGTGAGCAAGAAGAATAGTGGCGCTGCGAGAAGCGGCGGCAACAACATGCATATCATTTTTGTTCACATGATGATAGGTTCTGGAATTTTGGAGTTAACAAATCTGTTTACATATTTGTTTGTCAGGCACACTTAGCTCCGGCTGCCGCGGATAGGCAGTACTCGACGCATGATATCTTCCTGACTCTGATTGAACCCTGTTTCATGCAAACATGCTCTGTATATTTTTGTTAGGAACATTAAGCTTGAAATACATAATTATTCAGATTGCAAGATTTTTTCTTTGGGTTTCAGAACTATACAGACCAGCTTGCAAGACAAGAACGTCTTTACTGTAGTACCTGTGTAATGATCATCTTCTTCTTGGTGGCCTGATGAGAATTATGCTAATTAACTCACTTTGCATTTAGGGTAAACATGCCAGACTAAAAGGTATGATTACTGATGGCAAACAACATGACGTCGACCTGAAGTTTAATAGTTGCAACTGATCAACTCAAATGAATACAAAGTAATAATCTTCTCAGCCTGTTATCTCAGTATATATTGCTCTTTTATTTGCTATTTGCCCAAAATTAGGGACAGTAGCTTAGATCATGGTCCCATCTATATGTTGGCTCCCATCTATTCTAGCTTGTGGCCATATCAAGGGTTCTCGCTGTCTAATTTGGTGGATATTAGCTTTGTTCTCATAGAGATTGTCCCTGGGAGCATCATTAGGCTATTGGTTGTTCCTGGCCATGAATTTATTTGAGATTTGAATTTATAACCAAACAATGCAATTTACATCTCTATCACTATAATTGTATGTCACCTATCCTATTTTCTATAGGTACACATGAATCTATGATCCAGATTCTAGGTACATACTTTAATACAACAATCCGGGATATACTGAAAAACGTACTACTTACATAGTGAATATCTTTCATTCATATGGTTGTCTGTCGGATGCTTTGCGTTGATATATTTGGTTCATATGCTCGTCGGCTTGACGCTCATTGCTATCTTTGGTTCATATGGTCGCCAACTGGACACTCGTTGCTATCTTTGGTTTATAAGTTTTGCATAGCTGGTTAGTTTAGATTTTTTGAGGGAATGGTTGGTGCAGAGTTAGTTTTTATGGTTACTAAAACCATGCAAAATGTATGTTTCCCACTCCTCTCTGGTCACTTAAATTTAAAGCGCATACATGTTCATTTATGAACTCTGCACCAGCACAGATGAACCAATCTATTCTAGGAAACTGACTCAGACTTCCAGTGTAGGGACACGAAGGTACATATTGCATCATTTGTTGTTACTGCACCATTGCTCCCTAACCCGAGCCATAAAATTATTCACCTGTCATCTCACCAGGAAGAGGTTAATCAGATGATTCAATAACATCTTCTGACTTTTCAAACATTCAAGCTTGTTTCATATGGCACTTCATTTGGTTAAAGTTTTCATTTTTCAGTACATTTTTGCATGGAGCCCTTTTATTTTTTGCTGGAGGCATTTGAGTTAACCTGAATATTGTCCCAAGCTGTGTTATATGTTCCACGAGATGGTCCAATGGTCCTGTTAGTTCTGTTTCACTTTCCTATTTACATGTAGTAGTGCACTTTGTTAGTTATGTTCCCTGTTCATGTTTACATGCACATTCATTAATTTCCCCATTTGAATCGCCTTAATTAGTAAGGTGAGCTCAAAAGCTTGGGTCATGAGCCACAAGAACCCGAGAAAGACATCATATATTCCTTTTGAAGACACTAAGAAGTTCGGATACGAGTACCCATGGTGGTTTCTCTGTTCTTAGGAGACATGTTGAAGAGTGTCTTCCTCCCCGGTTAGCACTGAAAGAATGTTTTGACTCTAATTGATGTCTACACAATTTCTGGCTTATTGACTGGTATGGTTGCTTTGCAGACATGTCTTAGAATCCATGTTCTGTTCTATTCAATCTCATACACCGTTTCCATTACAAAAAAATATCTTTCTTATTTCTCACACTAGCAATTCTCTCAACACATGCTCCACAACACGACGATGACATGCATCCGGAATACATAATCCATGGTAAGCATGTGTGTTGTTCATCATGTTTGAAATATTACTGCATCATGTATCATATAAGCATGTATCTCCTGAATCCCTACTTGAAAAGTGTCTACAAGATGTTTGTGTTTCGTATCTATTTATCCATCTAAAATCATATCTGGTGTATCTCAGAAGACTCAAATTAAATCGATTTATTGAAATTGAAGGATGGTCGATTTGGTTTGGAGTAAAAACTATAGACTAATGCACTTTTTTGATATTGAGTTGTTTCTTGAACACAGATCCTTGGGAGAGGAAGAGTTTCTGTTGCGAGCAAGAAATCAGATCTTCAGGTGACCATGAAGGAAATATGCCCTAGAGGCAATAATAAAGTTATTATTTATTTCCTTATTTCATGATAAATGTTTATTATTCATGCTAGAATTGTATTAACCGGAAACATAATACATGTGTGAATATATAGACAAAACAGTATGTCGCTAGTATGCCTCTACTTGACTAGCTTGTTAATCAAAGATGGTTATGTTTCCTAACCATGAACAAGGAGTTGTTATTTGATTAACAAGGTCACATCATTAGTTGAATGATCTGATTGACATGACCCATTCCGTTAGCCTAGCACTTGATCGTTTAGTATGTTGCTATTGCTTTCTTCATGACTTATACATGTTCCTATAACTATGAGATTATGCAACTCCGTTTACGGAGGAACACTTTGGTACTACCAAGCGTCACAACGTAATCGGGTGATTATAAAGGAGTATTACAGGTGTCTCCAAAGGTACTTGTTGGGTTGGCGTATTTCGAGATTAGGTTTTGTCACTCCGATTGTCGGAGAGGTATCTCTGGGCCTTCTCGGTAATACACATCACATAAGCCTTGCAAGCATTGCAACTAATGAGTTAGTTGTGAGATGATGTATTACGGAACGAGTAAAGAGACTTGCCGATAGCAGATTGAACTAGGTATTGGATACCGACGATCGAATCTCGGGCAAGTAACATACCGATGACAAAAGGAACAACGTATGTTGTTATGCGGTCTGACCGATAAAGATCTTCGTAGAATATGTAGGAACCAATATGGGCATCCAGGTCCCGCTATTGGTTATTGACGGAGATGTGTCTCAGTCATGTCTACATTGTTCTCGAACCGTAGGGTCCGCACGCTTAAGGTTTCAATGACGGTTATTATGAGTTTATGTATTTTGATGTACCGAAGGAGTTCGGAGTCCCGGATGAGATCGGGGACATGACGAGGAGTCTCGAAATGGTCGAGACGTAAAGATCGATATATTGGACGACTATATTCGGAGTTCGGAAAGGTTCCGAGTGATTCGGTATTTTTTGAGTACCGGTAGTTACGGGAGAAGTAATGGGCCTTGATGGGCTTTAGTGGGAAGAGGAAAAGGCTGCTGCGCCCCTCCCCTCTAGTCCGAATTGGACTAGGGAAAGGGGCCGCCACCTTCCTACTCCTCCACTTCCTTCTCCCTTCCTCCCCTACATGGAAGGATTCCTAGTTGGACTAGGAAAGGGGAATCCTACTCCCGGTGGGAGTAGGACTCCCCTTGGCGCCGCCAAACATAGGGCCGCCTCCTCCCTCCCTTGCTCCTTTATATCACGGGGCAGGGGCACCCCATAGACACACAAGTTGATCCTTGAGATCGTTCCTTAGCCGTGTCTGGTGCCCCTCCACCATATTCCACCTCTGTCATATTGTAGCGGTGCTTAGGCGAAGCCCTCGACGGTGAAACATCAAGATCGTCCTGCCACGTCGTCTTGTGGAACTCCCTCCCGGAGCTTTGCTGGATCGAAGCCCGTGGAGCGTCATCGAGCTGAGCGTGTGCCAAGAACTCGGAGGCGCCGGAGTAACGGCGCTGTGATCGGTTGGATCGTGAGGAGAACGTCGACTACTTCCTCGTCATCATCGACTCGGAGGTGCCGGAGTAACGCGCTGGGATCGGCAGGATCGCGAGGAGAAAGTACGACTACTTCCTCTACGTTGTGATCGCTTCCGCTTACGGTCTCTGATGCGTAGACAACACTCTCCCCTCTCGTTGCTATGCCATCACCATGGTCCTGTGTGCGTGGGAAATTTTTGAAATTACTACGTTCCCCAACAGTGGTATCGAGCCAGGTTTTATGCGTTGATGTCATATGCACGAGTAGAACACAAGTGAGTTGTGGACGATACAAGTCATACTGCCTACCAGATGTCATACTTTGGTTCAGCGGTATTGTTGGGCGAGACGATCCGGACCAACCTTACGCCAGACGCTTACGCGAGACCGGTTCCTCGGCGTGCTTTGCACATAGATGGCTTGCGGAAGACTGTCTCTCCAACTTTAGTTGAACCGAAAGTGGCTACGCCCGGTCCTTGAGAAGGTTAAAACGGAGTCTATTTGACAAACTATCGTTGTGGTTTTGATGCGTAGGTAAGAACGGTTCTTGCTCAGCCCGTAGCAGCCACGTAAAACTTGCAACAACAAAGTAGAGGACGTCTAACTTGTTTTTGCAGGGCATGTTGTGATGTGATATGGTCAAGACGTGATGCTATATTTTATTGTATGAGATGATCATGTTTTGTAACCGAGTTATCGGCAACTGGCAGGAGCCATATGGTTGTCGCTTTATTGTATGAAATACAAACGCCATGTAATTGCTTTACTTTATCACTAAGCGGTAGCGATAGTCGTAGAAGCAATAGTTGGCGAGACGACAACGATGCTACGATGGAGATCAAGGTGTCGCGCCGGTGACGATGGGGATCATGACGGTGCTTGGCGATGGAGATCACAAGCACAAGATGATGATGACCATATCATATCACTTATATTGATTGCATGTGATGTTTATCCTTTATGCATCTTATCTTGCTTTGATTGACGGTAGCATTATAAGATGATCTCTCACTAATTATCAAGAAGTGTTCTCCACGAGTATGCACCGTTCGCGAAAGTTCTTCGTCTTTGAGACACCACGTGATGATCGGGTGTGATAGGCTCTACGTTCAAATACAACGGGTTCAAAACAGTTGCACTCGCAGAATTCTCAGGTTATACTTGACGAGCTATGCATATAAGATATGACCTCGGAACACGGAGACCGAAAGGTCGAGCGTGAATCATATAGTAGATATGATCAACATAGTGATGTTCACCATTGAAACTACTCCATCTCACGTGATGATCGGACATGGTTTAGTTGATTTGGATCACGTGATCACTTAGAGGATTAGAGAGATGTCTATCTAAGTGGGAGTTCTTAAGTAATATGATTAAATGAACTTTAATTTATCATGAACTTAGTCCTGGTAGTATTTTGCAAATTATGTTGTAGATCAATAGCTCGCGTGGTTGCTTCCCTATGTTTTTATATGTGTTCCTAGAGAAAATTGTATTGAAAAATGTTAGTAGCAATATTGCGGATTGGATCCGTGATCTGAGGTTTATCCTCATTGCTGCCTGTAAGAATTATGTCCTTGATGCACCGCTAGGTGACAGACCTATTGCAGGAGCAGATGCACGGGCGTTATGAACGTTTAGCTAGCTCAATATGATGACTACTTGATAGTTTAGTGCACCATGCTTAAATGGCTTAGAATCGGGACTTCAAAGGCGTTTTGAGCGTCATGGACCATATGAGATGTTCCAGGAGTTGAAGTTAATATTTCAAGCAAATACCGAGTTGAGAGATAAGAAGTCTCCAACAAGTTCTATAGCTGAAAGATGGAGGAGAATCGCTCAACTAGTGAGCATGTTCTCAGATTGTCTGGGTACTTCAATCGCTTGAATCAAGTGGGAGTTAATCTTCCAGATAAGATAGTGATTGACAGAATTCTCTAGTCACCATCACCAAGTTAGTAGAACTTCGTGATGAACTATAATATGCAAGGGATGGCAAAAGTAATTCCCAAGCTCTTACGTGATGTTGAAATCGACGAAGGTAGAAATCAAGAAAGAGCATCAAGTGTTGATGATTGACAAGACCACTAGTCTCAAGGAAAAGGGCAAAGGGAAGAAGGGAACTTCAAGAAGAGCGGCAAGCAAGTTGCTGCTCGAGTGAAGAAGCCCAAGTCTGGACCTAAGCACGAGACTAAGTGCTTTTGCTGCAATGGAACTGGTCACTAGAAGCGGAACTATCCCAAGTATTTGGCGGATAAGAAGGATGGCAAAGTGAACAAAGGTATATTTGATATACAGATTATTGATGTGTATTTTACTAGTGTTCGTAGCAACCCCTCGGTATTTGATACTGGTTCAGTTGCTAAGAGTAGTAACTTGAAAGCAGGAGTTGCGAATGAATGTAAACTAGTTGAAGGGGAAGTGACGATGAGTGTTGGAAGTAGTTCCAAGATTGATATGATCATCATCGCACACTCCCTATGCTTTCGGGATTAGTGTGGAACCTAAATAAGTGTTATTTGGTGTTGAGCATAAATATGATTTGATCATGTTTATTGCAATACGGTTATTCATTTAAGTAAGAGAATAAATTGTTGTTCTGTTTACATGAATAAAACCTTATATGGTTACACACCCAATGAAAATGGTTCATTGGATCTCGATCATAGTGATACACATATTCATAATATTGAAACCAAAAGATGCAAAGTTAAATAAATGATAGTGCAACTTATTTGTGGCACTGCCGTTTAGGTCATATTGGTGTAAAGCGCATGAAGAAAACTCCATGCTGATGGACTTTCGGAATCACTTGATTATGAATCATTTGATGCTTGCGAACCGTGCCTTTTGGGCAAGATGACTAAAACTCCGTTCTCCGGAACAATGGAACAAGCTAATGACTTATTGGAAATAATACATACCGATGTATACAATTCAATGAGTGTTGATGCTCGTGGCAAGTATCATTATTTTCGACCTTCACAGATGATTTGAGCAGATATGCGTATATCTTCTTGATGAAACATAAGTCTGAAATAGTTGAAAAGTTCAAAGAATTTCAGAGTGAAGTAGAAAATCATCGTAACAAGAAAATAAAGTTTCTGCAATCTGATCGTGGAGATGAATATTTGAGTTCTGAGTTTGGTCTTCAATTAAAACAAAGTGGAATAGTTTCACAGCTCACGCCACCTGGAACACCACAACGTTATGGTGTGTCCGAACGTCATAACCGTACTTTATTTTGATATGGTACGATCAATGATGTCTCTTACCGATTTACCAATATCGTTTTGGGGTTATGCATTAGAGACAGCTGCATTCACGTTTAATGGGGCACCATCTAAATCCGTTGAGACGACACCATATGAACTATGGTTTAACAGCAAACCTAAGCTGTCGTTTCTTAAAAGTTTGGAGTTTTGATACTTATGTGAAAAAGTTTTCACCTGATAAGCTCGAACCCAAATCGGAGAAGTGCGTCTTCATAGAATACCCAAAGGTAACTATTGGGTACACCTTCTATCACAGATCCGAAGGCAAGTTTTTGTTGCTAAGATGGATCCTTTCTAGAGAAGAAGTTTCTCTCGAAAGAAGTGAGTGGGAGGAAAGTAGAACTTGATGAGGTAATTGTACCTTCTCCCTTATTGGAAAGTAGTTCATCACGAAATCAGTTCCGGTGATTCCTACACCAATAAGTGAGGAAGTTAATGATGATGATCATGAAACTTCAGATCAAGTTGCTACCAAACCTCGTGAGGTCTTCGAGCAAAATCCGCACCAGAGTGGTATGGTTATCGTGTTCGGAAAGTCATGTTACTAGACCATGATGAACCTACGAACTATGAGGAAGCGATGATGAGCCCAGATTCATGAAATGGCTTGAGGCCATGAAATCTGAGATAGGATCCATGTATGAGAAACAAAGTATGGACTTTGATTGACTTGCTCTATGATCAGCAAGCCATGTTAAATAAATGGATCTTCAAGAGGAAGACGGACACTGATAGTAGTGTTACTATCTACAAAGCTCGACTTGTTGCAAAAGGTTTTCGACAAGTTCAAGGGGTTGACTACGATGAGACTTTCTCACCCGTAGCGATGCTTAAGTCTGTCCGAATCATGTTAGCAATTGCCACATTTTATGAAATCTGGCAAATGGATGTCAAAAACAACATTCTTTAATGGATTTATTAAAGAAGAGTTGTATATGATGCAACCAAAAGGTTTTGTCAATCCTAAAGGAGCTAACAAAATGTGCAAGCTCCATCGATCCATCTATGGACTGGTGCAAGCATCTCGGAGTTGGAATATACGCTTTGATAAGATTGATCAAAGCATATGGTTTTTTACAGACTTTTGGAGAAGCCTGTATTTACAAGAAAGTGAGTGGGAGCACTACAGCATTTCTGATAAGTATATTGTTGATCGGAAATAATGTAGAATTATTCTGCAAAGCATAAAGGAGTATTTGAAAGGAGTTTTTCAAAGAAGGACCTCGGTGAAGCTGCGTACAAATTGAGCATCAAGATCTATTGAGATAGATCAAAAACGCTTGATGAGTTTTTTTCAATAAGAACATACCTTGTCAAGATTTTGAAGTAGTTCAAAATGGAACAGTCAAAGAAAAGTTCTTGCATGTGTTGCAAAGGTGTGAAATTGAGTAAGACTCAAATCCCGACCACAGCAGAAAAATAGAAAAGAGAATGAAAGTCATTCCCTATGCCTCAGTCATAGGTTCTATAAAGTATGCTATGTTATGTACCAGACCTATTGTATACCTTGCTCTGAATTTTGCAAGGGAGTACAATAGTGATCTAGGAAGTAGATCCATCGGACATTGGTCAAGAACATCCTTAGTGAGGACTAAGGAAATATTTCTCGATTATGGAGGTGATAAAAGAGCCCGTCGTAAAGAGTTACATCGATGCAGGCTTTTTACACTGATCCGGATGACTCTAAGTCTCAATCTGGATACATATTATAAGTGGGAGCAATTAGCTAGAGTAGCCCGTGCAGAGCATTGTAGACATAGAATATTTGCAAAATACATACGGCTCTGAATGTGACAGACCCGTTGACTAAAGCTTCTCTCACGAGCAAAACATGATCATCCCTTAGTACTCTTTGGGTGTTAATCACATAACGATGTGAACTAGATTATTGACTCTAGTAAACCCTTTGGGTGTTGGTCACATGACGATGTGAACTATGGGTGTTAATCACATACAGATGTGAATATTAGTGTTGAATCACATGATGATGTGAACTAGATTATTGACTCTAGTGCAAGTGGGAGACTGAAGGAAATATGCCCTAGAGGCAATAATAAAGTTATTATTTATTTCCTTATTTCATGATAAATGTTTATTATTCATGCTAGAATTGTATTAACGGAAACATAATACATGTGTGAATATATAGACAAAACAAGTATGTCGCTAGTATGCCTCTACTTGACTAGCTTGTTAATCAAAGATGGTTATGTTTCCTAACCATGAACAAGGAGTTGTTATTTGATTAACAAGGTCACATCATTAGTTGAATGATCTGATTGACATGACCCATTCCGTTAGCCTAGCACTTGATCGTTTAGTATGTTGCTATTGCTTTCTTCATGACTTATACATGTTCCTATAACTATGAGATTATGCAACTCCGTTTACCGGAGGAACACTTTGGGTACTACCAAACGTCACAACGTAATCGGGTGATTATAAAGGAGTATTACAGGTGTCTCCAAAGGTACTTGTTGGGTTGGCGTATTTCGAGATTAGGTTTTGTCACTCCGATTGTCGGAGAGGTATCTCTGGGCCTTCTCGGTAATACACATCACATAAGCCTTGCAAGCATTGCAACTAATGAGTTAGTTGTGAGATGATGTATTACGGAGCAGTAAAGAGACTTGCCGGTAACGAGATTGAACTAGGTATTGGATACCGACGATCGAATCTCGGGCAAGTAACATACCGATGACAAAAGGAACAACGTATGTTGTTATGCGGTCTGACCGATAAAGATCTTCGTAGAATATGTAGGAACCAATATGGGCATCCAGGTCCCGCTATTGGTTATTGACCGGAGATGTGTCTCAGTCATGTCTACATTGTTCTCGAACCGTAGGGTCCGCACGCTTAAGGTTTCAATGACAGTTATTATGAGTTTATGTATTTTGATGTACCGAAGGAGTTCGGAGTCCCGGATGAGATCGGGGACATGACGAGGAGTCTCGAAATGGTCGAGACGTAAAGATCGATATATTGGACGACTATATTCGGAGTTCGGAAAGGTTCCGAGTGATTCGGTATTTTTCGAGTACCGGTAGTTACAGAGAAGTAATGGGCCTTGATGGGCTTTAGTGGGAAGAGGAAAAAGGCTGCTGCGCCCCCTCCCTCTAGTCCGAATTGGACTAGGGAAAAGGGGCCGCCACCTTCCTACTCCTCCACTTCCTTCTCCCTTCCTCCCCTACATGGAAGGATTCCTAGTTGGACTAGGAAGGGGAATCCTACTCCCGGTGGGAGTAGGACTCCCCTTGGCGCCAAACATAGGGCCGGCCTCCTCCCTCCCTTGCTCCTTTATATACGGGGCAGGGGCACCCCATAGACACACAAGTTGATCCTTGAGATCGTTCCTTAGCCGTGCGGTGCCCCCTCCACCATATTCCACCTCTGTCATATTGTAGCGGTGCTTAGGCGAAGCCCTGCGACGGTGAAACATCAAGATCGTCACCACGCCGTCGTCTTGTGGAACTCCCCTCCCGAGCTTTGCTGGATCGAAGCCCGTGGAGCGCCATCGAGCTGAACGTGTGCCAAGAACTCGGAGGCGCCGGAGTAACGGCGCTGTGATCGGTTGGATCGTGAGGAGAACGTCTGACTACTTCCTCTACGTCATCATCGACTCGGAGGTGCCGGAGTAACGGGCGCTGGGATCGGCAGGATCGCGAGGAGAAAGTACGACTACTTCCTCTACGTTGTGATCGCTTCCGCTTACGGTCTACGAGGGTACGTAGACAACACTCTCCCCTCTCGTTGCTATGCCATCACCATGGTCCTGTGTGTGCGTAGGGAAATTTTTGAAATTACTACGTTCCCCAACAGACCACACATTCATTCAAACCAGATGACCCATACTTCCTTTTATCTCCCTTGCATTCTTGATTTGGCTCACCTCCACTCCTATCCTAGCTTGCTCTTTTGGGTTCCTGTAGGTTTGTTGCGAGGTAGTGAAGAACTGAAATAGCTAAAGAGAACAATAAGAGGTGATGCTAGAAGCTTGCTTGTGTGCTACCTGATGTTGTGATTCAAAGGATTGTGCATGTTCTCGTTGAATGGAAAACAGAGGCACTATGGTCAGAGTTGAAAATGTAGAATTTTGAATTTCTTTACCATAGTAGTTTCAATAGCAAATAGCAACCACAGGTTCTTTTCCTGAGCTAGTGATTAATCATTGCTAACTCTACTACGCATATTAGTTAAAAGTGTTGTATTTTAATTAGAAAGTATAATCTTTTACTGAACCAGTGACCGACCAGTGTTGAATTATCTTTGAATATTTTGTGGTATTTCATTGAATAACTTGTCTAAATCTTTATACCAACTATGATTGTTTTAGTATAAATAGGAGAGTGGAAGGGGCGCCTCCCACCTGGTACCGCACCAAGTTCCTCTCAGGAGGCGCCCCAAGGGGGTGCCCCAACCCCTAGTCAATATCAAACGGAGTCCAAATGCAATGAACCTTAACGATGATTTTTTATGGACAAAAAGAAAGAAGTTGGGCCCAGGTAGCACTTGGGGGGAGTCCCGAGGAGGGGACAACCCACCAGGGGGCGCCAGGAGGCCTAGGCGCGCCCTGGTGGGTTGTGCCCACCTCAGGTGCCCCCGGACTGCCTCTTTGCTCCATAAATACCCCCAAGATTCCAGAAACCCTAAAGGCGTCGACGAAATATTCATCCAGCCGCCGTAGAGCCCAGAACCACCAGATCCAATCTAGACACCATCACGGAGGGGTTCACCACTTCCATTGGTGCCTCTCCGATGATGCGTGAATAGTTCTTTGTAGACCTTCGGGTCCGTAGTTAGTAGCTAGATGGCTCTCTCTCTCTCTCTCTCTCTCTCTCTCTCCCCTCCCTCCCTCCCTCCTCTCTCTCTCTCTCTCTCTCTCTCTCTCTCTCTCTCTCTCTCTCTCTCGCGCGCGCGCGCGCGCGTTGAATTCTCAATACAATGGTCTCTTGGAGATCCATATGATGTAACTCTTTTTGCAGTGTGTTTGTTGGGATCTGATGAACTTCGAGTTTACGAACAGTTATATCCATGAAAGTTATTTGAGTTTCTTTGATCTCCTATACCCTCGCATTTCTTCTCCGGTATTTGGGTTTTTTGGCCAACTTGATCTATTTATCTTGCAACGGGAAAAGGTGCTCGGTAGTGGGTTCGATTGTACGGTGCTTGATCCCCGTAACAGAAAGAGAACCGACATGTATGTATCGTTGCTACTAAGGATAAAAAGATGGGATCTATATGTAACGCAATAGATAAACGGATCTTGTCTACATCATATCATCGTTCTTATTGCATTACTCCATTTTTCAATAAACTTAATACACTAGATGCATGCTGGATAGCGGTCGATGTGTAGAGTAATAGTAGTGGATCAGGCAGGAGTCGGTCTACTAATCTTGGACGTGATGCCTATGTAATGATCATTGTCCGGATATCGTCATAATTATTTGAAGTTCTATCAATTGCCCAACAGTAATTTCTTTACCGACCGTTTGCTATTTTTCTCGAGAGAAGCCACTAGTGAAACCTACGGCCCCCGGGTCTTCTTTCTCATATATTTGCTTTGCGGTCTACTTTTTCCTTGCACTTTTATTCAGATCTACTAAACCAAAAATAAAAAAAATACTTTGCTGCACTTTATTTTATTTGCGATCTATTTATTCTATCTATTACAACTTTCTCCCGTCCACACGCCACTTCTGGCGCCGTTACCCGAAAGGGATTGACAACCCCTTCAACACGTCGGGTTGCGAGGTGTTGTTATTTGTCTGCAGGGGCTGTTTACATTGTGTTGCTTGGTTCTCCTACTGGTTCGATAACCTTGGTTTCATATCCGAGGGAAATACCTACCACCGCTATGCTGCATCATCCCTTCCTCTTTGGGGAAATACCGACGTAGCTTCAAGCGACATCAAAAGGAATTTTTGGCGCCATTGTCGGGGAGGATCTTCAACATAACCAGGTTCTTAATCACAAATCTTATCTCCTCGCAATTTACATTATTTGCCTCTCGCTTCCTCTTCCCCACTTCACAAAATTTGCCTTTTTATTCGCCTCTCTTTTCCGTTCGCCGTCTTCTTGCCGGATCTGTTTTTGTGTGCGTTCTTGTTTGCGTAGTCATGATGCCTCAAAGAAAATATTATGATGTTCCTTACCCAAATATTTTTCTTGAAATTGAGAAAAGTACTAAGGAATATACGACTACACAATTTGAGCATAATAACTATTTTACTGAAGAACTTAATAAGCACTCTGTTGTGCTAGATTCTATCACAAAACAACTTGATGATGTTAGTAGAGAAGTTTGCAATCTTCAACCTAAGTATGCCTTTGCTGAAAGTTTGTTGGGAAAAATATCTGATGCACAAGCTACCTTAGTAAATCAAATGGCTGCTAAACCGATCTCGTTAGAAGATAAAAATGATGAACATCTTAAAATGATTGGTGTTTCTTCTATTGATTCCTTGTTTAGTAAAGTTAAGACTGATGAAAAAGGGACTGGAGAAGAGTCAACTTTAGGTAGAAGGCGTCCCAATATTTCGGAGGGTGAAAATCTTGTTGAGAAACTTGATGAAAGTGGGTTTGGAGAGGTCAAAACTTTAGTTATTGATGCACCCACTCTTTTGTATTACAAAGACTTTAATAGTGAAAATTTCTCTTTGATTGATTGTATTTCTTTGTTGCAATCCATGCTAAATTCACCCCATGCTTATGAACAAAACAAAGCTTTTACTAAACATATTGTTGATGTTATGATGAAAGCTTTGGAAGAAAAATTGGAATTAGAAGTATCAATTCCTAGAAAATTGCATGATGAATGGGAACCTATTATCAAAGTCAAGATTAAAAATTATGAGTGTTTTGCTTTGTGTGACTTGGGTGCTAGTGTTTCTACAATTCCGAAATCTTTATGTGATGTGATTGGTCTTACCAATCTTGAAGAATGTTCCTTGAATTTGCACTTGGCGGATTCTACTATTAAAAAGCCTATGGGAAGAATTAATGATGTTCTTATTCTTGCAAATAGGAATTATGTTCCGTAGATTTTATTGTTCTTGATATTGATTGCAATCCGTCTTGTCCAATTATTCTTGGTAGACCGTTTTTACGCACTATCGGTGCCGTAATTGATACGAAAGAAGGCAATATTAAGTTTCAATTTCCTTTGAGGAAGGGTATGGAACACTTTCCTAGAACAAAAATCATGCCACCTTATGAATCAACCATGATGGCATCTTATGGATCTCAAACCAAAGATGACAAAACTTAGATCCTTGCCTTATGCCTAGCTAAGGGCGTAAAACTATAGCGCTTGTTTGGAGGCAACCCAATGAATAAAATTTATTTTTGCTTTTTGATTTATTTTCTTGTGTGTTTACACAATCATGCTACTTCTATGATTGTGTTTTCTGTATTTTAATTAGTGTTTGTGCCAAGTAAAGCCTTTAGGATCTTCTTGGGTGATAGTTGTTTGATCTTGCTGAAAAAGATAGAAACTTTGTGCTCACAAAAATAATTTTCATAAATCAAAGAAAAGAGCTTTTACCATGATTCTTTTTGCAGAAGATTATTATACAAATTACCCTGGTCTTCCTAATTTGGCCATATTTTTCGAGTTACAGAAGTATTCGAAAGTTTCATATTAGTACAGACTGTTTTGTTTTTACAGATTCTGTTTTCTTTGTGTTGTGTGCTTATTTTGATGGCCCTATGGTTTTCTTTGATGAGTTTTTGCCATAGAAATGTTTGAATACATTAGATATAATACAACAAAATATGAATTGGTTTCACACAGCACTTATAGTAGTGGTTTTCTTTCTTTTACTAACATATCTCACAAAAGTTTTGTTGAGTTTTGTGTGATTGAAGTTTTCAAGTTTTGGGTTATCTTACGATGGATGAAAGAAGGATAGAAGAACCTAATCTTGGGTATGCCCCGACATCCCAAGATATTATGCAAGAATGATCAACCAACTAAGCTTGGGGATGCCCCCGAGTGGCATCCCCTCTTTCTTGTAACGACCATCGGTATTTTACTCGAGGCTATATTTTTATTCATCACATGATATGTGTTTTGCTTGGAGCGTCTTGTATCATATGTGTATTTGCTTTTTTATTTTGTGTTTTAAGTCATCAATCCTTGTTGGACACACCTATTTGAGAGAGCCAAAATTATGTCATGACTTGTTAGAATTGCTCTCTGTGCTTCACTTAAATCTTTTATGAGCTAGGACTTGCTCTAGTGCTTCACTTATATCTTTTTGAGCACGGTATGCTTAGCATTTTTTAAGAAATGCACTCTTGCTTCACTTAGATTTATTTGAGAGTTAGTAAAATTTTGAAGAAATTCTCTTTTTCTTCACTTAAATTATTTTGAGAGAAAGAAAATTTTTATGATCATGATCTTCACTTATATTTGTTTGAGCTTATGAAAAGCAACACATGAAAATTAGTCCCAAAGTGATAGATATCCAAGAAGGATAAAGTAAAGAAAAAATGTCATGAAGATCATTGGACAAAATAAATTTGATTCTTAGTAATAGTTTTGAGATATGATGATGTGATATGTGAGTTATGTTGATGAGTAATTGTGCTCTAGTAAGAATATTGGTGTTAAGGTTTGTGATTCCCTATGCATGCACGAAAGTCAATAATCATGTAATGAAAATTATATCCTACTTGTGGTGCATTATTCTGTTAATTACGCTTAATGCTTTCTTATGAGATTATTCGTTTCTTGGTTGGTCGCTTCTCAATCTTTTTGCTAGCCTTCATTTTGCACCAAGTATGACCTCTACTTGTGCATCCAAAATCCTTTAAACCAGTTTTGCCACATGAGTCCACTATATCTACGTATATGCGGTATTCTTTTGCCGTTCTAAGCAAATTTGCATGTGCCATCTCTAATTTTCAAAATAAACTTCTCTCTTGTGTATTTGTTTCGCTCGCGGAACGGTAACGTGTGACTAATATTTCCATGCTAGATGTGTTATTCTCACGATGAGTGTTATTCACTTGTCATTGCACGAGAGTAAGGCAAAGGTTTTAGGGATGCCCAGTCCCGAAATGAAAAAATGAATTTACTTTATGTTGTCAAATAATAAATTCCTTGGAAAGTGTAGGTATGGAGGGCAACCGTGGATACGGCTAGCCATGGAAAGTGAAAGAATGGTGGAAAAAGGAATGACCTTTATTTTCTATTCGGGAACCGCCTATGGCATATCTAGCATGGAAAGTGTTCGGAACTCTAAGTCGTTTTCGTTGGTGGGATGGATACACCTCCCAAAATGTTTTTATCACTATTTTTTGCTTTGAGCTCGCACCTCTACAAATCCCTACTTCCCTCTGTGAAGGGCCTTTCTTTTACTTTATGCTACTTTTATTTTTGAATTTGAGTCTCCATCTTCTCTTACAAAAGCACCAACTAGGAGGCAAGATGATCGTACTTAAGTATTGGGTGTAGCTAATATTCGAGTGTGTCTCACGAATGGATCTATGTTTGAGCATGATGGGCTAGGGATAACTTGTTTTAGCATTGATATTTTGAAAGACATGGTTGCTTGTTGATATGCTTGAGTATCTAAATTATTATATCAAAACTAGACTATTGCTTTGAATCACATAAAAGTCCAATTGTCCATGCTATAAAGGAAATAATATGATATGACATGATAAACAGCACCCCACATCAAAAATTCTGTTTTTATCACTTACCTACTCGAGGACGAGCAGGAGTTAAGCTTGGGGATGCTAATACGTCTCCAACGTATCTATAATTTTTTATTGTTCCATGCTATTTTATTATCAATCTTGGATGTTTTATAATCATTTGATAGTCATTTTATATCATTTTTTGGTACTAACCTATTGACATAGTGCCAAGTGCCAGTTGTTTTTTGCATGTTTTTTACATCGCGGGAAATCAATATCTAACGGAGTCCAAATGGAACGAAACTTCGCGATGATTTTTTATGGACCAAAAGAAAGAAGTTGGGCCTTAGTAGCACCTGGGGGAAGTCCCGAGGAGGGGACAACCCACCAGGGGGCGCCAGGAGGCCAAGGCGCGTCCTGGTGGGTTGTGCCCACCTCGGGTGCCCCCCGGACTGCCTCTTTGCTCTATAAATACCCCAATATTCCAGAAACCCTAAAGGCATCGACGAAATGTTCATCCAGCCGCCGCAGAGTCCAGAACCAGCAGATCCAATCTAGACACCCTCACGGAGGTGTTCACCACTTCCATTGGTGCCTCTCCGATGATGCGTGAGTAGTTCGTTGTAGAGCTTCGGGTCCGTAGTTAGTAGCTAGATGGCTCTCTCTCTCGCTGAATTCTCAATACAATGGTCTCTTGGAGATCCATATGATGTAACTCTTTTTGATTGTGTTTGTTGGGATCTGATGAACTTCGAGTTTATGATCAGTTATATCTTTTTATATCCAAGAAAGTTATTTGAGTTTCTTTGATCTCTTATATGTATGATCTCTTATAGCCTCGTATTTATTCTCCGATATTTGGGTTTTGTTTGGCCAACTTGATCTATTTGTCTTGCAATGGAAAGAGGTGCCCGGTAGTGGGTTTGATCTTACGGTGCTTGATCCCAGTGACAGAAAGGGAACCGACACGTATGTATCGTTGCTACTAAGGATAAAAAGATGGGATCTATATCTAACGCAATAGATAAACGGATCTTGTCTACATCATTTCATCGTTCTTATTGCATTACTCCATTTTTCCATGAACTTAATTCACTAGATGCATGCTAGATAGCGGTCAATGTGTGGAGTAATAGTAGTAGATGCAGGCAGGAGTCGGCCTACTAATCTTGGACGTGATGCCTATGTAATGATCATTGCCTGGATATGGTCATAATTATTTGAAGTTCTATCAATTTCCCAACAGTAATTTGTTTACCCATCGTTTGCTATTTTTCTCGAGAGAAGCCACTAGTGAAACCTACGGCCCTCGGGTCTTCTTTCTCATATATTTGCCTTGCGATCTACTTTTCCTTTGCACTTTTATTCAAATCTACTAAGCCAAAAATACAAAAATACTTTGCTGCATTTTATTTTATTTGCGATCTATTTATTCAATCTATTACAACTTTCTCCCGTCCACATGCTGCTTCTGGCGCCGTTACGAAGGGATTAACAACCACTTAAACACGTCGGGTTGCGAGGTGTTGTTATTTGTGTGCAGGGGCTGTTTAAGTTGTGGTGCTTGGTTCTCCTACTGGTTCGGTAATCTTGGTTTCATATCTGAGGGAAATACCTACGCCGCTGTGCTGCATCATCCCTTCCTCTTTGGGGAAATACCGACGTAGCTTCAAGCGACATCAGGGCATTCTTGGTCTCAAGCACACTACACAGTTCTATAGAATTCTACCTTGGTGACCCCGTATGTCGATGAACGCAAGAACATTCTACGCTCCGAACACCCGGAGCAGTGTGACGACTGGATTACATGTGAACACATCAGGAATTTTGGTAGTTGGTTGCAAACACGTCTCAGGGGTGACAACAGTATTTCCGATGAGCTCTACTCATTGGCCAGGGGACCATCTTTGACTGTATTGACTTACAAAGGGTACGAGATAAATGGGAATATATTTTACACGATCGCCCAAGATCAAAAGAGCACCAACCAAAACAGCGGTGTCCGCTTTGATGCAGCAACCAAGAGGGGAAAGGACACATATTATGGTTACATAGTGGACATATGGGAACTTGACTACGGACATGATTTTAAGGTCACTTTGTTTCAATGCAAATGGGTCAATCACGAGGAGGCGAAGTACAGGTAGACCCACAGTACGGAATGACAACAGTGGTTCTGAACAATCTTGGGTACGTAGACGATCCATTCGTCCTAGCCAATGATGTGGCGCAGGTTTTCTATGTGAAGGACATGTCTACAAAACTGAGAAAAAGAAAAGATAAGGAAGCGAATACATGATACGATGAGCCAAAGCGCCACATAGTTCTTTCAGGAAAAAGAGACATCGTGGGATTGGAGGGCAAGATAGACATGTCTGAAGATTATGAAAAGTTTCATGAAATTCCTCCCTTCAAAGTCAAGGATGACCCAAGCACCCTGTTAAACGATGAAGATTATCCATGGTTACGGCACAATAAGCAAAGGACACAAGCGAAGAAAAAGTGAAGACTTTCTACCCACAACTATTATGATGATGCCTTTGATCTAGAATATCACTACAGTAACATGTGAAGAAATGAAATGCCTTTTGTAATAGATGAGCTTCCATATGAAACCCTGATACTTCGAAAGAGATTGTCCGTTTTTGCACACGAAGTGCATCCAGTTTTTGCCGTAACCCTCTCAACTTTTTAGCACATGCTATGTGGGTGAAATTATGATACCCTGCCAACTTTGAACCTTTTGAGAGTTCATTTGAAGTGCTTTTCAATTTCAGGGTCATTTAGCTTAAAAAAATCAGTAAATGCATGGAAAAAACCCAGATGAAGTAAGAAAGGGTTGAAAATTGATGATGTGGCTTTGAATGGTTCATTTTGAACACATAAAAAGTTTGGAGTTCAAATAAGTTCAAAAAAGATAAATCCCTTTGTAACAGATGAGTTTTCGTCCGAAACCCTGATACTTCGAAAGAGATTGTCTATTTTGTACACGAAGTGCATCCAGTTTTTGTCGTAACCCTCTCAACTTTTTAGCACATGCTATGTGGGTGAAATGATGATACCATGCCAACTTTCAACCTTTTCAGAGTTCATTTTAAGTGCTTTCCAATTTTCGGGTCATTTAGCTTAAAAATCAGTAAATGCATAAAAATACGAGATGAAGTCGAAAGGGTTGAAAATTGATGATGTGGCTTTGAATGGTTCATTATAAACACACAAAAAGTCTGGAGTTCAAATAATTTCAAAAAATGAAATCCCTTTGTAATGTATGAGTTTTCGTCCAAACCTGATACTTCAAAAGAGATTGTCCATTTTGTAAGTGCATCCAGTTTTTGCCTTAACCCTCTCAACTCTTTAACACATGCTATGTGGATGAAATGATGATACCATGCCAATTTTCAACCTCTTCACAGTTCATTTGAAGTTCTTTTCAATTTCAGGGTCATTTAGCTCAAACAATGAACTAATATTAAAAAGAATGAACTAGAAAACTTTTATGAAACTCTAATAGAAAAAATAATGAACTAAAAGAATGAACTATAAACCTTCAATGAAACTCTAATAGCAAAAAGAATGAAGTAGAAAACTTTAATGAAACTCTAATAGCAAGAGGAATCAACTAAAAAGCTTTTATAAACCTCTAGTATTTTTGAAGCTAAAATTATATAAAATTTATGCAAATAAAATTATCAAAGTATTTCTTGTTCAAAAGATTAATAGCAAAAAGAATTTTCATAAAGAATTGTTTTGGTTGAAACTTTAATAGCAAACTAAAATAACAAAAAAATGAATAAAACAGACATTTCAAATAACCTAAAATTTACCAAATTGAATATAATGATGAAACACAGTAATATTACATAGCATGAAAAAGAATCACTCAAAAATCTATTTTTATAGTAAAGTTATTCATAAACTAGTGATTCAGACAAATTTCAAAAATTCAAATTTAAACTATTCAAACTGGAAAACTAATGGCACTAACAGAAAGTTTACAATTTTTATTACCTAAAAGCAAAAAATAATCACTGAAAAACAGTAAGTAATTTGCTGTAAGTAGAAACAAAATAAAATAATTAAAGCTAAAAATAAAACAAAAACTGGAAAAAATAAAAAATGCCACCTACTGGGCCACCAGGGCCTGAATATGACTAGAAACCCAACCATGGGCCAGGATTCAGGCCCGTGGCAGGCCCAGTAGGCCCACAGGAAAGGAGTGACAGATTAGGCCCGAAAGCCTGCAGTTGAGAGGAGCTCGAGAGGGTGGGCGTATCAGCGCTTATAAACCACCGCACCGCGCCGCGCCAGCACGAGGCCTTTGGTCCCGGTTGGTAGCACCAACCGGGACGAAAGGGGTGCATTGGTACCTGTTCGTGGCACCAACCGGGACCAATGCCCCCCTTTAGTCCCGGTTGGTGCCACCAACCGGGACCAAAGGTCCCTGCTTCCGCCCTTTGGGTTGCTAAAACTGACCTTTGGTACCTGTTCGTGGCACCAACCGGGACTAAAGGGAGGCACTGGTCCCGGTTTATGCCACAAACCGGGACCAATGCTTCGTCTATATAAGCAAACACTTAGAAATTTTCATTCAGTTTGATCGATCTCCTCGTCCTCTCCTCCGACGACGCCGCCAGGCTGCTCCTTGTCGTCGTCGCTGCCGAGCCCTCTAGACTGCGTCGTCGCCTCCCCGAGCCCGATGTCCTCGTCGCCGGCGTCCCCGAGTCTGCCGTCCTCGTCCCCGTCGCCGCGTGCCTCCCCGAGCCCGCCTTCCTCGTCCCCGTCGCCGCGTGCCGCCCTGAGCCCCCCGTCCTCGTCGACAGATTCCAGCCATCGCCACTCCCCTCCAAGTGAGCCCCCCCCCCCTTTCCCATGGTCCCCTGCTCCCCGTCTCCACGCACTACTAGAAAAAGGCCTGTTAGTGGCGCACCTATTTTGGCCATTAATGGCGCACTATAGGTGCGCCACTATCACCACGCCACTAGTAACAAGTACTAATGGCGCACCCCTGGTGTGCCATTAGTATACCAGATAATAGTGGAGCACCTGGCAGTGCGCCATTACTATGTCCAACGGTGCGCCATTACTATGCCTCCTAGGGGGCCATATTTACCTTCACGTATGCCCCCAAGTGCGCCATTACTGTGCCCCATAATGCGCCACTGGTATTTAGCCCTGGTGCGCCACTAATGCTCAACAAGGTGTGCCACTACTATGAATATTAGGTTTTTTTTTCTTTTCTGATATTTGCACAGGATACAAAATACATTACAGCACAGAATATAAACAACACAACATATAAACAACAGATTTATCGAATACAATACAAGATTAGTCTCCGAATACAATTCATCATATTAGTCTCCGAATTCAAAATAACAAACAAAGTTAGAACATTACAAGTCTCAAGACCGCGAGTAGCGAGTTTGTCTTCACATTACAAGTCGATATCTAAACTACCATCACATAGAAGAGAGTTGCGGTCACGATGAGCATCATCACGATGAAACTTGTCTTCATTAGGGTCCACCTCCGCTCCCTCCTCTCTCCCGCTAGATAGCGCGCGTATCTAGTTTCCGCCTCCTCCCTAGTGGTGTACCCTTTGTAACTGTTACCGCTGAAACGGTGAACCTGTCTCCGACACTCCTCCCGGCCGTCAGAGACTCCGAACCTTACCCGGTACACGACATACGACGGCATGCACTAGACAAACAAAACGTTAGTAGCAATTCACAGACAATGCATAAGCAATATATAAGTATGCAACAAAACAATCGGAAGAGAAAAGCAACACATTAATAGCACGATTCATGGTCCTACTAATAAATAGCATCGATTACATATAAGTTGAACGACTGTCCAAACCAAAGAGACATACAAGTTCATTAAAGTTTAATTACAACATGAGCTAATCGATATTTCAGAACTACATAGCATCATTACTTTTGACTCGACTCAGGGACCGGAGCGTGGATGAAGCCGTCGTCTTTCATGATGGTCATGAAATCGCGTTCGTTGTCAGCCTGCATTTGTAGCGTTGTTTCTATTTCACTGTTGGACGATTGATATTTGAGGTAGAACTACCCTGAGGTACGAAGGACATCTTGATGGATGATTTCTACAAACTTTGACTGGATGCGAAAGAATTCTTGTCTAATGTCCGCGTCCTGGATTGCCGAAAAGCGTGCGGCCCAATCTTTGAGATTATTTGGTAGCAGAAGGTGATTATGGTCCCGTACGATCGCCCGCATGTGATGGAGGGCGTATTAGGCATCCTTCTGACTGTCAGCGGTTGCTTGACGAGGGGAACGCTGCTACGTGGGTGAACACGTGCTTGCCGTACCTACAAATTGGCCTCCTGAAGGTGCCTCCAGATTTGGCGTAGCCGGGGAGAGCATCATCAAGAACTTTCTTGATATTTGTGTAGTCTTTCTTCGACTGACGGTCCGAGTCAAAATATGTAGCCATGGAATATTTCGGGCTTAAGAGGATAAGTGTGCAATGTGTGTCACTGCACAAAACACGGAATGTTAGAAAAAAAAGAACGATCAAAATCTAAGAAATCATATGTTATGGGGCGGTGAGGGGATGACTTACTCAGGAATGTAAGGCACGAGGAAGTTATCCTTATCTGGGTTCGCCAGAATGTCGCCTTCGAGGTATGAACTCGCGACTTGCCGTTCCCCAGCGTTGCCCAAGATCTTGGCACGCATGTAGAAGGGTTGGACTAACACGATGTCCGGGGTCTTGTCTCTAATGATCCGCATCTCCATACTGAGCGAAAATAGCCGAATGAAGGTGTAGTACAGCGGATGAAGATTAAACATAGCAAAGATGTCATCAAACCGCAGGATGATCACACCCCCGATGGTGCTATCGACAAAGCCCTTGCCCTCTGGCACCTTGGCCACGAAAACTGGGTATGCCACATCATTCTCGGAGAGACGCCGCTTCTCCAAAGAAAGAACACTGTCATGCAGACTCCGCATAGCACCGGTTGCAGCATTGAGCAGATTAGTCGGTAGCATCGGCCTACCCGCCACATGCACCCTCCTCGAGATATCCTTAGGTGAAGGTGGCCCGTCCTGAGCACGAATCGTACTCGGTGCCGGCTGGCTCGCACTCTGCTTTTTATTCTTTCTTTTCCGTCCCTTCTGCTTCTTCTGCTGTAATGGGATCGAGTCCTGCTCAGAGACCACCTTCTTGAGTGTGTTGGGGCTGATAATATTTCGCACCTTGGCTATCTGAGGCTCGGTGAAGGTGGCAGCTGGAGGCATCTCCTGAGAAATGAACGCCAGACGACGCCTGTTGCAATAGGGTTTCTCCGCAGTACCAGCTAGATCACGATCGTCTTTTGCAGGGTTGGGTTCTTGAGAAGGAGGCCCCAAGAATTCGTCATCGTACCCATGTTCGTTGAAGTACTTATCTACGTTGGTAAACGTACCGTCGTCGTCCGGATCCTGTGCCATATGCATGTCGGGATCAGCTGACGGCGGTAGCATTGCGGCGGTCTTGCCATGGCTTGGCGCCGGCACGACTAGCGGTGTTGTCTGTGGGGGTGGTGTCCCCCGACCCCAAACGAATCTAGCTCTTCGGCCAAAGCATGGACCAGCTTATGCAGGCGCTGAGGGTCATCACATCATCTTCATCGGCCCCAGGGGGTCGATACGGAGGTAACAAGTTGTCGCAGCCCCGCAGCACCCGAACCAGTTGAACCCTATACACGGTGGGTGGCATCGGATTACCGTGGAACAAGCGGTTGCCCGGTTGAACGATTCTGGCCTTGGCGACATCAATCAACTCGACATCCATGAAGTGCAAGAGAGGGCATGGAACGTCGGTAGAGCCCTGCAAAAACATGTAGGGCGTCAGGGATTCCCAGTCAAAGGCAAGGAGATGAAGTCATCGGCCGAGAGGCTTAGTTACCGTGATGGCGTCGAGCTCGGCTAATGTCGAGGCACCGCCAACGGCGGGCGTGCAAGTGACGGAGGGGCCGCTTGCTGCCGAGGTGCCGGCCGGCGTATTCTTCCCACACCCGAGTGCATTAAGCTCCAATGCCGGCGCCGAAGCCGGAGACACCAATGCCACCTCCGCTGGAGACACCAATGGCGCCGCCGGCGCGTTGTGCAAGTTGCTTCCCGTGAAGGTGGGAATCGGGGGCGGCCCCTGTTGGTCGCCCGCAATCCACGCCTGCAGCCCCTCAATCAAGGTAGGCACAATGGCGGTGATCGTCGCTCCCAGTTGGTCTCGCACTTGCTCTTCGACTATCTCCGGAATCCGCGCCACTTGTGCCTTGAGTTCTTGAACGTCGCGCTCCTGGCTTTCCGAGCTGGACTTTCTCTCCTTTCACCCAGCGTTATAGTATTCCGACCATTTCGTGGACAAGCCTTTGTCGGCCACACGACCAGCTGATGACGGCTTACTGAACTTATCCTTGTGTTTCATTACGTTCAACGCCCTATTTAAAGTGGTATCCGAAGGGGAGCTCTGAGACGACCCCATGCTACTGCTTTCAGTGTCCTGCGGAAGGAACGTGAACCATTTAGAAATTTGGCTTCATTAATTAGAATGCAACCATATGGAGCTAATTACGCTGGGTGTATTCCTTACGTAACAAGCTCAAGCGCCTTGGTCTTCGGATCCGTGGTAAGCTCCTTTGTTACCGGGTCAATCTTGTACCGGGCCCTAACATAGTTCCCGGTCCGCTTGTCACGGTATTTATTAAAGAGGGGCGGTAGGCCTTGCTCGGCACGCTCCACGTCCTCCTTGTCCTATATAGGTTCCGCCACTCTGTAACCGCCGGGACCGAGTTTGTGGACCCCTAAGTTCAAGTCCCGCATATCTTTCCCCCACTGACTTGATTACGCAGTTGCGCTGCTCTCGCACTTGATCTTGAACTCTAGGTAGTCAGCTTCACAGATCGAAGGATTTGTCTCCTTGATCTTCTCATAACTATCACCTTTTTCAATCCTTTTCTTCACCGCGGCTCTCCAAGTATCCAGGGCCGTGCTCATCTTCGTGAGGGAGGCACTGTTCACTTATTCCCCGAGAGGCGTGTGTTCGCGTAGTCACCGGGGAACTTGTATCGTTCGTGCAACTTCGTGAAGAGGAGGTTGCGCAAATTCCCTCGGTCACGATGCCTTAGTTTCTCGGTGTTGATCGAGACGGTGTCCGTAGAATGCACCCGAGTTGTCCCGCGTACCCCTTGACTAATTCTTTTGGCGCCGTTGGATTCCCACTGGAGGACACTTCAGTAAATTCCTCCTTGATGGTGCCGAGCACGTTCGGGCTCCGGTCCTTCCGTTGCCTCATCGGTTGGCTGCCATCTGTGTGTGCGCTGCCATCATCAGTGGTGGCATCCTCGGCGGCACCATTAGTGGTGTCATCCCTGACGCCACTAGGGGTTGTGTAGTCGGGATCGGTGTCTTCCGCGGCGTCCTCATAGCGGTGAGGTTCTTCCTCCATCTCCTGGGACAGCTCCCAGAATGCCTTGCCCGAACCGCCGGCCTCATCGTTGTGGGCCATGTTCGCTCTAAATAGGAAAAAAGTTTGGTCAAAAAGTTGGTTATTGTCAAGGAACAAGATCTCTAAGTTGACCAAATAACCTAATTCTCGAGGAATGTCACCAAAAAGTTGGTTATTGTTAAGGAACAATTGAGAGATGTTTGTGATATTGCCTAGGTGTTTTGGGATGGAACCTGTTAGTGTGTTGTTGCTAAGGTCCAAGTCCACATTCTCAAGGTAACCTAGTTCTTGAGGGATGTGTATAAAAGTTGGTTGCTGCAAAGATACAATGTTGTGAGTTTGGTCAAATTGCCTATGTTGTTTGTGATATTGCCTTGAATCTTGAAGGCACTATTGCATGATGCAGTGGTACAGCCAGCATGGGACCTCATCTTTGCAGGCTAATTTTCTAGCTTGTAACACTGGGATTAGTAGCTTAATTAATCGACTAGTCGGTCGTATGGTGGTGTAATTAACTTGTTTTAATATTGGACAGTCATGTGGAGTATACTAGCTCATTGGGTGCCCCTAAAGATACCCCGGCCGTATCATTTGATTAATTAGTAAGTAAGCAATTGCTCTAGCTAGCATTGCCATGCCATGCATTCACCTTTACCAAGTGGAAGCAACTGATATGATACAGATACAGATAGATATCGACAATTAGTTATTGTTATCATCTAACATAATTTAATCAGAGTAGTGGCATGCAGTGGATTTGTGCACAAGCTAAGCTAGCTAAGACAGTAGCTTCCTTGCAACCCACAAAAGACAAAGGAAAAGGGGTGAAAAGGGGGAGATGTTTAGCTTTGATGAGCAGGCAGCATGTTCCTAACCCCCTTCTTCTTGTCTCCACTCACTATCTCTCTCACACACATGGCAAGCAAGGGTGTCTGAGTGTGTGAAAAAATACTAAACTAATCCAACCACTAAAGCACTAGATCACTACTATTGTATAATCTTTTTATAGCTTTGTATATATGTATGGCTCCAATTGGTGCCACTGCCATGCATCCCTCTCCAAGCATTTAATCATGATTAGCCCATCATTTTCACCAGAGATTAGTTTTGGTTAATTAATTAACTAGTGTGTGCCACAGCAGAGCACAGATCTACATCTAGCTAGTAGGAGTAGCTTTCCTGGGCCTCTTTCCAAAGCCACAACTCCTCTAAGTTCTCAAGATAACCTAGTTGTTGAGGGATCTGTCCAGAAAGTTGATTGATGTCAAGATACATGTTGATTAATTTTTGTTTCGGTTGAGAATCGGGCACCTTCTATGTCAAGTAAATTGGGCATGACCGTTGCTAATTTTCTTTACATAGGAGTGCCCGATTCTCAACCTAAACCAAATTAATCAACATTTCAGGAGAAAGGGTCATTTCAGAAGATCACAAGTAGAAGCAGCATCACTTGACAAAATCAGAAGTAGCAGCATCATCACAAGTAGTACATCATCAGCATCATCACAAGTAGTACAACAGCAGCAGATCATCATCACAAGTAATACACTTAATTGGCATAAAAGATCAAAAAACAGCATAAATTGGAAAACAAGCAATACTTCTAAAACCAATTGCAAGCAAATGTATAGTAAAATAAAATGATCCCATAGTGTACTTAATTCAGAACACATGGAAGAAACTTGACTAAATGTACAGATTTTAGAAAAAAATCCAAGTTAACTAAATGACTGATTCAATTTCAGGCAACTTGGAGAAGATATCACTTGATCATTGACTATACTTAATTCAAAACACATGGAAGAAACTTGTTAGAAACTGAAACGGTTAATATGGAGAATTAAGTTACTCTAATGGAGTACAAAATTTTGAGAACAAGCCGTCTGAAAAGAGCACTACCTAAGATCTAGTCCTTATGTCCATTTAACCACTAATTTACTGTAACCAATGTTCAGAGACAAATCAGACTTGACAGTAAAGATCAAAATTTCATACTTGACAGTAAATATAGTGGAAACTGAAGATTATTTAGGAACACACTTGCTCCTAAACTTGATGTCGATTTAGCAACACAGTCTTCAGTGAGAGTATAAAAAATAACTACTCCATCTACTTAAGTGGTTCTACACTAAACCAGAACAAGTTAGTCAAGTTGATTTCAAACTTGACACATAAATAAAATTTGACATCAATGAAATTTAGACTATGAGTGCCTGCCCATGACATCTGCATGGTTCTCTACACCACACACCATCAACACTGCTAGCTACTCCTACTCGATCGCCCCAGCTTTTGCCACGGACAGCTAGAACCTAACACGTTCTCCACCTAGCAGCTACCGAAAACCAAATTCAGTGAACATACACTTCAGAAAATTCAGTAAACATGCACTCGAGAAAATTCAGTGACTGCAGAACATACACTCCAGAAATTTTTCAGTGATCTTGTACTCAATTTTACAGTGAACTTGCTAAAGAAGCTCCCAACCTTCAAGATAGACTAAATTTGACAGCTAATGTACTCAAAAGAAGCATTTTGGAGTACAAGAAGGGGAAAGCGGGAGGCAAGAAGAGGGGGGAGCCGGACCTTGGCATGAGGGGGGCGAGGGAACTGGGTTGGGCTATGGGCGGGGCAGGTGGGCGGGTGCCTTGGACCATTCTGGGAGTTGGCGGCGCTTGCCGGACTCGGTGGCGTACTCGACCTCGATGGCCCAAGTGGGGAGCCGCACCTTGGCCCAAGTGGACGCGCTGCGCAGTGGGTCGCGGCGGCGCAAGTAGGGGCGGCGGCGCAGTGGGTCGGGGCGGCGAAGTGGGTCTGGGCGCCACGGGTTTCTAGGGTTTTGAGGGCTGGGAAGGCGAGGGAGGGGGTGGGTGGGTGCGGCGAAGGCGAGCGAGGGGGTGGGTGGGGGCGGCGGAGCCCGGGAGCGAGGTCACCGGTGGGTGGGGCGGCGGTGGCAAGAGGCGAGGAGCGAGATGGGAGAAGGACGAACGGCTGGCGAGATGGATAGCACACATACATACAGAGGAGGGAAGGTTAGCAATGGCGCACCTTCTAGGGGTTCGCCATAAGTACCGTGATAGCAATGGCGCACCTTCCCCTGGTGCGCCATTACTAACTTTTTTTTGCATTTCTAGTTACATCTAATAATTTTTTAGAAAATGACGATCAAATTTGAAAACATTCATGAATGTGAAAAAATATCATCTAATTTTTATTTGAAAATATTTATGAATATGGAAAAATATCATCAAATTTGTTATTTGAAAATATTTTTTTGGATTTTAAGTTGCATCTAATAATTTTTTAGAAAACCTTTATGAATATGAAAAAATATCATCAAATTTGAAAAATATTCATGAATTCAAAAAGTACCCATGAAATTTAAAAATATTCATGAGTTCAAAAAAATTAACAAATTTAATACTTTTTGTGAGTTAGAAATTCAATACCAGAGTAAACCTAAATAAAAATTGGTATACCAATGGCGCACCTCCTAGGGGTGCGCCATAAGTACCTTGATAGCAATGGCGCACCTTCTCCTAGTGCGCCATTAGTAAAAAAAATTGGTTTTTTAGTTGCATTCATTCGTGAATTGGTAAAAAATTTATGAATATGAAAAAATATCATCAAATTTGAAGAAATATTCATGAATTCAATAAGTTCCCATGAATTTTAAAAATATACATGAGTTCAAAAAATATTAACAAATTCAATACTTTTTGTGAGTTAGAAATTCAATACCAGAATAAACATAAATAAAAATTGGTATACCAGAATAAACATAAATACCAGAATAAACATAAATAAATATTCATGAGGACTAGAATAGAAGAAATTTCATTTCCATATGTCGAAATACAATCGAGAAATGAAGACCAATTTAAATACAATCGATCTTAGCTAGCTATCTTTTCACAATCTTATTGCCCTTCTTTTTCGCAAATGGAGTTCTTCTCTTGAACGGACGTCCTTTTGGTAGGGTGGTCCTGCTTCTTGTTGTGTTGTATGGTACTTCATCGTCGTCGTCATGTTCCATCTTCAGGTCGCCGTACTTGTCGAAGTCTTGCTCATTGGTGACTCCATCCATTCCGATGATCTTCCTTTTGCCTATCCTCACGACAACACGACTAGGCTTTGACGGGATGGTAGTGAAGAAGCATTTTTCGCGGTGACGTTTGCGCCCGCGGTCTTGGATTTGGCTTCGGGTATAACCATGGTGGTAAAATACCGGTCTTCTTTTAGGACGTTCTTGGCCCATCTGACACGGAACATCGGGACCTTCTCTCCAGCGTAGCTCAGCACCCGCATCTCCTCGATCCTTCCGTAGTATATGTCCTTGTCGTTACGGTGTAGGATTCCATCGTTACCCGGAGTTCGATAACCATCGCTCTTCATGTCCTTGTCCTCGGTGTAGAATGTGTAGCCTTGATATCGTACGCCTCATAGGTCATCAGGTTGTGCTCGGCGTCCTGTGACAAGGCGAATATGAGTTTTTCTTCCGCGAAAGAATCCTCATATAAAGGGTATGACAAAAGCTTCTCCTTGAACCAACGCGTGAAACATGAGTTGTGCTCTTTGATTATATCTCCGTCCGTCCTCTGTTGGCCTCGGTCATTGTACGTCTTCTCAATAAAGATTTTGTGCTCTACCACCCAAGGATCGACCACGTCTATGTGTTGTAGCGCGACTAGGTTTGCTCTTTCAAAGTCGGCGAGTCGACCCTCGAAGTCGACATGCATTTCGCGGCGACCCTCGCGGTGACCCCATCCAGCGATCCTGCCGAGGTGCCTGTTGACGGGCAGACCAACAGGGTTCTCGATGCCTAGATAATTCGTGTAGTAGGAGATGCACTCTTCGGTCAGAAAGCCCCTAGCTATGCTTCCCTCTAGACGTGACATGTTGCGAACGTATCCTTTGATGACACCATTCATCCTTTCGAACGGCATCATGCTGTGCAGGAACGTCGGCCCGAGTAGGATGATATCCTCCATGATATGGACCTGTAGATGCACCATAACATCGAAGAATGCTGGCGGGAAGTACATCTCAAGCTCGCATAGTATCACCACGATATCTTCATGTAACCTTCTGAGTTGCCTCACGCCAACCGACTTCCGAGAGATGACGTCGAAAAAGTTGCATAGGACAAATAGCATTTCACGGACGTGCGCGTCCATGATCCCACGGATTGCAACTGGAAGTATCTACGTCATCAGCACGTGACACTCGTGAGACTTCATCCCGCTGAACTTCTGCTTCACTGAGTCTAGGTATCTGCTTATCTTCCCCGCGTAACTGTAAGGAAGTTTTACTCCTACGAGGGAGGTGAAAAACTGCTCGATCTCCTCCTGACTTAGAGTGAAGCACGCGGGAGGGCAGTCATTTCCGATCTTCTTGGCCTTTTTGCCTTTGCGACGACTTTCCGTGTCCTTCGCCTCATCATCATTAGTGTGAACCTCCTCCCTGATGCCCATTGATTTCACAGTCTGCCCTTGGTTTCGGCCCATATTTGGTCCTCTCTGGCATGTTGAGCAGGCTACCAAGCAGACTCTCGCACACGTTCTTCGCGATATGCATGATATCAAGGCTGTGAGGCACACGGAGGATCTTCTAGTACGGCAAGTCCCAGAAAACAGACCTCGTTTTCCATACCTTCAGCAGCGGCTCTTGTGCCTTTCGCTTCTTTCCCGGCTCGGGCACCTTTTGCTTCTTTCCCGGCAGTGGGCACTCTTTCCAATTTTTCAACAGCTCATCTATTTCCTCGCCGCTCCTCGTACGCGGGCGTCTTTGGGGTTCGGTTTCACCACCGAACAGATCCTTGTGTTTTCTCGATGAGTCATCGTCGCGAAGACACCTTCGATGTCCCATGAACACGGTTTTCAAAGACCCGGATCTCTATCTAGCTGGCGATACATTGTGTCATCCATGCACCTGACGCATCCAGAAACTCTGTGGACCACCTTCCCCACGACATATCTGTAACCGAGATAGTCGTGCACCGTCGTGAGCAGTGCGGCTCTCGCAGGGAAATATTCTTTCTCTACGGCGTCCCACGTATTGGCTGGCGTTTTCCACAGTGTGTCTAGCTCCTCTTTCAGCAGCCCCAGATACAGAGTGATGTCATTCCCTGGTTGTTTCGGCCCTTCAATTAGCATACTCATGTGAATGTACTTCCTCTTCATGCACAACCACGTGGGAAGGTTGTACATCCACACAAACACAGGCCAGGTGCTATGTGTGCTTCTCTGGCTGCCAAACGGATTGACTCCATCGGTGCTCGCGCCCAGCACGATGTTCCTTGGATCGTCCCAAAATTCTGGGTGTTCAAGTTCAACGCTTGCCACTGCTCGCATCCTTAGGGTGACTCGGATCTTTTCTTTTTATTTATCTCCGGATCATTTTCGCCATCTCACTAGTAGAAAAGAGGGCTTTGGTTCAGGCCGGTCAGCCCATTAGTCCCGGTTCAGTCCAGTAACCGGGACCCATTGGGGCATTGGTCCTGTTCAGGAGCCTGTGGGGCGGCCGGGCCACGTGGGCCATTGGTCCCGATTAAATGCTGGACCTTTTGGTCCCGGTTGGTGGGACGAACCGGGACCAATGGGCCTGGCTCCTGGCCCACCACCATTTGTCCCGGTTGGTGGCTTGAACCGGGACAACCTGCCGCCCTTTAGTCCCGGTTCGTGCCATGAACCAGGACCATTGAGGTGCCTATATATACCCCTCGCCCGCGAGCAGAGCACTCCACTGCTCTGTTTTTCTCTGGCCGGGGAGGGGAGGGCTTTGTGGTGCTCTAACTCACCTCCTATGCACATGAGGTGTTCGATGAAATGCCCGAGCCACACTAGTTAAGCTTTCTCCTCTCGAAGCACGACCTCTGAACTCTATTTTTTCCAAGATTTGTCTAGGTTTATATTAGCGGCCCGTCACGCCCCGTCCCCGTCTTCACTGTCGTCAATCGCCCGCGCCGATCTCGTCGCCGGCACCACCGTGGTGAGCCTCTTGTTCTTCTCTTCTTTCTAAAAGAATTTTTTTGCTTTAGATAGATACTTGTCTAATATTTTTACTATTTTATTGCTTGTTATTATATAGTGCGATGGTTTTGGTATCCGCCCCCATCGGCCCTCGTCCTGTCTATGATTCGGATGTGGTATATATTATCTTTATAACTATTGGTTCATTTATTGTTTATGAAAATTATGCCGACCAACGTGACATAGATTTTATTTATCTAGGAGGTATGTGAACCGAAATTCCAACCGACCCTATTGTCGAGAGGTTAAATTTCGTTGAAGAAGAAAACAATTTCTTGAAGGAAAAAATAAAAAAATTGAGGAGAAGATGATATTGGAGTTGCATGTTGCGGATGTCGTCGATGACGCTTGAAAATTAGAAAGATTAGAAAATATGCCATTCATACCGAGGCTTGGTATCATTATGCCGTTGGATGAATTTTTACCTTGGTTGTGATTATGATCGCATTTGTTTTTGCATTGAAATGTTTTACATAGTTTCAATGTATGGTTTAATTAATTTAGATGCTCTGGAGAGCTTTATGTTGTTAGATGAGAACTATGTATGTACTTTGGTTTTAATGTGATGATGAACTTCTATTAATTTGGTCACTTAATTATCTATTCATGATGTTACGTAATGGTTTTTGACACACTTAATTATATATAATGCACGCAGATGAACCGGCAATGGATGTACGGTGTGACGTATACACCTCCAAGTACATTAAGGGCGTGCATGATTTTCTCAAGTGGCTGAGGCGTAACAAGCAGAATGGTTTTATGTGTTGTCCATGCCCTAAATGTGGGAATACAAAGTCTTACTCGACCGGAAAATCCTTCACACCAACCTGCTTTACAATGGTTTCATGCCACACTATAATGTTTGGATGAGGCACGGAGAAATAGGGGTTATGATGGAAGACGGCGAAGAAGAAGAGGACGATGACAACTATGTGCCCCCCTGAATACGATGATGCTGCAACGGGGGAAGCTGCTGAAGATCAAGAGGAACCAGATGATGTGCCCAATGATGCTGCAATAGGGGAAGCAGCTGAAGATCAAGAGGAACCAGACGATGTGCCCGATGATGACGATCTCCGCCGGGTCATTGTCGATGCAAGGACGCAATGCGAAAGTCAAAAGGAGAAGCTGAAGTTCGATCACATGTTAGAGGATCACAAAAAAGGGTTGTACCCCAATTGTGAAGATGGAAACACAAAGCTCGGTACCGTACTGGAATTGCTGCAGTGGAAGGCAGAGAATGTTGTGCGTGACAAAGGATTTGAGAAGCTACTGAAAATATTGAAGAAGAAGCTTCCAAAGGATAACGAATTGCCTGACAGTACATACGCAGCAAAGAAGGTCGTTTGCCCTCTAGGATTGGAGGTGCGTAAGATACATGCATGCCCTAATGATCAGATCCTCTACGCGGTGCGTACAAGGATCTTAACGCATGCCCGGTATGCGGTGCATTACGGTATAAGATCGCATTTAGATGACCCCGGTGATGTTGACGACGAGCCCCCGTGAAGAGGGTTCCTGCGAAGGTGATGTGGTATGCTCCTATAATACCACGGTTGAAACGTCTGTTCGTAAACGGAGAGCATGCCAAGTTGATGCGATGGCACGGTGAGGACCGTAAGAAAGACGGGAAGTTGAGAGCACCCACGACGGATCGCAGATGGACAAAAAATCGAGAGAAAGTACTTGGGATGAGTTTGCAAGTGACCCAAGGAACGTATGGTTTGCTTTAAGCGCGGATGGCATTAATCCTTTCGTGGAGCAGAGTAGCAATCACAGCACCTGGCCCGTGACTCTATGTATGTATAACCTTCCTTCTTGGATGTGCATGAAGCGGAAGTTCATTATGATGCCAGTTCTCATCCAAGACCCTAAGCAACCCGGCAACGACATTGATGTGTACCTAAGGCCATTAGTTGAAGAACTTTTACATCCGTGGAATGGAAATGGTGTACGTATGTGGGATGAGCACAAATAGGAGGAATTTGACCTAAAGGCGTTGCTGTTCACGACCATCAACGATTGGCCCGCTCTCAGTAACCTTTCAGGACAGACAAACAAGGGATACCACGCATGCACGCACTATTTAGATGACAATGAAAGTATATACCTGGACAAATGCAGGAAGAATGTGTACCTGGGCCATCGTCGATTTCTTCCGACCAACCATCAATGTCGAAAGAAAGGCAAGCATTTCAAAGGCGAGGCAGATCACCGGAAGAAGGCCGCCATGCGTACCGGTGATCACGTACTTGCTATGGTCAATGATTTACACGTAATCTTTGGAAAGGTTCCCGGCGGACTGGCTGTCCAGAATGACGCTGAGAGACACGCACCCATGTGGAAGAAGAAATCTATATTTTGGGACCTACCCTACTGGAAAGACCTAGAGGTCCGCTCTTCAATCGACGTGATGGACGTGACGAAGAACCTTTGCATGAACCTGCTAGGCTTCTTGGGCGTGTATGGGAAGACAAAAGATACACACGAGGCACGGAGGACCTGCAACGTTTGCCGCGAAAAAGACGGCATGCCTCCGAGCAAGATGAAGGTCCTGCCAGCTACGCTCTTACGAAAGAAGAGAAAGAAATCTTCTTTGAATGCCTGCTCAGTATGAAGGTCCCGACAGGCTTCTCGTCGAATATAAAGGGAATAATAAATATGACAGAAGAAAAGTTCCAGAACCTAAAGTCTCATGACTGCCACGTGATTATGACGGAACTGCTTAAGGTTGCATTGAGGGGGCTTCTACCGAAAAACGTCCGATTAGCCATTGTGAAGCTATGTGCATTCCTCAATGCAATATCTCAGAAAGTGATCGATCCAGAAATCGTACCAAGGCTAAGGAGTGATGTGGCGCAATGTCTTGTCAGTTTCGAGCTCGTGTTCCCACCATCCTTCTTCAATATCATGACGCACGTCCTAGTTCATCTAGTCGATGAGATTGTCATTCTGGGTCCCGTATTTCTACACAATATGTTCCCCTTTGAGAGGTTCATGGGAGTCCTAAAGAAATATGTCCAGAATCGCGCTAGGCCGTAGGAAGCATCTCCATGGGCCATCAAACAAAGGATGTCATTGGGTTTTGTGTTGACTTTATTCCTGGCCTTAAGAAGATAGGTCTCCCTAAATCGTGGTATGAGGGGAGACTGACTGGAAAAGGCACGCTTGGAGGGGACTCAATAATATGCAGGGACGGATATTCTTGGTCTCAAGCACACTACAGTTCTACAAAACTCTACCTTGGTGACCCCGTATGTCGATGAACACAAGAACAGTCTGCGCTCCAAACACCCGGAGCAGCGCGACGACTGGATTACATGTGAACACATCACGACTTTCAGCAGTTGGTTGGAAACACATCTCAGAGGTGACAAGACTGTTTGTGATGAGTTGTACTTGTTGTCTAGGGGACCATCTTTGACTGTATTGATTTACAAAGGATACGAGATAAATGGGAATACATTTTACACGATTGAACAAGATCAAAAGAGCACCAACCAAAACAGCGGTGTCCGCTTTAAGTGCAAATGGGTCAATCTGTCAGGAGGCGGGGTACAAGTAGACCCACAGTACGGAATGACAACAGTGGATCTGAAAAATCTTGGGTACACTAACGAACCGTTCGTCCTAGCCAATGATGTGGCACATGTTATCTATGTGAAGGACATGTCTTCCAAACCGAGAAAAAGAAAAGATAAGGAAGCGAATACATCATACGATGAGCCAAAGCGCCACATAGTTCTTTCAGGAAAAAGGGACATCATGGGAGTGGAGGGCAAGACAGACAGGTCTAAAGATTATGAAAAGTTTCATGAAATTCCCCCCTTCAAAGTCAAGGCTGACCCAAGCATCCTGATAAACGATGAATATTATCCATGGTTACGGTGCAATAAGCAAATGACACAAGTGAAGACTTTCTCCCACAACTATCATGATGATACCATGCCAACTTTGTAACAGCATTTGTATGATACCATTGTCCGTTTTGTACATGCACATGCTATGTGGGTGAAATTATGATACCATGCCAACTTTCAAATTTTTTAGAGTTCATTTGAAATGCTTTAATGTCTTATGGTTCGGCCCTTGTAATACCATTAATCCCGGTACGCTCCTTGTCAACTATGTTCTCGCCAAGAACACTCAAGAGGGCAGCCACGTGGGCCATTGGTCCCGGTTCATCTGGACCATTTGGTCCCGGTTCCACGCACGAACCGGGACCAATGCGCCTCGCCCCTGGCCCATGACCATTAGTCCCGGTTTGTGCCACAAACCGGGTCTAAAGGGTTGGTCCTCGTTGCGGTCAGAGTTTAGTCCCACCTCGCCAACCGAAGGGCGCTCACACCGGTTTATAAGCCCCTCCCTCTCTGCCTTGTTAAGCTCCTCTCAAAGTGAAAATAGATGCCCTTATACGAGAATTTGACCTAAATTCATACTGAATTTCTCTGAAATTCATAGAAATTTATTATGAATTTAGGTTGAATTCTCTCTATAGGCGCATCTATGCTCATTTTAGTAAAGTTAATCACAAACTTCTCGATTCACACAAATTTCAAAGAATTCAATTTTAACTATTCAAATTTGAAAACTAATGGCACTAACAGAAAGTTTATAATTTTTCTAAAACTAATGGCACTAATGTAAAGTTTATAATTTTGCTGACCTAAAAGAAAAAGAATTAAAAAATAAAGCAAAAAACAAAAGAAAATAAATAATCCAAAAAACAAAAAAAAACTGGAAAAAAAACTTTGAATTTTAAACACAGTAATTTTAACTATTCAAATTTGAAAACTAATGGCACTAACAGAAAGTTTATAATTTTCGTGACCTAAAAGAAAAATAATTAAAAATAAACTTTAATAAAATAAATAAAAATAGGAACAATAAGTATTTTGTTGTAAGTAGAAACAAAATAAAATAAATAAAGCAACAAAGAAAACAAAAAAACAAAAAAAGTGCCACCTACTGGGCCCCCACGACCTGAATACGACTAGAAACCCTACCATGGGCCAGATTCAGGCCCGCCGAGGCCCAGAGGGCCCACAGCACACAACGCATTTGTTAGGCCGAAGCCTACAATTGAGAGGAGCTCGAGAGGGTGGGCGCAGCAGCGCTTATAAACCACTCTCGAGATCTCTCAGCTAGCGAGGTGGTACTAAACTTTTGACGCGGGGCAGCACAAGGCCTTTGGTCCCGGTTGGGGCCACCAACCGGGACTAAAAGGGCGCATTGGTACCGGTTCGTAGCACCAACTGGGAGCAATGCTTCCCGCCCTTTGGGCTGCTGAAAAGAGACCTTTGGTCCTGGTTGGTGCCACCAACCGGGACTAAAGGGTGGCATTGGTCCCGGTTGGTGCCACCAACCGGGACTAAAGGGTGGCATTGGTCCCGGTTGGTGCCATAAACCAGGAGCAATGCTCTTAGTATATAAGAAAGCACTTAGCGTTTTTCAGATTCATCTGCTTCAGTTCCCCCGCCCCGACGACGCCGCTAGGCTGCCCGAGCTCGTCCCGTCGAGGCCGTCGCCGCCCTCTACTGCCTCGTCGACGTGCAGCCGCCCCTGCCCCGAGCACGCCGCCCGGCCTTCGCCCGACCACGCCGCGCGCCCTGCCCGACCACGTCGTCGTCGCCCTAGCTCCCGACCACGCCGCCGTCGCCTGCCTCGCCCTGCCCGACCACGCCACCGTCGCCTCTGCCTCGCCCTGCCCGACCAGGCCGCCGTCGCCTGCCCCTGCCATGACCACGCCCGTCGCCTCTACCCGATGCCCGCCGTGCCTCTGCCCCTACCCCGACCACGCCGCACCTCTCATCCTTTGGTCAGGGCCGGCACCGCCCCCTTCCTCCCTGTTTTTTCCGCACATATATATGATGTTTTTTTTCTAGATTATATGTATATGTATGAGTCTATGTATGTGTGTATATTTGTTTATATGTCCTTTTTTAGATCTTTTGTTTTTTGCATTTTTATAAAAATGTATATATGTATGTATATATGTTCTCTTGTATGTATATGTTCATGTATATATGCAAAAGATAGATTTTTAGAAAATTTAGGATTTTTTCTGTTCATAGATTTTTTTTGTGATAGTAATTATTGTAGAATATGCAAATGTTTGTATATTCATATGAACAATGCATTAGGCAAAACCTTTATTTTTTTCAAAATTTTCTATTTGATAATTTTTTTTTAAAACAAGCAATACTAAAAGAATGAGAGGAAAAAGGAAAATAAGAAGAGGAAGAAAGGAGGAGAAGAGAAATAAACAAGCAATATTCTATTTTTTCTTCTTCTCCTCTATTCCTTTCTTCTTCTCCTCTTTTTTTCTTCTTTTTTTTCTTCGATCTTCTCCTCTATTCCTTTCTTCTTCTCCTCTTTTAATTTCTTATTCATTTTCTTATGTTTTATCGGGTCTGTCGTCGTCGATATACCCCTCCCGATAACTTCAACACGAGGGGGGGTCGATATACCCCTCCCCGATAATATTATTTCCCCATGTACGTATGTCTTCGTTGTCGATATAACCCCCTCCCGATAACTTCAACACGTGGGGGGGGGGTCGATATACCCCTCCCGATAACATTATTTTCCGTGTATGTATGTAAATGGTTGTCGATATTACCCCCTCTCGACTGTGATAAGTTATACCAAAACTCTCGAGGACACCCAAACCCTAGAAAAAACAATGTCGGTCTCCTACCCCCTCCCGTCGCGCCCCTACCCGACAAACTCTCTCGAGGCCACCCCCTCTCGCTCGACCAAAACTCTCGAGGACACCCAAACCCTAGAAAAAAACGATGTCGGTCTCCTACCCCTCCCGCCGCGCCCCTAGCCTTGAAGCGTTGCCGAGGCCACCCCAAACCCGGAATAAGCTCGGTCTACGTTTGCCACTAATATATCCAACTGCTTTCATGTTTGTGTAATAATTGCCATGTTGTAATATTTGCAGAAACAATGGAGCACATACGAGACGACGAAGCAGAAGAGGTGTTGGGGGACATAATCTTAGACAGAGGTGATATCTTGTCGTATCTTAACGACAATGATGGTATGGAAGAACAGGGTGAAGAAGCAGGCTACGGTGATTGAAGAATGGAGGAGGAAAGACATGATTATGATGGCTCCGGTGACCCAATGATGGTGCAAGAAGGAGACCGTGATGACGGCTCCGGTGACCGAACCGAGTCTGGCCAGGTATATATATTAGTTAAGCTTGTGCTGACTAGCTAATTGATGCATTCATTGTTTTGTTATATGTACACATATTAATTAACTCTCGTCTTCCTTCTTTTTTCTAGCCCTCCGGATCGAGCACAACTTCGGTAAAGAGACGAGGCCCGAAGAAAAAGTTGCGCTCGGATGAAAGGTTTGAGATCACAGAAATCGCGCGCGACGGCCAACCGATTGAACCCATCGGGATAAAGGAAGAATTTGCTGCTCAATGTGGGGTTCTTGTTAGGGACAAGATCTCGATCAGCATCCACCAATGGTATAAGCCTAGGAACGAAGACCCTGAGGTGTCTTATGTCAATGATATGCAGAAAGATGATCTTTGGACTGAGCTGAAGGCAAATTTCACCCTACCGCCAGAGGAGGATCCGGAGAAGCCAGTTAAAGAGCAATTAATCAAGTCTCATGCTCTTAAGAAGATGGCAGACCTATTAAGGAGGTGGAAGAATGAGCTGAAAAGGTTTGTCGACAAAGAAGAGACACCAGAATTCATCGGCAAATATGAGAAGATCAGAGATCACTGGCCCGAATTTGTGGCCCACAAGACATCGGGAAAGAGTAAGAAGATGTTGGCGACAAACAAGAAAATGCTTCGAAGAAGAAGCTTCACCATCGCCGGGGTCAGGTGGCTACCTCAAAGCCCGGCCTAAGTGGGCCAAAGGCTGAGAATGATCTGCTTGATAAAGGGATCGAACCAGAGACAATGAACTGGCCAGACCGTTGCCGGACTTGGTTCTTCGGGGCTGGCGGAACCTTGGACCCTATATCAGGGAAGTGCCTTTGGACGGACGAGCAAATGAAAATACCAGTCAAGAGGCTTCAGCACTATATCGATGCAGCGCAGGAAGGGACGTTCGTTCCAGAAAGAGAGAACGACGAGCTCACAATGGTACCTCGAGAATCCTGAGCACCCTGGACGGACACGAGGCACACCAGGCTCCGTTCCATGGAAGGTTGGGTTTCCGGACGCAGACGGTTACAAATGCCAGGAGAGGAGGAAGAAAGTGCAGCAGACCCAACTGCAGGCACTGCACGCAAGGGTACAAGCGATAGAGGAACGAGAAGCAAATCACAGCTACCAAACTGCCGAAGCTTCCCCCGAAGCTACCCCGCCATCTCAGCGCAGAAGCAGCATGGCTTCCACCGAGCTGCTTTAGCCGGAGCATGTCTTGACGGCTCATGCTAGCTACCCCATGGATGCTATCACGGAGTCTCAAAATTGTCACCTTATGACGCAATGGCAGAACTTAAAAGTCAAGGCGGCTCTCGGCTCTGTTCGACCTTCTAAACCAGGCGCAACTTTTCACTGTCGTCCGATTCTAGAAGGATATGATAGGGTGACGGTGGACGAAATAACGGAGGGATTTGAGGACCTCCAGCTTGACCACCCTACCGGTGAAGGGGAGACTCGGCTGGGTTCTGCTCTGAAGACTCCATGCCTATGGCGGAAGGAGTTCATCAACCTTGCGAACTGGACGCCTCCGCCTCCTCCTCCTCCTCTGGCGAGCTAGGGCACTCCGCCTCCTCCACCGCCTCCTCCTCCGGCGAGTGACGATAAGGGCACTCAGCCTCCTTCTCCGGCGCGTGGTGGCACTCCGCCTCCTTCTCCGCCTGTGCCGGCGCTGAGCAGCCAAGAGCCTCCTCCTTCTCCGCCTCGCCCGGCAAGAGGCGGAAGAGACCAGCTGCTGCCCGGCTGCTCCGGCGTGTCGTAGTCCTTCTCCTCCGCCTCGTAAGCAAGCACGAAAGAAGACAGTCGCAGCCGCTCCGTCTACTCCGACATCTAGCAGTACAGCCAGAGGCGGGAGGCAATACAGATACGGTCCACCTCTCAAGCCTCTAGAGAAGTTACCGTACGAGATGACCATGGAGGAAAACAAGAAGATCGTGCAAACCGAAGTGCAGGACTTCTTTGAAGGGTTGAAAGCGCAGAGACATCCACCTCCGGAGGAGAAGGTAGATCCGGTGAAAGCAAAGCGCACTATCGATGCCCTGAGGAAACCACCAAAGTCTCCGCCGAAAACCAACTATGAGCGCATTACTGAAAAGGCATATCTCGAAGCGGAGCGGTCGGGAAGGACTGTCAGTGATCAAAGGTTAAAAGAACAAGCAGCTGGGAAAAAATTGCGCACCTCGGCGAACAAGCAAAGCAATCATGCCCCCCGCTCAATGTGTCTAGAGACATCGTCGCTAATGCTCCAGGGATGGTGCCCGGTTATAGCAATCTTGGAGATTACCTACCCGATGATGTACATTTTGATTTCTTGGAGGTGGACGAACATAGATACGAGTACGGGAAGCCTCTCGTCAAATATGAAAAATCTCTAACAACGATGATGCGAAGATTCCATAATTGGTACATGAAAACCTGCAGAGAGTCTGGGGGACGAATACTTTGTATCTGAGAATTAAAGAGGAGCACGACCTCGTTGGAACTGATCTGTTGCATGTTCCATTTGAGGAGTTCTTCGAGTTCTTCAATCAAAAGGCCCTCGATAAATTAACGGTCTTTTGCTACTGCCTGTAAGTACTATTTCTGTCATTAAGTCTCTATATATAGCTCAGCTCTTTCATTGCATGTATTTATAATTAATTATCCTCACTATATTATGCAGATTGAAGATCGTCGAGTGCAGAAAAGCAGAAATATATGATATTGGGTTCATTAACACAAATATCAATGATGAATTTCTGGTTACAAATGACGCCGAAGAGGCCGAGGCCTACTTGCTACAATCGTTGATCAAAAATCAAAACAAAGATTTAATACTCTTTCCTTACAACTACGAGTGAGTGTTACTATCATGTGCATATTCAGTTTCCCTTATTATTCGAGCGAGGTTATAGTAATGTAATTGATGAGTTGTGCATTCGTGCGCAGCTTCCACTATATTCTCCTGGAGATTAAGCTTGAGCGGGGACTAGTAACCGTCTTAGACTCAAGACGAAAAGATCCCGAAACCTGTGCGGACATGACTAAAATGCTCAGCAAGTAAGTTCAATCGATCATTATCGCACCATATCGGCAACTTTTTGTTCATTTTCTGATATCTCAAGTAATAATAATTATTTTCTTTGTCTTGCAGGGTTTGGAAACAGTTCACCGCAGAAGCTCCGGGACTGCCAAGGAGCTGGGATATACATACCGAAAGTAAGTACTACTAGCTAGCTAGCTAGTTGCGTGCATCTCCGTTGATTCTATAGCTATACTTTCATCAATGCCATTTATAATGCTTCATTATCAGTTTGATTGACCTCTATTTCTCGTAAAGTGCTTGTGGCAGGATCAAGGGAATGATTACTGTGGATACTACATGTGCGAGTTCATCTACAACACGACTTTGAAAAATAAGCGGGGCTACTCTAAAAGACAATATGAAGTTCTTAAGCAATAATATTCACAATTTCATTTTATGACACCATCATTTCTGTTGAGTTTCATTCATATATATATGTATTAACCCCCTTCTTCAAATTAGACGTGGCAGATGCGGAATGAAGTCCTACCACAAGATCGCATTAAAGCAATTCAAGAGGAATTGGCGGGATTATTTCTTGACCACGTCATCAATAAAGCCGGAGAATACCATGTGGAAGTTGATTTCAAATGCTAGGGGATTGTAAGAGATTTTCCATATTGTATATGTATGTAGCTAGTAGCGTCGGATAGATAATACGAAAACTTGTTGTTGACCAATCTCTCGGAGAAGGAGAGGTCGATCACTTCTCCCGGTATGCATGACGAACTTCTGTACTTAAAGGTTTCCTTCATTTTCTTACTAGCTAGCGTGTCGAGGGCCTCTCTATGTATAGTACGTAGCGTCGACCAAGCACGAACATAAGAAAGGACACTTCTCTCTATTAATTAGCTAGCTAACACAATATATGAAACACCTAAATTAACCCCCCAAAAGCCCCAACCCCTTCAAAAAACAAAAACCCTCAGTAATGAAATGCTGACGCGTGGATGCCTATTGGTCCCGGTTGGTGCCACCAACCGGCACCAAAGGGCCTCCTGCCTGGGCTCGGCACACCGGCCACGTGGAGGCCCATCTGTCCTGGTTCGTGTAATAACCGGGACTAAAGGTCTAGGGCATTAGTAACGACCCTTTAGTCCCGGTTCAAGAACCGGGACAAAAGGCCCTAACCAACCGGGACGAATGGGGGTTTTTCTACTAGTGTCTTCTCGCTTCTTCTTCTCCCTATCTGCGTGCCAACGTAGGAGCTTTGCTAGCTTAGGGTCCGCGAAATACCGCTGCAGACGGGGAGTGATCGGAAAGTACCACACCACTTTTTGAGGAGCTTTCTTCCTCTTCTTGTATCGAGTGACGCCAAGACACCGGACATATGGTAGACTCCGCGTGCTTGTCCCGATAAATGATGCAATTTTTCATGCACACATGGTATTTCACGTGCGGTAAATCCAGAGGACACATGATTTTCTTCGCCTCCTTGAAACTGGTCGGGCACTTGTTCCCCTTGGGAAGACGTTCGTGCCAGAATGACATGTTCTCGTCGAAGCATGCGTCAGTCATTTTGTGTTTTACCTTCATCTCCATAGCCATGAGCGTTACTTTCAGGTGGGTATCCGCAGGCCTGCATCCTTCATACAATGGAGTAACCGCGTCTATCTCCAGTTGATCCAGCTTGGCTTTCTCTCGGGTGGCTGCTCTTGCGTTATCCGTCTGCTTGAGAAGCAGCTCTTGAATATGAGGGTCCTGCACCCAACCTATCGATGGTCCATCGTCATCTGCTCCGGCATCTTCATCTTCATGATCATGCCCTTCGTCTTGACCTTCCTCAACAACATGACCTGCAAATTCAACATGATGACTGTGTACTGCATCTACTTCATGATCATGTCCTGGAGATTCTTCGTCTTCTCGCCCGCCCTCGCCGCGGTTGTCTTGCTGCCCTTCCTCATTTCTTGCCCGGCCCCCATGGACGACTTCATAATCATCTTCATCACCTTGCCACCGATAGCCATCCATGAAACCATGCAAGAGCAGGTGGTCCTGCACCTGTAGAATCCGGGTCCATAAGGCTCTTCACTTGCATCTTCGACACGGACATCTTATCTCAATCTCGTTCTTTTGAAGCATCGCAGCCTCACGCGAGCTCAAAACCTATTCACGATGCCTTTGGTCATCGTATGCGGACCATCAATTACGCTGCCAGGTAGAGCAAAACGATATTTTAAAACCAAAAAAAATTGGCATGACTTTGCCTAAAAATAGGACCAAAAAGAATGCATAGTGCCAAATTCTCGTCGAAACGGAAATGAATCAACATTCTGGCAAAATATTGGCAACTATCGCATTTCAAATAGCGGTGCCTGCAAACACAAACATATGCAACACCATAAACATACGTAGATCTAGGCCATAAAAAGTGTGTACGTTGTTGGAGGGAGAAAAAAGTAGATTTAGAACATAAAGAAAGCTTTCCCCTTACTTACCTATCAAAAAGGAAAGTTAACCACTTAATTTGGGTGAATCTATGGTGAAAATGAGGTCAGGAGGAGGCAGCCGAGACCAAGCTTGGTAGAGGTGGAGAGAATGAAGTGGGGAAAGTGAGTGTGGTAGGTGGCTGTCCAAAATATTTAGCTACTCCCGGGTTACCAATGGCGCATCACCTAAGAATGCGCCATTAGTAACCAGGGTTACTAATGGCGCACCTGGTGAGTGTTGCGCCATTACTAGTTTAAAAAAAACATGTTAGTAGTGGCGCACCAGTGGACAGTGTGCCATTACTAGTTAAAACTAGTAATGGCGCACTATCCCCTGGTGCACTACTGCTAACAATTTTTTTATTTTTTTTAAAAACTAGTAGTGGCGCACCACACACCAGGTGCGCCATTAGTAATATGTCAATAATGGCGCACCTGTATCTAGCAGTGGCGCACCACATACATGGTGCGTCATTAATGTCCATATTAGCTATAGCCCTTTTCCTAGTAGTGTTATGCTCATTTCTCGACGAAAACACAATCGATTGTCAATGCAAGCGACCGCCGAGCCTGCCAATACCCTAGTCAACGCATGACTGGTGATCCTGATGGGGCATAAGAGCAGGCCGCAGAGAAACTGTATGTATGGTCTTGTCATAGTTCTTGATGCCATTATGGTACACCTCTGCGCATCACCGGCCAAAAAACCACAAGCAGAACATCTAGCTCACAATCACATACACCTGAGAGTGAACAAAAGATTAGCCAGACATGATAGTCCAACTTACATGAACACCTAGCTCACAAAGCCATTAACAATAGTCTGAATTACTCCCTCCGTCCCATAATATAAGTGTTTTTTATGGTAGTATAGTGTCAAAAACTTTTTATATTATGGGACAGAGGGAGTACATCATAGTGTACATTCAACACATGACACCAGGAAGACAAATACTAAGGACAATCAATCCACCACTTGGGTAGTCAACTGCATCAATTTTGTAAATGCCATCAAGGAAAATACACACTGTACCAAGGGCTATATAAACCTGAAGCATTCGACAATGCATAAACCAATCAAGGAAAATACAGTCGCATGGCATAGGATTATCAACTTTTTGTGGAACACAAATAATTGAAGACGCGACTGCCAAAAAAATCATACCAAATAAATAGGCAAAGATTAACAAATTACTCAATTTGTACACCAGTTTAATTTGAATTAACAAATGGAGTGTAGTGCACAAGAACTTAACTTCGGTTAACTGAATCCATTTAACTGTCAAAATCTAGTTAAACTAATTGGTACAGTGCACATATCATGTTCAGGTATGCTTATTTGCAATTCAGTGAAACTTCTCCGAGAAGCAATTCAGAGTTGAAGTGAGTACTCATGCATTTGGAGTATCAATTTAGTTAAATTAATTGGCTTCTGTGCCGAGGGTGAGGCTGATTGTCCAAATGAACCTAATTGAACAGCATGCAAAATCTAGGAGTACTACTGAACCTAACTGAAACACATGCCAAATCGTTCTCTTGATGCCCATTTACTCCTAGGAGTTGAGCAGTGGCGCAACAGGGGATAGTGCACCATGACTAGTTTTAACTAGTAATGGCGCCTTTCGCCCACTTGCGCCACTACTAATATGTTTTTTTTTCAAAACTAGTAATGGCGCACTGTCCACTGGTGCGCCACTACTAATATGTTTTTTTTTTCAAAACTAGTAATGGCGCACCACCCACCAGATGCGTCATTAGTAATGAGGACATTAATGGAGTACCTGTATCTGGTGCGCCACTGCTATATAGCAGTGGCGCACCACATACATGGTGCGTCATTAATGTCCATATTAGCTATAGCCCTTTTCCTAGTAGTGGCGCGTGCCCCCGAGCCCCTTGCTCTGCCACTTCTCCATGGTTGCCTCCGGCCCCAACGCGTTGAAGAGCAGCAGCAACGCCGTGAAGGAGTTGAGCAGCAGCAACGCTATCCACTTCTGAACTTTCTGAATTTTTTTACAGTGATGAAAAGTGCATAGAATGTGTTTGATGAAATGCTAGATGGCTTTGGGCATTTTTGGAATTTCTGAATTTTTTTGTGGTGAGGTACTGATGCAAGAAAAAGAAGATGGCAAAATTTCAGAATTTTGGGAGTGGTTTAGAATAGGTTTTCATCAAGGAATTTGAATCTGGTTCAAATTTCATTTGAATGATATTTGAAAATTTTGAACTATGGATCAGAATTTTTTTGGTGAAATGGAGTGTGGGTACTATCATGAAGTTGGAGTAATTTTTCTGGTTGTAAAAGAGCTAGGAAAATTTGGAATATGCTAAATATGTCAAAAATGTTTTTTTGTTCATAGAAAGTTTTTTCTTCATAGAAAGTTTTTGTATATGACCATGGATATATGAGCAATGATGATCCATGGATGTATGCATTGATATATGAGGAATGATGTTCATAGAATATTTACCAAGTATATAAGTATTTTTGTTCATATATGTATTTTTTTCATAGCATTTTTTCCATGTATATATGTATGTGGCTATGTATATATGTGTTTTTGTTCATATATGTATTTTTTGTTTATATATGACTATGTATGTGGCTATGTATGTATGTATGTAAAAAGGAAAATAAGGAAAAAGAAGAAAAGAGGAAGAAGGAAGAAGAAGAAAAAGAAGTAGAGGAAAAGGAAAATAAGAAGAGGAAGATGGAGGAGAATCAGGAGAAGAAGAGGAGAGGAAGAAGAGGAGAAAAAATAAGAAGAGGAAGAAGAAGAAAAAAATGGAGAAAAAATCTATTTTTTTTCTTCTTCTCCTCTATTCCTTCTTCTTCTCCTCTTTTTTTTGTTCTTCTATTTTTTTTCTTCTTCTGCTCCATTCCTTCTTCTTCTCATCTATTCCGTCTTCTTCTCCTCTATTTTTCTTCTTCTCCTCTATTCCTTCTTCTTCTCCTCTTATTTTTTCTTCTTCTTCCTCTTCTTATTTTTTATCGGGAACGAGGGTGTCGATGATCGCCGAGCGATCGAGGGTCGCCAACTAGGGTAGAGGGTCGAGGGTCGCCGAGGGGTCGAGGTTCGAGGATCACTCAGGGGTCGAGGGTCGAGGATCGCCGAGGGGTCGAGGGTCGAGGGTCGAGATTTATCAAGAATGCCCCATTATGGATGTGCACAAGTTGATCCAATTTTTTCTGATCTCATATATATATATATATTCTTCTATATGTCACGTTGTGTGTCAAAGTTTCGAGCTGGTGTTCCCACCATCCTTCTTCAATATCATGACGCACGTCCTAGTTCATCTAGTCGACGAGATTGTCATTCTGGGGCCCGTATTTCTACACAATATGTTCCCCTTTGAGAGGTTCATGGGAGTCCTAAAGAAATATGTCCGTAACTGCGCTAGGCCAGAAGGAAGCATCTCCATGGGCCATCAAACAAAGGATGTCATTGGGTTTTGTGTTGACTTTATTCCTGGCCTTAAGAAGATAGGTCTCCCTAAATCGTGGTATGAGGGGAGACTGACTGGAAAAGGCACGCTTGGACGGGACTCAATAATATGCAGGGACGGATATTCTTGGTCTCAAGCACACTACACAGTTCTACAAAACTCTACCTTGGTGACCCCGTATGTCGATGAACACAAGAACAGTCTGCGCTCCAAACATCCGGAGCAGCACGACGACTGGATTACATGTGAACACATCAGGACTTTCAGCAGTTGGTTGGAAACACATCTCAGAGGTGACAAGACTGTTTGTGATGAGCTGTACTTGTTGTCTAGGGGACCATCTTTGACTGTATTGATTTACAAAGGATACTAGATAAATGGGAATACATTTTACACGATTGAACAACATCAAAAGAGCACCAACCAAAACAGCGGTGTCCGCTTTGATGCGGCAACCGAGGGGGGAAAGGACACATATTATGGTTACATAGTGGACATATGGGAACTTGACTACGGACATGATTTTAAGGTCCCTTTGTTTAAGTGCAAATGGGTCAATCTGTCAGGAGGCGGGGTACAAGTAGACCCACAGTACGGAATGACAACAGTGGATCTGAATAATCTTGGGTACACTAAAGAACCGTTCGTCCTAGCCAATGATGTGGCACAGGTTATCTATGTGAAGGACATGTCTTCCAAACCGAGAAAAAGAAAAGATAAGGAAGCGAATACATCATACGATGAGCCAAAGCGCCACATAGTTCTTTCAGGAAAAGGGACATCATGGGAGTGGAGGGCAAGACAGACATGTCTAAAGATTATGAAAAGTTTCATGAAATTCCTCCCTTCAAAGTCAAGGCTGACCCAAGCATCCTGATAAATGATGAAGATTATCCACGGTTACGGCGCAATAAGCAAATGACACAAGTGAAGACTTTCTCCCACAACTATCATGATGATACCATGCCAACTTTGTAAATGCATTTAGTATGATACCATTGTCCGTTTTGTACATGCACATGCTATGTGGGTGAAATTATGATACCATGCCAACTTTCAAATTTTTCAGAGTTCATTTGAAATGCTTTAATGTCTTATGGTTCGGCCCTTGTAATACCATTAATCCCGGTACGCTCCTTGTCAACTATGTTCTCGCCAAGAACACTCAAGAGGGCAGCCACGTGGGCCATTGGTCCTGGTTAAATGCGGACCATTTGGTCCCGGTTCCACGCATCGAACCGGGACCAATGCGCCCTGGCCCATGACCATTAGTCGGTTTGTGCCACAAACCGGGTCTAAAGGGTTGGTCCTCGTTGGGTCAGAGTTTAGTCCCACCTACGCCAACCGAAGGCGCTCACACCGGTTTAAGCCCTCCCTCTCTGCCTTGTTAAGCTCCTCTCAAAGTGAAAATAGATGCCCTTATATCGAGAATTTGACCTAAATTCATACTGAATTTCTCTGAAATACATAGAAATTTATTATGAATTTAGGTTGAATCTCTCTATTAAGCGCATCTATGCTCATTTTTTAGTAAAGTTAATCACAAACTTCTGATTCACACAAATTTCAAAGAATTCAAATTTTAACTATTCAAATTTGAAAACTAATGGCACTAACAGAAAGTTTATATTTTTTCTAAAACTAATGGCACTAACAGAAAGTTTATAATGTTGCTGACCTAAAAGAAAAAAAAAACATAAACTGGAAAAAAAACTTTGAATTTTAAACACAGTAATTTTAACTATTCAAATTTGAAAACTAATGGCACTAACAGAAAGTTTATAATTTTTGTGACTTAAAAGAAAAATAATTAAAAATAAACTTTAATAAAATAAATAAAAATAGCAACAATAAGTATTTTGTTGTAAGTAGAAACAAAATAAAATAAATAAAGCAACAAAGAAAACAAAAAAACAAAAAAAGTGCCACCTACTGCGCCTCCACGACCTGAATACGACTAGAAACCCTACCATGGGCCAGGATTCAGTCCCGCAGGAGGCCCAGTAGGCCCACAGGCACACAGCGTACGGTTAGGCCTGAAAGCCTACAGTTGAGAGGAGCTCGAGAGGGTCGGCGCAGCAGCGCTTATAAACCACTCTCGAGCTCTCTCAGCTAGCGAGGTGGGACTAAACTTTTGACGCGGGGCAGCACACGGCCTTTGGTCACCGGTGTGGCCACCAAACGGGACTAAAAGGCGCATTGGTGCAGTTCGTAGCACCAAGCTGGGACCAATGCCCCCTTTAGTCTGGTTGGTGCCACCAACCGACCAAAGGCTCTCGCTCCCGCCCTTTGAACTGCTGAAAAGAGACCTTTGGTCCGGGTTGGGGCCACCAACCGGGACTAAAGGTGGCATTGGTCCCGGTTGGTGCCATAAACCAGGAGCAATGCTCTTAGTATATAAGAAAGCACTTAGCGTTTTTCAGATTCATCTGCTTCAGTTCCCCCGCCCCGACGACGCCGCTAGGCTGCCCGAGCTCGTCACGTCGAGGCCGTCGCCGCCCTCTACTGCCTCGTCGACGTGCAGCCGCCCCTGCCCCGAGCACGCCGCCGGCGGCCCGGCCCGACCACGCCGCGCGCCCCTGCCCCGACCACGTCGTTGTCGCCCTAGCTCCCACCATGATGCGGCTGCTCCAGTGAGATAGTGCGGAGCGTAAAGTACTTTCTCAAGATCTGAACACTGGGCAATGATTAATTTTCTCCCCATGTCTCGATGCCAGTCCTCGGCTTCTAGAGGTTTTTCAGTGTGAGAAAATGTTTGGGGGCGTGTCTTCTGTAGCTCAGCTAATTTGGATTCCTGCTGATACTGTCCACGGTGATTTCCCATATTGAAGACTTGGTTCAGTATTTCCTGATGTTGCTGCTAACTTTGCTCATAAAGACGGCACATTTGGGAAAGTGCCGTTTCACTGTCCTGTTGACTTGTCTGCCCCTGTGTGAAATTGTTGCCTGAGGGTGTGCCATAATTTTCCTCTGTTGGAGTTGGCATGGAGCGCGTCCTAGGACGAGACATAGTTTACTCTGGGGATATATTTTGAAACACTCATAAGAAAATAAATTGAGCCGCAAAAATCAATAAATTCAAGAAGATTGCAAAAAAATAGCAAATGCTCCAAGATTTTTCAAGAGAAAAAATTTACGTTTGCGCACGGAGAAGGACCGTTCATTACATATCTTACACGCAAGCAGTAATTATACAAAACATCAATCAGGATATGCGTACATAAATCCTGACATGTTATTTAGTCTAGTGCACTTCTCCAGATCCTACATGATGCGCAAACAAGCTAGTTCTTATAGCCTATTTACATATAAACATATCGTACAAATCGGTACATCGCATGGCGGCTAAGCGTACTTAGTCGGAGATGGTAAGGATTTCCCTTGGCCTGCCAAGGGTGAGGCGTAGAGAGGCTGGGGACTCAACCTCCTCTTCAGAGATAGGCTCCAGACGAGAGGTGCTGCGTGGAGTTGGTGGAGCAGGTGCCCTGTGCGGAACAACTCGAATCTGAGCGGGCACGAGGGGTGGTGCAGAACGAACCGGAGTAGGCGCAATGACATGGTTGAATTCCTCCATGGTAGGCAGGCGGCAGTGGCGGCGCGAGCAGTAGGTGCGAACGATGCTGATGACGAGACGAAAGTCAGTGGCGGTGCGGCGAGCAGGAGCTCCCTCCTGTTGGCGGCACAGCCATGGACTGAGTCCATGCGGGCAGCTACAAAGTCGTCCACCAGGTTGTCGAAGGCTGCCTCCAAAGCCCGGAGATACTCGATGAGCATCTCAAAGCTTCGTCCCGTTCTCCTCTGGGGCAAGAGAACGCGTAGTGGCAGGTATATGGCACGTGACATGGCAGGTAGCGGTAGCGACGAGTCTTCATCGAAGGAAGGATATCCCTGAGGCGAGCTATCGCCTCACGGGCTGCCATCTGCAGTGCATGCTCAACTCGTCCTCTCTTGAATTCCACGGCGGCTTGGTGCATGGTTAGACGGTCATTGACCTTATGCTGAGAGAGAGAGAAGAATGGGCGCACATCTGGCCCCATCGCGACCTGGACGATGAAGGAGAGAAGCTTGACGAACCCATCGGGCATGTTGGCGAACATCTGCGACTCGCAGTCGTTGCCAGCCATCTACAAAAGTAGGCAAAAGTCCTGAGTAGTCAAATCATAAATTTATCTTGACCGAAATTGACTACATTTGTGAAAATAATAGACAGCTCTATTATGCTAATAACCGATTAGCGATCGCACCTAGTGGCTTCCTACAGTTAGCCTGGCTCTGATACCAAGCTTGTCACGACCGGTTTTTCAATAAAAATATTTATTGAACAACCGACCTATGATGTCAAATATGAGGAAAATCCTTCATACCGGTAGACAAAACTTTGATAGAAGAAGCCAGTAGCATTACAATATTACAGGGGTCGGACTGAAGATGCCCAACCAATTATTACAACACGCCAATAATTATACATGATGGCGGATATGACACAATGGTGTGGGGGTGGAAATACTACTGACTCGAGATATGCGTGGTTGGTGGAATAACACAGTGGGGTGGTTAATAAGTCTACTGCACTGGCGGCTCATCGAGCGTCTAGGTGAGGCTCGATGAATTTATTTGGGTAGCGGAAGCGGATATATCACAATGACTAATCCAGGGGTCGCACGAGACTGGTAGGATTCCTCTAGGCGTCGGACTCGCTATCGAATTCTTCATCCATGAGATCGCCTTCGTCGACATCCGCCAAATCAACAAGCCAGGTGAGTACTTTGAAAGTACTCGCAAGATAGTTCGGACAAAAGATATAACAAATGAATGCATGAATGCGTCATGATTAATTTTAACAATGCTCAATTAAATCAGTATAGCAAAATCAATAAGAAGGGAATCGGCGGTAGTCCGCTCGAAAACCCAAAGAAGATAAACTCAAAACCGATCGAGTGTCTGAAGTGACGCCTCGAAGGGTGAAAATAAGTAAAACATGCCACAGTCGGGCGTCTAAGCGACACCTCATAAAGGGATTATATTGAAGGAAAAATGCATACGTGCCGCAGTCGGACATCGGAGCAACATCACATAAAGGGCTTATAATAAAAGTAAATACTAACAATGCCGCAGTCGGACGTCTGAGCGACATCACAGAAAGGGCTTATAATGAAAATAAATAACAACAATGCCGCAGTCGGACGTCTGAGCGACATCGGAGGAAGGGCTTATAATGAAAATAAATAACAGCAATGCCGCAGTCGGACGTCTGAGCGACATCGCAGAAAGGGCTTATAATGAAAATAAATAACAACAATGCCGCAGTTGGACGTCTGAGCGACATCGCAGAAAGGGCTTATAATTCATTATTCATAAGTGACAAGATATAGTGCTCACGGAAAATATTCCTCACAAGACAGTAAGCGGGTTAGTCCATTCACAGGAAAATAAATATTTAATACCCAAATGGTTCTCAGGAGTTTCTGTCACCGAGACTGACACTTGACAAGATGTGATGAACATGGTACTTGGATATGAATAAGATGAATTCAAGAATTTTGACTCTGTAGAGTTTTGTACCAAAATTTTTCCACAGCCAACGGATTTCCGTAGTCACGAAGGACTAGTTTCATTTACGGTATTTCGGAAGAAACACAACTAGCTAGTACACACCCATCATACCTCGCGTTGCCAGGAATCACCCTAGACAGCGTTTAAGAAAAACTTTGAGACGGGGAGATCACAATCTCGAATAGCATGGGATCAAATTTATTTACGCGTGCTCTAAGGGGTGCCCCCCTCTCGGTCCCAACCGGAAACACCCATGCCCCTGACCGGATGAAAGGCTTTAATCCAGGGCCATGGAACCTTCATCCCGGCCTCTCGAATTGGTGTGTACCAGGAAGTGGTTTGCAACTTACTAAGCGGTATCCCTTGCGGAAACTGCTGGTAGGACGAAAAGGGAGGGACGGACGGGAGTCTGACTGATTTATGTTGACACTAGGTCAACGATATGGCATAAGCCTGGCATGCTACAACACTGCCATCTTACCCATACTCATGCCAACTCATGGCCATGCAACAAGTTCCAGCAACTTACGGATTTACCGAGCTCATTTGCCTCAATGCTCACGAGATAAACTATCATCGAAATGCTCATGAACGTGCCATGACACACAAAAAATAATGCAAACATGCCCAGACACTCATCATATCAAAAGTTCAAACTTTGCTTGCCTGGTTCGGAGTAGTCGGGCTCTAGCTCGGCGAAGTTCGCGGTTCCGTCACCTCCTTCGGTATCTACGGTACACAAAATACACGCGCTAACGTAAATACCGTGGGGTACAGAAAGTTGATCCAAATATTTTTCAAATAAATATGACAAAAACCTAGACAAAAATTTGAAGAGGACAGAAAAAGAATCACTCAAAAATTCCTTTTGTTAAAAAGTTATAAGGGTTTTAGCCCGAGGACCCATCTGTAATGAAACAGAAAACTTCCAGGGGCTTTGCAGAAAAATCCAGAAAAACGATTCAGAGTGGAAGCGTATTTGTCAAAGTACGCTTTCAGAAAACGATTCAAAGAAACAAAAGAGAGGCTGACGGGCGGGTCCCACCCGTCAGGTTTGAAATTTCAAACGAGGGAGTCGGGGCTCGTCGGCGCCCGAGAGCCGCGGTGGTCGCCGGCGGCGATCCACGGCGAGGCAGGGAGATCGGAGAGTACCTCCGTGTTCAGGGCGCCATTCCGCGTCTGTGGGAGGTGGTGGTGGTCGCCGGCGAGTACCACGTCGGCGGCGACGCTTGCTCCGGCGGACGGCGATTCGGGTGGTCGTGGACCTCGTCGGAGAGAGCTGCAGAGGTGAAATTGAGGAGGGGGTTAGACCCGTGATAGCATGAGAGGGTATCTGACAAGGTTAGCGCGCCGGAGATGACCTCACCAGAGTGAATCACGGTGGAGGCCGAGGCGGAACGAAGTGGCCGGAGTCGGGGGAAGGAGAGATCCTCGTGGTCCTTCCAGGGACTTGGCGAGGTCTGGAGAGGTAGTGGAGGTGTGCGGGCGCGAGAGCAAGCTCGGGGGGTGCTATATATAGCCGCCCCGAGGCGGTTGCCGAGAACGGGGTTCTCCGGCGAGGTGATTACGGCGGCGGTGTGGTTGCACGGTCGGCTTAGGAGCTTGAGCACCGACTAGACGACGAACTGGTGCCATCCCCGTGTCCAACTCAGCAAGGAGGACGAGGTTACGGCTTGTCCTTGACAGAATGGCCGCATGGCCCGTCGGCGGCGGAGAACGCGCTCTGCGCGTGCCAGGACACGGCGACGGTGCTGCATGCGTGCGCTGGCGAGGAAATGGCCACGCGGAGCCACCAGGGGTTTAGGCGGCGCCCGAACGGCGTTATGCCGCCGTTCAGCTCCCTGTCGGCTGCTACGGTGGTTTAGCCACCGCAAGACACGGCCTTGAGCGGGCGAGGTGCCACCAATGCGAAGCAGCGCCAAGCATCGCGTGTGAGGCTCCGGACAACCAAGCTAGGCCGTGAGCAACGTGCCAAGTGCACTGTGAGCATGTGACTGAATCTCGGCGAAGATCGACATCAAACTCAACTTAGCGAAGATGAACAGAAGCGAGTGCATGCAAGGTGTTCGACAGAATGATCTAGGCATGTAGGGATTTTTCCTTGAGATGGTTTTTGGTGGAGGGGCATCTCATTGCATCTAGAGGCTGCCTGAATATTTGTGGAATTTTTGGAGTAGTGTAGATATGAATTTCACCAAATTTGGCAAATCTGGTCCAAACTTGCAGAGACTATAATTTGAAATCTTTGAACAGAAGAGTAGTGGTTCTTGATTGTTCTAGGTTGTGGGTACCAAGGACTACCCAAGGGAGTTGGTTTGAGGTCAAAACTCAAATGCATTAAGGTACTTGCTTTGCAAATTACCTAGGCTCAAAATAATAGACAAAAGATTTGGGAGAGAATTAAATGAAATAAAAAATTCAGAAGAGGGTTGAACTAGTTGAGAAAGAATGTTTGGATTGCCCAAAGTGGAAGGAGATATATTTGGGAAGATTTTACCATGTGGTGCATGGCCAAATCATGAATGATTTCAAATATGGCAGAGGATGAAAAATTCCTAGACTTTCTTTTTGAAAGAAAATAAACTTCAAAGATTTTTCTTGAATTCTTGAGAAGAGGACAATCAGAAGAAAAATTTAAAAACCAAACAGCAGAGTTGAAGGAGATGCAAAAGTAAAATATTTGCCAGAGGGAAAAAGCTTTTGAGAGAGATTTTTGGAAGGGTTTTGGGGACCTCCTTCAAATCCAACAAAATTTTGAAGAAAACCAAAGGAAAATTTTTGGAGTGTCACAAAAATAAGGGCAAAAGTGTTTGGAAAAGTAGATACGACGGAGACGTGTCACGTGTCTACTTTTTGACACACTTTTCCTCTTGTTTTGGACTCTAATTTGCTTGATTTGAATGGAACTAACCCCGGACTGACGTTGTTTTCAGCAGAACTACCATGGTGTTGTTTTTGTGCAGAAATAAAAGTTCTCTAAATGGCCAAGACCCGCCAGAGAGGGGCCCCTGGGTGGGCACAACCCACCAGGGTGCGCCCCCCTCTCCTGGCGTGCCCAGGTGGGTTGTACCCACCTGGTGGCCCTGCAGACCTCAACCCTGACGCTATAAAATCACATATTTCTAGAAAAAATGGGGGAGAAATAATTATCGTGTTTCACAAGACGGAGCCGCTGCAAAGCCCTGTTCTTCCTCGGGAGGGCAGATCTGGAGTCCGTTTGGGGCTTCGAAGAGGGGGATCTTCGTTCTTCGTCATCACCAACCCATCTCCATCGCCAATTCCATGATGCTCCCAACCGGGAGTGAGTAATTCCTTCGTAGGCTCGCTGGTCGGTGAGGAGTTGGATGAGATTCATCATGTAATCGAGTTAGTTTTGTTAGGGCCTGAACCCTAGTATCCACTATGTTCTTAGATTGATGTTGCTATGACTTTGCTATGCTTAATGCTTGTCACTTTGGGCCCGGGAGCCATGAACTCAGATCTGAACCGTTTATGAATTCATCATTATATCCATGTTTTAGATCCGATCTTGCGAGTTATAGTCACCTACTACGTGTTATGATCCGGGCCCACTCTCGGTGATGACCATAGTTTGAGGAGTTCACGTATTCACTATGTGCTAATGCTTTGTTCCGGGTCTCTATGAAAAGGAGGCCTTAATATCCCTTAGTTTCCAATATGGACCCCGCTACCACGGGAGGGTAGGACAAAAGATGTCGTGCAAGTTCTTTTAATAAAGCACGTATGACCATTTACGGAATACATGCCTACATTATATCGATGAACTGGAGCCAGTGCCATATCGCCCTAGGTTATAACTGTCACATGATGAATATCATACAACAAGTCACCGATCCAATGCCTACGAATTTTTTTATATTGATCTTGCTGCGTTACTATTTCTATCGTTACTATTACACTTGCTACAAAATACTGCTATCACTGCTACTGTTACTATTGCTGCTATCACTATTATCAAAACTATCAAACTACTGTGCTACGGATTGCTTGCTGCAGATAATTAATCTCCAGGTGTGGTTGAATTGACAACTCAGCTGCAAATACCTTCAAATATTCTTTGGCTCCCCTTATTTCGAATCTATAAATTTGGGTTGAATACTCTACCCTCGAAAACTGTTGCGATCCCCTATATTTGTGGGTTATGAAGGGTCGTGGGACAGTTCCATCAGCACGACGGCGTGGTCGCAGTGTTGTTGGTGTGATTTGCGAAGGGCTTCGCCTAAGCACTACGACGCTATGACCGAATGAGTAAACTGTGGAGGGGGGCACCGCACACGGCTAAGATAACAATTGGTCTGCCTTTGGCGTGCCCCCTGCCCACGTATATAAAGGAGGGGAGGAGAGAGGCCGGCGGCTAGGAGGGGCATGCCATGGGGGGAGTCCTACTTGGACTCCTAGTCCAAGTAGGATTCCCCCCCCCCCCACACTTTTCCTTTCTTCCACCGTAGGGAAAACGAAGGAGTGGGAGAGGGAAAGGGAAGGGGGGCCACGCCACCTCCTCCTTGTCCTATTCGGATTCCCTAGGAGGCCCCCCCCCACCCCTCGCGGGCTTTCCTCTCTCTCCCTTAGGCCCATGTTGGGCCAATACTTCCCCAGGGGGTTCCGGTAACCCCTCGGTACTCCGGTAAAACACCCGAATCACTAGGAACCATTCTGATGCCCGAATATAACCTTCCAATATATGGATCTTTACCTCTTGACTATTTCGAGACTCCTCGTCATGTCCGCGATCTCATCCGGGACTCCGAAAAAACTTCGGTCACCAAAACACACAACTCATAATACAAATCGTCATCAAACGTTAAGCGTGCGGACCCTACGGGTTCGAGAACTATGTAGACATGACCGAGACACATCTCCGGTCAATAACCAATAGCGGAACCTGGATGCTCATAGTGGCTCCTACATACTCTATGAAGATCTTTATCGGTCAAACGACATAACAATATACGTTATTCCCTTTGTCATCAGTATGTTACTTGCCCGAGATTCGATCTAGTTCAATCTCATTACCGACAAGCCTCTTTACTCGTTCCATAATGCATCATCCCGCGACTAACTCATTAATCACACTGCTTGCAAGGCTTATAGTGATATGCATTACCGAGAGGGCCCAGAGATACCTCTCCAATACACGGAGTGACAAATCCTTATCTTGATCTATGCCAACCCAAAAAACACCTTCGGAGACACTTGTAGAGCATCTTTATAATCACCCAGTTACGTTGTGATGTTTGATAGCACACAAGGTGTTCCTCCAGTATTCGGGAGTTGCATAATCTCATAGTCAGAGGAACATGTATAAGTCATGAAGAAAGCGATAGCAATTAAACTAAAGAATCATTATGCTAAGCTAACGGATGGGTCTTGTCCATCACATCATTCTCTAATGATGTGATCCCGTTCATCAAATGACAACACATGTGTATGGTCAGGAAACTTAACCATCTTTGATTAACGAGCTAGTCAAGTAGAGGCATACTAGGGACACTCTGTTTTGTCTATGTATTCACACATGTACTAAGTTTCCGGTTAATACAATTCTAGCATGAATAATAAACATTACCATGATATAAGGAAATATAAATAACAACTTTATTATTGCCTCTAGGGCATATTTCCTTAAGTCCCCCACTTGCACTAGAGTCAATAATCTAGATTATATTGCAATGATTCTAACACCCATGGAGTCTTGGTGCTGATCATGTTTTGCTTGTGGAGGAGGCTTAGTCAACGGGTCTGCAACATTCAGATCCGTATGTATTTTGCAAATCTCTATGTCTCCCTCCTTGACTTGGTCGCGGATGGAATTGAAGCGTCTATTGATCTGTTTCATTCTCTTGTGAAATCTGGATTCCTTCGCAAAGACTATTGGTCCAGTATTGTCACAAAAGATTTTCATTGGCTCCCGATGCACTAGGTATTACACCTAAATGGATATGAACTCCTTCATCTAGATTCCTTCATTTGCTGATTCCGAAGCAGCTATGTACTCATCTTCACACGTAAATCCCGCCACGACGCTCTGCTTGGAACTGCACCAACTGACAGCTCCACCATTCAATATAAATACATATCCGGTTTGTGACTTAGAGCCATCTGGATCATTGTCAAAGCTTGCATCGACGTAACCATTTACGACAAGCTCTTTGTCACTCCATAAACGAGAAACATATCCATAGTCCTTTTCGGGTATTTCAGGATGTTCTTGACCGATGTCCAGTCATCCACTCCTGGATTACTTTGGTACCTCCCTGCTAAACTTAAAGCAAGGCACACATCAGGTGTGGTACACAGCATTGCATACATGATAGAACCTATGGCTGAGGCATAGGGAATGACTTTTATTTTCTCTATCTTCTGCAGTGGTCTGGCAGTGAGTCTGACTCAACTTCACACCTTGTAATACAGGCAAGAACACTTTATTTGACTGATCCATTTTGAATTTCTACAAAACTTTATCAAGGTATGTGCTTTGTGAAAGTCTAATTAAGCGTCTTGATCTATCTCTATAGATCTTAATGCTCAATATATAAGCAGCTTCACCGATGTCTTTCATTGAAAAATTCTTATTCAAGTATCCTTTTATGCTATCCAGAAATTCAATATCATTTCCAATCAGAATATGTCATCCACATATAATATTAGAAATGCTACATAGCTCCGACTCACTTTCTTGTAAATACAGGCTTCTCCAAAAGTCTGTATAAAACCATATGCTTTGATCACACTTTCAAAGTGTATATTCCAACTCCGAGATGCTTGCACCAGTGCATAAATGGATCGCTGGAGCTTGCACACTTTGTTAGCACCATTAGGATCGACAAAACCTTATGGTTGCATCATATACAACTCTTCTTTCAGAAATCAATTAAGGAATGCGGTTTTGACATCCATTTGCCAAATTTCATAATCATAAAATGCAGCAATTGCTAACATGATTCGGACAGACTTAAGCATCGCTATGGGTGAGAAGGTCTCATCGTAGTCAACACCTTGAACTTGTCGAAAACCTTTCGCAACAAGTCGAGCTTTGTATACAGTAATGTTACCGTCAGCATTTGTCTTCTTCCTGAAGATCCCTTTATTCTCTATGGCTTGCCAATCATCGGGCAAGTCAACCAAAGTCCATACTTTGTTCTCATACATGGATCCCATCTCAGATTTCATGGCCTCAAGCCATTTCGTGGAATCTGGGCTCATCATCGCTTCCTCATAGTTTGTAGGTTCGTCATGGTCTAGTAACATGACCTCCAGAACAGGATTACCGTACCACTCTGGTGCGGAACATACTCTGGTTGACCTATGAGGTTCGGTAGTAACTTGATCTGTAATATCATGATCATCATCATTAATTTCCACACTAATTGGTGTAGGCATCACTGGAACTGATTTCTGTGATGAACCACTTTCCAATTCGGGAGAAGGTACGATTACCTCATCAAGTTCTACTTTCGTCCCACTCACTTCTTTCGAGAGAAACTCCTTCTCTAGAAAGGATCCATTCTTAGCAACGAATATCTTGTCTTCGGATCTGTGATAGAAGGTATACCCAACAGTCTCCTTTGGGTATCCTATGAAGACGCATTTCTCCGATTTGGGTTCAAGCTTATCAAGTTGAAGCTTTTTCACATAAGCATCGTAGCCCCAAACTTTAAGAAACGACGGCTTAGGTTTCTTGCAAAACCACAGTTCATAAGGTATCATCTCAACGTATTTACATGGTGCCCTATTTAACGTGAATATAGCCATCTCTAAAGCATAACCCTAAAACGATAGTGGTAAATCGGTAAGACACATCATAGCTCGCACCATATCTAATAAAGAAATGCAGTTCTGACGTTCGGACACACCATTACGCTGTGGTGTTCCAGGTGGCGTGAGTTGCGAAACTATTCCACATTGTTTCAAATGAAGACCAAACTCGTCACACAAATATTTACCTCCACAATCGGATCGTAGAAACTTTATTTTCTTGTTACGATGATTTTCCACTTCACTCTGAAATTCTTTGAACTATTCGAATGTTTCATTAAGTAGTTATACCCATATCTGCTCAAATCATCTACGAAGGTCAGAAAATAACGATACCCGCCACGAGCCTCAACATTCCTCGGACCGCATACATTAGTATGTATTATTTCCAATAAGTTAGTTGCTCGCTCCATTGTTCCAGAGAACAGAGTCTTAGTCATCTTGCCCATGAGGCATGGTCCGCATCAATTGATTCATAATCAAGTGATTCCAAAAGCCTATCAGCATGGAGTTTCTTCATGCGCTTTACACCAATATGACCTAAACGGCAGGGCCACAAATAAGTTGCACTATCATTATTAACTTTGCATCTTATGGCTTCAATATTATTATTATGTGTATCACTACAATCGAGATTCAACAAAAATAGACCACTCATGAAGGGTGCATGACCCTAAAAGATATTACACATATAAATAGAACAACCATTATTCTCTGATTTAAACGAATAACCATCTCGCATTAAACAAGATCCAGATATAATGTTCATGCTCAATGTTGGCACCAAATAACAATTATTCAGGTCTAAAACTAATCCCGAAGGTAGATCTAGAGGTAGCGTGCCGACGGCGATCACATTGACTTTGGAACCATTTCCCATGCGCATCGTCACCTCGTCCTTAGCCGATCTTCGTTTTATCCGTAGCCCATGTTTCGAGTTGCAAATATGAGCAACAGAACCAGTATCAAATACACAGGCGCTACTACGAGCATTATTAAGGTACACATCAATAACATGTATATCAAATATACCTTTCACTTCGCCATCCATCTTATCCGCCAAATACTTGGGGTAGTTCCGCTTCCAGTGACCAGTCCCTTTGCAGTAGAAGCACTCAGTTTCAGGTTTAGGTCCAGACTTGGACTTCTTCCCGGGAGTAGCAACTTGCTTGTCGTTCTTCTTGAAGTTCCCCTTCTTCCCTTTGCCATTTTTCTTGAAACTAGTGGTCTTGTTAACCATCAACACTTGATGCTCCTTCTTGATTGCTACCTCCGCAGCCTTTAGCATCACGAAGAGCTCGGGAATTGTTTTTTCCATCCTTGCACATTATAGTTCATCATGAAGCCTTTATAGCTTGGTGGCAGTGATTGAAGAACTCTGTCAATGACACTATCATCAGGAAGATTAACTCCCAGCTGAGTCAAGTGGTTATGGTACCCAGACATTCTGAGTATGTGTTCACTGACAGAACTATTCTCCTCCATCTTGCAACTATAGAACTTGTTGGAGACTTCATATCTCTCAACTCAGGCATTTGCTTGAAATATTAACTTCAACTCCTGGAACATCTCATATGCTCCATGACGTTCAAAACGTATTTGAAGTCCCGATTCTAAGCCGTAAAGCATGGCACACTGAACCATCGAGTAGTCATCAGCTTTGCTCTGCCAGACGTTCATAACGTCCGGAGTTGCTCCTGCGGCGGGTCTTGCACCTAGCGGTGCTTCCAGGACGTAATTCTTTTGTGCAGCAATGAGGATAATCCTCAAGTTATGGACCCATTCCGTGTAGTTTCTACCATCATCTTTCAACTTAGCTTTCTCTAGGAATGCATTGAAATTCAAGGGAACGGTAGCACGGGCCATTGATCTACAACAACATAGATATGCAAAAACTATCATGTACTAAGTTATGATAAATTAAAGTTCAATTAATCATATTACTTAAGAACTCCCACTTAGATAGACATCCCTCTAGTCATCTAAATGATCACGTGATCCATATCAACTAAACCATGTCCGATCATCACGTGAGATGGAGTAGTTTCCAATGGTGAACATCTCTATGTTGATCATATCTACTATATGATTCACGTTTGACCTTTCGGTCTTAGTGTTCCGAGGCCATATCTGCATATGCTAGTGTTCCGAGTATTCTGCACGTGCAAAACTGGCTTGCACCCGTTGTATGTGAACGTAGAGCTTATCACACCTGATCGTCACATGGTGTCTCGACACGACGAACTGTGGCAACGGTGCATACCCAGGGACAACACTTATACCTTGAAATTTATTGAGGGATCATCTTATAATGCTACCGCCGTACTAAGCAAAATAAAATGCATAAAAAATAAACATCACATGCAATCAAAATATGTGACATGATATGGCCATAATCATCTTGTGCCTTTGATCTCCATCTCCAAAGAACCGTCATGATCTCCATTGTCACCGGCTTGACACCTTGATCTCCATCGTAGTGTCGTTGTCGTCTCGCCAACTATTGCTTCTACGACTATCGCAACTGCTTAGTGATAAAGTAAAGCAATTACATGGCAATTGCATTTCATGCAATAAAGCGACAACAACAAGGCTCTTGCCAGTTGCCGATAACTTTTACCAAACATGATCATCTCATACAATAACTTATATCACATCATGTCTTGACCATATCACATCACAACATGCCCTGCAAAAACAAGTTAGATGTCCTCTACTTTGTTGTTGCAAGTTTTACATGGCTGCTACGGGTTTCTATCAAGAACCGTTCTTACCTACGCATCAAAACCACAACGATTTTTCATCAAATGTGATGTTTTAACCTTCAATAAGGACCGGCCATAGTCAAACTCGATTCAACTAAAGTTAGAGAAACAGACACCCCCCAGCCACCTGTGTGCAAAGCATGTCGGTACAACCAGTCTCATGAACGCGGTCATGTAATGTCGGTCCGGGCCGCTTCATCCAACAATACCGCCGAATCAAAGTAAGACATTGGTGGTAAGTAGTATGACTATTATCGCCCACAACTCTTTGTGTTCTACTCGTGCATATCATCTATGCATAGAACCGGCTCGGATGCCACTGTTGGGGAACGTAGCATGCAAATTCAAAAAAAATACGATCACGCAAGATCTATCTAGGAGATGCATAGCAATGAGAGGGGGAGAGTGTGTCCACGTACCCTAGTAGACCGAAAGCGGAAGCATTATGTTAACGCAGTTGATATAGTCAAACGTCTTCACGATCCAACCAATACAAGTACCGAATGTACGGCACCTCCGTGTTCAGCACATGTTCAGCTCGATGACGTCCCTCGAACTCTTGAACCAGTAGAGGGTCGAGCGAGAGTTTCGTCAGCATGACGGCATGGTGACGGTGTTGGTGATGTGATTCGCGCAGGGCTTCGCCTAAGCACTACGACGCTATGACCGGAGGAGTAAACTGTGCAGGGGGGCACCGCACACGGCTAAGAGAACTATTGGTGTGCCTTTGGGGTGCCCCCTGCCCACGTATATAAAGGAGGGGAGGAGAGAGGCCGGCGGCCAGGAGGGGCGCGCCATGGGGGGAGTCCTAGGCCCAGTACTTTTGCCAGAATCTGGGGATTCTCCCAGAATCCGACCCCTACCCATCTTGTGCTAGAATCTTTGAGCCCCATTTTTTTTACAATCCTATCTAATTAGACCCTAACTAGATAGGATTGTAACATAAATGGAGCTCAAAGATTCTGGGAGAAGCTGGGTAGGGGTCGGATTCTGGGAGAATCCCAAGATTCTGGCAAAAGAACTGGGCCCTACTTGCACTCCTTGTCCAAGTAGGATTCGCCCCCCCCCCCACCCGTTTTCCTTTCTTGCACCGGAGGGAAAAGGAAGGAGAGGGAAGGGGGTCCGCGCCCGCTCCTCCTTGTCCTATTCGGTCTCCCTAAGAGGGGGCGCGCGCCACCCCCCCCCCCCCGGCGCGGGCTTCCCTCTCTCTCTCCCTTAGGCCCATGTTCATCCAATACTTCCCCGGGGGGTTCCGGTAACCCCCCTCGGTACTCCGGTAAAATACTCGAATCACTCGGAACTATTCCGATGCCCGAATATAACCTTCCAGTATATGAATCTTTACCTCTTGACTATTTCAAGACTCCTCGTCATGTCTGTGATCTCACCCGGACTCCGAACAAACTTCGGTCACCAAAACACACAACTCATAATACAAATCGTCATCGAATGTTAAGCGTGCGGACCCTACGGGTTCGAGAACTATGTAGACATGACCCAGACACATCTTCAGTCAATAACCAATAGCGGAACCTGGATGCTCATATTGTCTCCTACATATTCTACGAGGATCTTTATCGGTCAAACCACATAACAACATACGTCAGTATCATCATACCTAGTTCAATCTCGTTACCGATAAGTCTCTTTACTCGTTCTGTAATGCATCATCCCGCAACTAACTCACTAGTCACATTGCTTTCAAGGCTTATAGTGATGTGTATTACCGAGAGGGCCCAGAGATACCTCCCCGATACACGGACTGAAAAATCCTAATCTTGATCTATGACAACCCAACGAACACCTTTGGAGACACATGTAGCATCTCTATAATCACCCAGTTATGTTGTGACATTTGATAGCACACAAGGTGTTCCTCCGATATTCGGGAGTTGCATAATCTCATAGTCAGAGGAACATGTATAAGTAAGAAAGCAATAGAAATAAAACTAAATGATCATTATGCTAAGCTAATGGATGGGTCTTGTCCATCACATCATTCTCTAATGATGTGACCCCGTTCCTCAAATGACAACACATGTCTATGGTCAAGAAACTTAACCATCTTTGATTAACGAGCTAGTCAAGTAGAGGCATACTAGGGACAATCTGTTTTGTCTATGTATTCACACATGTACTAAGTTTCCGCTTAATACAATTCTATCATGATATAAGGAAATATAAATAACCACTTTATTATTGCCTCTAGGGCATATTTCCTTCAGATATAAACATGAATAATATAAATAAGCTTTGAGAAGTATGTGATATGCAAGAGCTCCCCCTAAATTTGTGCATTATTTCAATTTGCATTTGAATGCAAATGCACAATCGATTAGGTTTGTGGAGTAACCCATTCATGTCACATACATCTTGGTGGTACGCACAAAAGATTGTGAATGGAATTTAAACTTTCCCGCATCACCAAAAGGATTGAAGTGATCTATGTCTAACCGTCACTCTGGGCTCGATCCACGTCATCTGGCTATGAAGATCTCTGACTGGCAGCTCCTATGTGGGTTGATGGAGTGGTTATGAGAGCGGTTGTGAAGGCTTCAGCTAATGTAATCTGCTCAGGAGGAGTGGACACTGGTGATGCGACCTTTCAAAACACGCAAAGCCGGGCTATCGCTTCCCACGAGCTTCATCCAATAACACAACCTGAAACACAAAGTAATCTTGGAGCCCGCACTACATGTCAAACATTACAGGAGCTCCAAAAAGGCGAGCTCCCAGAAGAAACATTATTTTAGGACGAAGTCATTATAAGGGAACCCGCTGGCGGTATCGAAGACCAACTCCTGTGACCTCCCCCGTGTTGGAAATATGCACTAGAGGCAATAATAAAATGGTTATTATTATCTTTCCTTGTTCTTGATAATTGTCTATTATGTTCATGCTATAATTGTATTAACCGGAAACCATAATACATGTGTGAATACATAGACCACAACATGTCCCTAGTGAGCCTCTAGTTGACTAGCTCGTTGATCAGTAGATGGTTGTGGTTCCCTGACCATGGATATTAGATGTCGTTGATAACGGGTTCACATCATTAGAAGAATGATGTGACGGACAAGACCCAATCCTAAGCATACCACAAGATCGTGTGGTTCATTTACTAAATATTTTCTAATGTCAAGTATCATTTCCTTAGACCATGAGATTGTGCAACTCTCAGATGCCGTAGGAATGCTTTGGGTGTATCAAACGTCACAACGTAACTGGCTGACTATAAAGGTGCACCACAGGTATCTCCGAAAGTGTCTGTTGGGTTGGCACGAACCGAGACTGGGATTTGTCACTCCGTATGACGGAGAGGTATCTATGGGCCCACTCGGTAATGCAACATCATAATGAGCTCAATGTGACTAAGGAGTTAAGCACGGGATCATGTGTTATGAAACGAGTAAAGAGACTCGTTGGTAACGGGATTGAACGAGGTATGGGGATACCGACGATCGAATCTCGGGCAAGTAACATACCGATGGACAAAGGGAATTGAATACGGGATTGATTGAATCCTGACATCGTGGTTCATCCGATGAGATCGTCGTGGAACATGTGGTAGCCAATATGGGTATCCAGATCCGCTGTTGGTTATTGGCGGAGAGGTATCTCGGTCATGTCTGCATGGTTCCCAAACCCGTAGGGTCTACACATAAGGTTGGTGACTCTAGAGTTGTAATGGGAATAGCATGTGGTTACCGAAGGTTGTTCGGAGTCCCGGATGAGATCTCGGACGTGACGAGGAACTACGGAATGGTCCGGAGGTGAAGATCGATATATTGGACGAAGGGTATTGCAGTTCGGAATTGTTCCGGGGGTACCGTGTGACGACCAGCGTGTCCGAAAGGGGTTTTGGAGGCCCCAGCAAGTGTTGGGGGGCCTTATGGGCCAAGGGGAGGGGGCACACCAGCCCACTAACGGGCTGTGCGCCCCTCCCACGCCATCTCACGTAACTTTGAGAGGTGGGGCGCCTCCCCTAGGGCAGCCGCCCCGTCCCGGCTTGGGGGGAAAGTTTCCTAGGGGTGGGGGCGCCCAAACCCATCTAGGGTTTCCCCTGTGGCGGCCACCCCTCCCCTAGGGAAACCCTAGTGCGCCTCATCCTCCCCCTTTCCCATATATATAGTGAGGGAGAGAGAGGGAAGCAACAAACTCTTCCCCTGGGGCAGCCCTCCCCCTTCTACACCTCCTCTTCTTCCCTAGTGCTTGACGAAGCCCTGCCGGAGAACCACAAGCTCCACCACCACGCTGTCGTGCTGCCAGAGCTCTCCCTCAACTTCTCCTCTCCCCTTGCTGGATCAAGAAGGAGTAGACGTCCCCAGGCTGTACGTGTGTTGAACGCGGGGCGCCGTCTGTTCAGCGCTAGATCGGATCTTCCGTGAACTCCATCAAACACGTTCCTTGCAACGCTTCCTCTTAGCGATCTTGAAGGGTATGAAGATGCACTCCCTCTCTCTCGTTGCTAGCATCTCCTAGATTGATCTTGGTGATACGTAGGAATTTTTTTGAATTATTACTACGTTACCCAACAGTGGTATTAGGGCTAGGTCTATGCGTGGATTCTATGCACGAGTAGAAAACAAGTAGTTGTGGGCGATGATTTGCTCAATTTTCTTACCTTTATTAGTCCTATCTTTGTTCGGCAGCATTGTGGGATGAAGCAGCCGGACCGACCTTACACGACGCTTACGTGAGACAGGTTCCACCGGTGACATGCACTTGTTGCCTAAGGTGGATAAGCGGGTGTCTGTCTCTCCCACTTTAGTTAGATCGGATTTGATGAAGAGGGTCCTTATGAAGGGTAAATAGCAATTGGCATATAACCGTTGTTGCTTTGCGTGTAGGTAAGAAACATTCTTGCTAGAAACCATATCAGCCACTTAAAACATTCAACATCAATTAGAGGACGTATAACTAGTTTTTTCTGGGTATGCTATGTGATGTGATATGTCCAATACGATGTGATGAATTATATATATGTGATGTATGAGATTGATCATGTTCTTGTAATAGGAACCACGACTTGTATGTCGATGAGTATGACAACCGGCAGGAGCCATAGGAGTTTTCTTAATTTATTGAATGACCTGCGTGTCAATGAGAACGCCGTGTAATTACTTTACTTTATTGCTAACCATTAGCCATAGTAGTAGAAGTAATAGTTGTCGGGACAACTTCATGAAGGCCGGATGGTGGAGATCATGGTGTCATGCTGGTGACGTTGGTGATCATGTCGTGCCTCAAAGATGGAGATCAAAGTCGCAAGATGATATTGGCCATATCATGTCACTTTATGATTTGCAAGTGATGTTTATCATGTTTACATCTTATTTTCTTAGAATGACGGTAGCATAAATAAGATGATCCCTCACTAAAAATTTCAAGAAATGTGTTCCCCCTAAGTGTGCACCGTTGCGAAGGTTCATTGTTTCGAAGCACCACATGATGATCGGGTGTGGTAGATTCTAACGTACGCATACAACAGGTGTAAGCCAGATTTACACATGCGAAACACTTAGGTTGACTTGACGACCCTAGCATGTACAGACATGGCCTCGGAACACGAGAGACCGAAAGGTCGAACATGAGTCATATAGTAGATGCGATCAACATGGAGATGTTCACCATTGATGACTAGTCCGTCTCACGTGATGATCGGACACGGCCTAGTCGATTTGGATCATGTATTACTTAGATGACCAGAGGGATGTTTATCTGAGTGGGACTTCATTAAATAATTTGATTAGTTGAACTCATTATCATGAACATAGTCTAAATTGTCTTTGCAAATTATTTTGTAGATCAATAGCTCACGCTTTGGCTCCCTGTTTTAATATGTTCCTAGAGAAAGACTAAGTTGAAAGATATTGTGAGAAATTGTGCGGACTAGGGCCGTAGACTGAGGATTGTCCTCACTGCTACACACAAGGATTTCGTCCTTGATGCACCGCTCGGTGTGCCAACCCCTCTAGTGTCGTCTGTTGATGCTGTGAACATCTGGCAGACACATTCTGATGACTACTTGATAGTTTAGTGCGCCATGCTTTACAGCTTAGAATCGGGGCTCCAAAGGCGTTTTGAATGCCATGGAACATATGAGATGTTCCAAAAGCTGAAATTAGTATTTCAGGCTCATGCCTGTGTTGAGAGGTTTGAGACCTCTGACAAGATCTTTGCCTACAAGATGGAGGAGAATAGCTCAGCCAGTGAGCATGTGCTCAGAATGTCTGGGTACTTCAATCACTTGAATCAAGTGGGAGTTAATCTTCCAGATAAGAGAGTGATTGACAGAGTTCGCCAGTCACTATCACCAAGCTACTAGAGCTTTGTGATGAACTATAACATGCAAGGGAAGATGATCCCAGAGCTGTTTGTCGTGCTTAAGGCCGTGAAGCTAGAAATCAAGAAGGAGTGTTGGGGATATAATTATTTGTGTAAGCCGCCCAGGAGGTTCCGGGTTACGTAAATAGTTACCAGACAGAAGCCCAAGTCCAAGCATGAAGATGGCGACTCAACAAGGAGCCTAAGGCCCACATGCGACTTAAGGCCCGTTGTAGTAAACCACCATAATGGCATGACTTGTATCATAAGGTAGACTTGACTAGTCACCGAGCCGGACACTGTTTATGAGCCAGCCGAGATTCTGTAAGCCGCAGGGCGTCAACCCGTATATATAAGGGGACGACCCGGCAGCGGTTTAGGGCAAGAAACAACAATTCGAGAACCGGGCATAGCGTATCTCGCTCCCTGGTCATCGAAACCTCAAGCAATACCAACCCAACTAGTATAAACCCTCTCGTGTCCTTTGTCCCGATTAACCCCTTTAAGCTTCCTAGTTGCGATGGCTCCGCGATTAAGTCCTTGCAAGAGGACATCTGACGTGACAATTCCACGACAGCTGGCGCCCACCATGGGGCCAGTGCATGGTGGATATGAGTTCTTGAAGGGCAGCTTCGAAGGGCTCAAGGGATACGCAGTGGGCCGGATGACCAAGAGTCGTCGTCGCAAGATCTACATCGACAATGAAGGTTGGGGCTCCGACACCGACTCAATTGAGTACGGGTACCGGGTCCCCTTTGGCGGAATTCATGTTTTCATCTGCCGAATTGGTTAGTCGGGCCCAGAGCCGGACAGCTGCACCGACCTCATTGAGACGGCTCAGCGTGCGAGACCCGCTCAGATTCAACCTATGAGGAAGCGTGCCTTTGTGGGGTGTGTTCATGGAGAGGCACTTCCGGAAGGATCTAAAGATGGCGAAGAGACGGCCGTCCCATCAGATGATGATTCGTCCTCCGGCTCAACAGATTCTCTGTCGAGGTCCAAGAAGGCATGCTAGGGGGCTGCTCTGACGGCTCTAGCGTTCCGGATGGCTATGAGCCGCCAAGCTAGGCAGGAGTCTTCATGGCTGGTACCCAACCCGGCCAAAACTCGACGGCCGCGATAGCAATAACGTCCGGGTTAGGAGCGGCCGCGGCAGGAGGCCCCGCGCGCCCGCCGGCTCAGGTGCTGATAGATCTTATGGACAAGTTGACGGCTTTGTTAACCTCCACGGTTATTCCTGAAAATCCAGATGAGCATAACGCGCAGGTCGCAAAGGTGCGTGAGGAAATAGCCCAGGCCAAGGAGGCCTTGGCGGCTGAGTACACCAGGCTAGCTGCGGAGCGGGCGGCTTTAGATGCACGGGCGCAGCGACTCCAGTCAGAGGCTTTCCAGCTTAACATGAATCTGAATGCATCCAATGAGGTGATGAGAAGGAGAAATCAGAAAACCCAGTCCCGTCTGCCTCTGGCTTACGATCCTCTGAATCTTTTCACGACACCCGGAGCTGGTCCTAGCAATCCGCCCGAAGCCAATCAGTTTATGACACCCGGAGCAGGAGGGCCGGTTCAGCCTCGAGAGACGGCACCTCTTCACGGGAGCATGGCCCCGCCCCGATACATACCAACACCTCCGGGCCACTTTTCCAACCCCATGGAGAACCTGATAGCAGCATCGGCGCGTCTGGCGGCTCTTCCAGTGGATGGTGACGACCCGACGGCGGTGGAAACCCGGAGGGTTAGGGAGCTTCTTCAGACGGCCTTGGCACAGCAAGAGGCCTATTCTTACAGCAGGGACAGGATTCATTCCACTCCTCAGCCTTGGGTAGCACCTCGACCAAACCGGAGTCCGAGTTACAGCAGACACATTGAGTCAGAGGCTTTATCAAGTAACGCCCAGCGTCGCAACCAACCCGGCGGCTATAACCCGGTGCAGGATCGACTGCGTCAAGAGGATGAACGGGCGGCTCAATTAGCGGCTCAGCGGGGCGTATGATGGTTTCCCGAGTATCCAATGACTTCGTTGGAGCCGGGTGGCCACTAGAACCGGCGGTGTCCCTTATGTCTGTGCCGGCTCTTCGAGATGTGCGTCTGCCCAAGGATTTCAAGGGTCCTCGAAAGGTGCCGAATTACATGTCCGACTTACAACCGGGGGCGTGGATTGAAAGTTACGAGATGGCCATGGAATTATTGGAAGTCAGCGATGCGGCAATGGCTAAGTATTTCACCATGATGTTAGATGGAACGGCCGAACTTGGTTGAAAATCTTGCCTCCCAATTCCATCAGTTCATGGGCCGAGTTAAAGGCCCGGTTTATCCAGAACTTTAAAGACACTTGCAAGCAATCTATGTCCATTGTGGACTTAACCAATTGTAAACAGGAGGAGGGTGAGTCCACAACTCATTGGGTGCGCCGGGTCAAAGAAATAATGCATTCATCTGATAAGATGGATGCCGTCTCTGCGGTACTTACGCTCCATCAGAATTGTCGTTTTGTGCCGCTGAAGCAGAAGCTGGGGCGCCTTAAGCGTGATTGCAATGACATGGGTACGTTGATGGCGGCTTTGGTTAAGTATGCCGATTCTGATACTACTGAGGATCCCGTGTCTAAGGAGGAAAAGACAGGGAAGGGAAAGAAAAACGGCAACGGAAAGGGTCAGCAGCAACAGCCGGCAAGTCAAGGTGGTAACAAGCGTAAGCCGGACGGTAACCCGGCGTTTGTGGCCAATGCTAATGCTCAAGGTAATAACAAGAAGCGTAAGGGGAGAGGACCTCCTCGATCTGGTGGCTCAGGTCCATCTCTTGAGCAGCTTTTGAATGAGCCTTGTCCAAGACACGGTACTCGAGAAAATCCTGCCACCCACTTATGGAAGGACTACGCGATCATGAAGGCTTTCAAGAATTCAAACATGTTTGATGGCAATCATGGGTCAGGCGGCGGTTCAGGGGCAGGTGGTTTCCATGGCCCGGGTGGCGCCTCAAGTTCCGGCTTTCAAGGTGGTCAAGGTGGCTATAATCAGCAGCAGCCCTGTCAAGGAGGACAGCAACAGCAGCAGTCAGGTTATCAGAGCCATCCAAAACAGTTAAACGGTGGGCAATACCATGTGTTTACCACTAACTTGTGTAAACGTGACCAGAAGGTTCATAAAAGGGCTGTGAATTCGGTTGAACCGGCGGTTCCCCGTTATCTGAGGTGGTCAGAACAGCCTATCATTTGAAGTAGAGAAGATCACCCCCCCCCGGGTTGATAACACGGGTCAGTTAGCCTTGGTGGTAGCCCCTCAGGTTGGTGGATATAAATTCACTAAGGTGCTCACGGATGGCGGAAGCAGCATCAATATTCTCTATTATGAGACCTTTCGCCATATGGGTCTGACTGATAAGGACTTGAGGACGTCCAACACTGTTTTCCATGGAGTGGTACCCGGTAAGTCGGCGTATCCTGTTGGAAAGATTGAGCTGGAAGTGGCTTTTGGAGACGAATACGATTCCAGGGCTGAGAAGCTGACGTTTTAGGTAGTCAAAATCAGAAGCCCATATCATGCTCTGTTTGGACGGCCGGCTTATGCCAAGTTCATGGCATGGCCGTGTTATGTTTATCTGCAGCTCAAGATGCCGGGTTACAAGGGCACCATCACTGTGCATGGGAGTCGAAAGGTGGCCTTGGAGTGCGAGGAACGAGATGCAGCTTATGCTGAATCCGTTTGTGCTGAAGAGGAGCTAAAGTTTTATCTAACTAATGTTGACCCGGCAGATATGACCTCTTTGAAAAAGCCAACCATAGAGCAAGACTCGGCTTTGAAATTTAAGTCGGCGGCCAAGACAAAATTGGTTGACTTCACTCCAGGTGACTCTTCCAAGCAGTTCAGCATCACTACCAATTTGGATCCCAAATAGGAAAGCGCGCTCATCGAGTTCATCCATGAGAACTGGGACATCTTTGCATGGAAACCTTCTGACATGCCGGGTGTCCCGAGAGAACTTGCTGAGCACACTCTTAATATTGATCCAAAGTATAAGCCGGTCAGGCAGTTTCTCCGGCGGTTCATTGAGGAAAGGCGAAAGGCTATAGGGGAAGAGGTCGCTCGGCTCTTAGCAGCAGGGTTCATCGTGGAAGTTTTTCACCCGGAGTGGTTGGCTAACCCGGTGCTTGTGCTCAAGAAAAACGGCACTTGGCAGATGTGTGTCGATTACACGGACCTAAATAAAGCTTGTCCGGCTGATCCCTTTGCTCTGCCCCGCATTGATCAAATCATCGATGCCACTTCGGGTTGCGAGCGGTTGAGTTTTTTGGATGCTTACTCTGCTTACCATCAGATCAGGATGGCAGTTAAGGATGAGGAGAAAACGGCTTTCATTACTCCATTTGGAGCCTTCTGCTATGTGTCTATGCCGTTTGGGCTTAAGAGTGCCCAGGCGACTTATCAGCGGTGTGTGCAGAATTGTCTCCACAATCAGATTGGGCGCAATGTTCATGCTTATGTCGATGACATTGTGGTGAAGTCCAGAGAGAAGGAAACCTTGATCTCCGATTTAAAGGAAACCTTTGATAATCTCCGGGTCTACAAGATGATGCTTAACCCGGACAAGTGCGTATTTGGTGTACCTGCAGGCAAACTTTTGGGATTCCTGGTCTCAAACAGGGGCATTGAAGCTAACCCAGAGAAGATCAAGGCGATTACCTCTCTGGCTAAGCCGGCGTGCATCAATGATGTTCAGCGACTGGCGGGTCGCGTTGCAGCTTTAAGCCGATTCATAAGCCGGCTAGGGAGAAGGCTTTACCGTTGTATCGATGATGAAGAAAGCGAGACACCTTTATGCAGGTGAGGCTGCTGATGTTGCTTTTGACGATTTAAAGAGACAATTGGCTGAGCCGCCGGTTCTCGCAGCTCCGATTGATAAAGAGCCATTGCTATTGTATGTTGCTGCTAACTCACGTGTTGTTAGTGTGGCTATTGTGGTGGAGCGTAAGGAGACTGGCAAGGAGCATCCGGTTCAGCGGCCGGTTTATTACATTAGTGAGGTGCTCATAGAGTCCAAGCAAAGTATCCGCATTGGCAGAAACTGGTTTATGGGGTGTTCATGGCGAGCCGGAAGCTAAAGCAGTACTTCCTGGGCCATCCTATAACTGTGGTAAGTTCAGCCCCCTTGGGAGACATCGTCCAGAATAGGGAAGCCACAGGACGAGTTGCCAAGTGGGCCATCGAGCTTGTGCCTCACGGTTTGAAGTATATGCCGCGCACAGCTATCAAGTCTCAAGCCCTAGTGGACTTTATTAATGATTGGACGGAGTTGCAGGCACCAGAGGAGAAGCCGGATAACACGTATTGGACTATTCACTTTGATGGGTCCAGACAGTTGGAAGGCTCGGGGGCTGGAGTTGTTTTAACTTCCCTCGAGGTGACAAATTTTGTTATGTGCTCCGGCTTATGTTTCCCTGTACTAATAATGCAGCTGAATATGAGGCTTTACTCCATGGCCTCCGGATGGCCAAAGAGATGAATTTGAGCCAGGTAAGATGTTTGGGTGATTCAGACCTCGTCGCTCAACAGGTGTCAGGAACATGGGATTCTAAGGATCCCCTCATGGCGGCTTATCGTCATGAGGTTGATGCGGTGGCTGGGCACTTCAAAGGTTATCAAGTAGAGCACATTGATCGAAGGAAGAATGAGGCAGCTGATGCCTTAAGCCGGCTCGGGTCTCAGCGTAAGCCGATGCCGCCTAATACCTTTCTTGACGTTTTGCATAACCCTTCTGTCAGAGTGCCTACAGAGGAAGAGCTTGCAGTACCAGACCCGGAGGCGCAGCTGGTGGCGGCTCTCCATGCCACCCCGGACTGGACGGTCCCATACTTAGCCTATATGACCCGGGGAGAATTGCCTGAGGACGAGACCTTGGCAAGAAAAATCGTCAGGCGGTCCAAATCCATGACAATTGTTCATGGTGAGTTGCATCACCGCAGCGTCACTGGGGCGTTTCAACGTTGTGTGTCACCTACGGAGGGTCAGGAGATACTTCGTGAGATTCATGAAGGTGATTGTGGTCATCATGCCGGTTCAAAGTCTCTGGTGGCCATGGCTTTTCGTCACGGTTTTTATTGGCTGACGGCTCATGCTGATGCGGAAGATCTGGTCAGCAAATGTGACGGATGTCAAAAATTCTCAAGACGAGCTCATGTGCCGGCTCAAGAATTGAGGATGATTCCAATTACTTGGTCGTTTGCGATGCAGGGGCTTGATATGGTTGGACCTTTCAAAAGGTCTAAAGATAAGAAGACACACCTGTTGGTGGCAGTGGATAAATTCATCAAGTGGGTTGAAGCAGAGCCAGTCAGTAAGTGTGATGCAGCCACAGTGGTTCAGTTCATCAAAAAGGTGATCTTTTGTTTTGGTTTTCCGCACAGTATTATAACTGATAATGGTACTAATCTCTCCAAGGGTGCCATGGAAGAGTTCTGTCAACAAGAGCACATCCGGCTTGATGTTTCGGCTGTTGCTCACCCCCAGTCTAATGGTCAAGCAGAAAGAGCTAATCAAGAGATCTTGAAAGGTATCAAACCCCGGCTCTTAGTTCCTTTACAGCGAACTCCGGGTTGTTGGGTGGAGGAATTACCTTCTGTGCTATGGAGCATCAACACAACGCCTAACAGGTCTACTGGTTATACACCTTTCTTCAAGGTGTACGAAGCAGAGGCGGTTCTGCCAAGTGACATCCGGCATGATTCACCCCGGCTGGCGGCTTATGTTGAGGCTGATAATGAGAAAGCTCGACAGGATGCACTTGACTTGTTGGATGAAGAGCGAGGCTTGGCCATAGCCCGCTCGGCGATTTACCAGCAAGACCTGCGCCGTTATCACAGCCGCCGGGTTAGAAGCAGAACTTTCCAGGAAGGCGATGTAGTGCTCCGGCTCATCCAGGATCAAACGGATATGCACAAGTTGTCCCCTCCTTGGGAAGGACCTTTTGTGGTCAGCAAGAATCTCAACAACGGGTCATATTACCTCATTGATGTTCGAGAGCACAAAGACTCACGTAAGTCGGAGGAGGAGACCCGCCGGCCGTGGAACATAGCACATCTCCGGCCCTACTATACTTAAGCCATTTATCTTTTCTTTTTTAGCAATGTATATATAAATCAATAAAGCAGGACCTCTTTCTTTTCCATCCTACAAGGTTTATGTGTCTTCTTTACCAGGTGATGGAAACGACTAACAGGGAGCGGATCATATCTGAATCCGGTTTTCCCTTTGGTTCGGCTTACGATCATATCTGAATTAAGCCATGGTCATTTGGGGGCTTCCTGTTCAAACATAGGTCGTATTCGAACCAAAGAGAACATAGTTGTCGATACCCAATTGATCTGCACACAGCCGAACCCACTTGGGGGCTTCTTGATCATATTTGAATCATAGCTTAACCTCTTTCGGGCCTGACATGGATCGTATTCGAATCAGCGTCATTAAAAAACTCTCATGGTCACTTGGGGGCTTCCTGTTCAAACATAGGTCATATTCGAACCAAAGAGAACATAGTTGTCGATACTCATTTGATCGGCATCGCCAAAGCCCTTGGGGGCTATATGATCGTATCTGAATCTTAGCTTAACCCCTCCGAGCAGTTCTCTTGATCGTATTTGAATCAGAGGCCTTTGAAAATTAGGTTTACTTTATTCTATAAGAGTAAATAATACTAAGGGCCAGGTAAACATTATATGTGCCAATTTTCAGAAGTTAAGTATAACTTTCTACTTTTTTGGGATCAAGTAAGCCGGTAAGGTATGCTTTAAACCGGCTGATACTTATGATATTTTGGTTCCTACTCCGGATTAACATATCTTACATGACCCCGTATGTGGTGAGATGCCAAAGGAAATTTTTGTTTTGTGCACAGAGTAAAGCAGAAAGCTTTTGGATGATTCAAGTAAGCCGGCAATGCACATTGCTGGCGGCTTGAGACATTGTTAAGCACCGCAAAACATGTGCGAAGGCATGACAGAGTTAAGAAGTTTTCTCTATCCTATTACAAGACTCCCCGAGTCTAAATTAAGTCAAGCATTGTTTCGCAAAAGTCATAATACATCTGGCGGCTCATTCTTCCGGATGGCTTGATGACTCCGGGTTATCCTTCCCCGCCTCTCCTTTGGTTGTTTTGTCCTGGAAGGTTGACGAGGTCCAGTCAATGCCACTTAAAGCTTCAAATTCAGCTTCATCATCTATTAAGCTAGCCGGGTCAACTTCAGGAGCGAAGGTATGCTTACGAGTTGGAGGGATCAGGCTGATGTCATCATAATGTGGAGTTGGAATCCTCCGGTTCTCGCTGTCATAACCCGGCTGGTACTTTGTAAGATCAATATCGTTGCCGATGATGGTGGCCACATGACGTACGACTCTCACACAGGTGGTGAAGTCTGATTGACTGAATGCAGAGCCGTCCTCCTTGGGTATCCAAGAGCAACGTCGCTTAAGTCTAGCTCTGGAGACAATTCTTTGGCCCGGCTTAAGGTGGCTATGGCCCCGGCTCTACCAGATGATCGCCTTAACTCCTGAATCCGTTGAGGTAACACGGCAAGCCGCTTGAGTACATCTTGCAGGAGATAAGGGGCATCATTTGATAAAGCCACAATGGCTAAAACACTATGTGACCTGGTGTATAGTTGTTCCACCAGAGTGTACACCGCCTTAAGCTTGACCAGCATATTCTGCTTGAGGTTCGTGCTCCTGGGGCCTGTGTTTATACATATAAGGTGAGCCGGAGTTAGCAATTAAAATAGACATCAAAGGAACCATTGTGATATTCAGAGTTATACATAGTAAACTTACCGAAGATTGCTGAGACCATTGGAGATATCTGGCGCTTTAAGCCGGACAGCTCGGCGGTCGCCTCGGCAAGAGATGCATCTGCTGTTTCAGCCCGAGTCACTAGTGAAACCCTCTCTTCAACCCAAGTTTTCTTCTCCGATTCAAATTTTTTCTTCAGTTTCTCTTGTTCGGAGACACTGAATTCAAACTTGGAGTTGGCTTTCTGAGCTTCAAGCTCTTGGGTTTTCAACTGACTCTTCAGATCAGCAATCTCCGCCTCAAACTGACTTATGGCGGCCTGCATCGACATCAGGTTATGGTAAGAATCATGGTAAGATTACATTCAAGTCCCAAGCACTTTACAAGTAAAGATACTTGGCACTTGGGGGCTAATGTATGCTTAAAGAATTTCTTAACCTATTTTACCGGGTCATGTATATTAAGTCTCAAGCACCTTACAAGTAAAGGCACTTGACACTTGGGGGCTAATGTGTAACCCAAATTCAAAGTTTCATGATATCACCGGGTTAAATATGTTCAATTTAAGCCGGACAAAGCTGACAGTAAGTAGATTTCTAAGTCTACAGCATATTCATTCATAAGCAATAGACTTGGGGGCTGATATAGTAAGTAAGGTTCAGGAAAAAGTTAAAGGTATACCTTAGATTTATGTTGTATTTGCTTCACCATGTCAATTTCCAGGTCACGGCTATTGTGCACTTGATTCAGATAGCCCGAGACTATATCACCAATGCTTAGGTGAGTATAATCAGTGATGTCCTGTTTGGTTTTCGACGTTGGGCAAACTCCTCCTTGGCAGTGCATCAAGCAAGGATAGTAGGCCGGACCGGGTCAACGTATTGGCTTTTCAGAAATTCAACTTCTGGTTCAGTCGTCTTGACCGGGCTAGGAGACTCCGGCTTATCGGAATTGTGGACAACGTCTTCTGCAGGCGGGTCAGAGGTTGACACCAGAATATCAAAAGCCGGTTCAAGCGGTGGCTGATGAATGGAGCTCTCAGGAACGGATGAGTCAATTGCCGGTTCAGTGACCACCGGGTCTTGGGACAAATTATTCTTCGGCCCTCTTGCGGGCTTAAACTTGCAGGCTGTCGGTCAAAGTGGGAGGATGAGTACCAACGAATAAGTATGGAAAAACTTAAAGTAAGAAAGGTGGCATTACCCGGGAGCTGTTTTAAAAGCGGCATGTTTGATTGCATCGACTCGCCGGAAGACGGAGAGGTATCCTGATAATTGGAGTCAGATGAATTGAGGGGTCGACGAAATAAAACCGCCAAAGGATAAACAGAACGCAAAGCGGAGATGACCTCAGTTTGACACTTCCTGGTAATATCGGGTAAGCCGGAGGAGAGTTCTGCGTCTTGAGTGGCCCGAGTTTGCCTCCGGTTCTCAAGTTGTTGTTGCTTCAAAAGAAATTGAGGATCTTGGGAAGCTAGAGGGTGTGAAAACCTTACTTTCCGGGTCACCCTTCGGATTTTTTGTGTTGGCAAGGGCTCTGAGTCGGAGGAAATTATAGTTACCTCTTCGCCAGCTGCTTGACTGTTTCCAGTATCCTCCTGAAAGGATCAAATGTTAGTAAGGAATGGCAAAGGAGTTAAAGAAAATTGAAAAAGATTACCTCTTCCTCATCCGAAGAAGAGTCATCTAGTTTAAGCAGATCAAAGGCGCTGGGTCTCTTCTTCTTAGAGGTGCCCGTCCTGGCGGTTTTTCTTTCAGTCTTCTTGGCCGCCCTGGCCTGTTTAGCAGCCTCATGGTCATACTTGACCTTCTAGAAGTCATCGCCGGCCTGTGGAAACAGATAAAGAATCATAAGTATAAGAAGGTAACGAATAAAAGAGTATTTGTGAAGACTAGTAACTTACCGCAGGAGCGGGGTTCTTCTTGCAGAAGGGAAGTAAGCCGAAGGCATTATCGTTACTGATGCCTTCCTTCAACAGAGATTGGATCAGTAGCATCTACCGCATCGGATAAATCATCAGAGCTATGACACATCGAGTCATACTTTTCGCCGGTATAAGTACACATTAAGCCGGAGCGGCGGCTTAATGGTAGTATCCGCCAGGTGACCCAGACTCGAACCAGATCGATGCCGTTTAAACCGTTCCCTAGAAGAGCTTTGATCTTCTTGATGGTGGGGTTGAGAGGCAGGCATTCAACACCGAATAACTTATCTGCCAGCGGATGATTGGATTCGAGACGCAGGGCGCGAAAGCCGGGCAGTGGCTTCTCATCAGTCGGTGATTATATTGACAGTAGAACCACGTCTGGTTCCAGTCTTTTGGGTGACTTGGCAGCTCAGCATAAGGAAAAAGACAATCTCTTCGCCGTTGGATGGAGATGCCGCCAAGTTCAAGACTAGGCCCGTTGGCACGTTCGTTTTTCCGGTTCAAATAAAAAAGTTCTCTGAACAAGAGCAGACTTGGTTCTTCTCCCAGGTACACTTCGCAGAAAACTTGAAAATTTCAGAGATTTGACACGGAATTGGGCCCGATGTATTGAGGTCTAAGGTCAAAGAAATTCAGAACTTCTCTGAAAAATTTTGAGCCGGGAGGGGCAAATCCCCGGTTCATGTGATCCGTGAAAACTATCACTTCCCCGTTTTTTTGGTTGAGGCTTTTCTTCGGATGGGTCAGGAACACGATAAGACATGACCTCCTTTTTTGGCAAGTGACCAGACATCACAAATTCAGCCAGCTTGCTTTTGGTGACAATGGATGGAACCCAGTTGCAGGTTACAGGAGCTTTGGTTGGCTTAGGCGCCATGACAACAGATTGGCCTATTGCAAAATAAGAAGTTCCGACTTAAATTTTAACCAGGAAGAAGATATTCAAAATTGCTGAATGGTAGCGGCTTAAAGGGGCCTAATGACATAAAGATAATTGGACAGCATTATTTAAGCCGCCACAAGTGTTAGCGACAGTTCAAAGGTGTTAAAAACCTGAGAAGGTGCCAAGGTTTACACACCCAGTGGGATGCGTTTAAACCGGACATTTGGACAGCATGTTGAAGGTATTTAACAGAAGAAGTGTTCCGGGTGATAAAAACAGATTTCATAAGTTACAACTATTATTTTGGATCAAATGGTCGTTCAGAAAAGAAAAATTTCTAGACCTAAAACATGATACAGAGGAGTTCATGCATCCTAATGAGGATTCTATGCAAGAAAAGAAGATCTGCTAGTATATAAAATGGATGCGGAATAAGGACCGCACGAGATTTATGTTACTGTGCGATCAAAAGAAGCCCCGGTAGAGGAAATACGAAGAACAGAGGATGAACTGCGAACTGTACAGAAGAACTATTAACCCTAGCATAGATGCAAGATGCAGAAAGGGGAAACTTACAGTACTGGATCTGTGGCGGAGAGGCGCTGCCATTGTCTAGTCGGATTCAAGTTGATGCAGCGGCCAAGGTCGATGAAGACGAGGGGTTCGACGGCGGCGGCGGCGGAGCTTGAGTGACAGAGAAGAGAGGAAGAAGACGACTGGAAGGAGAAGAATGAAATACCTAAAAGTCGCGCCTATTTATAGGGAGAAGGTAACCGAGACGGCACGTGAAACAAGGAGATAAGAATTACTATCCAGCGGCCCCGACGCCTCGATTCTCGGAACGGGCAATAAAGACAAAGATCCGTTGGGCCGATTCGGAGGAATTAAAGGAAAGATGACGTCATGACGGGTTAACACGGATCCAAAGAGTGACGTCACGCCGGGTTAAAGAAAGTCTTTTTTGCGCAGCCCGAAGACTGAAGATTTATGTTTTAAGTTATTTTAAGATTGACATGAACAGGTTCAAATCAATCTGGGGCCTAATGTTGGGGATATAACTATTTGTGTAAGCCGCCCAGGAGGGGCCGGGTTACGTAAATAGTTACCAGACAGAAGCCCAAGTCCAAGCATGAAGATGGCGACTCAACAAGGAGCCTAAGGCCCATGACTTAAGGCCCATTGTAGTAAACCGCCATAATGGCATGACTTGTATCATAAGATAGACTTGACTAGTCACCGAGCCGGACACTGTTTATGAGCCGGCCGGGATTCTGTAAGCCGTAGGGCGTCAACCCATGTATATAAGGGGACGACCCGGCAGCGGCTTAGGGAAAGAAACAACACTTCGAGAACTGGGCATAGCGTATCTCGCTCCCTGGTCATCGAAACCTCAAGCAATACCAACCCAACTAGACGTAGGCTTACCTTCACCTTAAGGAGCCGAACTAGTATAAACACTCTCGTGTCCGTTGTCCCGATTAACCCCTTTAAGCTTCCTAGTTGCGATGGCTCCGCGATTTAGTCCTTGCAAGAGGACATCTGCCGTGACAATTCCACGACAAGGAGCATCAAGGGTTGATGGTTAACAAGACCACTAGTTTCAATAAGGGCAAGCGCAAGAAGGGAAACTTCATGAATGGCAAGCTAGTTGCCATTACAGTGAAGAAACGCAAGAACCCAAACCCGAGTCGAAGTGCTTCTATTAGGGGAACGGTCACTGGTAGCGGAACTGCCTCAAATACTTGGTAGATAAGAAGGCTGGCAACTTCAACAAAAGTATATTTGATATATGTGTTATTGATGTATACCTTACTAGTACTCCTAGTAGCACCTGGGTATTAGATACCGGTTCAGTTGCTAATATTGGTAACTCGAAGCAAAAGCTATGGAATAAACGGAGACTAGCTAAGGGTGAGTTGACGATGTGTGTTGGAAGTGTTTCCAAGGTTGATGTGATCACCATCGCACGCTCCCTCTACCTTCGGGATTAGTGTTGAACCTAGATAAATGTTGTTTGCATTGGTGTCTCCGTTGAGCATGAACATGATTAGATCATGTTTATTGCAATATGGTTATTCATTTAAGTCGAGAATAATGGTTATTCTGTTTACATGAATAACACCTTATATGGTCATGCACCCAATGTGAATGGTTTATTGAATCTCGGTCGTAGTGATACACATGTTCATAACATTGATGCCAAAAGATGTAGAGTTGATAATGATAGTACCACTTTCTTGTGGCACTGCCGCTTAGGTCATATTGGTGTAAAGCGCATGAAGAACCTCCATGTCGATGGACTTTTGAAGTCACTTGATTTTGAATCACTTGACACATGCGAACCATGCCTCATTGGCAAGATGACTAAAACCCCGTTTTTTGGAACAATGGAACGGGCAAGTGACTTGATGGAAATCATACATGCTGATGTGTGCGGTCCGATGAGTGTTGACGCTTGTGGTGGATATCGTTATTTTCTCACCTTCACCGATGAATTGAGTAGATATGGGAATGTTTACTTAATGAAGCATAAGTCTGAAACGTTTGAAAAGTTCGAGCAATTTCAGAGTGAAGTTGAGAATCATCGTAACAAGAAGATCAAGTTCCTGCGATATGATCAAGGGGAGAGTATCTAAGTTATGAGTTTGGCAATCACTTAAGACAAGGTGGAATTGTTTCACAGTTGATGCCACTTGGAACACCATAACATAATGGTGTGTCTGAACGTTGTAATCACACTCTATTGGATATGGTGTGATCTATGATGTCTCTTACCGATCTACCGCTATCGTTTTGGGGTTATGCATTAGATACAACTACATTCACTTTAAATAGGGCACCATCTAAGTCCGTGGAGACAACACAATATGAACTATGGTTTGGCGAGAAACCTAAGTTGTCATTTCTTAAGGTTTGGGGCTGCGATGCTTTTGTCGAAAGGCTTGAGCCAGAAAAGCTCGAAGCCAAAGCGGACAATTGTGTCTTCATAGAATACCCAAAGAAGACGATTGGGTATACCTTCTATCCCAGATCTGAGGGCAAAGTGTTTGTCGCTAAGAACGGGTCCTTTCTCGAGAAAGAGATTCTCTAAAGAATTCAGTGGGAGGAAGATAGAACTTGATGAGGTTGTTGAACCTTTACTTCAACCAGAGAGTAGCGCAGCACAAAATGATGTTTCTGTGGCACCTACATTAGTTGAAGAGGAAGCTAATGATAATGATCATGAAGCTTCAGATCAAGTTACTATCGAAACTCGTAGGTCGACAAGGGTGCACACAACTTCTAAGTGGTAACCCTGTCTTAAAGGTATGTTGTTGGACAACGGTGAACCTACGAGCTATGGAGAAGCGATGGTGGGCCTGGATTCCAACAAATGGCTAGGAGCCATGAAATCCAAGATAGGATCCATGTATGAGAACAAATTATGGACTTTAGTGGACTTGCCTGATGATCGGCAAGCCATTGAGAATAAATGGATCTTTAAGAAGAAGACGGACGCTGATGGTAATGTCACCATTTATGAAGCTCGACTTGTCTCAAAGAAGTTTCCGACAAGTTCAAGGAGTTGACTGTGATGAGACTCTCTCAATCAAAGCAATGGTAAAGTCTATTAGAATTATGTTAGCAGTTGCTGCATTTTCATTTACGAAATCTAGCAGATGGATGCCAAAACAAAGTTTCCTTGACGGTTTCCATGACGAAAGGTTGTATGTGATACAACCAGAAGGTTTTGTCGATCCTAAGGATGCTAAAAGGTATGCAAGCTCCAACGATCCTTCTATGGACTGGAGCAAGCATCTCGGAGTTGGAACATACGCTTTGATGAGGTGATCAAAGCTTTTAGGTTTATACAAAGTTTGCAAGAAACTTGTATTTACAAGAAAGTGAGTGGGAGCACTACGACACATTTCAGATAAGTATATGTGGATGACATATTGTTGATCAGAAATGATTTAGAATTTCTGGAAAGCATAAAGGGTTGTTTAAATGGAGTTTTTCAAAGGAAGACCTGGGTAAAACTGCTTACATATTGGGTATCAAGATCTATAGACATAGATCAAGACACCTGATAAGACTTTCACAGAGCACATACCTTGACATGATTTTGAAGGAGTTCAAAATGGATCAGTCAAAGAAGGAGTTCTAGCCTGAGTTGTAAGGTGTGAAGTTAAGACTTAAAGCTCGACCACGGCAGAAGAAGGAGAAAGGACGAAGGTCGTCCCCTATGCCTTAGCCATACGCTCTATATGATATGCCATGTTGTGTACCGCACCTAATATGTGCCTTGCCACGTGTCTGGCAAAGGGGTACAAGAGTGATCCAGGAGTGGATCATTGGACAGCGGTCAAAATTGTCCTTAGATGAATAAGGAAATGTTTCTCGGTTATGGAGGTGATAAAAAGTTCGGCATAAAGTGTTACGTCGATGCAAGTTTTAACACCTACCCGAATGACTCTGAGTAGCAAATCAGATACGTATAGTGGCCATTTGGGATAGCTCCAAGTGGAGCGTGGAAGCAGCATCTACAATTTGACATAGAGATTTGCAAAGTACATACGGATCTGATTGTTGCAGACCCATTGACTAAACCTCTTCCATGAGAAAAACATGATCAACACCAGAACTATATGGGTTTTGATTCATCACAATGTAACTAGATTATTGACTCTAGTGCAAGTGGGAGACTGTTGGAAATATGCCCTAGAGGCAATAACAAAATGGTTATTATCATATTTCCTTGTTCATGATAATTGTCTATTGTTCATGCTATAATTGTATTAACCGAAAACCGTAATACATCTGTGAATACATAGACCACAACATGTCCCTAGTGAGCCTCTAGTTGACTAGCTCGTTGATCAATAGATGGTTGTGGTTTCCTGACCATGGACATTGGATGTCGTTGATAACAGGATCACATCATTAGGAGAATGATGTGATGGACAAGACCCAATCCTAAGCATACCACAAGATCGTGTAGTTCATTTGCTAAAGCTTTTCTAATGTCAAGTATCATTTCCTTAGACGATGAGATTGTGAAACCCCCGGATGTCGTAGGAATTCTTTGGGTGTTTCAAACGTCACAATGTAACTGGGTGACTATAAAGGTGCACTACAGGTATCTCCAAAAGTGTCTACTGTGTTGGCACGAATCGAGACTGGGATTTGTCACTCTGTATGACGGAGAGGTATCTCTGGGCCCACTCGATAATGCATCATCATAATGAGCTCAATGTGACTAAGGAGTTAGCCACGGGATCATGTGTTCTGGAACAAGCAAAGAGACTCGTTGGTACCGAGATTGAACGAGGTATGGGGATACCGATGATCGAATCTCGGGCAAGTAACATACTGATGGACAAAGGGAATTGAATACGGGATTGATTGAATCCCCGACCTCGTGGTTCATCTGATGAGATCATCGTGGAACATCTGGGAGCCAATATGGGTATCCAAATCCCGCTATTGGTTATTGGTCGGAGAGGTATCTCGGTCTTGTCTGCATGGTTCCCGAACCCGTAGGGTCTACACACTTAAGGTTCGGTGACGCTAGAGTTGTAATGGGAATAGTATGTGGTTACTGAAGGTTGTTCGGAGTCCCAGATGAGATCCCGGACATGACGAGGAACTCCGGAATGGTACGGAGGTGAAGATCGATATATTGGACGAAGGGTATTGGAGTCCGGAATTGTTTCGGGGGTACCATGTGATGACCAGCCTGTCCGAAAGGGGTTTCGGAGGCCCCGATAAGCGTTGGGGGTCCTTATGGGCCAAGGGGAAGGGGCACACCAGCCCACTAAGGGGCTGTGCGCCCCTGCCACCCCATCGCACATAACTTGGAGAGGTGGGGCACCTCCCCTAGAGCAGCCACCCCCTCCTGGCTTGGGGGCAAGTTTCCTAGGGGTGGGGGCGCCCAAACCCATCTAGGGTTTACCCTATGGCGGTCGCCCTGCCGGAGAACCACGAGCTCCACCAGAACGCCGTCGTGCTGCCGGAGCTCTCCCTCAACTTATCCTCTCCCCTTGCTGGATCAAGAAGGAGGAGACGTCCTTGGGTTGTATGTGTGTAGAACACGGAGGCGCCGTCCGTTCGGCGCTAGATCGGATCTTCCGCGATTTGAATCGCTGTGAGTACGACTCCGTCAACTGCATTCCTTGCAACGCTTCCGCTTAGCGATCTTCAAGGGTATGAAGATGCACTCCCTCTCTCTTGTTGCTAGCATGTCCTAGGTTGATCTTGGTGACACATAGGAAATTTTTTGAATTATTACGACGTTACCCAACACCCCGCACTCGGGGGCTACTGATGGTTTCATATACCGAGGTGGCTCACTAGCAGGGAGCCTAGCAGCAGGCCCGCCAATACACCACTTATCCAACAACAGGAGGGAGCCCAGAGAAATGGGGTTGACATCTGTGGATCATCTTTATCCCCAAGCACTAGTAGAAAACATGGCTTTGGTCCAGGCCGGTCCAGCCCATTAGTCCCAGTTCAGTCACGAACCGGGACCCATGGGGGCATAGGTACCGGTTCGTGAGGCCAGGGGGCTGGCAGGCCCTTGTGGGGCATTGGTCCTAGTTCGTCTGGCCCCTTTGGTCCCGGTTCTAGACATTAACTGGGACTAATGGGCCTCGCTCCTGGGCCACAACCATTGGTCCCAGTTCGTGGCTGGAACCGGGACCAAAGGGGGTCCTTTAGTCCCGGTTCCAGCCACGAACCGGAACCAATGAGATGCCTATATATACCCCCTCGCCCGTGAGCGGAGCACTCCACTGCTCTATTTTTCTAGCCGGTCGTTGGAGAGCTTTGTGGTGCTCTAGCTCACCTCCTATGCACATGAGGTGTTCGATGAAATGCCTGAGCTACACTTAAGCTTTCTCCTCTCGAAGCTCCTTGCCCAAGCTCCATTTTCCTTGAGATTTGTCTAGGTTTGGTGGTCTGTCCTATCCCATCCCCGTCCTTACCGCTGTTGATCGCCCGCACCGATCTCGTCGTCGACACCACCGTGGTGAGCCTCTTGATCTTATCTCCTTTCTAAAATAAAAAAGTTCTTACTTGTATGATTTAGATAGATACTTGTGTAATTTTCTTACTTTTATTATTGTTTGTTATTATATAGTGTGATGGTTTTGGTATCCGCCTCCGTCAGCCCCCGTCCTGTCTATGATTCATATGTGGTATATATTATCTTTTACAACTATTTGGTTCATTTATTGTTTATGAAATTATGCCGACCAACGTGACATAGATTTTTTTATCTAGGAGGTATGTGAACCGTAAATTACAACCGACCATATTGTCGAGAGGTTAAATTTAGTTGAAGAAGGAAACAATTACTTGAAGGAAAAATTAAAAAAATTGAGGAGGAGAAGATGATATTGGAGTTGCATGTTGTGGATGTCGTCGATGATCACAAGATCAAGATCGATGCAATGCGCTTGAAGATTAGAAAGATTACAAAATATGTCATTCATACCGAGGCTTGGTAACATTCTGCCATTGGATCAATTGTTACCTTGGTTGCGATTATGATCGCATTTGTTGTTGCATTGAAATGTTTTAAATAGTTTTAATGTATGGTTTAATTAGATGCTCTGGAGAGCTATATGTTGTTCAATGATAACTATGTATGTACTTTTGTTTTAATGTGATGATGAACTTCTATTAATTTTGTCACTTCTGTATTCATGATGTTCTGTAATGGTTTTTGACACACTTAATTATATATAATGCACAAAAATGAATCGACAATGGATGTACGGTGACAGACGCACACCCGAGTACATTAAGGGCATGCATAATTTTCTCGAAGTGGCTGAGGCAAACAAGCAAAATGGTTTTATGTGTTGTCCATGCCCAATATGTGGGAATACGAAGTCTTACTCTGACCGGAAAATCCTTCACACCCTCCGCCTTATAAGGGTTTCATGCCACACTATAATGTTTGGACCAAGCACGGAGAAAGAGTGGTTATGATGGAAGATAGCAAAGAAGAAGAGGTTGATGACAACTATGTGCCCCTTGAATACGGTGATGCTGCAATGGGGGAAGTTGAAGATCAAGAGGAACCAGACGATGTGCCCGATGATGATCTTCGCCGAGTCATTGTTTATGCAAAGAGATAGTGCGAAAGTCAAAAGGAGAAGCTGAATTTCGATCGCATGTTAGAGGATCACAAAAAATGATTGTACCCCAATTGCGAAGATGGCAACACAAAGCTCGGTACCGTACTGGAATTGCTACAGTGGAAGGCAGAGAATGGTGTACCTGACAAAGGATTTGAGAAGCTACTGAAAATATTGAAGAAGAAGCTTCTAAAGGATTAACGAATTGCCCGACAGTACGTACGCAGCAAAGAAGGTTGTATGCCCTCTAGGATTGGAGGTGTAGAAGATACATGCATGCCCTAATGATTGCGTCCTCTACCGCGGTGCGTACAAGGATTTGAACGCATGCCCGGTATGCAGTGCATTGCGGTATAAGATCAGACGAGATGACCCTGGTGATGTTGACGGCGAGTGCCCCAGGAAGAGGGTTCCTGCCAAGGTGATGTGGTTTGCTCCTATAATACCACGGTTGAAACGTCTGTTCAGAAACAAAGAGCATGCCAAGTTGATGCGATGGCACGGAGAGGACCGTAAGAAAGATGGGAAGTTGGAGAAAGTACTGGGAGGAGTTTGCAGGTGACGCAAGGAACATATGGTTTGGTTTAAGCGCGGATGGCATTAATCCTTTTGGAGAGCAGAGCAGCAATCACAGCACCTGGCCCATGACTCTATGTATCTATAACCTTCCTCCTTGGTTGTGCATGAAGCGGAAGTTCATTATGATGCCAGTTCTCATCCAAGGCCCTAAGCAACCCGGCAACGACATTGATGTGTACCTAAGGCCATTAGTTGAACTTTTACAATTGTGGAAGGGAAACGGTGTACGTGTATGGGATGAGCACAAACAGGAGGAATTTGACCTGCGTCCGTTGATGTTTGTGACCATCAATGATTGGCCTGCTCTCAGTAACCTTTCAGGGCAGACAAGCAAGGGATACCATGCATGCACGTACGGTTTAGATGATACCGAAAGTATATACCTGAAAAAATGCAGGAAGAATGTGTACCTGGGGCATCGTTGATTTCTTCCGACAAACCATCAATGTCGAAAGAAAGGCAAGCATTTTAAAGGCGAGGGAGATCACCGGAAGAAGACTACCATCCGTACCGGTGATCACGTACTTGCTATGGTCAATGATTTACAAGTAATCTTTGGAAAGGGTCCCGGCGGACTATCTGTTCCGAATGACGCTGAGGGACGCGCACTGGTACGTCTCCAACGTACCTATAATTTTTTATTGTCCCATGCTGTTATATTATCATTCTTGGATGTTTAACAAGCATTTTACAATCATTTTATATCATTTTTTGGGACTAACCTATTGACATAGTGCCAAGTGCCAGTTGCTGTTTTTTGCATGTTTTTTACATCGCAGGAAATCAATATCAAATGGAGTCCAAACACCACGAAACTTTTTGTGGATTTTTTATGGACCAGAAGACCACCAATGGGCCAGAGCAGCACCTGGGGGTGCCCCAAGGGGGGCATAACCCACCAGGGCGCGTCTGGGGGCCAGGCGCGCCCAGGTGGGTTGTGCCCACGTCGGTGGCCTCCCGCACCCCCTCTTTGCCCTATAAATTCCCAAATATTTCAAAAACCTTTGGGTTAACCTAGATCAGAAGTTCTGCCGCCGCAAGCCTCTGTAGCCACCGAAAACCAATCAGGAGCCCGTTCTGGCACCCTGCCGGAGGGGGAGATGATCACCGGTGGCCATCTTCATCATGCCGGCGACCACCATGATGAGGAGGGAGTAGTCCGCCCTCGGAGCTGAGGGTTTGTACCAGTAGCTGTGTGTTTAATCTCTCTCTCTCTCTCTCTCTCTCTCTCTCGTGATCTTGAGATGTCATGATCTTGATATATCATGGGCTTTGTTAACATAGATGGATCATATGATGTTTCTCCCCTCTCTACTATTGTTGTGATGAACTGAATCTTTACCCTTTGAAGTTTTCTCTTGATGGATTGAATGTTCAGATCTGAGAACACATGATGTATGTCTTGCGGTATGAATACTTGAGGTGACAATGGGGTATCATATTGATTCACTTGATGTATGTTATGGCACTCAACTTGCGGATTCCCGAGGTGACATTGGGGTAATCTATGCATAGGGGTTGATGCACGTTTTTATTATCTTTTCTCCGATAGAAACTTTGGGGTCTCCTTATAGTTCTTTGTGTGGATTGAATATTTTGATAATGAAGTTGTTTGATGCATATCGTAGAATTAACTCACAGATATTTGTGGTGACATTGGAGTATCTACGTGACATTAGAGTTGGTTGATGTGTGTCATATGGTGTTATTTTATTATGAACTCTTGATTAGATCGATCGGAAAAAATAGCTTGCGTTATTTTAGTACGAACTCTAGGATAGACTGATCGGAAAGAATAGCTTTGAGGTGGTTTCATACCCTACAAACAATTTCTATCTTTTGTTCTCCGCTAATAGGAACTCGGGAGTGATTATTTATTGCACTTTGAGGGATAATCATATGATCCAACTATGTTAGCATTGTTGAGAGATTGCACTAGTGAAAGTATGCACCCTAGGCCTCATTTTCCATCATTGCAATACCGTTTGTGCTCCGTTTTACTATTTACTGCCTTGCTGTTTTTTGTTGTTCGCACAACAAAAACTCATATCTACTATCCATACTACACTTTTATCACCATCTATTCGCCGAACTAGTGCACCTATACAATTTGCCATTGTATTGGGTGTGTTGGGGACATAAGAGATATCTTGTATTTGATTGCAGTGTTTCTTGAGAGAGACTATCTTCATCCTACGCCTCCCACGGAATGATAAACCTTAGGTCATCCACTTGAGGAAAAATTGCTATTGTCTTACAAAAGTCTGTGCTTCGAGGCCCAACACGAGTCTACAATAATAAAGTTGCGTAGTAGACATCACGCACCCATGTGGAAGAACAAAACTATATTTTGGGACCTACCCTACTGGAAAGACCTAGAGGTCTTCTCTTCAATCGACATGATGCACATGACGAAGAACCTTTGCGTGAACCGGCTAGGCTTCTTGGGCGTGTATGGTAAGACAAAAAATACACCAGAGGCACGGGAGGACTAGCAACGTGTGCACGAAAAAGATGGCATGCCTCCAAAGCAGTATGAAGGTCCTGCCAGCTACGCTCTTGCCAAAGAAGAGAAGGAAATATTCTTTGAATGCCTGCTCAGTATGAAGGTCCCGTTTGGCTTCTCATCTAATATAAAGGGAATAATAAATATGCCAGAGAAAAAGTTCCAGAACCTAAAGTCTCATGACTGCTACGTGATTATGATGCAACTACTTCCGGTTGCATTGACGGGGGTTCTACCGGAAAACGTTCGATTAGCCATAATGAAGCTATGTGCATTCCCCAATGCAATCTCTCATAAGGTGATCGATCTAGAAATCCTACCGAGGTTAAGGAGTGATGTGGTGCAATGTCTTGTCAGTTTCGAGCTGGTGTTCCTACCATCCTTCTTCAATATCATGACCCACGTCCTAGTTCATCTAGTTGACGAGATTGTCGTTCTGGGCCTTGTATTTCTACATATTATGTTCCCCTTTGAGAGGTTCATGGGAGTCCTAAAGAAATATGTTTGTAACCGCGCTAGGCCAGAAGGAAGCATCTCCATGGGCCATCAAACAGAGGATGTCATTGGGTTTTGTATTGACTTCATTCGTGGCCTTAAGAAGATTGGTCTCCCTCAATCGCGGTATGAGGGGAGACTGACTAGAAAAGGCATGCTAGGAGGGGACTCAATAATATGTAGGGACGGGCATGATACGTCTCCAACGTATCTATAATTTTTGATTGTTCCATGTTGTTTTATTTTCAATCTTGAATGTTTTATAATCATTTTATAGTCATTTTATATCTTTTTTTGGTACTAACATATTGACATAGTGCCAAGTGACAGTTGTTATTTTTTGCATGTTTTTTACGTCGCAGGAAATAATAAAACCTATTAACAATCGCGCAATGTGCGACCTCTCGCGACGTCCACGTCGGACTAGCTACCAGACAAAAAAATTCATTTTGTTGAGAAAAAATAGGGAAAGAGATTGGCCAGCTCCCCGCCCCCAGACCCCACAGGCAAGCCTCCTCTCTCTTCTCTCTCGTGAGACCTCTCTACCCCCGCGACTCCTCGCCGCCGCTGCCACTCACGTCGGCCGATTCCGGCGAGTCCCGACGGCGGGTGGCAGACTAACGACCTCCCCTTGCTCTGCTTCTTCCTCCCATCCCTCCAGATCTGGCCTCCCGCGCTCGCTGCCGACCCTCAGCTATGGCTAGGGTTTCGGGCGCGGCGTCCCCTTCGTCGCCGGCGAGGCTCTGGCGGCCTGCAGCGGCTCGTCCCGCCCACGTGTGGCTCTGCCTCATGGACGTTCCTCCCGCGCTCGATGGCCACGGGTGGTCGTGGCGGCGTCCTCTTCAGCAACGTCGCCGGACTAGCTCCACACGCGGGGAAGACATCTCCACGGGTTCCCCAAGGTGAGTGCGATGTCTAGGAGAGGCTGCGTCGAGGACGGCATCCGAGGACATCATCACGCTCAACTCGAGCTGCTCCGCACCATCCCGTCGCTGGCTGCTGCTCCCGCCTCCGCCCCTCTCCTCTCCTGTTACTGGGAAATGGCTGCACCACCAGCTCCGCCGCCTCAACGTCCCCGACCAACAGGTGCCTTCTCCCAGACCCACGGTCTACCTATCTCCCGTTCTGCGTGACCGTGCAGATTTTTTTTTCAATGTCGATTTGGAGACGAGCTAGCAGTTTTTGATGCGATCAAATTTGCTGGACTAGCCTTGTGGAGTTTTTTTCCCGTAGCCGGTGGTTTCGTTGAGAAAATCAAGCCTTTTTGTGTATCAGCTTCGATGTTTCTGTATAACACCTTATAACCAAAAACTTTGCAGGTTGATGCTATGAGGGTAGGACTCCGTAGTCTGACAAGCACTTCCGCTTCAACCAGAGTCACCTACAACAATAGGTGCTCCAATGCATATTCGACTTGTTGTGCTACAAAGCCAGAAGTGCTACCAATGGAAACACCCTCATCGGATATGCTTGTTAATTCCTTCGGGAGGTTCCACAACTACTTGAGGATCTCCTTGACTGAGCATTGTAACCTGAGATGTCAATACTGCATGCCTGCCGAAGGAGTCGAGCTCACACCGAAGTCAAAGCTTCTGTCGCATGATGCGATAATCCGAGTTGCCAATCTTTTTGTTACTTCTGGTGTGGACAAGATCAGGTTAGAAAAGACCTTGAAGATATTTGCTTGCATCTTTCTGGCCTCAAGGTGCTGAAAACTCTTGCGATGACCACAAATGGGATCGTTCTTTCCAAGAAGCTCCCGATAGTGAAAGAATATGATCTTAACGCACTAAATATTAGTTTGGACACATTTATTCCTGCAAATTCGGAGGCAAAGAAAGTCCACTGAAGAAAGCTCTCTGTAACTGCTATTTAGTCTTCAAACACACATACCTATTATATCATGGAGGACTATTTTCGTGAGCATTGTTAAATAGTATACGGAAGATGCGACTTCAACTGTCTGAAATTTCCACTTTGAGCTCACAAGTAGTTATTTCTGTAAGCCACTGTTCTTGTTCTCTTTCTTTTGTTTAGCCCTTTGATGAACTAGCATAGGTTTCGTTGGCAACCTTGCCCTACACCACAACCTATGTTCCATGAGCAAGTTATTTATTTATACTGCCCAAAATTTACTAATATGGGTTGGATCATGCATTTGTTTTGTTTATTGTGCTATTAACACAGCACCTTACAAAAGTTGTGTCTTTGAAATAATGGTCAAACTGCTCTCTGCAGTCCTATCATTAATTCTGATTTTGAAGCAAAACTATCACTATCTAATTCTAACAGTACGATAGCACCCTGGTTATATTTGTAGGTTTTTAGTCTGGGCACATATATAAGCCATATTTTTCATCAATAAAATAGCTTATAATATGTAACTAAAAAAGATGAGTAAAACATGTTCACTGGAACCATAGAAAAGCTATTCCTTTTAGGTTTGGTGAGCACAAAACATATACATACAGATTTTGAATCTGCATTTACTGAACTCTCCACAGGCCTACTGCATCCGAATTTATTATTCCGTACTGGAAGTTCCTGAACAGCTTGAATCGTCCATTTTGTATTGGAATCAGATTTAAGATTTAGTACAGGAGTCAAGATGTTAATGAGAGGTCTGTCCCATTCTACTCAACTAAAATTTTGTTTTGTACAATATCTACTGAGTTTACTTCCTGTTTTGTATGCGATCTAGAATGATTACAGGTATTAATGAAGTAGACCCCATTAGGTGGACTGGTTCAAAATGGAAAAGTCTGCTGGTAGGTATTTCGATCATTTGTATTAAGCATTTATGTTCTTAGCAATTTATAACACTATTATCTTCGGATTTCCTTGCAGTATTCTAGAAACCTGTATTTTTCTTTCAGACCTTTTGTGTTGTCTGACCATGAATTCGGCTTAAAATGCTCCTGATGAGGCTTGAAAGTGATCACAGTATGCCAAGGCCCACCGTCACATTCAGGTTCATTCGCCCTGAAATTTATTTAGAGGAACTTGCCTATACATCTTACATCCTAACAAAAAAGAGTGTTCCCATGGAGCTTGAAATGCACTTTTGTAGATTTTAACTTTTGGGTAGGGGTACTATTTTAACCATAGCATGGTTATGAAAATGTCTAATTAGAAAATGAATTGATATGAGAAGTTATGTCCTAATTTGCTCTAGCTGTACATCACTGAAGATGCATTAAGAGTTGTACCTTCTTATCAAGCATGAATTTATAGACGGCTGGTTCACTGATTATCTGTGAACTGAAATGGTGCCCTCTTGTTCAGGTAATATGGGAGGAATGCACGGACTGTAACAGCCAAAATAGACTATCTCCATGGGAGATTGAGATAGTTGGTGGCTCAGTCTCCATTGCCCGGTCTCTGTCAAAATCCAGTTCTAAACGAACTAAACTGTGCCCTCGGGGCAATTTGGACGTCTCAAACTAAAGCAAATCGAGTTGTGGTGGTTGTCCGCAACTCCATCACTGTCTTCCTTGGCAGGAGCATCCGCCGCGGCTACTCGCCGTCCGTCCGTGGCATCGGCGATGGTCTCCTTCTCACCTTCCGTGCTCTCTTCCATCCCGCCTCCCATTGCCGCCACCACTGCTCGAGGTACTCACATCAGCATTTTCAAAAGTTAGAGCTATAGCTGATTCTGTGATCATGAGGGATATGCATTTCAGGATATGCCCTGTAGATTTGGATTTTTCACAGTCGGTACACAGTTAAGTACCTGCATACATCCATCCCATTTGTTTCAGTGCAAATGTTACATTGCCTTCGTTTAGTTATTTTCATATCACTTACCTTGAGATTTGTTTTCCAAATCGGTTGTCCTTCGGATGCTCTAATATAGTTAATTTGTTGATGACATGAAACACTTATCACGGTGTTTCAAGGGTTGTGGGCCTTTAGTTATAAAACTGCTGAATTTGTTGATGGTGAAAATGTGTTGAAGATACTAACCTTCGGATAAAGATTACACCAGCAGTTCTAAACTAGCAGCGGCCGAAGCGATGCAGAGAAGGTGGAGGCCAGGAGGCGGAGCAAGAAGAAGGTGATGGCGAGGCAGAGGAAACAGTGGGCGGAGGCAGAGGAAGGAGAGCGGGCAAGCTGCATCAGGAGATGCGGAGGAGACGACTTGGCAGCAGGCAAAATGAGGAGGAGCTGGGCGGTTAGGGCATGATGGCCGGAGGAACCAAGATCAACACCTCCCCAACTAGATCTTCCGCGAGGGAACGAGGTATGTACCGCTCGCACATGGATTACGGAAGGATGTTCCCATCTCTATGCCTAAAATGTCTCTCTCGTCACTGCACTTGTACCATCTCAGCCAGGCGAGAAAATTGTGACATATATGTTCGTCCAGTACATACGCCAACAAATTTTGAAGGAACAAAACGCCTTCAACCAACTCAGCCAGTAATATAAGCTCTGTTTCTGTCTAAATCTTTTTTTCAATCTCTAAGAATCAGTTTTGACAATGACATGAAACTTGTAACTCATATCAATTCATTTTCAGCCACTACGCTATACTCATGCATCAACATGTTCCATGGAAAGCTTATACAAAACTGAATCAAAAGAACCTACTTTAATTTTATGAATTTGTCGAATCCTAAAAAATGTGAAATCTATCTAAGGAATTGCTTACCACATCGACACACAGCATGTGCTTAGTCACAATTTTACATACATCATTGCTCAGTCACCATCATATAAACTGATGCCATTTCATTTTCATTGACTGCACTCTATCTTCCTGTTTGATCCTACAATTGGACTCATTCAGTGTATTATTACCTTCTTTTCACTGCGAGATGCATGCCTCATTACCTATATATGCCATTATGTAAAGGGAGTCCAGTACTAGCTAATTCCACTTAGTACAAGATGTATGCCTGATTATCTATATGCGCAATTTGTGAAACAACATACTCCGTTAAAGTTTTATCATTATTGCTTGCCCAGTTACTCTCCTCTCAAACTGCATAACTGAATTGCCTTAGGATCTTGTAGTTTTTCATAGTTTTCTTTTAACTGGCACATGTATGTATTTTCCTATATATATTGCCATTGCAAGCATTCTTTCACCATGGCTAACATAACACATTTTACCTGGTAGGTACTCCATCTGGTTGGATAGCAAATTGCATTTTAATGCTGATTCAATGCTTATCATCAAGTATTTCTTATGGAGAAAGAAAGCAGAGTGTGCCATTTCAGCGCACTATGATCGCACCTGTGTCTGGGAGGAGGAAGTTCTTCAGAACAAGCTCTTAAACAAGTACAATCACACTGCTATCGATGAGAAATTTTACTTTCATCAGTCTGAGGGCCTGTGAAGTTTAATGCCTCTGGCCAAGATCCAGTTCTATTGAGTTGTAAGTAGCATTTACTTATGTTTGATAAATTCTCCTATGAGTAAATAAGTTGATCAAGTGTACCCGAAGGTTCTTTCATCGTGTGTGCCCATACACCAATGTCTAATTTATTTTCATGCCTTTGGTTCAGTGAGGTCAAACGTTTCACCTCATGTGATCAATTGAGTTTTACATACACTTACTTGAAGCTCAGGAGAATGAACGCTGCAAGATATTTTTAGCTAAATATGTTTAAGGTAATAAATATTCTGATAGAGCCTTCCTTCTGCTCATTGAGCTCCTCCTGATATGCTGTATTTTATCTTACTTAAATTTTAATAAATAGTTACTGTCAATGGTAGTACATGCCAATGCAGAAAGAAAACATGTCAAACTTGTGTTATCTATGTTAACATTTCTTTTCATTGTATCAATGCTTACAAAGGTTCACATAGAATCTTAATATGGTTATTTTCATTTTATTGTTAAAATAGGGCTGTGAAAGAAGAGCGGTAGCTAAACTGTTCCATCACCGAACTAATGGAACTACAGATCCACCCCCGACCAACCTTCGTACGAATACAAGTCGTTCGTCGATGCCAATCTGAGACTGCCATTGAGAAATTGAGGGAAGGGCTACTCTATTCATTTTTATGCATGTACCATGCATCCAGTCCATGGTGGGGATGGAGCAGCGAGGCTAGAAACCCAGGCAGCGGATGCCTCATGGGTTAGAGGAGAGGTCGACGATATGGACAAGGAGCAGTAGTGTCATGGATCTGGAGGGAAGCGTCGTCGAGGGATGGCTGATGTCAAGGTGAGCTACAATCCTTCTCCCCCTTTAACTCCTGATCTCTCTCTCTCTCTCTCTCTCTCTCTCTCTCTCTCTCTCTCTCTCTCTCTCTCTCTCTCTCTCTCTCTCTCTCTCTCTCTCTCTCTCTCTCTCTCTCTCTCTCTCTCTCTCTCCATATATGCAAAGATCGCACTGTTTATTTCATTCTCAATGTTGTTACCGTGTTCATATTGTTTTGGAAGTTAAGAGGACTGCATTGATGGCAATAAGCCATGCATGTGGCCGTGTGGTGGCCGGGTCGTGACGAGTGTGCATGCAAACTACAACAGTATTGTGTTTAGTCGAGTCAAATGCATGCACGGGTTAGTTAGTGGCTGCATGGATAAGTTATTAGCTGGTAGGGATTCCAGGGTAGTTACCTGGGTGTGCGGTACGTGGAGTTAGTGGCCGAACCTGCCGACTAGTTAGCACATGCGTGAGGCCATCCCCTTGTATATATGCTGCATATCAAGCAATGAGAAATAGGCCGAGAGGGCTGGGCAATAATGTAGTGTTTATGTGACCAAGGAGGAGAGCTCTTGGCAAAGCTGGTGCTGGTGTCTTCCTTGGCGTGTGCGTGTGTATGAGTTGAGTTTTCTCATCATGTGTGTGTTCTTGAGAGAAACTACAAGTGAGAGTTTTGTGAGCAAGAAGAATAGTGGCGCTATGAGAAGCGGCGGCAACAACATGCATATCATTTTTGTTCACATGATGATAGGTTCTGGAATTTTGGAGTTAACAAATCTGTTTACATATTTGTTTGTCAGGCACACTTAGCTCCGGCTGCCGCGGATAGGCAGTACTCGACGCATGATATCTTCCTGACTCTGATTGAACCCTGTTTCATGCAAACATGCTCTGTATATTTTTGTTAGGAACATTAAGCTCGAAATACATAATTATTCAGATTGCAAGATTTTTTATTTGGGTTTCAGAACTATACAGACCAGCTTGCAAGACAAGAACGTCTTTACTGTAGTACCTGTGTACATGATCATCTTCTTCTTGGTGGCCTGATGAGAATTATGCTAATTAACTCACTTTGCATTTAGGGTAAACATGCCAGACTAAAAGGTATGATTACTGATGGCAAACAACATGACGTCGACCTGAAGTTTAATAGTTGCAACTGATCAACTCAAATGAATACAAAGTAATAATCTTCTCAGCCTGTTATCTCAGTATATATTGCTCTTTTATTTGCTATTTGCCCAAAATTAGGGACAGTAGCTTAGATCATGGTCCCATCTATATGTTGGCTCCCATCTATTCTAGCTTGTGGCCATATCAAGGGTTCTCGCTGTCTAATTTGGTGGATATTAGCTTTGTTCTCATAGAGATTGTCCCTTGGAGCATCATTAGGCTATTGGTTGTTCCTGGCCATGAATTTATTTGAGATTTGAATTTATAACCAAACAATGCAATTTACATCTCTATCAGTATAATTGTATGTCACCTATCCTATTTTCTATAGGTACACATGAATCTATGATCCAGATTCTAGGTACATACTTTAATACAACAATCTGGGATATACTGAAAAACGTACTACTTACATAGTGAATATCTTTCATTCATATGGTTGTCTGTCGGATGCTCGTTGATATATTTGGTTCATATGCTCGTCGGCTTGACGCTCATTGCTATCTTTGGTTCATATGGTCGCCAACTGGACACTCGTTGCTATCTTTGGTTTATAAGTTTTGCATAGCTGGTTAGTTTAGATTTTCTGGGGGAATGGTTGGTGCAGAGTTAGTTTTTATGGTTACTAAAACCATGCAAAATGTATGTTTCCCACTCCTCTCTGGTCACTTAAATTTAAAGCGCATACATGTTCATTTATGAACTCTGCACCAGCACAGATGAACCAATCTATTCTAGGAAACTGACTCAGACTTCCAGTGTAGGGATACGAAGGTACATATTGCATCATTTGTTGTTACTGCACCATTGCTCCCTAACCCGAGCCATAAAATTATTCACCTGTCATCTCACCAGGAAGAGGTTAATCAGATGATTCAATAACATCTTCTGACTTTTCAAACATTCAAGCTTGTTTCATATGGCACTTCATTTGGTTAAAGTTTTCATTTTTCAGTACATTTTTGCATGGAGCCCTTTTATTTTTTGCTGGAGGCACTTGAGTTAACCTGACTATTGTCCCAAGCTGTGCTATATGTTCCACGAGATGGTCCAATGGTCCTGTTAGTTCTGTTTCACTTTCCTATTTACATGTAGTAGTGCACTTTGTTAGTTATGTTCCCTGTTCATGTTTACATGCACATTCATTAATTTCCCCGTTTGAATCGCCTTAATTAGTAAGATGAGCTCAAAAGCTTGGGTCATGAGCCACACGAACCTGAGAAAGACATCATATATTCCTTTTGAAGACACTAAGAAGTTCGGATACGAGTACCCATGGTGGTTTCTCTGTTCTTAGGAGACATGTTGAAGAGTGTCTTCCTCCCCGGTTAGCACTGAAAGAATTTTTTGACTCTAATTGATGTCTACACAATTTCTGGCTTATTGACTGGTATGGTTGCTTTGCAGACATGTCTTAGAATCCATGTTCTGTTCTATTCAATCTCATACACCGTTTCCATTACAAAAAAATATCTTTCTTATTTCTCACACTAGCAATTCTCTCAACACATGCTCCACAACACGACGATGACATGCATCCGGAATACATAATCCATGGTAAGCATGTGTGTTGTTCATCATGTTTGAAATATTACTGCATCATGTATCATATAAGCATGTATCTCCTGAATCCCTACCTTAAAAGTGTCTACAAGATGTTTGTGTTTCATATCTATTTATCCATCTAAAATCATATCTGGTGTATCTCAGAAGACTCAAATTAAATCGATTTATTGAAATTGAAGGATGGTCGATTTGGTTTGGAGTAAAAACTATAGACTAATGCACTTTTTTGATATTGAGTTGTTTCTTGAACACAGATCCTTGGGAGAGGAAGAGTTTCTGTTGCGAGCAAGAAATCAGATCTTCAGGTGACCGCACATTCATTCAAACCAGATGACCCATACTTCCTTTTATTTCCCTTGCATTCTTGATTTGGCTCACCTCCACTCCTATCCTAGCTTGCTCTTTTGGGTTCCTGTAGGTTTGTTGCGAGGTAGTGAAGAACTGAAATAGCTAAAGAGAACAATAAGAGGTGATGCTAGAAGCTTGCTTGTGTGCTACCTGATGTTGTGATTCAAAGGATTGTGCATGTTCTCGTTGAATGGAAAACAGAGGCACTATTGTCGAGTTGAAAATGTAGAATTTTGAATTTCTTTACCATAGTAGTTTCAATAGCAAATAGCAACCACAGGTTCTTTTCTGAGCTAGTGATTAATCATTGCTAACTCTACTACGCATATTAGTTAAAAGTGTTGTATTTTAATTAGAAAGTATAATCTTTTACTGAACCAAAGGACCGACCAGTGTTGAATTATCTTTGAATATTTTGTGGTATTTCATTGAATAACTTGTCTAAATCTTTATACCAACTATGATTGTTTTAGTATAAATAGGAGAGTGGAAGGGGCGCCTCCCACCTGGTACCGCACCAAGTTTCTCTCAGGAGGCGCCCCAAGGGGGTGCCCCAACCCCTAGTCAATATCAAACGGAGTCCAAATGCAATGAACCTTAACGATGATTTTTTATGGACAAAAAGAAAGAAGTTGGGCCCAGGTAGCACTTGGGGGGAGTCCCGAGGAGGGGACAACCCACCAGGGGGCGCCAGAGGCCTAAGGCGCGCCTCGGTGGGTTGTGCCCACCTCAGTGCCCCGGACTGCCTCTTTGCTCTATAAATACCCCCAAGATTCCAGAAACCCTAAAGGCCGAGAACCACCAGATCCAATCTAGACACCATCACGGAGGGGTTCACCACTTCCATTGGTGCCTCTCCGATGATGCGTGAATAGTTCTTTGTAGACCTTCGGGTCCGTAGTTAGTAGCTAGATGGCTCTCTCTCTCTCTCTCTCTCTCTCTCTCTCTCTCTCTCTCCCTCACTCTCTCTCTCTCTCTCTCTCACTCACTCTCTCTCTCTCTCTCTCTCTCTCTCTCTCTCTCTCTCTCTCACTCTCTCTCTGTATGTGCGTTAGATCTCAATAGAATGGTCTCTTGGAGATCCATATGATGTAACTCTTTTGCAGTGTGTTTGTTGGGATCTGATGAACTTCGAGCTTACGAACAGTTATATCCATGGAAGTTATTTGAGTTTCTTTGATCTCCTATACCCTCGCATTTCTTCTCCGGTATTTGGGTTTTTTGGCCAACTTGATCTATTTATCTTGCAACGGGAAGAGGTGCCCGGTAGTGGGTTCGATCGTACGGTGCTTGATCCCAGTAACAGAAAGGGAACCGACATGTATGTATCGTTGCTACTAAGGATAAAAAGATGGGATCTATATCTAACGCAATAGATAAACGGATCTTTTCTACATCATATCATCGTTCTTATTGCATTACTCCATTTTTCAATGAACTTAATACACTAGATGCATGCTGGATAGCGGTCGATGTGTAGAGTAATAGTAGTGGATCAGGCAGGAGTCGGTCTACTAATCTTGGACATGATGCCTATGTAATGATCATTGTCCGGATATCGTCATAATTATTTGAAGTTCTATCAATTGCCCAACAGTAATTTCTTTACCCACCGTTTGCTATTTTTCTCGAGAGAAGCCACTAGTGAAACCCTACGGCCCCCGGTCTTCTTTTCTCATATATTTGCTTTATGCGGTCTACTTTTTCCTTGCACTTTTATTCAGATCTACTAAACCAAAAATAAAAAAAATACTTTGCTGCACTTTATTTTATTTGCGATCTATTTATTCAATCTATTACAACTTTCTCCCGTCCACACGCCACTTCTGGCGCCGTTACCCGAAAGGGATTGACAACCCCTTCAACACGTCGGGTTGCGAGGTGTTGTTATTTGTCTGCAGGGGTTGTTTACATTGTGTTGCTTGGTTCTCCTACTAGTTCGATAACCTTGGTTCCATATCCGAGGGAAATACCTACCACCGCTATGCTGCATCATCCCTTCCTCTTTGGGGAAATACCGACGTAGCTTCAAGCGACATCAAAAGGAATTTTTGGCGCCATTGTCGGGGAGGATCTTCAACATAACCAGGTTCCTAATGACGAATCTCATCTTCTCGCAATTTACATTATTTTCCATTTGCCCCTCGTTTTCCTCTCCCTTACTTCACAAAAATTTGCCGTTTTATTCGCCCCTCTTTTCCGTTCGTCGTCTTCTTACCGGATCTGTTTTTGTGTGCGTTCTTGTTTACGTAGTCATGATGCCTCAAAGAAAATATTATGATGTTCCTTACCCCAATATTTTGCTTGAAATTGAGAAAATTACTAAGGAATATATGACTACACAATTTGAGCATAATAATTATTTTACCGAAGAACTTAATAAGCACTCTGTTGTGCTAGATTCTATCACAAAACAACTTGATGATGTTAGTAGAGAAGTTTGCAATGTTCAATCTAAGTATGCATTTGCTGAAAGTTTGTTGGGAAAAATATCTGATGCACAAGCTACCTTAGTAAATCAAATGGCTGCTAAACCGATCTCAAGTTACAAGATAAAATGATGAACATCTTAAAATGATTGGTGTTTCTTCTATTGATTCCTTGTTTAGTAAAGTTAAGACTGATGAAAAAGGGACTGGAGACGAGTCAACTTTAGGTAGAAGGCGTCCCAATATTTCGGAGGGTGAAAATCTTGTTGAGAAACTTGATGAAAGTGGGTTTGGAGAGGTCAAAACTTTAGTTATTGATGCACCCACTCTTTTGGATTACAAAGACTTTAATTGTGAAAATTTCTCTTTGATTGATTGTATTTCTTTGTTGCAATCCATGCTAAATTCACCCCATGCTTATGAACAAAACAAAGCTTTTACTAAACATATTGTTGATGTTATGATGAAAGCTTTGGAAGAAAAATTGAATTAGAAGTATCAATTCCTAGAAAATTGCATGATGAATGGGAACCTATTATCAAATTCAAGATTAAAAATTATGAGTGTTTTGCTTTGTGTGACTTGGGTGCTAGTGTTTCTACAATTCCGAAATCTTTATGTGATGTGATTGGTCTTACCAATCTTGAAGAATGTTCCTTGAATTTGCACTTGGCGGATTCTACTATTAAAAAGCCTATGGGAAGAATTAATGATGTTCTTATTCTTGCAAATAGGAATTATGTTCCGTAGATTTTATTGTTCTTGATATTGATTGCAATCCGTCTTGTCCAATTATTCTTGGTAGACCGTTTTTACGCACTATCGGTGCCGTAATTGATACGAAAGAAGGCAATATTAAGTTTCAATTTCCTTTGAGAAAGGGTATGGAACACTTTCCTAGAACAAAAATCATGCCACCTTATGAATCAACCATGATGGCATCTTATGGATCTCGAACCAAAGATGACAAAACTTAGATCCTTGCCTTATGCCTAGCTAAGGGCGTAAAACTATAGCGCTTGTTGGGAGGCAACCCAATGAATAAATTTTATTTTTGCTTTTTGATTTATTTTCTTGTGTGTTTACACAATTATGCTACTGCTATGATTGTGTTTTCTGTATTTTAATTAGTGTTTGTGCCAAGTAAAGCCTTTAGGATCTTCTTGGGTGATAGTTGTTTGATCTTGCTGAAAAAGACAGAAACTTTGTGCTCACAAAAATAATTTTCATAAATCAAAGAAAAGAGCTTTTACCATGATTCTTTTTGCAGAAGATTATTATACAAATTACCCTGGTCTTCCTAATTTGGCCATATTTTTCGAAAGTTACAGAAGTATTCGAAAGTTCCATATTAGTACAGACTGTTATGTTTTGACAGATTCTGTTTTATTTGTGTTGTGTGCTTATTTTGATGGTCCTATGGTTTTCTTTTGATGAGTTTTTGCCATAGAAATGTTTGAATACAGTAGATATAATACAACAAAACATGAATTGGTTTCACACAGCACTTATAGTAGTGGTTTTCTTTCTTTTACTAACAGATCTCACAAAAGTTTTGTTGAGTTTTGTGTGATTGAAGTTTTCAAGTTTTGGGTTATCTGACGATGGATGAAAGAAGGATAGAAGAACCTAAGCTTGGGGATGCCCCGACATCCCAAGCTATTATGCAAGAATGATCAACCAACTAAGCTTGGGGATGCCCCCGAGTGGCATCCCCTCTTTCTTGTAACGACCATCGGTATTTTACTCGAGGCTATATTTTTATTCATCACATGATATGTGTTTTGCTTGGAGCGTCTTGTATCATATGTGTATTTGCTTTTTTATTTTGTGTTTTAAGTCATCAATCCTTGTTGGACACACCTATTTGAGAGAGCCAAAATTATGTCATGACTTGTTAGAATTGCTCTGTGCTTCACTTAAATCTTTTATGAGCTAGGACTTGCTCTAGTGCTTCACTTATATCTTTTTGAGCACGGTATGCTTAGCATTTTTTAAGAAATGCTCTCTTGCTTCACTTAGATTTATTTGAGAGTTAGTAAAATTTTGAAGAAATTCTCTTTTGCTTCACTTAAATTATTTTGAGAGAAAGAAAATTTTTATGATCATGATCTTCACTTATATTTGTTTGAGCTTATGAAAAGCAACACATGAAAATTAGTCCCAAAGTGATAGATATCCAAGAAGGATAAAGTAAAGAAAAAATGTCATGAAGATCATTGGACAAAATAAACTTGATTCTTAGTAATAGTTTTCAGATATGATGATGTGATATGTGAGTTATGTTGATGAGTAATTGTGCTCTAGTAAGAATATTGGTGTTAAGGTTTGTGATTCCCTATGCATGCACGAAAGTCAATAATCATGTAATGAAAATTATATCCTACTTGTGGTGCATTATTCGGTGTTAATTACGCTTAATGCTTTCTTATGAGATTATTCGTTTCTTGGTTGGTCGCTTCTCAATCTTTTTGCTAGCCTTCAGTTTGCACCAAGTATGACCTCTACTTGTGCATCCAAAATCCTTTAAACCAGTTTTGCCACATGAGTCCACTATATCTACGTATATGCGGTATTCTTTTGCCGTTCTAAGCAAATTTGCATGTGCCATCTCTAATTTTCAAAATAAACTTCTCTTTTGTGTATTTGTTTCGCTCGCGGAACGGTAACGTGTGACTAATATTTCCATGCTAGATGTGTTATTCTCACGATGAGTGTTATTCACTTGTCATTGCACGAGAGTAAGGCAAAGGTTTTAGGGATGCCCAGTTGAAATGAAAAATGAATTTACTTTCTGCTATCAAATAATAAATTCCTTGGAAAGTGTAGGTATGGAGGGAAACCGTGGATACGGCTAGCCATGGAAAGTGAAAGAATGGTGGAAAAAGGAATGACCTTTATTTTCTATTCGGGAACCGCCTATGGCATATCTAGCATGGAAAGTGTTCGGAACTCTAAGTCGTTTTCGTTGGTGGGATGGATACACCTCCCAAAATGTTTTTATCACTATTTTTTGCTTTGAGCTCGCACCTCTACAAATCCCTACTTCCCTCTGTGAAGGGCCTTTCTTTTACTTTATGCAACTTTTATTTTTGAATTTGAGTCTCCATCTTCTCTTACAAAAGCACCAACTAGGAGGCAAGATGATCGTACTTAAGTATTGGGTGTAGCTAATATTCGAGTGTGTCTCACGAATGGATCTATGTTTGAGCATGATGGGCTAGGGATAACTTGTTTTAGCATTGATATTTTGAAAGACATGGTTGCTTGTTGATATGCTTGAGTATCTAAATTATTATATCAAAACTAGACTATTGCTTTGAAACACATAAAAGTCCAATTGTCCATGCTATAAAGGAAATAATATGATATGACATGATAAACAGCACCCCACATCAAAAATTCTGTTTTTATCACTTACCTACTCGAGGACGAGCAGGAGTTAAGCTTGGGGATGCTAATACGTCTCCAAGGTATCTATAATTTTTTATTGTTCCATGCTATTTTATTATCAATCTTGGATGTTTTATAATCATTTGATAGTCATTTTATATCATTTTTTGGTACTAACCTATTGACATAGTGCCAAGTGCCAGTTGTTTTTTGCATGTTTTTTACATCGCGGGAAATAAATATCTAACGGAGTCCAAATGCAACGAAACTTCACGATGATTTTCTATGGACCAAAAGAAAGAAGTTGGGCCTTAGTAGCACCTGGGGAAGTCCCGGGGAGGGGACAACCCACCAGGGGGCGCCAGGAGGCCAAGGCGCGTCCTGGTGGGTTGTGCCCACCTCGGGTGCCCCCCGGACTGCCTCTTTGCTCTATAAATACCCCAATATTCCAGAAACCCTAAAGGCATCGACGAAATGTTCATCCAGCCGCCGCGGAGTCCAGAACCAGCAGATCCAATCTAGACACCATCACGGAGGGGTTCACCACTTCCATTGGTGCCTCTCCGATGATGCGTGAGTAGTTCGTTGTAGAGCTTCGGGTCCGTAGTTAGTAGCTAGATGGCTCTCTCTCTCGCTGAATTCTCAATACAATGGTCTCTTGGAGATCCATATGATGTAACTCTTTTTTCGGTGTGTGTTTGTTGGGATCTGATGAACTTCGAGTTTATGATCAGTTATATCTTTTTATATCCAAGAAAGTTATTTGAGTTTCTTTGATCTCTTATATGTATGATCTCTTATATCCTCGTATTTATTCTCCGATATTTGGGTTTTGTTTGGCCAACTTGATCTATTTATCTTGCAATGGAAAGAGGTGCCCGGTAGTGGGTTTGATCTTACGGTGCTTGATCCCAAAGGATGTAAAGGGAACCGACACGTATGTATTGTTGCTACTAAGGATAAAAAGATGGGATCTATATCTAACGCAATAGATAAACGGATCTTGTATACATCATGTCATCGTTCTTATTGCATTACTCCATTTTTCCATGAACTTAATACACTAGATGCATGCTGGATAGCAGTCGATGTGTGGAGTAATAGTAGTAGATGCAAGCAGGAGTCGGTCTACTAATCTTGGGCGTGATGCCTATGTAATGATCATTGCCTGGATATGGTCATAATTATTTGAAGTTCTATCAATTTCCCAACAGTAATTTGTTTACCCATCGTTTGCTATTTTTCTCGAGAGAAGCCACTAGTGAAACCTACGGCCCCCGGTCTTCTTTTCACATATATTTGCTTTATGATCTACTTTTCCTTTGCACTTTTATTCAAATCTACTAAGCCAAAAATACAAAAATACTTTGCTGCATTTTATTTTATTTGCGATCTATTTATTCAATCTATTACAACTTTCTCCCGTCCACATGCTGCTTCAAGCGCCAAGTTACTCGAAAGGGATTAACAACCACTTAAACACGTCGGGTTGCGAGGTGTTGTTATTTGTGTGCAGGGGCTGTTTAAGTTGTGTTGCTTGGTTCTCCTACTGGTTCGGTAATCTTGGTTTCATATCTGAGGGAAATACCTACCGCCGCTGTGCTGCATCATCCCTTCCTCTTTGGGGAAATACCGACGTAGCTTCAAGCGACATCAGGGCATTCTTGGTCTCAAGCACACTATACAGTTCTATAGAATTCTACCTTGGTGACCCCGTATGTCCATGAACGCAAGAACATTCTATGCTCCGAACACCCGGAGCAGTGTGACGACTGGATTACATGTGAACACATCATGACTTTCGGTAGTTGGTTGCAAACACGTCTCAGGGGTGACAACAGTATTTCCGATGAGCTCTACTCATTGGCCAGGGGACCATCTTCGACTGTATTGACTTACAAAGGGTACGATATAAATGGGAATATATTTTACATGATCGCCCAAGATCAAAAGAGCACCAACCAAAACAGCGGTGTTCGCTTTGATGCAGCAACCAAGAGGGGAAAGGACACATATTATGGTTACATAGTGGACATATGGGAACATGACTACGGACATGATTTTAAGGTCCCTTTGTTTCAAAGGCAAATGGGTCAATCTGTCAGGAGGTGGGGTACAGGTAGACCCACAGTACGGAATGACAACAGTGGTTCTGAACAATCTTGGGTACGTAGACGATCCATTCGTCCTAGCCAATGATGTGGCGCAGGTTTTCTATGTGAAGGACATGTCTACAAAACTGAGAAAAAGAAAAGATAAGGAAGCGAATACATGATACGATGAGCCAAAGCGCCACATAGTTCTTTCAGGAAAAAGAGACATCGTGGGATTGGAGGGCAAGATAGACATGTCTGAAGATTATGAAAAGTTTCATGAAATTCCTCCCTTCAAAGTCAAGGATGACCCAAGCACCCTGTTAAACGATGAAGATTATCCATGGTTACAACACAATAAGCAAAGGACACGAGAGAAGAAAAAGTGAAGACTTTCTACCCACAACTATTATGATGATGCCTTTGATCTAGAATATCACTGCAGTAACATGTGAAGAAATGAAATGCCTTTTGTAACAGATGAGTTTCCGTATGAAACCCTGATACTTCGAAAGAGATTGTCCGTTTTTGCACACGAAGTGCATCCAGTTTTTGCCGTAACCCTCTCAACTTTTTAGCACATGCTATGTGGGTGAAATTATGATACCCTGCCAACTTTGAACCTTTTCAGAGTTCATTTGAAGTGCTTTTCAATTTCAGGGTCATTTAGCTTAAAAAATCAGTAAATGCATGAAAAAACCCCATGAAGTAAGAAAAGGTTGAAAATTGATGATGTGGCTTTGAATGGTTCATTTTGAACACATAAAAAGTCTGGAGTTCAAATAAGTTCAAAAAAGTGAAATCCCTTTGTAACAGATGAGTTTTCGTCCGAAACCCTGATACTTCGAAAGAGATTGTCTATTTTGTACACGAAGTGCATCCAATTTTTGTCGTAACCCTCTCAACTTTTTAGCACATGCTATGTGGGTGAAATGATGATACCATGCCAACTTTCAACCTTTTCAGAGTTCATTTTAAGTGCTTTCCAATTTTCGGGTCATTTAGCTTAAAAATCAGTAAATGCATAAAAATACGAGATGAAGTCAGAAAGGGTTGAAAATTGATGATGTGGCTTTGAATGGTTCATTATAAACACACAAAAAGTCTGGAGTTCAAATAATTTCAAAAAAATGAAATCCCTTTGTAACATATGAGTTTTCGTCCGAAACCCTGATACTTCAAAAGAGATTGTCCATTTTGTAAGTGCATCCAGTTTTTGCCTTAACCTTCTCAACTCTTTAACACATGCTATGTGGATGAAATGATGATACCATGCCAATTTTCAACCTCTTCACAGTTCATTTGAAGTTCTTTTCAATTTCAGGGTCATTTAGCTCAAACAATGAACTAATATTAAAAAGAATGAACTAGAAAACTTTTATGAAACTCTAATAGAAAAAAGAATGAACTAAAAGAATGAACTATAAAACTTCAATGAAACTCCAATAGCAAAAAGAATGAAGTAGAAAACTTTAATGAAACTCTAATAGCAAGAGGAATCAACTAAAAAGCTTTTATAAACCTCTAGTATTTTGAAGCTAAAATTATATAAAATTTATGCAAATAAAATTATCAAAGTATTTCTTGTTCAAAAGATTAATAGCAAAAAGAATTTTCATAAAGAATTGTTTTGTTTGAAACTTTAATAGCAAACTAAAATAACAAAAAATGAATAAAACAGACATTTCAAATAACCTAAAAATTACCAAATTGAATATAATGATGAAACACAGTAATATTACATAGCAGGAAAAAGAATCACTCAAAAATCTATTTTTATAGTAAAGTTATTCATAAACTAGTGATTCGCATAAATTTCAAAAAATTCAAATTTAAAATATTCAAACTGGAAAACTAATGGCACTAACAGAAAGTTTACAATTTTTATTACCTAAAAGCAAAAAATAATCACTGAAAAACAGTAAGTAATTTGCTGTAAGTAGAAACAAAATAAAAAAAATAAGATAAAAATAAAACAAAATTGGAAAAAATAAAAAATGCCACCTACTGGGCCACCAGGGCCTGAATATGACTAGAAACCCAACCATGGGCCAGGATTCAGGCCCGTGGCAGGCCCAGTAGGCCCACAGGAAAGGAGTGACAGATTAGGCCCGAAGCCTGCAGCTGAGAGGAGCTCGAGAGGGTGGGCGTGACGGCGCTTATAAACCACCATCAAGCGCCAAGGCCAAAGACGAGGCCTTTGGTCCCGGTTGGTAGCACCAACCGACGAAGGGGTGACAGGTACTGTTCGTGGCACCAACCGGGACCAATGCCCCCTTTAGTCCCGGTTGGTGCCACTCAACCGGGACCAAAGGTCCTCGCTTCCGCCCTTTGGGCTGCTAAAATCGACCTTTGGTCCCGGTTGGTGGCACCAACCGGGACTAAAGAGACCGTCCCGGTTTATGCCACAAACCGGGACCAATGCTTCGTCTATATAAGCAAACACTTAGAAATTTTCATTCAGTTTGATCGATCTCCTCGTCCTCTCCTCCGACGACGCCGCCAGGCTGCTCCTTGTCGTCGTCGCTGCCGAGCCCTCTAGACTGCTGTCAGCCTCCCGAGCCCGGCGTCCTCGTCAGCCGGCATCCCCGAGCCCGCCGTCCTCGTCCCGTCGCCAGCGTGCCTCCCGAGCCCGCCTTCCTCGTCTCGCTGCCACAGGCCGCCTCGAGCCCCCGTCCTCGTCGACAGATTCCAGCCATCGCCACTCCCCTCCAAGTGAGCCCCCCCCCTTTACCAAGGTACCCTGCTCCCCGTCTCCACGCCCTACTAGAAAAAGGCCTGTTAGTGGCGCACCTATTTTGGCCATTAATGGCGCACTATAGGTGCGCCACTATCACCACGCCACTAGTAACAAGTACTAATGGCGCACCCCTGGTGTGCCATTAGTATACCAGATAATAGTGGCGCACCTGGCAGTGCGCCATTACTATGTCCAATGGTGCGCCATTACTATGCCTCCTAGGGGGCCATATTTACCTTCACGTATGCCCCCAAGTGCGCCATTACTATGCCCCATAATGCGCCACTGGTATTTAGCCCTGGTGCGCCACTAATGCTCAACAAGGTGTGCCACTACTATGAATATTAGGTTTTTTTTTGCTTTTCTGATATTTGCACAGGATACAAAATACATTACAGCACAGAATATAAACAGCACAACATATAAACAACAGATTTATCGAATACAATAGAAGATTAGCCTCCGAATACAATTCATCATATTAGTCTCCGAATTCAAAATACCGAACAAAGTTAGAACATTACAAGTCTCAAGACCGCGAGTAGCGAGTTTGTCTTCACATTACAAGTCGATATCTAAACTACCATCACATAGAAGAGAGTTGCGGTCACGATGAGCATCATCACGATGAAACTTGTCTTCATCAGGTTCCTCCTGCGCTCCCTCCTCTCTCTCGCTAGATAGCGCGCGTATCTAGTTTCCGCCTCCTCCCTAGTGGTGTACCCTTTGTAACTCTTACCGCTGAAACGGTGAACCTGTCTCCGACACTCCTCCCAGTCGTCGTAGACTCCGGGAACCTTACCCGGTACACGACATACGACGGCATGCACTAGACAAACAAAACGTTAGTAGCAATTCACAGACAATACATAAGCAATATATAAGTATGCAACAGAACGATCGGAAGAGAAAAGCAACACATTAATAGCACGATTCATGGTCCTACTAATAAATAGCATCGATTACATATAAGTTGAACGACTGTCCAAACCAAAGAGACATACAAGTTCATTAAAGTTTAATTACAACATGAGCTAATCGATATTTCAGAACTACATAGCATCATTACTTTTGACTCGACTCAGGGACCGGAGCGTGGATGAAGCCGTCGTCTTTCATGATGGTCATGAAATCGCGTTCATTGTCAGCCTGCATTTGTAGCTTTGTTTCTATTTCACTGTTGGACGATTGATATTTGAGGTAGAACTACCCTGAGGTACGAAGGACATCTTGATGGATGATTTCTGCAAACTCCGACTGGATGCAAAAGAATTCTTGTCTAATGTCCGCGTCCTGGATTGCCGACAAGCGTCGGCCCAATCTTTGAGATTATTTGGTAGCGTAAGGTGATTATGGTCCCGTACGATCGCCCGCATGTGATGGAGGGCGTATTAGGCATCCTTCTGACTGTCAGGCGGCTGCTTGACGTAGGGGAACGTCGTTACGTGGGTGAACACGTGCTTGCCGTACCTACAAATTGGCCTCCTGAAGGTGCCTCCAGATTTGGCGTAGCCGGGGAGAGCATCATCAAGAACTTTCTTGATATTTGTGTAGTCTTTCTTCGACTGACGGTCCGAGTCAAAATATGTAGCCATGGAATATTTCGGGCTTAAGAGGATATGTGTGCAATGTGTGTCACTGCACAAAACACGGAATGTTAGAAAAAAAAGAACGATCGAAATCTAAGAAATCATATGTTATGGGGCGGTGAGGGGATGACTTACTCAGGAATGTAAGGCACGAGGAAGTTATCCTTATCTGGGTTCGCCAGAATGACGCCTTCGAGGTATGAACTCGCGACTTGCCGGTCCCCAGCGTTGCCCAAGATCTTGGCACGCATGTAGAAGGGGTGGACTAACACGATGTCCGGGGTCTTGTCTCTAATGATCCGCATCTCCATACTGAGCGAAAATAGCCGAATGAAGGTGTAGTACAGCGGATGAAGGTTAAACATAGCAAATATGTCATCAAACCGTAGGACGATCACACCCCCGATGGTGCTATCGACAAAGCCCTTGCCCTCTGGCACCTTGGCCACGAAAACCGGGTATGCCACATCATTCTCGGAGAGACGCCGCTTCTCCAAAGAAAGAACACATCATGCAGACTCCGCATAGCACCGGTTGCAGCATTGAGCAGATTAGTCGGTAGCATCGGCCTACCCGCCACATGCACCCTCCTCGAGATATCCTTAGGTGAAGGTGGCCCGTCCCGAGCACGAATCGTACTCGGTGCCGCTGGCTCACACTCTGCTTTTATTCTTTCTTTTCTGTCCTTCGCTTATTCTGCTGTAATGGGATCGAGTTCTGCTCAGAGACCGCCTTCTTGAGTGTGTTGGGGCTGATAATATTTTGCACCTTGGCTATCTGAGGATCGGTTAAGGTGGCAGCTGGAGGCGTCTCCTGAGAACTGAATGCCAGACGACGCCTGTTGCAATTGGGTTTCTCCGCGGTACCAGCTAGATCGCGATCGTCTTTTGCAGGGTTGGGTTCTTGAGAAGGAGGCCCCAAGAATTCGTCACCGTACCCATGTTCGTTGAAGTACTTACCTACGTTGGTAAACGTACCGTCGTCGTCCGGATCCTGTGCCATATGCATTTCCGGATCAGCTGACGGCGGTAGCGTTGCGGCGGTCTTGCCATGGCTTGGCGCCGGCACGACTAGCGGTGTTGTCTGTGGGGGTGGTGTCCCCCGACCCCAAACGAATCTAGCTCTTCGGCCAAAGCATGGACCAGCTTATGCAGGCGTTGAGGGTCATCACATCATCTTCATCGGCCCCAGGGGGTCGATACGGAGGTAACAAGTTGTCGCAGCCCCGCAGCACCCGAACCAGTTGAACCCTATACACGGTGGGTGGCATCGGATTACCGTGGAACAAGCGGTTGCCCGGTTGAACGATTCTGGCCTTGGCGACATCAATCAACTCGATGTCCATGAAGTGCAAGAGAGGGCATGGAACGTCGGCAGCGCCCTGCAAAAACATGTAGGGCGTCAGGGATTCCCAGTCAAAGGCAAGGAGATGAAGTCATCGGCCGAGAGGCTTAGTTACCGTGATGGCGTCGAGCTCGGCTAATGTCGAGGCACCGCCAATGGCGGGCGTGCAAGTGACGGAGGGGCCGCTTGCTGCCGAGGTGCCGGCCGCGATTCTTCCCACACTCGAGTGCATTAAGCTCCAAAGCCGGCGCCGAAGCCGGAGACACCAATGCCGCCTCCGCTGGAGACACCAATGGCGCCGCCGGCGCGTTGTGCGAGTTGCTTCCCGTGAAGCTGGGAATCGGGGGCGGCCCCTGTTGGCCGCCCGCAATCCACGCCTGCAACCCCTCAATCAAGGTAGGCACAATGGCGGTGATCATCGCTCCCAGTTGGTCTCGCACTTGCTCTTCAACTATCTCCGGAATCCGCGCCAATTGTGCCTTGAGTTCTTGAACCTCGCGCTCCTGGCTTTCCGAGCAGGACTTTCTCTCCTTTCACCCAGTGTTACAGTATTCCGACCATTTCGTGGACAAGCCTTTGTCGGCCACACGACCAGCTGATGACGGCTTACTGAACTTAGCCTTGTGTTTCATTACGTTCAACGCCCTATTTAAAGTGGTGTCCCAAGGGGAGCTCTGAGACGACCCCATGCTACTGCTTTCAATGTCCTGCGGAAGGAACGTGAACCATTTAGAAATTTGGCTTCATTAATTAGAATGCAACCATATGGAGCTAATTACGCGGGGTGTATTCCTTACCAGAACAAGCTCAAGCGCCTTGGTCTTCGGATCCGTGGTAAGCTCCTTTGTTACCGGGTCAATCTTGTACCGGGCCCTAACATAGTTCCCGGTCTGCTTGTCACGGTATTTATTAAAGAGGGGCGGTAGGCCTTGCTCGGCACGCTCCACGTCCTCCTTGTCCCATATAGGTTCCGCCACTCTGTAACCGCCGGGACCGAGTTTGTGGACCCCTAAGTTCAAGTCCCGCATATCTTTCCCCATCGACTTGATTACGCAGTTGCGCAGCTCTCGCACTTGATCTTGAACTCTAGGTAGTCAGCTTCACAGATCGAAGGATTTTTCTCCTTGATCTTCTCATAACTATCACCTTTTTCAATCCTTCTCTTCACCGCGGCTCTCCAAGTATCCAGGGCCGTGCTCATCTTCGTGAGGGAGGCACTGTTCACTTATTCCCGGAGAGGCGTGTGTTTGCGTAGTCACCGGGGAAGTTGTATCGTTCGTGCAGCTTCGTGAAGAGGAGGTTCCGCAAATTCCCTCGGTCACGATGCCTTAGTTTCTCGGTGTTGATCGAGACGGTGTCCGGAGAATGCACCCGAGTTGTCCCGCGTACCCCTTGACTAATTCTTTTGGCGCCGTTGGATGCCCACTGGAGGACACTTCAGTAAATTCCTCCTTGATGGTGCCGAGCACGTTCGGGCGCCGGTCCTTCCGTTGCCTCGTCGGTTGGCTGCCATCTGTGTGTGCGCTGCCATCATCAGTGGTGGCATCCTCGGCGGCACCATTAGGGGTGTCATCCCTGACGCCACTAGGGGTTGTGTAGTCGGGATCGGTGTCTTCCGCGGCGTCCTCATAGCGGTGAGATTCTTCCACCATCTCCTAGGACAGGTCCCAGAATGCCTTGCCCGAACCGCCAGCCTCATCGTTGTGGGCCATGTTCGCTCTAAATAGGAAAAATGTTTGGTCAAAAAGTTGGTTATTGTCAAGGAACAAGATCTCTAAGTTGACCAAATAACCTAATTCTCGACAAATGTCACCAAAAAGTTGGTTATTGTCAAGGAACAATTGAGAGATGTTTGTGATATTGCCTAGGTGTTTTGGGATGGAACCTGTTAGTGTGTTGTTGCTAAGGTTCAAGTCCACATTCTCAAGGTAACCTAGTTCTTGAGGGATGTGTATAGAAAGTTGGTTGCTGCAAAGATACAATGTTGTGAGTTTGGTCAAATTGCCTATGTTGTTTGTGATATTGCCTTGAATCTTGAAGGCACTGTTGCATGATGCAGTGGTACAGCCAGCATGGGACCTCATCTTTGCAGGATAATTTTCTAGCTTGTAACACTGGGATTAGTAGCTTAATTAATCGACTAGTCGGTCGTATGGTGGTGTAATTAACTTGTTTTAATATTGGACAGTCATGTGGAGTATACTAGCTCATTGGGTGCCCCTAAAGATACACCGGCCATATCATTTGATTAATTAGTAAGTAAGCAATCGATCTAGCTAGCATTGCCATGCCATGCATTCACCTTTACCAAGTGGAAGCAACTGATATTATACAGATACAAATAGATATCGACAATTAGTTATTGTTATCATCTAACATAATTTAATCAGAGTAGTGGCATGTAGTGGATTTGTGCACAAGCTAAGCTAGCTAAGACAGTAGCTTCCTTGCAACCCACAAAAGACAAAGGAAAAGGGGTGAAAAGGGGGAGATGGTTAGCTTTGATGAGCAGGGAGCATGTTCCTAACCCCCTTCTTCTTGTCTCCACTCACTATCTCTCTCACACACATGGCAAGCAAGGGTGTCTGAGTGTGTGAAAAAATACTAAACTAATCCAACCACTAAAGCACTAGATCACTACTATTGTATAATATTTTATAGCTTTGTATATATGTATGGCTCCAATGGGTGCCACTGCCATGCATCCCTCTCCAAGCATTTAATCATGATTAGCCCATCATTTTCACCAGAGATTAGTTTTGGTTAATTAATTAACTAGTGTGTGCTACAGCAGAGCACAGATCTCCATCTAGCTAGTAGGAGTAGCTTTCCAAGGCCTCTTTCCAAAGCCACAGCTCCTCTAAGTTCTCAAGATAACCTAGTTGTTGAGGGATCTGTCCAGAAAGTTGATTGATGTCAAGATACATGTTGATTAATTTTTGTTTCGGTTGAGAATCGGGCACCTTCTAGGTCAAGAAAATTGGGCATGACCTTTGCTAATTTTCTTGACCTAGGAGTGCCCCATTCTCAACCGAAACGGAAATTAATCAACATTTCAGGAGAAAGGGGTCATTTCAGAAGATCACAAGTAGCAGCAGCATCACTTGACAAAATCACAAGTAGCAGCAGCATCACAAGTAGTACAGCAGCAGCATCATCACAAGTAGTACAGTAGCAGCAGCATCATCATCACAAGTAATACACTTAATTGGCATAAAAGATCAAAAAAACAACATAAATTGGAAAACAAGCAATACTTCTAAAACCAGTTGCAAGCAAATGTACAGTAAAATAAAATGATCCCATAGTGTACTTAATTCAGAACACATGGAAGAAACTTGACTAAATGTACAGATTTTAGAAAAAAAATCCAAGTTAACTAAATGACTGATTCAATTTCAGGCAACTTGGAGAAGAAATCACTTGATCATTGACTGTACTTAATTCAGAACACATGGAAGAAACTTGTTAGAAACTGAAATGGTTAATATGGAGAATTAAGTTACTCTAATGGAGTACAAAATTTTGAGAACAAGCCGTCTGAAAAGAGCACTAGCTAAGATCTAGTCCTTATGTCCATTTAACCACTAATTTACTGTAACCAATGTTCAGAGACAAATCAGACTTGACAATAAAGATCAAAATTTCATACTTGACAGTAAATATAGTGGAAACTGAAGATTATTTAGGAACACACTTGTTCCTAAACTTGATGTCGATTTAGCAACACAGTCTTCAGTGAGAGTATAAAAAATAACTACTCCATCTACTTAAGTGGTTCTACACTAAACCAGAACAAGTTAGTCAAGTTGATTTCAAACTTGACACATAAATAAAATTTGACATCAATGAAATTTAGACTATGAGTGCCTGCCCATGACATCTGCATGGTTCTCTACACCACACACCATCAACACTGCTAGCTACCCCTACTCGATCGCCCCAGCTTTTGCCACGGACAGCTAGAACCTAACACGTTCTCCACCTAGCAGCTACTGAAAACCAAATTCAGTGAACATACACTTCAGAAAATTCAGTAAACATGCACTCGAGAAAATTCAGTGACTGCAGAACATACACTCCAGAAAATTTTCAGTGATCTTGTACTCAATTTTACAGTGAACTTGCTAAAGAAGCTCCCAAGCTTCAAGATAGACTAAATTTGACAGCTAATGTACTCAAAAGAAGCATTTTGGAGTACAAGAAGGGGAAAGCGGGAGGCAAGAAGAGGGGGGAGCCGGACCTTGGCATGAGGGGGGCGAGGGAACTGGGTTGGGCTATGGGCAGACGGAGGCGGGGGCGGGTGCCTTGGACCAGTCTGGGAGTTGGCGGCGCTTGCCGGACTCGGTGGCGTACTCGACCACGATGGCCCAAGTGGGGAGCCGCACCTTGGCCCAGGTGGACGCGCTGCGCAGTGGGTCGCGGCGGCGCAAGTAGGGGCGGCGGCGCAGTCGGTCGGGGCGGCGAAGTGGGTCTGGGCGCCACGGGTTTCTAGGGTTTCGAGGGCTGGGAAGGCGAGGGAGGGGGTGGGTGGGTGCGGCGAAGCGGCGAGGTGGGTGGGGGCGGCGGAGCCCGGGAGCGAGGTCACCGGTGGGTGGGGCGGCGGTGGCAAGAGGCGAGGGGCGAGATGGGAGAAGGACGAACGGCTGGCGAGATGGATAGCACACATACATACAGAGGGGGGAAGGTTAGCAATGGCGCACCTTGTAGGGGTTGGCCATAAGTACCGTGATAGCAATGGCGCACCTTCCCCTGGTGCGCCATTACTAACTTTTTTTTGCATTTCTAGTTGCATCTAATAATTTTTTAGAAAATGACGATCAAATTTGAAAACATTCAAGAATGTGAAAAAATATCATCTAATTTTTTATTTGAAAATATTTATGAATATGGAAAAATATCATCAAATTTGTTATTTGAAAATATTTTTTTGGATTTTTAGTTGCATCTAATAATTTTTAGAAAACCTTTATGAATATGAAAAATATCATCAAATTTGAAAAATATTCATGAATTCAAAAAGTACCCATGAAATTTAAAAATATTCATGAGTTCAAAAAAATTAACAAATTTAATACTTTTTGTGAGTTAGAAATTCAATACCAGAATAAACCTAAATAAAAATTGGTATACCAATGGCGCACCTCCTAGGGGTGCGCCATAAGTACCTTGATAGCAATGGCGCACCTTCTCCTAGTGCGCCATTAGTAAAAAAAATTGGTTTTTTAGTTGCATTCATTCGTGGATTGGTAAAAAATTTATGAATATGAAAAAATATCATCAAATTTGAAGAAATATTCATGAATTCAATAAGTTCCCATGAATTTTAAAAATATACATGAGTTCAAAAAATATTAACAAATTCAATACTTTTTGTGAGTTAGAAATTCAATACCAGAATAAACATAAATAAAAATTGGTATACCAGAATAAACATAAATACCAGAATAAACATAAATAAATATTCATGAGGACTAGAATAGAAGAAATTTCATTTCCATATGTCGAAATACAATCGAGAAATGAAGACCAATTTAAATACAATCGATCTTAGCTAGCTATCTTTTCACAATCTTATTGCCCTTCTTTTTCGCAAATGGAGTTCTTCTCTTGAACGGACGTCCTTTAGGTAGGGTGGTCCTGCTTCTTGTTGTGGTGTATGGTACTTCATCGTCGTTGTCATGTTCCATCTTCCGGTCGCCGTACTTGTCGAAGTCTTGCTCATTGGTGACTCCATCCATTCCGATGATCTTCCTTTTGCCTCTCCTCACGACAACACGACTGGGCTTTGACGGGATGGTAATGAAGAAGCATTTTTTCGCAGTGACGTTTGCGCCCATGATCTTGGATTTGGCTTCGTATAACCATGGTGGTAAAATACCGGTCTTCTTTTAGGACGCTCTTGGCCAATCAGACAAGGAACATTAGGACCTTCTCTCCAGCGTAGCTCAGCTCCCAGATCTCCTCGATCCTTCCGTAGTATATGTCCTTGTCGTTACCGGTGTAGGATTCCATCGTTACCCCGGAGTTCTGATAACCATCGCTCTTCATGTCCTTGTCCTCGGTGTAGAATGTGTAGCCTTGATATCGTACGCCTCATAGGTCATCAGGTTGTGCTCGGCGTCCTGTGACAAGACGAATATGAGTTTTTCTTCCGCGAAAGAATCCTCATGTAAAGGGTATGACAAAAGCTTCTCCTTGAACCAACGCGTGAAACATGAGTTGTGCTCTTTGATTATATCTCCGTCCGTCCTCTGTTGGCCTCGGTCATTGTACGTCTTCTCAATAAAGATTTTGTGCTCTACCACCCAAGGATCGACCACGTCTATGTGTTGTAGCGCGACTAGGTTTGCTCTTTCAAAGTCGGCGAGTCGACCCTCGAAGTCGACATGCATTTCGCGGCGACCCTCGCGGTGACCCCATCCAGCGAGCCTGCCGAGGTGCCTGTTGACGGGCAGACCAATGGGGTTCTCGATGCCTAGATAATTCGTGTAGTAGGAGATGCACTCTTCGGTCAGAAAGCCCCTAGCTATGCTTCCCTCTAGACGTGACATGTCGCGAACGTATCCTTTGATGACACCATTCATCCTTTCGAACGGCATCATGCTGTGCAGGAACGTCGGCCCGAGTAGGATGATATCCTCCATGATATGGACCTGCAGATGCACCATAACGTCGAAGAATGCTGGCGGAAGTACATCTCAAGCTCGCATAGTATCACCACGATCTCTTCATGTAACCTTCGAGTTGCCTCACGCCAACCGACTTCCGAGAGATGACGTCGAAAAAGTTGCATAGGCCAAATAGCGTTTCCACGGACGTGCGCGTCCATGATCCCACGGATTGCAATCGGAAGTATCTACGTCATCAAGACGTGACACTCGTGAGACTTCATCCCGCTGAACTTCTGTTTCACCGAAGTCTAGGTATCTGCTTATCTTCCCAGCGTAACGTAAGGAAGTTTTACTCCTACGAGGGAGGTGAAAAACTGCTCGATCTCCTCCTGACATAGAGTGAAGCACGCGGGAGGGCAGTCATTTCCGATCTTCTTGGCCTTTTTGCCTTTGCGACGACTTTCCGTGTCCTTCGCCTCATCATCATTAGCGTGAACCTCCTCCCTGATGCCCATTGATTTCACAGTCTGCCCTTGCTTTCGGCCAATATTTGGTCCTCTCTGGCATGTTGAGCAGGCTACCAAGCAGACTCTCGCACACGTTCTTCGCGATATACATGATATCAAGGCTGTGAGGCACACGGAGGATCTTCTAGTACGGCAAGTCCCAGAAAACAGACCTCGTTTTCCATACCTTCAGCAGCAGCTCTTGTGCCTTTCGCTTCTTTCCCGGCTCTGGCACCTTTTGCTTCTTTCCCGGCAGTGGGCACTCTTTCCAATTTTTCAACAGCTCATCTATTTCCTCGCCGCTCCTCGTACGCGGGCGTCTTTGGGGTTCGGTTTCACCACCGAACAGATCCTTGTGTTTTCTCGATGAGTCATCGTCGCGAAGCCACCTTCGATGTCCCATGAACACGGTTTTCAAAGACCCGGATCTCTATCTAGCTGGCGATACATTGTGTCATCCATGCACCTAACGCATCCAGAAACTCCGTGGACCACCTTCCCCGCGACATATCCGTAACCGAGATAGTCGTGCACCGTCGTGAGCAGTGCGGCTCTCGTAGGGAAATATTCTTTCTCTACGGCGTCCCACATATTGGCTGGCGTTTTCCACAGTGTGTCTAGCTCCTCTTTCAGCAGCCCCGGACATGAGTGATGTCATTCCCTGGTTGTTTCGCCCTTCAATTAGCATACTCATGTGAATGTACTTCCTCTTCATGCACAACCACGGGGAAGGTTGTACATCCACGTAAACACAGGCCAGGTGCTATGTGTGCTTCTCTGGCTGCCAAACGGATTGACCCCATCGGTGCTCTCGCCCAGCAAGATGTTCCTTGGATCGTCCCCAAATTCTGTGTGTTCGAAGTTCAACGCTAGCCACTGGCTCGCATCCTTAGGGTGACTCAGCATCTTTTCTTTTTTATTTATCTCCAGATCATTTCCGTCATCTCACTAGTAGAAAAGAGGGCTTTGGTTCAGGCCGGGTCAGCCCATTAGTCCCGGTTCAGTCCAGAACCGGGACCCATGGGGGCATTGGTCCCGGTTCGTGAGCCCAGGGGGGCGGCCGGGCCACGTGGGCCATTGGTCCCGATTAAATGGACCTTTTGGTCCCGGTTGGTGGGACGAACCGGGACCAATGGGCCTGGCTCCTGGCCCACCACCATTGGTCCCGGTTGGTGGCTTGAACCGGGACAACAGGCCGCCCTTTAGTCCCGGTTCATGCCATGGACCAGGACCATTGAGGTGCCTATATATACCCCTCGCCCGCGAGTAGAGCACTCCACTGCTCTGTTTTTCTCTGGCCGAGGAGGGGAGGGCTTTGTGGTGCTCTAGCTCACCTCCTAGGCACATGAGGTGTTCGATGAAATGCCCGAGCCACACTAGTTAAGCTTTCTCCTCTCGAAGCACGACCTCTGAACTCTATTTTTCCCAAGATTTGTCTAGGTTTATATTAGCGGCCCGTCACGCCCCGTCCCCGTCTTCACTGTCGTCAATCGCCCGCGCCGATCTCGTCGCCGGCACCACCGTGGTGAGCCTCTTGTTCTTCTCTTCTTTCTAAAAGAATTTTTTTTTGCTTTAGATAGATACTTGTCTAATATTTTTACTATTTTATTGCTTGTTATTATATAGTGCGATGGTTTTGGTATCCGCCCCCATCGGCCCTCGTCCTGTCTATGATTCGGATGTGGTATATATTATCTTTATAACTATTGGTTCATTTATTGTTTATGAAAATTATGCCGACCAACGTGACATAGATTTTATTTATCTAGGAGGTATGTGAACCGGAAATTCCAACCGACCCTATTGTCGAGAGGTTAAATTTCGTTGAAGAAGAAAACAATTTCTTGAAGGAAAAAATAAAAAAATTGAGGAGAAGATGATATTGGAGTTGCATGTTGCGGATGTCGTCGATGACGCTTGAAAATTAGAAAGATTAGAAAATATGCCATTCATACCGAGGCTTGGTATCATTATGCCGTTGGATCAATTGTTACCTTGGTTGTGATTATGATCGCATTTGTTTTCGCATTGAAATATTTTACATAGTTTCAATCTATGGTTTAATTAATTTAGATGCTCTGGAGAGCTTGATGTTGTTAGATGAGAACTATGTATGTACTTTGGTTTTAATGTGATGATGAACTTCTATTAATTTGGTCACTTAATTATCTATTCATGATGTTCTGTAATGGTTTTTGACACACTTAATTATATATAATGCACGCAGATGAACCGGCAATGGATGTACGGTGACAGACACACCTCCAAGTACATTAAGGGCGTGCATGATTTTCTCGAAGTGGCTGAGGCAAACAAGCAGAATGGTTTTATGTGTTGTCCATGCCCTAAATGTGGGAATACAAAGTCTTACTCTGACCGGAAAATCCTTCACACCCACCTGCTTTACAATGGTTTCATGCCACACTATAATGTTTGGATGAGGCACGGAGAAATAGGGGTTATGATGGAAGACGGCGAAGAAGAAGAGGACGATGACAACTATGTGCCCCCCTGAATACGATGATGCTGCAACTGGGGAAGCTGCTGAAGATCAAGAGGAACCAGATGATGTGCCCAATGATGCTGCAATAGGGGAAGCTGCTGAAGATCAAGAGGAACCAGACGATGTGCCCGATGATGATGATCTCCGCCGGGTCATTGTCGATGCAAGGACGCAATGCGAAAGTCAAAAGGAGAAGCTGAAGTTCGATCACATGTTAGAGGATCACAAAAAAGGGTTGTACCCCAATTGTGAAGATGGAAACACAAAGCTCGGTACCGTACTGGAATTGCTGCAGTGGAAGGCAGAGAATGTTGTGCGTGACAAAGGATTTGAGAAGCTACTGAAAATATTGAAGAAGAAGCTTCCAAAGGATAACGAATTGCCTGACAGTACATACGCAGCAAAGAAGGTCGTTTGCCCTCTAGGATTGGAGGTGCAAAAGATACATGCATGCCCTAATGACTGCATCCTCTACCGCGGTGCGTACAAGGATCTTAACGCATGCCCGGTATGCGGTGCATTGCGGTATAAGATCACACGAGATGACCCTGGTGATGTTGACAACGAGCCCCCCAGGAAGAGGGTTCCTGCGAAGGTGATGTGGTATGCTCCTATAATACCACGGTTGAAACGTCTGTTCAGAAATGGAGAGCATGCCAAGTTGATGCGATGGCACAGTGAGGACCGTAAGAAAGACGGGAAGTTGAGAGCACCCGCTGACAGATCGCAGTGGAGAAAAATCGAGAGAAATCTTTGGGATGAGTTTGCAAGTGACCCAAGGAACGTATGGTTTGCTTTAAGCGCGGATGGCATTAATCCTTTCAGGGAGCAGAGTAGCAATCACAGCACCTGGCCCGTGACTCTATGTATGTATAACCTTCCTTCTTGGATGTGCATGAAGCGGAAGTTCATTATGATGCCAGTTCTCATCCAAGGCCCTAAGCAACCCGGCAACGACATTGATGTGTACCTAAGGCCATTAGTTGAAGAACTTTTACATCCGTGGAATGGAAATGGTGTACGTATGTGGGATGAGCACAAACAGGAGGAATTTGACCTAAAGGCGTTGCTGTTCATGACCATCAACGATTGGCCCGCTCTCAGTAACCTTTCAGGACAGACAAACAAGGGATACCACGCATGCACGCACTATTTAGATGACACCGAAAGTATATACCTGGACAAATGCAGGAAGAATGTGTACCTGGGGCATCGTCAATTTCTTCCGACCAACCATCAATGTCGAAAGAAAGGCAAGCATTTCAAAGGCGAGGCAGATCACCGGAAGAAGGCCGCCATGCGTACCGGTGATCACGTACTTGCTATGGTCAATTATTTACACGTAATCTTTGGAAAGGGTCCCGGCGGACTAGCTGTCCCGAATGACGCTGAGAGACACGCACCCATGTGGAAGAAGAAATCTATATTTTGGGACCTACCCTACTGGAAAGACCTAGAGGTCCGCTCTTCAATCGACGTGATGCACGTGACGAAGAACCTTTGCGTGAACCTGCTAGGCTTCTTGGGCGTGTATGGGAAGACAAAAGATACACCTGAGGCATGGAAGGACCTGCAACGTTTGCACGAAAAAGACGGCATGCCTCCGAAGCAGTATGAAGGTCCTGCCAGCTACGCTCTTACGAAAGAAGAGAAAGAAATCTTCTTTGAATGCCTGCTCAGTATGAAGGTCCCGACAGGCTTCTCGTCGAATATAAAGGGAATAATAAATATGCCAGAGAAAAAGTTCTAGAACCTAAAGTCTCATGACTGCCACGTGATTATGACGCAACTGCTTAAGGTTGCATTGAGGGGGCTTCTACCGAAAAACGTCCGATTAGCCATTGTGAAGCTATGTGCATTCCTCAATGCAATATCTCAGAAAGTGATCGATCCAGAAATCGTACCAAGGCTAAGGAGTGATGTGGCGCAATGTCTTGTTAGTTTTGAGCTGGTGTTCCCACCATCCTTCTTCAATATCATGACGCACGTCCTAGTTCATCTAGTCGACGAGATTGTCATTCGGGGCCCGTATTTCTACACAATATGTTCCCCTTTGAGAGGTTCATGGGAGTCCTAAAGAAATATGTCCGTAACTGCGCTAGGCCAGAAGGAAGCATCTCCATGGGCCATCAAACAAAGGATGTCACTGGGTTTTGTGTTGACTTCATTCCTGGCCTTAAGAAGATAGGTCTCCCTAAATCGTGGTATGAGGGGAGACTGATGGAAAAACATGCTTGGAGGGACTCAATAATATGCAGGGACGGATATTCTTGGTCTCAAGCACACTACACAGTTCTACAAAAATCTACCTTGGTGACCCCGTATGTCGATGAACACAAGAACGATCTGCGCTCCAAATACCCGAGCAGCGCGACGACCGGATTACATGTGAACACATCGGGACTTTCAGCAGCTTGGTTGGAAACACATCTCGGAGGTGACAAGACTGTTTGTGATGAGCTATACTTGTTGTCTAGGGAATATGAGGGTCCTGCACCCAACCTATCGATGGTCCATCGTCATCCGCTCCGCATCTTCATCTTCATGATCATGCCCTTCGTCTTGACCTTCCTCATCATCATGTCCGCATCTTCTACATGATGACTGTGTACTGCATCTACTTCATGATCATGTCCTGGAGATTGTTCGTCTTCTCGCCCGCCCTCGCCGCGGTTGTCTTGCTGCCCTTCCTCATTTCTTGCCCGGCCCCCATGGATGACTTCGTAATCATCTTCATCACCTTGCCACCGATAGCCATCCATGAAACCATGCAAGAGCAGGTGGTCCTGCACCTGTACAGAATCCGGGTCCATAAGGCTCTTCAAATTTTGCATCTTCGACACGGACATCTTATCTCAATCTCGTTCTTTTGAAGCATCGCGGCCTTCGCGGAGCTCAAAAACCTATTCACGATGCCTTTGGTCATCGTGCGGACCATGGTCGCCTGGGGGGTAGAGCAAAACGATATTTTAAAACCAAAAAAATTTGGCTTGACTTTGCCTAAAAATAGGACCAAAAACAGTCTGCCTAAATCGTGGTATGAGGGGAGATCGATGGAAAAAGGCATGCTTGGAAGGGATTCAATAATATGCAGGGACGGATATTCTTGGTCTCAAGCACACTACAGTTCTACACAACTCTACCTTGGTGACCCCGTATGTCGATGAACACAAGAACAGTCTGCGCTCCAAACACCCGGAGCAGCGCGACGACTGGATTACATGTGAACACATCAGGACTTTCAGCAGTTGGTTGGAAACACATCTCAGAGGTGACAAGACTGTTTCTGATGAGCTATACTTGTTGTCTAGGGGACCATCTTTGACTGTATTGATTTACAAAGGATACGAGATAAATGGGAATACATTTTACACGATTGAACAAGATCAAAAGAGCACCAACCAAAACAGCGGTGTCCGCTTTGATGCAGCAACCGAGAGGGGAAAGGACACATATTATGGTTACATAGTGGACATATGGGAACTTGACTACGGACATGATTTTAAGGTCCCTTTGTTTAAGTGCAAATGGGTCAATCATCGAGGAGGCGGGGTACAAGTAGACCCACAGTACGGAATGACAACAGTGGATCTGAAAAATCTTGGGTACACTAACGAACCGTTCGTCCTAGCCAATGATGTGGCACAGGTTATCTATGTGAAGGACATGTCTTCCAAACCGAGAAAAGAAAAGATAAGGAAGCGAATACATCATACGATGAGCCAAAGCGTCACATAGTTCTTTCAGGAAAAAGGGACATCATGGGAGTGGAGGGCAAGACAGACATGTCTAAATATTATGAAAAGTTTCATGAAATTCCTCCCTTCAAAGTCAAGGCTGACCCAAGCATCCTGATAAACGATGAAGATTATCCATGGTTACGGCGCAATAAGCAAATGACACAAGTGAAGACTTTCTACCACAACTATCATGATGATACCATGCCAACTTTGTAACAGACGAGTATGATACCATTGTCCCTTTTGTACATGCACATGCTATGTGGGTGAAATTATGATACCATGCCAACTTTCAAATTTTTCAGAGTTCATTAGAAATGCTTTAATGTCTTATGGTTCGGCCCTTGTAATACCATTAATCCCTGCAGCTCCTTGTCAACTATGTTCTCACCAAGAACACTCAAGAGGGCAGCCACGTGGGCCATTGGTCCCGGTTCATCTGGACCATTTGGTCCCGGTTTCACGCACGAACCGGGACCAATGCGCCTCGCCCCTGGCCCATGACCATTAGTCCGGTTTGTGCCACAAACCGGGTCTAAAGGGTTGGTCCTCGTTCTTGATCGAGTTTAGTCCCACCTCGCCAACCGAAGGCGCTCACACCGGTTTATAAGCCCCTCCTCTCTGCCTTGTTAAGCTCCTCTCAAAGTGAAAATAGATGCCCTTATACGGAATTTGACCTAAATTCATACTGAATTTCTCTGAAATTCATAGAAATTTATTATGAATTTAGGTTGAATTCTTTCTATAAGCGCATCTATGCTCATTTTAGTAAAGTTAATCACAAACTTCTGATTCACACAAATTTCAAAGAATTCAAATTTTAACTATTCAAATTTGAAAACTAATGGCACTAACAGAAAGTTTATTATTTTTCTAAAACTAATGGTACTAACAGAAAGTTTATAATTTTGCTGACCTAAATGCAAAAAGAATTAAAAAATAAAGCAAAAAACAAAAGAAAATAAATAATGCAAAAAACAAAACAAAAAACTGGAAAAAAAACTTTGAATTTTAAACACAGTAATTTTAACTATTCAAATTTGAAAACTAATGGCACTAATAGAAAGTTTATAATTTTTGTGACCTAAAAGAAAAATAATTAAAAATAAACTTTAATAAAATAAATAAATATAGCAACAATAAGTATTGTTGTAAGTAGAAACAAAATAAAATAAATAAAGCAACAAAGAAAACAAAAAAACAAAAAAAGTGCCACCTACTGGGCCCCCACGACCTGAATACGACTAGAAACCCTACCATGGGCCAGATTCAGGCCCGCCGGAGGCCCAGTGAGCCTGAGCACACAACGTGCAGTTAGGCCCGAAAGCCTACAATTGAGAGGAGCTCGAGAGGTGGGCGCAGCAGCGCTTATAAACCACTCTCGAGATCTCTCGGCTAGCGAGGTGGTACTAAACTTTTGGCCAGGGCAGCACAAGGCCTTTGGTCCCGGTTGGGGCCACCAACAGGACTAAAGGCGCATTGCGTTCGTAGCACCAAGCTGGGACCAATGCCTCCCTTTAGTCCCGGTTGGTGCCTGCCAGGACCAAAGGCCTTCGCTTCCCGCCCTTTGGGTTGAAAAGAGACCTTTGGTCCTGGTTCGTGCCACCAACCGGGACTAAAGGGTGGCATTGGTCCCGGTTGGTGCCACAAACCAGGAGCAATGCTCTCAGTATATAAGAAAGCACTTAGCGTTTTTCAGATTCATCTGCTTCAGTTCCCCCGCCCAGCGCCGCCCGAGCTGCCGAAACTCGTCCGTCGAGGCCGTCGCCGCCCTCTACTGCCTTGTCGACGTGCAGCCGCCCTGCCCGAAACACGCCCGGCCTTCGGACCGACCACGCCAGCGCGCCCGTGCCCCGACCACGTCGTCGTCGCCCTAGCTCCCCCGACCACGCCGCCGACGCCTCTGCCTCGCCCTGCCTCGACCACGCCGTCATCGCCTCGGCCTCGCCCTGCCCCGACCACGCCACCGTCGCCTCTGCCCCTGCCATGACCATGCCGCCGTCGCCTCTACCCCGACGCTCGCCGTGCCTCTGCCCCTACCCCGACCACGCCGCACCACTCATCCTTTGGTCGGGGCGGCACCGCCCCCTTCCTCCCTGTTTTTTCTGCACATATATATGATGTTTTTTCAGATTATATGTATATGTATGAGTCTATGTATGTGTGTATATTTGTTTATATGTCCTTTTTTAGATCTTTTGTTTTTTGCATTTTTATAAAAATGTATATATGTATGTATATATGTTCTCTGTGTATATATATGTTCATGTATATATGCAAAAGATAGATTTTTAGAAAATTTAGGATTTTTTTCTGTTCATAAATTTTTTTTGTGATATTAATTATTGTAGAATATGCAAATGTGTGTATATTCATATGAACAATGCATTAGGCAAAACCTTTATTTTTTTTCAAAATTTTCTATTTGAACATTTTTTTTTAAAAACAAGCAATACTAAAAGAATGAGAGGAAAAAGGAAAATAAGAACAGGAAGAAAGGAGGAGAAGAAGAGAAATAAATAAGAAGAGAAAAAAAGAAGAAAAAGAAGAGGAGAAGAAGAAAGGAATAGAGGAGAAGAAGAAAAAATAGAATAATATTGTATTTTTTTATTGTTCTCCTCTATTCCTTTCTTCTTCTCTCTTTTTCTTATTTTTCTTCTTCTCCTCTATTCCTTTCTTCTTCTCCTCTTTTATTTCTTATTCATTTTCTTATGTTTTATCGGGTGCGTAAATCGTCGATATACCCTCCCGATAACTTCAACACGAGGGGGTCGATATACCCCTCCCGATAATATTATTTCCCCATATGCGTATGATTTCGTTGTCGATATAACCACCTCCTGATAACTTCAACACGTGGGGAAATTGATATACCCCTCCCGATAACATTATTTTCCGTGTATGTATGTAAATGCGTTGTCTATATTACCCCCTCTCGACTGTGATAACTTATACCAAAACTCTCGAGGACACCCAAACCCTAGAAAAAAACGATGTCGGTCTCCTACCCCTCCCGCCGCGCCCCTAGCCTTGAAGCGTTGCCGAGGCCACCCCAAACCCGGAATAAGCTCGGTCTACGTTTGCCACTAATATATCCAACTGTTGTCATGTTTATGTAATAATTGCCATGTTGTAATATTTGCAGAAACAATGGAGCACATACGAGACGAGGAAGCAGAAGAGGTGTTGGGGGACATAATCTTAGACGGAGGTGATATCTTGTCGTATCTTAACGACAATGATGGTATGGAAGAACAAGGTGAAGAAGCAGGCTACGGTGATTGAAGAATGGAGGAGGAAAGACATGATTATGATGGCTCCGGTGACCCAATGATGGTGCAAGAAGGAGACCGTGATGACGGCTCCGGTGACCGAACCGAGTCCGGCCAGGTATATATATATATATTAGTTAAGCCTGTGCTGACTAGCTAATTGATGCATTCATTGTTTTGGTATATGTACACATATTAATTAACTCTCGTCTTTCTTCTTTTTTCTAGCCCTCCGGATCGAGCACAACCCGGTAAAGAGACGAGGCCCGAAGAAAAAGTTGCGCTCGGATGAAAGGTTTGAGATCACAGAAATCGCGCGCGACGGCCAACCGATTGAACCCATCGGGACAAAGGAAGAATTTGCTGCTCAGTGCGGGGTTCTTGTTAGGTTCTTAATCACAAATCTTATCTCCTCGCAATTTACATTATTTGCCTCTCGTTTCCTCTTCCCCACTTCACAAAATTTGCCTTTTTATTCGCCTCTCTTTTCCGTTCGCCGTCTTCTTGCCGGATCTGTTTTTGTGCGTTCTTGTTTGCGTAGTCATGATGCCTCAAAGAAAATACTATGATGTTCCTTACCCAAATATTTTGCTTGAAATTGAGAAAAGTACTAAGGAATATATGACTACACAATTTGAGCATAATAACTATTTTCTTGAAGAACTTAATAAGCACTCTGTTGTGCTAGATTCTATCACAAAACAACTTGATGATGTTAGTAGAGAAGTTTGCAATGTTCAATCTAAGTATCCATTTGCTGAAAGTTTGTTGGGAAAAATATCTGATGCACAAGCTACCTTAGTAAATCAAATGGCTGCTAAACCGATCTCAAGTTACAAGATAAAAATGATGAACATCTTAAAATGATTGGTGTTTCTTCTATTGATTCCTTGTTTAGTAAAGTTAAGACTGATGAAAAAGGACTGGAGACGAGTCAACTTTAGGTAGAAGGCGTCCCAATATTTCGGAGGGTGAAAATCTTGTTGAGAAACTTGATGAAAGTGGGTTTGGAGAGGTCAAAACTTTAGTTATTGATGCACCCACTCTTTTGGATTACAAAGACTTTAATTGTGAAAATTTCTCTTTGATTGATTGTATTTCTTTGTTGCAATCCATGCTAAATTCACCCCATGCTTATGAACAAAACAAAGCTTTTACTAAACATATTGTTGATGTTATGATGAAAGCTTTGGAAGAAAAATTGGAATTAGAAGTATCAATTCCTAGAAAATTGCATGATGAATGGGAACCTATTATCAAATTCAAGATTAAAAATTATGAGTGTTTTGCTTTGTGTGACTTGGGTGCTAGTGTTTCTACAATTCCGAAATCTTTATGTGATGTGATTGGTCTTACCAATCTTGAAGAATGTTCCTTGAATTTGCACTTGGCGGATTCTACTATTAAAAAGCCTATGGGAAGAATTAATGATGTTCTTATTCTTGCAAATAGGAATTATGTTCCCGTAGATTTTATTGTTCTTGATATTGATTGCAATCCGTCTTGTCCAATTATTCTTGGTAGACCGTTTTTACGCACTATCGGTGCCGTAATTGATACGAAAGAAGGCAATATTAAGTTTCAATTTCCTTTGAGAAAGGGTATGGAACACTTTCCTAGAACAAAAATCATGCCACCTTATGAATTAACCATGATGGCATCTTATGGATCTCGAACCAAAGATGACAAAACTTAGATCCTTGCCTTATGCCTAGCTAAGGGCGTAAAACTATAGCGCTTGTTGGGAGGCAACCCAATGAATAAATTTTATTTTTGCTTTTTGATTTATTTTCTTGTGTGTTTACATAATTATGCTACTGCTATGATTGTGTTTTCTGTATTTTAATTAGTGTTTGTGCCAAGTAAAGCCTTTAGGATCTTCTTGGGTGATAGTTGTTTGATCTTGCTGAAAAAGACAGAAACTTTGTGCTCACAAAAATAATTTTCATAAATCAAAGAAAAGAGCTTTTACCATGATTCTTTTTGCAGAAGATTATTATACAAATTACCCTGGTCTTCCTAATTTGGCCATATTTTTCGAGTTACAGAAGTATTCGAAAGTTCCATATTAGTACAGACTGTTATGTTTTGACAGATTCTGTTTTATTTGTGTTGTGTGCTTATTTTGATGGTCCTATGGTTTTCTTTGATGAGTTTTTGCCATAGAAATGTTTGAATACAGTAGATATAATACAACAAAACATGAATTGGTTTCACACAGCACTTATAGTAGTGGTTTTCTTTCTTTTACTAACAGATCTCACAAAAGTTTTGTTGAGTTTTGTGTGATTGAAGTTTTCAAGTTTTGGGTTATCTGACGATGGATGAAAGAAGGATAGAAGAACCTAAGCTTGGGGATGCCCCGACATCCCAAGCTATTATGCAAGAATGATCAACCAACTAAGCTTGGGGATGCCCCCGAGTGGCATCCCCTCTTTCTTGTAACGACCATCGGTATTTTACTCGAGGCTATATTTTTATTCATCACATGATATGTGTTTTGCTTGGAGCGTCTTGTATCATATGTGTATTTGCTTTTTTATTTTGTGTTTTAAGTCATCAATCCTTGTTGGACACACCTATTTGAGAGAGCCAAAATTATGTCATGACTTGTTAGAATTGCTCTCTGTGCTTCACTTAAATCTTTTATGAGCTAGGACTTGCTCTAGTGCTTCACTTATATCTTTTTGAGCACGGTATGCTTAGCATTTTTTAAGAAATGCTCTCTTGCTTCACTTAGATTTATTTGAGAGTTAGTAAAATTTTGAAGAAATTCTCTTTTGCTTCACTTAAATTATTTTGAGAGAAAGAAAATTTTTATGATCATGATCTTCACTTATATTTGTTTGAGCTTATGAAAAGCAACACATGAAAATTAGTCCCAAAGTGATAGATATCCAAGAAGGATAAAGTAAAGAAAAAATGTCATGAAGATCATTGGACAAAATAAACTTGATTCTTAGTAATAGTTTTCAGATATGATGATGTGATATGTGAGTTATGTTGATGAGTAATTGTGCTCTAGTAAGAATATTGGTGTTAAGGTTTGTGATTCCCTATGCATGCACGAAAGTCAATAATCATGTAATGAAAATTATATCCTACTTGTGGTGCATTATTCGGTGTTAATTACGCTTAATGCTTTCTTATGAGATTATTCGTTTCTTGGTTGGTCGCTTCTCAATCTTTTTGCTAGCCTTCATTTTGCACCAAGTATGACCTCTACTTGTGCATCCAAAATCCTTTAAACCAGTTTTGCCACATGAGTCCACTATATCTACGTATATGCGGTATTCTTTTGCCGTTCTAAGCAAATTTGCATGTGCCATCTCTAATTTTCAAAATAAACTTCTCTTTTGTGTATTTGTTTAGCTCATGAGCAGTAACGTGTGACTAATATTTCCATGCTAGATGTGTTATTCTCACGATGAGTGTTATTCACTTGTCATTGCACGAGAGTAAGGCAAAGGTTTTAGGGATGCCCAGTCCCGAAATGAAAAAATGAATTTACTTTCTGCTATCAAATAATAAATTCCTTGGAAAGTGTAGGTATGGAGGGAAACCGTGGATACGGCTAGCCATGGAAAGTGAAAGAATGGTGGAAAAAGGAATGACCTTTATTTTCTATTCGGGAACCGCCTATGGCATATCTAGCATGGAAAGTGTTCGGAACTCTAAGTCGTTTTCGTTGGTGGGATGGATACACCTCCCAAAATGTTTTTATCACTATTTTTTGCTTTGAGCTCTGGCACCTCTACAAATCCCTACTTCCCTCTGTGAAGGGCCTTTCTTTTACTTTATGCAACTTTTATTTTTGAATTTGAGTCTCCATCTTCTCTTACAAAAGCACCAACTAGGAGGCAAGATGATCGTACTTAAGTATTGGGTGTAGCTAATATTCGAGTGTGTCTCACGAATGGATCTATGTTTGAGCATGATGGGCTAGGGATAACTTGTTTTAGCATTGATATTTTGAAAGACATGGTTGCTTGTTGATATGCTTGAGTATCTAAATTATTATATCAAAACTAGACTATTGCTTTGAAACACATAAAAGTCCAATTGTCCATGCTATAAAGGAAATAATATGATATGACATGATAAACAGCACCACACATCAAAAATTCTGTTTTTATCACTTACCTACTCGAGGACGAGCAGGAGTTAAGCTTGGGGATGCTAATACGTCTCCAAGGTATCTATAATTTTTTATTGTTCCATGCTATTTTATTATCAATCTTGGATGTTTTATAATCATTTGATAGTCATTTTATATCATTTTTTGGTACTAACCTATTGACATAGTGCCAAGTGCCAGTTGTTTTTTGCATGTTTTTTACATCGCGGGAAATAAATATCTAACGGAGTCCAAATGCAACGAAACTTCACGATGATTTTTTATGGACCAAAAGAAAGAAGTTGGGCCTTAGTAGCACCTGGGGAAGTCCCGGGGAGGGGACAACCCACCAGGGGGCGCCAGGAGGCCAAGGCGCGTCCTGGTGGGTTGTGCCCACCTCGGGTGCCCCCCGGACTGCCTCTTTGCTCTATAAATACCCCAATATTCCAGAAACCCTAAAGGCATCAACGAAATGTTCATCCAGCCGCTTGAGTCCGAACCAGCAGATCCAATCTAGACACCATCACGGAGGGTTCACCACTTCCATTGGTGCCTCTCCGATGATGCGTGAGTAGTTCGTTGTAGAGCTTCGGGTCCGTAGGTAGTAGCTAGATGGCTCTCTCTCTCGCTGAATTCTCAATACAATGGTCTCTTGGAGATCCATATGATGTGACTCTTTTTTGATTGTGTGTTTGTTGGGATCTGATGAACTTGAGTTTATGATCAGTTATATCTTTTATATCCAAGAAAGTTATTTGAGTTTCTTTGATCTCTTATATGTATGATCTCTTATATCCTCGTATTTATTCTCCGATATTTGGGTTTTGTTTGGCCAACTTGATCTATTTATCTTGCAATGGAAAGAGGTGCCCGGTAGTGGGTTTGATCTTACGGTGCTTGATCCCAGTGACAGAAAGGGAACCGACACGTATGTATCGTTGCTACTAAGGATAAAAAGATGGGATCTATATCTAACGCAATAGATAAACGGATCTTGTCTACATCATGTCATCGTTCTTATTGCATTACTCCATTTTTCCATGAACTTAATTCACTAGATGCATGCTGGATAGCGGTCGATGTGTGGAGTAATAGTAGTAGATGCAGGCAGGAGTCGGTCTACTAATCTTGGGCGTGATGCCTATGTAATGATCATTGCCTGGATATGGTCATAATTATTTGAAGTTCTATCAATTTCCCAACAGTAATTTGTTTACCCATCGTTTGCTATTTTTCTCGAGAGAAGCCACTAGTGAAACCTACGGCCCCCGGGTCTTCTTTCACATATATTTGCTTTGCGATCTACTTTTCCTTTGCACTTTTATTCAAATCTACTAAGCCAAAAATACAAAAATACTTTGCTGCATTTTATTTTATTTGCGATCTATTTATTCAATCTATTACAACTTTCTCCCGTCCACATGCTGCTTCTGGCGCCGTTACCCGAAAGGGATTAACAACCACTTAAACACGTCGGGTTGCGAGGTGTTGTTATTTGTGTGCAGGGGCTGTTTAAGTTGTGTTGCTTGGTTCTCCTACTGGTTCGGTAATCTTGGTTTCATATCTGAGGGAAATACCTACGCCGCTGTGCTGCATCATCCCTTCCTCTTTGGGGAAATACCGACGTAGCTTCAAGCGACATCAGGGCATTCTTGGTCTCAAGCACACTATACAGTTCTATAGAATTCTACCTTGGTGACCCCGTATGTCGATGAACGCAAGAACATTCTATGCTCCGAACACCCGGAGCAGTGTGACGACTGGATTACATGTGAACACATCATGACTTTCGGTAGTTGGTTGCAAACACGTCTCAGGGGTGACAACAGTATTTCCGATGAGCTCTACTCATTGGCCAGGGGACCATCTTCGACTGTATTGACTTACAAAGGGTACGATATAAATGGGAATATATTTTACATGATCGCCCAAGATCAAAAGAGCACCAACCAAAACAGCGGTGTTCGCTTTGATGCAGCAACCAAGAGGGGAAAGGACACATATTATGGTTACATAGTGGACATATGGGAACATGACTACGGACATGATTTTAAGGTCCCTTTGTTTCAGTGCAAATGGGTCAATCTGTCAGGAGGTGGGGTACAGGTAGACCCACAGTACGGAATGACAACAGTGGTTCTGAACAATCTTGGGTACGTAGACGATCCATTCGTCCTAGCCAATGATGTGGCGCAGGTTTTCTATGTGAAGGACATGTCTACAAAACTGAGAAAAGAAAAGATAAGGAAGCGAATACATGATACGATGAGCCAAAGCGCCACATAGTTCTTTCAGGAAAAAGAGACATCGTGGGATTGGAGGGCAAGATAGACATGTCTGAAGATTATGAAAAGTTTCATGAAATTCCTCCCTTCAAAGTCAAGGATGACCCAAGCACCCTGTTAAACGATGAAGATTATCCATGGTTACAGTGCAATAAGCAAAGGACACAAGCGAAGAAAAAGTGAAGACTTTCTACCCACAACTATTATGATGATGCCTTTGATCTAGAATATCACTGCAGTAACATGTGAAGAAATGAAATGCCTTTTGTAACAGATGAGTTTCCGTATGAAACCCTGATACTTCGAAAGAGATTGTCCGTTTTTGCACACGAAGTGCATCCAGTTTTTGCCGTAACCCTCTCAACTTTTTAGCACATGCTATGTGGGTGAAATTATGATACCCTGCCAACTTTGAACCTTTTCAGAGTTCATTTGAAGTGCTTTTCAATTTCAGGGTCATTTAGCTTAAAAAATCAGTAAATGCATGAAAAAAACCCAGATGAAGTAAGAAAAGGTTGAAAATTGATGATGTGGCTTTGAATGGTTCATTTTGAACACATAAAAAGTCTGGAGTTCAAATAAGTTCAAAAAAGTGAAATCCCTTTGTAACAGATGAGTTTTCGTCCGAAACCCTGATACTTCGAAAGAGATTGTCTATTTTGTACGAAGTGCATCCAATTTTGTCGTAACCCTCTCAACTTTTTAGCACATGCTATGTGGGTGAAATGATGATACCATGCCAACTTTCAACCTTTTTGAGTTCATTTTAAGTGCTTTCCAATTTTCGGGTCATTTAGCTTAAAAATCAGTAAATGCATAAAAATACGAGATGAAGTCAGAAAGGGTTGAAAATTGATGATGTGGCTTTGAATGGTTCATTATAAACACACAAAAAGTCTGGAGTTCAAATAATTTCAAAAAAATGAAATCCCTTTGTAACATATGAGTTTTCGTCCGAAACCCTGATACTTCAAAAGAGATTGTCCATTTTGTAAGTGCATCCAGTTTTTGCCTTAACCCTCTCAACTCTTTAACACATGCTATGTGGATGAAATGATGATACCATGCCAATTTTCAACCTCTTCACAGTTCATTTGAAGTTCTTTTCAATTTCAGGGTCATTTAGCTCAAACAATGAACTAATATTAAAAAGAATGAACTAGAAAACTTTTATGAAACTCTAATAGAAAAAAGAATGAACTAAAAGAATGAACTATAAAACTTCAATGAAACTCCAATAGCAAAAAGAATGAAGTAGAAAACTTTAATGAAACTCTAATAGCAAGAGGAATCAACTAAAAGCTTTTATAAACCTCTAGTATTTTTGAAGCTAAAATTATATAAAATTTATGCAAATAAAATTATCAAAGTATTTCTTGTTCAAAAGATTAATAGCAAAAAGAATTTTCATAAAGAATTGTTTTGTTTGAAACTTTAATAGCAAACTAAAATAACAAAAAAATGAATAAAACAGACATTTCAAATAACCTAAAAATTACCAAATTGAATATAATGATGAAACACAGTAATATTACATAGCAGGAAAAAGAATCACTCAAAAATCTATTTTTATAGTAAAGTTATTCATAAACTAGTGATTCAGACAAATTTCAAAAAATTCAAATTTAAAATATTCAAACTGGAAAACTAATGGCACTAACAGAAAGTTTACAATTTTTATTACCTAAAAGCAAAAAATAATCACTGAAAAACAGTAAGTAATTTGCTGTAAGTAGAAACAAAATAAAAAAAATAAGATAAAAATAAAACAAAACTGGAAAAAATAAAAAATGCCACCTACTGGGCCACCAGGGCCTGAATATGACTAGAAACCCAACCATGGGCCAGGATTCAGGCCCGTGGCAGGCCCAGTAGGCCCACAGGAAAGGAGTGACAGATTAGGCCCGAAAGCCTGCAGTTGAGAGGAGCTCGAGAGGGTGGGCGTATCAGCGCTTATAAACCACCGCACCGCACCCAGGCCAAAGACGAGGCCTTTGGTCCCGGTTGGTAGCACCAACCGGGACGAAAGGGGTGCATTGGTACCTGTTCGTGGCACCAACCGGGACCAATGCCCCCCTTTAGTCCCGGTTGGTGCCACCAACCGGGACCAAAGGTCCCTGTTTCCCGCCCTTTGGGCTGCTAAAAACTGACCTTTGGTCCCGGTTGGTGGCACCAACCGGGACTAAAGGGAGGCACTGGTCCCGGTTTATGCCACAAACCGGGACCAATGCTTCGTCTATATAAGCAAACACTTAGAAATTTTCATTCAGTTTGATCGATCTCCTCGTCCTCTCCTCCGACGACGCCGCCAGGCTGCTCCTTGTCGTCGTCGCTGCCGAGCCCTCTAGACCGCGTCGTCGCCTCCCCGAGCCCGACGTCCTCGTCGCCGGCATCCCCGAGCCCGCCGTCCTCGTCCCCGTCGCCGCGTGCCTCCCCGAGCCCGCCTTCCTCGTCCCCGTCGCCGCGTGCCGCCCCGAGCCCCCCTGTCCTCGTCGACAGATTCCAGCCATCGCCACTCCCCTCCAAGTGAGCCCCCCCCCTTTCCCATGGTCCCCTGCTCCCCGTCTCCACGCACTACTAGAAAAAGGCCTGTTAGTGGCGCACCTATTTTGGCCATTAATGGCGCACTATAGGTGCGCCACTATCACCACGCCACTAGTAACAAGTACTAATGGCGCACCCCTGGTGTGCCATTAGTATACCAGATAATAGTGGCGCACCTGGTAGTGCGCCATTACTATGTCCAATGGTGCGCCATTACTATGCCTCATAATGCGCCACTGGTATTTAGCCCTGGTGCGCCACTAATGCTCAACAAGGTGTGCCACTACTATGAATATTAGGTTTTTTTTTGCTTTTCTGATATTTGCACAGGATACAAAATACATTACAGCACAGAATATAAACAGCACAACATATAAACAACAGATTTATCGAATACAATAGAAGATTAGTCTCCGAATACAATTCATCATATTAGTCTCCGAATTCAAAATACCGAACAAAGTTAGAACATTACAAGTCTCAAGACCGCGAGTAGCGAGTTTGTCTTCACATTACAAGTCGATATCTAAACTACCATCACATAGAAGAGAGTTGCGGTCACGATGAGCATCATCACGATGAAACTTGTCTTCATCAGGTTCCTCCTCGCTCCCTCCTCTCTCTCGCTAGATAGCGCGGCGTATCTAGTTTCCGCCTCCTCCCTAGTGGTGTACCCTTTGTAACTCTTACCGCTGAAGCGGTGAACCTGTCTCCGACACTCCTCCCGATCGTCGTGAACTCCGGGAACCTTACCGGTACCACGACATCTGACGGCATGCACTAGACAAACAAAAGCGTTAGTAGCAATTCACAGACAATACATAAGCAATATATAAGTATGCAATGAAGCGATCGGAAGAGAAAAGCAACACATTAATAGCACGATTCATGGTCCTACTAATAAATAGCATCGATTACATATAAGTTGAACGACTGTCCAAACCAAAGAGACATACAAGTTCATTAAAGTTTAATTACAACATGAGCTAATCGATATTTCGGAACTACATAGCATCATTACTTTTGACTCGACTCAGGGACCGGAGCGTGGATGAAGCCGTCGTCTTTCATGATGGTCATGAAATCGCGTTCGTTGTCAGCCTGCATTTGTAGCTTTGTTTCTATTTCACTGTTGGACGATTGATATTTGAGGTAGAACTACCCTGAGGTACGAAGGACATCTTGATGGATGATTTCTGCAAACTCCGACTGGATGCAAAAGAATTCTTGTCTAATGTCCGCGTCCTGGATTGCCGACAAGCGTGCGGCCCAATCTTTGAGATTATTTGGTAGCAGAAGGTGATTATTGTCCCGTACGATCGCCCGCATGTGATGGAGGGCGTATTAGGCATCCTTCTGACTGTCAGGCGGCTGCTTGACGTAGGGGAACGTCGTTACGTGGGTGAACACGTGCTTGCCGTACCTACAAATTGGCCTCCTGAAGGTGCCTCCAGATTTGGCGTAGCCGGGGAGAGCATCATCAAGAACTTTCTTGATATTTGTGTAGTCTTTCTTCGACTGACGGTCCGAGTCAAAATATGTAGCCATGGAATATTTCGGGCTTAAGAGGATATGTGTGCAATGTGTGTCACTGCACAAAACACGGAATGTTAGAAAAAAAAGAACGATCGAAATCTAAGAAATCATATGTTATGGGGCGGTGAGGGGATGACTTACTCAGGAATGTAAGGCACGAGGAAGTTATCCTTATCTGGGTTCGCCAGAATGACGCCTTCGAGGTATGAACTCGCGACTTGCCGTTCCCCAGCGTTGCCCAAGATCTTGGCACGCATGTAGAAGGGTTGGACTAACACGATGTCCGGGGTCTTGTCTCTAATGATCCGCATCTCCATACTGAGCGAAAATAGCCGAATGAAGGTGTAGTACAGCGGATGAAGGTTAAACATAGCAAATATGTCATCAAACCGTAGGACGATCACACCCCCGATGGAGCTATCCACAAAGCCCTTGCCCTCTGGCACCTTGGCCACGAAACCGGGTATGCCACATCATTCTCGGAGAGACGCCGCTTCTCCAAAGAAAGAACACTGTCATGCAGACTCCGCATAGCACCGGTTGCAGCATTGAGCAGATTAGTCGGTAGCATCGGCCTACCCGCCACATGCACCCTCCTCGAGATATCCTTAGGTGAAGGTGGCCCGTCCTGAGCACGAATCGTACTCGGTGCCGGCTGGCTCACACTCTGCTTTTTATTCTTTCTTTTCTGTCCCTTCTGCTTATTCTGCTGTAATGGGATCGAGTTCTCCTCAGAGATCACCTTCTTGAGTGTGTTGGGGCTGATAATATTTTGCACCTTGGCTATCTGAGGCTCGGTGAAGGTGGCAGCTGGAGGCATCTCCTGAGAACTGAATGCCAGACGACGTCTGTTGCAATTGGGTTTCTCCGCGGTACCAGCTAGATCGCGATCGTCTTTTGCAGGGTTGGGTTCTTGAGAAGGAGGCCCCAAGAATTCGTCATCATACCCATGTTCGTTGAAGTACTTACCTACGTTGGTAAACGTACCGTCGTCGTCCGGATCCTGTGCCATATGCATTTCCGGATCAGCTGACGGCGGTAGCGTTGCGGCGGTCTTGCCATGGCTTGGCGCCGGCACGACTAAGCGGTGTTGTGCTGTGGGGGTGGTGTCCCCCGCCCCCAAACGAATCTAGCTCTTCGGCCAAAGCATGGACCAGCTTATGCAGGCGTTGAGGGTCATCACATCATCTTCATCGGCCCCAGGGGGTCGATACGGAGGTAACAAGTTGTCGCAGCCCCGCAGCACCCGAACCAGTTGAACCCTATACACGGTGGGTGGCATCGGATTACCGTGGAACAAGCGGTTGCCCGGTTGAACGATTCTGGCCTTGGCGACATCAATCAACTCGATGTCCATGAAGTGCAAGAGAGGGCATGGAACGTCGGCAGCGCCCTGCAAAAACATGTAGGGCGTCAGGGATTCCCAGTCAAAGGCAAGGAGATGAAGTCATCGGCCGAGAGGCTTAGTTACCGTGATGGCGTCGAGCTCGGCTAATGTCGAGGCACCGCCAATGGCGGGCGTGCAAGTGACGGAGGGGCCGCTTGCTCCCCGCCCCCAGACCCCACAGGCAAGCCTCCTCTCTCTTTTCTCTCGTGAGACCTCTCTACCCCCGCGACTCCTCGCCGCCGCTGCCACTCACGTCGGCCGATTCCGGCGAGTCCCGACGGCGGGTGGCAGACTAACGACCTCCCCTTGCTCTGCTTCTTCCTCCCATCCCTCCAGATCTGGCCTCCCGCGCTCGCTGCCGACCCTCAGCTATGGCTAGGGTTTGGTAGCGTCCCCTCGTCGCCCGGCGAGGCTCTGGCGGCCTGCAGCGGCTCGTCCCGCCCACGTGTGGCTCTGCCTCATGGACGTTCCTCCCGCGCTCGATGGCCACGGGTGGTCGTGGCGGCGTCCTCTTCAGCAACGTCGCCGGACTAGCTCCACACGCGGGGAAGACATCTCCACGGGTTCCCCAAGGTGAGTGCGATGTCTAGGAGAGGCTGCGTCGAGGACGGCATCCGAGGACATCATCACGCTCAACTCGAGCTGCTCCCGCACCATCCCGTCGCTGGCTGCTGCTCCCGCCTCCCGCCCCCTCTCCTCTCCCGTTACTGGGAAATGGCTGCACCACCAGCTCCGCCGCCTCAACGTCCCCGACCAACAGGTGCCTTCTCCCAGACCCACGGTCTACCTATCTCCCGTTCTGCGTGACCGTGCAGATTTTTTTTTCAATGTCGATTTGGAGACGAGCTAGCAGTTTTTGATGCGATCAAATTTGCTGGACTAGCCTTGTGGAGTTTTTTTCCCGTAGCCGGTGGTTTCGTTGAGAAAATCAAGCCTTTTTGTGTATCAGCTTCGATGTTTCTGTATAACACCTTATAACCAAAAACTTTGCAGGTTGATGCTATGAGGTAGGACTCCGTAGTCTGACAAGCACTTCCGCTTCAACCAGAGTCACCTACAACAATAGGTGCTCCAATGCATATTCGACTTGTTGTGCTACAAAGCCAGAAGTGCTACCAATGGAAACACCCTCATCGGATATGCTTGTTAATTCCTTCGGGAGGTTCCACAACTACTTGAGGATCTCCTTGACTGAGCATTGTAACCTGAGATGTCAATACTGCATGCCTGCCGAAGGAGTCGAGCTCACACCGAAGTCAAAGCTTCTGTCGCATGATGCGATAATCCGAGTTGCCAATCTTTTTGTTACTTCTGGTGTGGACAAGATCAGGTTAGAAAAAGACCTTGAAGATATTTGCTTGCATCTTTCTGGCCTCAAGGTGCTGAAAACTCTTGCGATGACCACAAATGGGATCGTTCTTTCCAAGAAGCTCCCGATAGTGAAAGAATATGATCTTAACGCATTAAATATTAGTTTGGACACATTTATTCCTGCAAATTCGGAGGCAAAGAAAGTCCACTGAAGAAAGCTCTCTGTAACTGCTATTTAGTCTTCAAACACACATACCTATTATATCATGGAGGACTATTTTAGTGAGCATTGTTAAATAGTATACGGAAGATGCGACTTCAACTGTCTGAAATTTCCACTTTGAGCTCACAAGTAGTTATTTCTGTAAGCCACTGTTCTTGTTCTCTTTCTTTTGTTTAGCCCTTTGATGAACTGGCATAGGTTTCGTTGGCAACCTTGCCCTACACCACAACCTATGTTCCATGAGCAAGTTATTTATTTATACTGCCCAAAATTTACTAATATGGGTTGGATCATGCATTTGTTTTGTTTATTGTGCTATTAACACAGCACCTTACAAAAGTTGTGTCTTTGAAATAATGGTCAAACTGCTCTCTGCAGTCCTATCATTAATTCTGATTTTGAAGCAAAACTATCACTATCTAATTCTAACAGTACGATAGCACCCTGGTTATATTTGTAGGTTTTTAGTCTGGGCACATATATAAGCCATATTTTTCATCAATAAAATAGCTTATAATATGTAACTAAAAAAGATGAGTAAAACATGTTCACTGGAACCATAGAAAAGCTATTCCTTTTAGGTTTGGTGAGCACAAAACATATACATACAGATTTTGAATCTGCATTTACTGAACTCTCCACAGGCCTACTGCATCCGAATTTATTATTCCGTACTGGAAGTTCCTGAACAGCTTGAATCGTCCATTTTGTATTGGAATGAGATTTAAGATTTAGTACAGGAGTCAAGATGTTAATGAGAGGTCTGTCCCATTCTACTCAACTAAAATTTTGTTTTGTACAATATCTACTGAGTTTACTTCCTGTTTTGTATGCGATCTAGAATGATTACAGGTATTAATGAAGTAGACCCCATTAGGTGGACTGGTTCAAAATGGAAAAGTCTGCTGGTAGGTATTTCGATCATTTGTATTAAGCATTTATGTTCTTAGCAATTTATAACACTATTATCTTGGATTTCCTTGCAGTATTCTAGAAACCTGTATTTTTCTTTCAGACCTTTTGTGTTGTCTGACCATGAATTGACTTAAAATGCTCCTGATGAGGCTTGAAAGTGATCACAGTATGCCAAGGCCCACCGTCACATTCAGGTTCATTAGCCCTGAAATTTATTTAGAGGAACTTGCCTATACATCTTACATCCTAACAAAAAAGAGTGTTCCCATGGAGCTTGAAATGCACTTTTGTAGATTTTAACTTTTGGGTAGGGGTACTATTTTAACCATAGCATGGTTATGAAAATGTCTAATTAGAAAATGAATTGATATGAGAAGTTATGTCCTAATTTGCTCTAGCTGTACATCACTGAAGATGCATTAAGAGTTGTACCTTCTTATCAAGCATGAATTTATAGACGGCTGGTTCACTGATTATCTGTGAACTGAAATGGTGCCCTCTTGTTCAGGTAATATGGGAGGAATGCACGGACTGTAACAGCCAAAATAGACTATCTCCATGGGAGATCAAGATAGTTGGTGGCTCAGTCTCCATTGCCCAGTCTCTGTCAAAATCCAGTTCTAAACGAAATAAACTGTGCCCTCGGGGCAATTTGGACGTCTCAAACTAAAGCAACTCGAGTTGCGGTGGTTGTCCGCAACTCCATCACCGTCTTCCTTGGCAGGAGCATCCGCCGCTGCTGCGTGCCGTCCGTCCATGGCATCGGCGTTGGTCTCCTTCTCACCTTCCATGCTCTCTTCACATTCCGCCTCCCATTGCCACCACCACTGCTCGAGGTACTCACATCAGCATTTTCAAAAGTTAGAGCTATAGCTGATTCTGTGATCATGAGGGATATGCATTTCAGGATATGCCCTGTAGATTTGGATTTTTCACAGTCGGTACACAGTTAAGTACCTGCATACATCCATCCCATTTGTTTCAGTGCAAATGTTACATTGCCTTCGTTTAGTTATTTTCATATCACTTACCTTGAGATTTGTTTTCCAAATCGGTTGTCCTTCGGATGCTCTAATATAGTTAATTTGTTGATGACATGAAACACTTATCACGGTGTTTCAAGGGTTGTGGGCCTTTAGTTATAAAACTGCTGAATTTGTTGATGGTGAAAATGTGTTGAAGATACTAACCTTCGGATAAAAGATTACACCAGCAGTTCTAAACTAGCAGCGGCCGAGCGATGCAGAGAAGGTGGAGGCCAGGAGGCGGAGCAAGAAGAAGGTGATGGCGAGGCAGAGGAAACAGTGGGCGGAGGCAGAGGAAGGAGGCGGGCAAGCTGCATCAGGAGATGCGGAGGAGACGACTTGGCAGCAGGCAAAATGAGGAGGAGCTGGGCGGTTGGGGCATGATGGCGGAGGAACCAAGATCAACACCTCCCCAACTAGATCTTCCGCGAGGGAACGAGGTATGTACCGCTCGCACATGGATTACGGAAGGATGTTCCCATCTCTATGCCTAAAATGTCTCTCTCGTCACTGCACTTGTACCATCTCAGCCAGGCGAGAAAATTGTGACATATATGTTCGTCCAGTACATACGTCAACAAATTTTGAAGGAACAAAACGCCTTCAACCAACTCAGCCAGTAATATAAGCTCTGTTTCTGTCTAAATCTTTTTTTCAATCTCTAAGAATCAGTTTTGACAATGACATGAAACTTGTAACTCATATCAATTCATTTTCAGCCACTACGCTATACTCATGCATCAACATGTTCCATGGAAAGCTTATACAAAACTGAATCAAAAGAACCTACTTTAATTTTATGAATTTGTGAATCCTAAAAAATGTGAAATCTATCTAAGGAATTGCTTACCACATCGACACACAGCATGTGCTTAGTCACAATTTTACATACATCATTGCTCAGTCACCATCATATAAACTGATGCCATTTCATTTTCATTGACTGCACTCTATCTTCCTGTTTGATCCTACAATTGGACTCATTCAGTGTATTATTACCTTCTTTTCACTGCGAGATGCATGCCTCATTACCTATATATGCCATTATGTAAAGGGAGTCCAGTACTAGCTAATTCCACTTAGTACAAGATGTATGCCTGATTATCTATATGTAATTTGTGAAACAACATACTCCGTTAAAGTTTTATCATTATTGCTTGCCCAGTTACTCTCCTCTCAAACTGCATAACTGAATTGCCTTAGGATCTTGTAGTTTTCATAGTTTTCTTTTAACTGGCACATGTATGTATTTTCCTATATATATTGCCATTGCAAGCATTCTTTCACCATGGCTAACATAACACATTTTACCTGGTAGGTACTCCATCTGGTTGGATAGCAAATTGCATTTTAATGCTGATTCAATGCTTATCATCAAGTATTTCTTATGGAGAAAAGAAAGCAGAGTGTGCCATTTCAGCGCACTATGATCGCACCTGTGTCTGGGAGGAGGAAGTTCTTCAGAACAAGCTCTTAAACAAGTACAATCACACTGCTATCGATGAGAAATTTTACTTTCATCAGTCTGAGGGCCTGTGAAGTTTAATGCCTCTGGCCAAGATCCAGTTCTATTGAGTTGTAAGTAGCATTTACTTATGTTTGATAAATTCTCCTATGAGTAAATGAGTTGATCAAGTGTACCCGAAGGTTCTTTCATCGTGTGTGCCCATACACCAATGTCTAATTTATTTTCATGCCTTTGGTTCAGTGAGGTCAAACGTTTCACCTCATGTGATCAATTGAGTTTTACATACACTTACTTGAAGCTCAGGAGAATGAACGCTGCAAGATATTTTTAGCTAAATATGTTTAAGGTAATAAATATTCTGATAGAGCCTTCCTTCTGCTCATTGAGCTCCTCCTGATATGCTGTATTTTATCTTACTTAAATTTTAATAAATAGTTACTGTCAATGGTAGTACATGCCAATGCAGAAAGAAAACATGTCAAACTTGTGTTATCTATGTTAACATTTCTTTTCATTGTATCAATGCTTACAAAGGTTCACATAGAATCTTAATATGGTTATTTTCATTTTATTGTTAAAATAGGGCTGTGAAAGAAGGCGGTAGCTAAACTGTTCCATCACCGAACTAATGGAACTACAGATCCACCCCGACCAACCTTAAATACGAATACAAGTCGTTAAATCGATGCCAATCTGAGACTGCCATTGAGAAATTGAGGGAAGGGCTACTCTATTCATTTTTATGCATGTACCATGCATCCAGTCCATGGTGGGGATGGAGCAGCGAGGCTAGAAACCCAGGCAGCGGATGCCTCATGGGTTAGAGGAGAGGTCGACGATATGGACAAGGAGCAGTAGTGTCATGGATCTGGAGGGAAGCGTCGTCGAGGGATGGCTGATGTCAAGGTGAGCTACAATCCTTCTCCCCCTTTAACTCCCTCACTCTCTCTCTCTCTCTCTCTCTCTCTCTCTCTCTCTCTCTCTCTCTCTCTCTCTCGCTCTCTCTCTCTCTCTCTCTCTCTCTCTCTCTCTCTCTCTCTCTCTCTCTCTCTCTCTCTCTCTCTCTCTCTCTCTCTCTCTCTCTCTCTCTCTCTCTTTCTCTCTCTCTCTCTCTCTCTCTCTCTCTCTCTCTCTCTCTCTCTCTCTCTCTCTCTCTCTCTCTCTCTCTCTCTCTCTCTCTCTCTCTCTCTCTCTCTCTCTCTCTCTCTCTCTCTCTCTCTCTCTCTCTCTCTCTCTCTCTCTCTCTCTCTCTCTCTCTCTCTCTCTCTCTCTCTCTCTCTCTCTCTCTCTCTCTCTCTCTCTCTCTCTCTCTCTCTCTCTCTCTCTCTCTCTCTCTCTCTCTCTCTCTCTCTCTCTCTCTCTCTCGCTCTCTCTCTCTCTCTCTCTCTCTCTCTCTCTCTCTCTATCTATCTCTCTCTCTCTCTCTCCCTCTCTCTCTCTCTCTCTCTCTCTCTCTCTCTCTCTCTCTCTCTCTCTCTCTCTCTCTCTCTCTCTCTCTCTCTCTCTCTCTCTCTCCACATATATGCAAAGATCGCACTGTTTATTTCATTCTCAATGTTGTTACCGTGTTCATATTGTTTTGGAAGTTAAGAGGACTGCATTGATGGCAATAAGACATGAATGTGTCCGTGTGGTGGCCAGGTCGTGACGAGTGTGCATGCAAACTACAACAGTATTGTGTTTAGTCGAGTCAAATGCATGCACGGGTTAGTTAGTGGCTGCATGGATAAGTTATTAGCTGGTAGGGATTCCAGGGTAGTTACCTGGGTGTGCGGTACGTGGAGTTAGTGGCCGAACCTGCCGACTAGTTAGCACATGCGTGAGGCCATCCCCTTGTATATATGCTGCATATCAAGCAATGAGAAATAGGCCGAGAGGGCTGGGCAAAAATGTAGTGTTTATGTGACCAAGGAGGAGAGCTCTTGGCAAAGCTGGTGCTGGTGTCTTCCTTGGCGTGTGCGTGTGTATGAGTTGAGTTTTCTCATCATGTGTGTGTTCTTGAGAGAAACTACAAGTGAGAGTTTTGTGAGCAAGAAGAATAGTGGCGCTGCGAGAAGCGGCGGCAACAACATGCATATCATTTTGTTCACATGATGATAGGTTCTGGAATTTTGGAGTTAACAAATCTGTTTACATATTTGTTTGTCAGGCACACTTAGCTCCGGCTGCCGCGGATAGGCAGTACTCGACGCATGATATCTTCCTGACTCTGATTGAACCCTGTTTCATGCAAACATGCTCTGTATATTTTTGTTAGGAACATTAAGCTCGAAATACATAATTATTCAGATTGCAAGATTTTTTATTTGGGTTTCAGAACTATACAGACCAGCTTGCAAGACAAGAACGTCTTTACTGTAGTACCTGTGTACATGATCATCTTCTTCTTGGTGGCCTGATGAGAATTATGCTAATTAACTCACTTTGCATTTAGGGTAAACATGCCAGACTAAAAGGTATGATTACTGATGGCAAACAACATGACGTCGACCTGAAGTTTAATAGTTGCAACTGATCAACTCAAATGAATACAAAGTAATAATCTTCTCAGCCTGTTATCTCAGTATATATTGCTCTTTTATTTGCTATTTGCCCAAAATTAGGGACAGTAGCTTAGATCATGGTCCCATCTATATGTTGGCTCCCATCTATTCTAGCTTGTGGCCATATCAAGGGTTCTCGCTGTCTAATTTGGTGGATATTAGCTTTGTTCTCATAGAGATTGTCCCTTGGAGCATCATTAGGCTATTGGTTGTTCCTGGCCATGAATTTATTTGAGATTTGAATTTATAACCAAACAATGCAATTTACATCTCTATCAGTATAATTGTATGTCACCTATCCTATTTTCTATAGGTACACATGAATCTATGATCCAGATTCTAGGTACATACTTTAATACAACAATCTGGGATATACTGAAAAAGCGTACTACTTACATAGTGAATATCTTTCATTCATATGGTTGTCTGTCGGATGCTTTGCGTTGATATATTTGGTTCATATGCTCAAATCGGCTTGACGCTCATTGCTATCTTTGGTTCATGTAATTGCGCCAACTGGACACTCGTTGCTATCTTTGGTTTATAAGTTTTGCATAGCTGGTTAGTTTAGATTTTCTGGGGGAATGGTTGGTGCAGAGTTAGTTTTTATGGTTACTAAAACCATGCAAAATGTATGTTTCCCACTCCTCTCTGGTCACTTAAATTTAAAGCGCATACATGTTCATTTATGAACTCTGCACCAACACAGATGAACCAATCTATTCTAGGAAACTGACTCAGACTTCCAGTGTAGGGATACGAAGGTACATATTGCATCATTTGTTGTTACTGCACCATTGCTCCCTAACCCGAGCCATAAAATTATTCACCTGTCATCTCACCAGGAAGAGGTTAATCAGATGATTCAATAACATCTTCTGACTTTTCAAACATTCAAGCTTGTTTCATATGGCACTTCATTTGGTTAAAGTTTTCATTTTTCAGTACATTTTGCATGGAGCCCTTTTATTTTTTGCTGGAGGCACTTGAGTTAACCTGACTATTGTCCCAAGCTGTGCTATATGTTCCACGAGATGGTCCAATGGTCCTGTTAGTTCTGTTTCACTTTCCTATTTACATGTAGTAGTGCACTTTGTTAGTTATGTTCCCTGTTCATGTTTACATGCACATTCATTAATTTCCCCGTTTGAATCGCCTTAATTAGTAAGATGAGCTCAAAAGCTTGGGTCATGAGCCACAAGAACCTGAGAAAGACATCATATATTCCTTTTGAAGACACTAAGAAGTTCGGATCTGAGTACCCATGGTGGTTTCTCTGTTCTTAGGAGACATGTTGAAGAGTGTCTTCCTCCCCGGTTAGCACTGAAAGAATTTTTTGACTCTAATTGATGTCTACACAATTTCTGGCTTATTGACTGGTATGGTTGCTTTGCAGACATGTCTTAGAATCCATGTTCTGTTCTATTCAATCTCATACACCGTTTCCATTACAAAAAAATATCTTTCTTATTTCTCACACTAGCAATTCTCTCAACACATGCTCCACAACACGACGATGACATGCATCCGGAATACATAATCCATGGTAAGCATGTGTGTTGTTCATCATGTTTGAAATATTACTGCATCATGTATCATATAAGCATGTATCTCCTGAATCCCTACTTGATAAGTGTCTACAAGATGTTTGTGTTTCATATCTATTTATCCATCTAAAATCATATCTGGTGTATCTCAGAAGACTCAAATTAAATCGATTTATTGAAATTGAAGGATGGTCGATTTGGTTTGGAGTAAAAACTATAGACTAATGCACTTTTTTGATATTGAGTTGTTTCTTGAACACAGATCCTTGGGAGAGGAAGAGTTTCTGTTGCGAGCAAGAAATCAGATCTTCAGGTGACCGCACATTCATTCAAACCAGATGACCCATACTTCCTTTTATTTCCCTTGCATTCTTGATTTGGCTCACCTCCACTCCTATCCTAGCTTGCTCTTTTGGGTTCCTGTAGGTTTGTTGCGAGGTAGTGAAGAACTGAAATAGCTAAAGAGAACAATAAGAGGTGATGCTAGAAGCTTGCTTGTGTGCTACCTGATGTTGTGATTCAAAGGATTGTGCATGTTCTCGTTGAATGGAAAACAGAGGCACTATTGTCAGAGTTGAAAATGTAGAATTTTGAATTTCTTTACCATAGTAGTTTCAATAGCAAATAGCAACCACAGGTTCTTTTCCTGAGCTAGTGATTAATCATTGCTAACTCTACTACGCATATTAGTTAAAAGTGTTGTATTTTAATTAGAAAGTATAATCTTTTACTGAACCAGTGACCGACCAGTGTTGAATTATCTTTGAATATTTTGTGGTATTTCATTGAATAACTTGTCTAAATCTTTATACCAACTATGATTGTTTTAGTATAAATAGGAGAGTGGAAGGGGCGCCCCCCACAGTACCGCACCAAGTTTCTCTCAGAGGCGCCCCAAGGGGTGCCCCAACCCCTAGTCAATATCAAACGGAGTCCAAATGCAATGAACCTTAACGATGATTTTTTATGGACAAAAAGAAAGAAGTTGGGCCCAGGTAGCACTTGGGGGGAGTCCCGAGGAGGGGACAACCCACCAGGGGGCGCCAGGAGGCCTAGGCGCGCCCTGGTGGGTTGTGCCCACCTCAGGTGCCCCCGGACTGCCTCTTTGCTCTATAAATACCCCCAAGATTCCAGAAACCCTAAAGGCGTCGAGAACCACCAGATCCAATCTAGACACCATCACGGAGGGGTTCACCACTTCCATTGGTGCCTCTCCGATGATGCGTGAATAGTTCTTTGTAGACCTTCGGGTCCGTAGTTAGTAGCTAGATGGCTCTCTCTCTCTCTCTCTCTCTCTCTCCCTCACTCTCTCTCTCTCTCTCTCTCCCTCACTCTCTCTCTCTCTCTCTCTCTCTCTCTCTCTCTCTCTCTCTCTCTCTCTCTCTCTCTCTCTCGCGCGCGCGCGCGTTGAATTCTCAATAGAATGGTCTCTTGGAGATCCATATGATGTAACTCTTTTTGCAGTGTGTTTGTTGGGATCTGATGAACTTCGAGCTTACGAACAGTTATATCCATGGAAGTTATTTGAGTTTCTTTGATCTCCTATACCCTCGCATTTCTTCTCCGGTATTTGGGTTTTTTGGCCAACTTGATCTATTTATCTTGCAACGGGAAGAGGTGCCCGGTAGTGGGATTCGATAAATGCGGTGCTTGATCCCGATGTGAAAGGGAACCGACATGTATGTATCGTTGCTACTAAGGATAAAAGATGGGATCTATATCTAACGCATAATAGATAAGCGGATCTTTTCTACATCATATCATCGTTCTTATTGCATTACTCCATTTTTCAATGAACTTAATACACTAGATGCATCTTTGGATAGCGGTCGATGTGTAGAGTAATAGTAGTGGATCGAGGCAGGAGTCGGTCTACTAATCTTGGACATGATGCCTATGTAATGATCATTGTCCGGATATCGTCATAATTATTTGAAGTTCTATCAATTGCCCAACAGTAATTTCTTTACCCACCGTTTGCTATTTTTCTCGAGAGAAGCCACTAGTGAAACCTACGGCCCCCGGGTCTTCTTTCTCATATATTTGCTTTGCGGTCTACTTTTTCCTTGCACTTTTATTCAGATCTACTAAACCAAAAATAAAAAAAATACTTTGCTGCACTTTATTTTATTTGCGATCTATTTATTCAATCTATTACAACTTTCTCCCGTCCACACGCCACTTCTGGCGCCGTTACCCGAAAGGGATTGACAACCCCTTCAACACGTCGGGTTGCGAGGTGTTATTATTTGTCTGCGGGGGCTGTTTACATTGTGTTGCTTGGTTCTCCTACTAGTTCGATAACCTTGGTTTCCATATCCGAGGAAATACCTACCACCGCTATGCTGCATCATCCCTTCCTCTTTGGGGAAATACCGACGTAGCTTCAAGCGACATCAAAAGGAATTTTTGGCGCCATTGTCGGGGAGGATCTTCAACATAACCAGGTTCTTAATCACAAATCTTATCTCCTCGCAATTTACATTATTTGCCTCTCGTTTCCTCTTCCCCACTTCACAAAATTTGCCTTTTTATTCGCCTCTCTTTTCCGTTCGCCGTCTTCTTGCCGGATCTGTTTTTGTGTGCGTTCTTGTTTGCGTAGTCATGATGCCTCAAAGAAAATATTATGATGTTCCTTACCCAAATATTTTGCTTGAAATTGAGAAAAGTACTAAGGAATATATGACTACACAATTTGAGCATAATAACTATTTTACTGAAGAACTTAATAAGCACTCTGTTGTGCTAGATTCTATCACAAAACAACTTGATGATGTTAGTAGAGAAGTTTGCAATGTTCAATCTAAGTATCCATTTGCTGAAAGTTTGTTGGGAAAAATATCTGATGCACAAGCTACCTTAGTAAATCAAATGGCTGCTAAACCGATCTCGTTACAAGATAAAAATGATGAACATCTTAAAATGATTGGTGTTTCTTCTATTGATTCCTTGTTTAGTAAAGTTAAGACTGATGAAAAAGGGACTGGAGACGAGTCAACTTTAGGTAGAAGGCGTCCCAATATTTCGGAGGGTGAAAATCTTGTTGAGAAACTTGATGAAAGTGGGTTTGGAGAGGTCAAAACTTTAGTTATTGATGCACCCACTCTTTTGGATTACAAAGACTTTAATTGTGAAAATTTCTCTTTGATTGATTGTATTTCTTTGTTGCAATCCATGCTAAATTCACCCCATGCTTATGAACAAAACAAAGCTTTTACTAAACATATTGTTGATGTTATGATGAAAGCTTTGGAAGAAAAATTGGAATTAGAAGTATCAATTCCTAGAAAATTGCATGATGAATGGGAACCTATTATCAAATTCAAGATTAAAAATTATGAGTGTTTTGCTTTTGTGTGACTTGGGTGCTAGTGTTTCTACAATTCCGAAATCTTTATGTGATGTGATTGGTCTTACCAATCTTGAAGAATGTTCCTTGAATTTGCACTTGGCGGATTCTACTATTAAAAAGCCTATGGGAAGAATTAATGATGTTCTTATTCTTGCAAATAGGAATTATGTTCCCGTAGATTTTATTGTTCTTGATATTGATTGCAATCCGTCTTGTCCAATTATTCTTGGTAGACCGTTTTTCACGCACTATCGGTGCCGTAATTGATACGAAAGAAGGCAATATTAAGTTTCAATTTCCTTTGAGAAAGGGTATGGAACACTTTCCTAGAACAAAAATCATGCCACCTTATGAATCAACCATGATGGCATCTTATGGATCTCGAACCAAAGATGACAAAACTTAGATCCTTGCCTTATGCCTAGCTAAGAGGCGTAAAACTATAAGCGCTTGTTGGGAGGCAACCCAATGAATAAATTTTATTTTGCTTTTTGATTTATTTTCTTGTGTGTTTACATAATTATGCTACTGCTATGATTGTGTTTTCTGTATTTTAATTAGTGTTTGTGCCAAGTAAAGCCTTTAGGATCTTCTTGGGTGATAGTTGTTTGATCTTGCTGAAAAAGACAGAAACTTTGTGCTCACAAAAATAATTTTCATAAATCAAAGAAAAGAGCTTTTACCATGATTCTTTTTGCAGAAGATTATTATACAAATTACCCTGGTCTTCCTAATTTGGCCATATTTTTGAGTTACAGAAGTATTGAAAGTTCCATATTAGTACAGACTGTTATGTTTTGACAGATTCTGTTTTATTTGTGTTGTGTGATTATTTTGATGGTCCTATGGTTTTTCTTTGATGAGTTTTTGCCATAGAAATGTTTGAATACAGTAGATATAATACAACAAAACATGAATTGGTTTCACACAGCACTTATAGTAGTGGTTTTCTTTCTTTTACTAACAGATCTCACAAAAGTTTTGTTGAGTTTTGTGTGATTGAAGTTTTCAAGTTTTGGGTTATCGGCGATGGATGAAAGAAGGATAGAAGAACCTAAGCTTGGGGATGCCCCGACATCCCAAGCTATTATGCAAGAATGATCAACCAACTAAGCTTGGGGATGCCCCCGAGTGGCATCCCCTCTTTCTTGTAACGACCATCGGTATTTTACTCGAGGCTATATTTTTATTCATCACATGATATGTGTTTTTGCTTGGGCGTCTTGTATCATATGTGTATTTGCTTTTTTATTTTGTGTTTTAAGTCATCAATCCTTGTTGGACACACCTATTTGAGAGAGCCAAAATTATGTCATGACTTGTTAGAATTGCTCTCTGTGCTTCACTTAAATCTTTTATGAGCTAGGACTTGCTCTAGTGCTTCACTTATATCTTTTTGAGCACGGTATGCTTAGCATTTTTTAAGAAATGCTCTCTTGCTTCACTTAGATTTATTTGAGAGTTAGTAAAATTTTGAAGAAATTCTCTTTTGCTTCACTTAAATTATTTTGAGAGAAAGAAAATTTTTATGATCATGATCTTCACTTATATTTGTTTGAGCTTATGAAAAGCAACACATGAAAATTAGTCCCAAAGTGATAGATATCCAAGAAGGATAAAGTAAAGAAAAAATGTCATGAAGATCATTGGACAAAATAAACTTGATTCTTAGTAATAGTTTTCAGATATGATGATGTGATATGTGAGTTATGTTGATGAGTAATTGTGCTCTAGTAAGAATATTGGTGTTAAGGTTTGTGATTCCCTATGCATGCACGAAGTCAATAATCATGTAATGAAAATTATATCCTACTTGTGGTGCATTATTGATTATTAATTACGGCAATGCTTTCTTATGAGATTATTCGTTTGTTGGTTGGTCGCTTCTCAATCTTTTTGCTAGCCTTCATTTTGCAGCAGGTATGACCTCTAGTTGTTCATCAAAGATCCTTTAAACCAGTTTTGCCACATGAGTCCACTATATCTCATTATATGCGGTATTCTTTTGCCGTTCTAAGCAAATTTGCATGTGCCATCTCTAATTTTCAAAATAAACTTCTCTTTTGTGTATTTGTTTGGCTCATGAGCAGTAGCGATGTGACTAATATTTCCATGCTAGATGTGTTATTCTCACGATGAGTGTTATTCACTTGTCATTGCACGAGAGTAAAGGCAAAGGTTTTAGGGATGCCCAGTCGAAATGAAAAAATGAATTTACTTTCTGCTATCAAATAATAAATTCCTTGGAAAGTGTAGGTATGGAGGAAACCGTGGATCTGACTAGCCATGGAAAGTGAAAGAATGGTGGAAAAAGGAATGACCTTTATTTTCTGTTTGGGAACCGCCTATGGCATATCTAGCATGGAAAGTGTTGAGAACTCTAAGTCGTTTTCGTTGGTGGGATGGATACACCTCCCAAAATGTTTTTTATCCCTATTTTTTCGCTTTGAGCTCTGGCACCTCTACAAATCCCTACTTCCCTCTGTGAAGGGCCTTTCTTTTACTTTATGCTACTTTTATTTTTGAATTTGAGTCTCCATCTTCTCTTACAAAAGCACCAACTAGGAGGCAAGATGATCGTACTTAAGTATTGGGTGTAGCTAATATTGAGTGTGTCTCACGAATGGATCTATGTTTGAGCATGATGGGCTAGGGATAACTTGTTTTAGCATTGATATTTTGAAAGACATGGTTGCTTGTTGATATGCTTGAGTATCTAAATTATTATATCAAAACTAGACTATTGCTTTGAAACACATAAAAGTCCAATTGTCCATGCTATAAAGGAAATAATATGATATGACATGATAAACAGCACCACACATCAAAAATTCTGTTTTTATCACTTACCTACTCGAGGACGAGCAGGAGTTAAGCTTGGGGATGCTAATACGTCTCCAAGGTATCTATAATTTTTTATTGTTCCATGCTATTTTATTATCAATCTTGGATGTTTTATAATCATTTGATAGTCATTTTATATCATTTTTTGGTACTAACCTATTGACATAGTGCCAAGTGCGGTTGTTTTTGCATGTTTTTTTACATCGCGGAAATAAATATCTATGAGTCCAAATGCAGCGAAACTTCACGATGATTTTTATGGACCAAAAGAAAGAAGTTGGGCCTTAGTAGCACTGGGGAAGTCCGGGAGGGACAACCCACCGAGGCGCCGAGGAGGCCAAGCGGCGTCTGGTGGGTTGTGCCCACCTCGGGTGTCCCCCGGACTGCCTCTTTGCTCTATAAATACCCCAATATTCCAGAAACCCTAAAGGCATCGACGAAATGTTCATCCAGCCGCCTTGTGAGTCGAACCAGCAGATCCAATCTAGACACCATCACGGAGGGGTTCACCACTTCCATTGGTGCCTCTCCGATGATGCGTGAGTAGTTCGTTGTAGAGCTTCGGGTCCGTAGGTAGTAGCTAGATGGCTCTCTCTCTCGCTGAATTCTCAATACAATGGTCTCTTGGAGATCCATATGATGTAACTCTTTTTTCGGTGTGTGTTTGTTGGGATCTGATGAACTTCGAGTTTATGATCAGTTATATCTTTTATATCCAAGAAAGTTATTTGAGTTTCTTTGATCTCTTATATGTATGATCTCTTATATCCTCGTATTTATTCTCCGATATTTGGGTTTTGTTTGGCCAACTTGATCTATTTATCTTGCAATGGAAAGAGGTGCCCGGTAGTGGGTTTGATCTTACGGTGCTTGATCCCAGTGACAGAAAGGTTCCGACACGTATGTATCGTTGCTACTAAGGATAAAAAGATGGGATCTATATCTAACGCAATAGATAAACGGATCTTGTCTACATCATGTCATCGTTCTTATTGCATTACTCCATTTTTCCATGAACTTAATTCACTAGATGCATCTTTGGATAGCGGTCGATGTGTGGAGTAATAGTAGTAGATGCAGGCAAGTCGGTCTACTAATCTTGGGCGTGATGCCTATGTAATGATCATTGCCTGGATATGGTCATAATTATTTGAAGTTCTATCAATTTCCCAACAGTAATTTGTTTACCCATCGTTTGCTATTTTCTCGAGAGAAGCCACTAGTGAAACCCTCGGCCCAGGGTCTTCTTTCACATATATTTGCTTTGCGATCTACTTTTCCTTTGCACTTTTATTCAAATCTACTAAGCCAAAAATACAAAAATACTTTGCTGCATTTTATTTTATTTGCGATCTATTTATTCAATCTATTACAACTTTCTCCCGTCCACATCTTTGCTTGGCGCCGTTAGAAAGGATTAACAACCACTTAAACACGTCGGGCTGCGAGGTGTTGTTATTTGTGTGCTGGGTCTGTTTAAGTTGTGTTGCTTGGTTCTACTACTGGTTCGGTAATCTTGGTTTCATATCTGAAATACCTACCGCCGCTGTGCTGCATCATCCCTTCCTCTTTGGGGAAATACCGGCGTAACTTCAAGCGACATCGAGGGCATTCTTGGTCTCAAGCACACTATACAGTTCTATAGAATTCTACCTTGGTGACCCCGTATGTCGATGAGCATAAGAACATTCTATGCTCCGAACACCGGAGCGGTGTACTGGATTACATGTGAACACATCATGACTTTCGGTAGTTGGTTGCAAACACGTCTCGGGGTGACAACAGTATTTCCGATGAGCTCTACTCATTGGCCGGGGACCATCTTGACTGTATTGACTTACAAAGTGCGATATAAATGGGAATATATTTTACATGATCGCCCAAGATCAAAAGAGCACCAACCAAAACAGCGGTGTTACGCTTTGATGCAGCAACCAAGAGGGAAAGGACACATATTATGGTTACATAGTGGACATATGGGAACATGACTACGGACATGATTTTAAGGTCCCTTTGTTTCAGTGCAAATGGGTCAATCACAGCCGAGGAGGTGGGGAATGCAGGTAGACCCACGATGCGGAATGACAACGATGGTTACGAACAATCTTGGAGTGCGTGGGCGATCCATTAAGTCCTAGCCAATGATGTGGCGCAGTTTTCTATGTGAAGGACATGTCTACAAAACTGAGAAAAAGAAAAGATAAGGAAGCGAATACATGATACGATGAGCCAAAGCGCCACATAGTTCTTTTCGGAAAAAGAGACATCGTGGGATTGGAGGGCAAGATAGACATGTATAAGAAGATTACGAAAAGTTTCATGAAATTCCTCCCTTCAAAGTCAAGGATGACCCAAGCACCACATTAAGCGATGAAGATTATCCATGGTTACAGTGCAATAAGCAAAGGACACAAGCGAAGAAAAAGTGAAGACTTTCTACCCACAACTATTATGATGATGCCTTTGATCTAGAATATCACTGCAGTAACATGTGAAGAAATGAAATGCCTTTTGTAACAGATGAGTTTCCGTATGAAACCCTGATACTTCGAAAGAGATTGTCCGTTTTTGCACACGAAGTGCATCCAGTTTTTGCCGTAACCCTCTCAACTTTTTAGCACATGCTATGTGGGTGAAATTATGATACCCTGCCAACTTTGAACCTTTTCAGAGTTCATTTGAAGTGCTTTTCAATTTCAGGGTCATTTAGCTTAAAAAATCAGTAAATGCATGAAAAAAACCCAGATGAAGTAAGAAAAGGTTGAAAATTGATGATGTGGCTTTGAATGGTTCATTTTGAACACATAAAAAGTCTGGAGTTCAAATAAGTTCAAAAAAGTGAAATCCCTTTGTAACGAGATGAGTTTTAAATCAAAACCACGATACTTGAAAGAGATTGTCTATTTTGTACCACGAAGTGCATCCAATTTTTAAGTAACCCTCTCAACTTTTTAGCACATGCTATGTGGGTGAAATGATGATACCATGCCAACTTTCAACCTTTTCGAGTTCATTTTAAGTGCTTTCCAATTTTGGGTCATTTAGCTTAAAAATCGGTAAATGCATAAAAATACGAGATGAAGTCGGAAAGGGTTGAAAATTGATGATGTGGCTTTGAATGGTTCATTATAAACACACAAAAAGTCTGGAGTTCAAATAATTTCAAAAAAATGAAATCCCTTTGTAACATATGAGTTTTAAATCAAAACCCTGATACTTCAAAAGAGATTGTCCATTTTGTAAGTGCATCCAGTTTTTGCCTTAACCCTCTCAACTCTTTAACACATGCTATGTGGATGAAATGATGATACCATGCCAATTTTCAACCTCTTCACAGTTCATTTGAAGTTCTTTTTCAATTTCAGGGTCATTTAGCTCAAACAATGAACTAATATTAAAAAGAATGAACTAGAAAACTTTTATGAAACTCTAATAGAAAAAAGAATGAACTAAAAGAATGAACTATAAAACTTCAATGAAACTCCAATAGCAAAAAGAATGAAGTAGAAAACTTTAATGAAACTCTAATAGCAAGAGGAATCAACTAAAAAGCTTTTATAAACCTCTAGTATTTTTGAAGCTAAAATTATATAAAATTTATGCAAATAAAATTATCAAAGTATTTCTTGTTCAAAAGATTAATAGCAAAAAGAATTTTCATAAAGAATTGTTTTGTTTGAAACTTTAATAGCAAACTAAAATAACAAAAAATGAATAAAAGCAGACATTTCAAATAACCTAAAAATTACCAAATTGAATATAATGATGAAACACAGTAATATTACATAGCATGAAAAAGAATCACTCAAAAATCTATTTTTATAGTAAAGTTATTCATAAACTAGTGATTCAGACAAATTTCAAAAATTCAAATTTAAACTATTCAAACTGGAAAACTAATGGCACTAACGAGAAAGTTTACAATTTTTATTACCTAAAAGCAAAAAATAATCACTGAAAAACAGTAAGTAATTTGCTGTAAGTAGAAACAAAATAAAAAAAATAAGATAAAAATAAAACAAAACTGGAAAAAATAAAAATGCCACCCTCTTTGGGCCACGAGGCACGAATATGACTAGAAACCCAACCATGGGCGAGGATTCAGGCCGTGGCGAGCCCGATAGGCCCACAGAAAGGAGTGACAGATTAGGCCGAAAGCCTGCAGTTGAGAGGAGCTCGAGAGGGTGGGCGTATCAGCGCTCATAAACCACCGCACCGCGCCGCGCCAGCACGAGGCCTTTGGTCCCGGTTGGTAGCACCAACCGGGACGAAAGGGGTGCATTGGTACTGTTAAGTGGCACCAGCGGGACCAATGCCCCCCTTTAGTCCCGGTTGGTGCCACCAACCGAGACCAAATCCCTATTCCGCCCTTTGGGCTGCTAAAAGCGACCTTTGGTCGGTTGGTGGCACCAACCGGGACTAAAGGAACAACTAGTCGGTTTATGCCACAAACCGGGACCAATGCTTCGTCTATATAAGCAAACACTTAGAAATTTTCATTCAGTTTGATCGATCTCCTCGTCCTCTCCTCCGGCAGCGCCTTGCCCAGCTGCTCCTTGTCGTCGTCATTGCCGAAACCCTCTAGACCGCGTCGTCGCCTCCCCGAGCCCGACGTCCTCGTCGCCGGCATCCCCGAGCCCGCCGTCCTCGTCCCCGTCGCCGCGTGCCTCCCCGAGCCCGCCTTCCTCGTCCCCGTCGCGCGTCTTGCCCGAGGCCCCCTGTCCTCGTCGTGATTCCAGCCATCGCCACTCCCTCCAAGTGAGCCCCCCTTTCCCATGGTCCCCTGCTCCCGTCTCCACGCACTACTAGAAAAAGGCCTGTTAGTGGCGCACCTATTTTGGCCATTAATGGCGCACTATAGGTGCGCCACTATCCTACGCCACTAGTAACAAGTACTAATGGCGCACCACAGTGTGCCATTAGTATACCAGATAATAGTGGCGCTTTTGGCGATCGCCATTACTATGTCAATGGTGCGCCATTACTATGCCTCCTAGGGGCCATATTTACCTTCACGTATGCCCCCAAGTGCGCCATTACTATGCCCCATAATGCGCCACGGTATTTAGCCCTGGTGCGCCACTAATGCTCAACAAGGTGTGCCACTACTATGAATATTAGGTTTTTTTGCTTTTACGATATTTGCACAGGATACAAAATACATTACAGCACAGAATATAAACAGCACAACATATAAACAACAGATTTATCGAATACAATAGAAGATTAGCCTCCGAATACAATTCATCATATTAGTCTCCGAATTCAAAATACCGAACAAAGTTAGAACATTACAAGTCTCAAGACCGCGAGTAGCGAGTTTGTCTTCACATTACAAGTCGATATCTAAACTACCATCACATAGAAGAGAGTTGCGGTCACGATGAGCATCATCACGATGAAACTTGTCTTCATCAGGTTCCTCCTGCGCTCCCTCCTCTCTCTCGCTAGATAGCGCGCGTATCTAGTTTCCGCCTCCTCCCTAGTGGTGTACCCTTTGTAACTCTTACCGCTGAAACGGTGAACCTGTCTCCGACACTCCTCCCAGTCGTCGTAGACTCCGGGAACCTTACCCGGTACACGACATACGACGGCATGCACTAGACAAACAAAACGTTAGTAGCAATTCCACGAGACAATACATAAGCAATATATAAGTATGCAGCAGAGCGATCGGAAGAAAAGCAACACATTAATAGCACGATTGATGGTCCTACTAATAAATAGCATCGATTACATATAAGTTGAACGACTGTCCAAACCAAAGAGACATACAAGTTCATTAAAGTTTAATTACAACATGAGCTAATCGATATTTCAGAACTACATAGCATCATTACTTTTGACTCGACTCGGGGACGGGCGTGGATGAAGCCGTCGTCTTTCATGATGGTCATGAAATCGCGTTCGTTGTCAGCCTGCATTTGTAGCTTTGTTTCTATTTCACCGTTGGACGATTGATATTTGAGGTAGAACTACCCTGAGGTGCGAAGGACATCTTGATGGATGATTTCTGCAAACTCCATTTGGATGCAAAAGAATTCTTGTCTAATGTCCGCGTCCTGGATTGCCGACAAGCGTCTTGGCCCAATCTTTGAGATTATTTGGTAGCGAAGGTGATTATTGTCCCGTCTGATCGCCCGCATGTGATGGAGGCGTATTAGGCATCCTTACATTTGTCGGTGACTGCTTGGCGTGGGGAGCGTCGTTACGTGGGTGAACACGTGCTTGCCGTACCTACAAATTGGCCTCCTGAAGGTGCCTCCAGATTTGGCGTGGCGAGGAGAGCATCATCAAGAACTTTCTTGATATTTGTGTAGTCTTTCTTGTTGACGGTCCGAGTCAAAATATGTAGCCATGGAATATTTCGGGCTTAAGAGGATATGTGTGCAATGTGTGTCACTGCACAAAACACGGAATGTTAGAAAAAAGAACGATCGAAATCTAAGAAATCATATGTTATGGGGCGGAGAGGGGATGACTTACTGGGGAATGTAAGGCATGAGGAAGTTATCCTTATCTGGGTTCGCCCGAATAGCGCCTTGAGGTATGAACTTCGCGACTTGCGGTCCCAGCGTTGCCCAAGATCTTGCACGCATGTAGAAGGGTGGACTAACACGATGTCCGGGTCTTGTCTCTAATGATCCGCATCTCCATCTTGGCCGAAAATAGCCGAATGAAGGTGTAGTACAGCGGATGAAGGTTAAACATAGCAAATATGTCATCAAACCGTAGGGCGATCCACACCCCGATGTTGCTATCGACAAAGCCCTTGCCCTCTGGCACCTTGGCCACGAAAACCGGGTATGCCACATCATTCTCGAAGAGGCGCCGCTTCTCCAAAGAAAGAACACTGTCATGCAGACTCCGCATAGCACCGGTTGCAGCATTGAGCATATTAGTCGGTAGCATCGGCCTACCCGCCACATGCACCCTCCTCAACATATCCTTAGGTGAAGGTGGCCCGTCCTAAGCACAGATCGTACTCGGTGCCGGCTGGCTCACACTCTGCTTTTATTCTTTCTTTTCTGTCCCTTACGCTTATTCTGCGTAATGGGATCGAGTTCTCCTCGAGAGATCACCTTCTTGAGTGTGTTGGGGCTGATAATATTTTGCACCTTGGCTATCTCGAGGCTCGGTGAAGGTGGCAGCTGGAGGCATCTCCTGAGAACTGAATGCCGGGCGGCGTCTGTTGCAATTGGGTTTCTCCAGCGGTACCCGGCTAGATCGCGATCGTCTTTTGCGAGGTTGGGTTCTTGAGAAGGAGGCCCCAAGAATTCGTCATCATACCCATGTTCGTTGAAGTACTTACCTACGTTGGTAAGCGTACCGTCGTCGTCCGGATCCTGTGCCATATGCATTTCCGGATCAGGTGGCATGATGGCGTTCTTGGCGGTCTTGCCATGGCTTGGCGCCCGGCCACGACTAGCGGTGTTATGCGTGGGGGTGGTGTCCCCGACCCCAAACGAATCTAGCTCTTGACCAAAGCATGGACCAGCTTATGCAGGCGTTGAGGTCATCACATCATCTTCATCGGCCCCGAAGTCGTCTGGAGGTAACAAGTTGTCGCAGCCCCGCAGCACCCGAACCAGTTGAACCCTATACACGGTGGGTGGCATCGGATTACCGTGGAACAAGCGGTTGCCCGGTTGAACGATTCTGGCCTTGGCGACATCAATCAACTCGATGTCCATGAAGTGCAAGAGAGGGCATGGAGCGTCGGCAGCGCCCTGCAAAAACATGTAGGGCGTCGAGGATTCCCGATCAAAAGGCAAGGAGATGAAGTCATCGGCCGAGAGGCTTAGTTACCGTGATGGCGTCGAGCTCGGCTAATGTCGAGGCACCGCCAATGGCGGGCGTGCAAGTGACGGAGGGGCCGCTTGCTGCCGAGGTGCCGGCCGGCGTATTCTTCCCACACTCGAGTGCATTAAGCTCCAAAGCCGGCGCCGAAGCCGGAGACACCAATGCCGCCTCCGCTGGAGACACCAATGGCGCCGCCGGCGCGTTGTGCGAGTTGCTTCCCGTGAAGCTGGGAATCGGGGGCGGCCCCTGTTGGCCGCCCGCAATCGACGCCTACAGCCCCTCAATAAAGGTAGGCACAATGGCGGCGATCGTCGCTCCCTGTTGGTCTCGCACTTCCTCTTCGACTATCTCCGGAATCCGCGCCACTTGTGCCTTGAGTTCTTGAACCTCGCGCTCACGGCTTTCCGAGCAGGACTTTCTCTCCTTTCACCCGGTGTTCTGATATTCCGACCATTTTGTGGACAAGCCTTTGTCGGCCACACAACCAGCTGACGACGGCTTACTGAACTTATCCTTGTGTTTCATTATGTTCAACGCCCTATTTAAAGTGGTGTCCCAAGGGGAGCTCTGAGACGACCCCGCGCTACTGCTTTCAGTGTCCTGCGGAAGGAACGTGAACCATTTAGAAATTTGGCTTCATTAATTAGAATGCAACCATATGGAGCTAATTACGCGGGGTGTATTCCTTACCAGAACAAGCTCAAGCGCCTTGGTCTTCGGATCCGTGGTAAGCTCCTTTGTTACCGGGTCAATCTTGTACCGGGCCCTAACATAGTTCGATCTGCTTGTCACGGTATTTATTAAAGAGGGGCGGTAGGCCTTGCTCGGCACGCTCCACGTCCTCCTTGTCCCATATAGGTTCCGCCACTCTGTAACCGCCGGGACCGAGTTTGTGGACCCCTAAGTTCAAGTCCCGCATATCTTTCCCCCACTGACTTGATTACGCAGTTGCGCAGCTCTCGCACTTGATCTTGAACTCTAGGTAGTCAGCTTCACAGATCGAAGGATTTTTCTCCTTGATCTTCTCATAACTATCACCTTTTTCAATCCTTCTCTTCACCGCGGCTCTCCAAGTATCCAGGGCCGTGCTCATCTTCGTGAGGGAGGCACTGTTCACTTATTCCCGGAGGCGTGTGTTTGCGTAGTCACCGGGAAGTTGTATCGTTCGTGCAGCTTCGTGAAGAGGAGGTTCCGCAAATTCCCTCGGTCACGATGCCTTAGTTTCTCGGTGTTGATCGAGACGGTGTCCGGAGAATGCACCCGAGTTGTCCCGCGTACCCCTTGACTAATTCTTTTGGCGCCCGTTGGATGCCCACCGAGGACACTTGATAAATTCCTCCTTGATGGTGCCGAGCACGTTGAGCGCCGGTCCTTCCGTTGCCTCGTCGGTTGGCTGCCATCTGTGTGCGCTGCCATCATCGGTGGTGGCATCCTCGGCGGCACCATTAGGGGTGTCATCCCACAGCGCCACTAGGGGTTGTGTAGTCGGGATCGGTGTCTTCCATGGCGTCCTCATAGCGGTGAGATTCTTCCACCATCTCCTAGGACAGGTCCTGAATGCCTTGCCGAACCGCCCGGCCTCATCGTTGTGGGCCATGTTCGCTCTAAATAGGAAAAATGTTTGGTCAAAAGTTGGTTATTGTCAAGGAACAAGATCTCTAAGTTGACCAAATAACCTAATTCTCGACAAATGTCACCATAAAGTTGGTTATTTTCAAGGAACAATTGAGAGATGTTTGTGATATTGCCTAGGTGTTTTGGGATGGAACCTGTTAGTGTGTTGTTGCTAAGGTTCAAGTCCACATTCTCAAGGTAACCCTAGTTCTTGAGGGATGTGTATAGAAAGTTGGTTGCTGCAAAGATACAATGTTGTGAGTTTGGTCAAATTGCCTATGTTGTTTGTGATATTGCCTTGAATCTTGAAGGCACAGTTGCATGATCACGATGGTACAGCCAGCATGGGACCTCATCTTTGCAGGATAATTTTCTAGCTTGTAACACCGGGATTAGTAGCTTAATTAATCGACTAGTCGGTCGTATGGTGGTGTAATTAACTTGTTTTAATATTGGACAGTCATGTGGAGTATACTAGCTCATTGGGTGCCCCTAAAGATACACCGGCCATATCATTTGATTAATTAGTAAGTAAGCAATCGATCTAGCTAGCATTGCCATGCCATGCATTCACCTTTACCAAGTGGAAGCAACTGATATTATCTGAGATACAAATAGATATCGACAATTAGTTATTGTTATCATCTAACATAATTTAATCAGAGTAGTGGCATGTAGTGGATTTGTGCACAAGCTAAGCTAGCTAAGACAGTAGCTTCCTTGCAACCCACAAAAGACAAAGGAAAAGGGGTGAAAAGGGGGAGATGGTTAGCTTTGATGAGCAGGGAGCATGTTCCTAACCCCTTCTTCTTGTCTCCACTCACTATCTCTCTCACACACATGGCAAGCAAGGGTGTCTGAGTGTGTGAAAAAATACTAAACTAATCCAACCACTAAAGCACTAGATCACTACTATTGTATAATATTTTTATAGCTTTGTATATATGTATGGCTCCAATGGGTGCCACTGCCATGCATCCCTCTCCAAGCATTTAATCATGATTAGCCCATCATTTTCACCAGAGATTAGTTTTGGTTAATTAATTAACTAGTGTGTGCTACAGCAGAGCACAGATCTCCATCTAGCTAGTAGGAGTAGCTTTCCAAGGCCTCTTTCCAACGCCACAGCTCCTCTAAGTTCTCAAGATAACCTAGTTGTTGAGGATCTGTCCAGAAAGTTGATTGATGTCAAGATACATGTTGATTAATTTTTGTTTCGGTTGAGAATCGGGCACCTTCTAGGTCAAGAAAATTGGGCATGACCTTTGCTAATTTTCTTGACATAGGAGTGCCCCATTCTCAACCGAAACCGAAATTAATCAACATTTCAGGAGAAAGGGGTCATTTCAGAAGATCACAAGTAGCAGCAGCATCACTTGACAAAATCACAAGTAGCAGCAGCATCACAAGTAGTACAGCAGCAGCATCATCACAAGTAGTACAGTAGCAGCAGCATCATCATCACAAGTAATACACTTAATTGGCATAAAAGATCAAAAAACAGCATAAATTGGAAAACAAGCAATACTTCTAAAACCAATTGCAAGCAAATGTATAGTAAAATAAAATGATCCCATAGTGTACTTAATTCAGAACACATGGAAGAAACTTGACTAAATGTACAGATTTTAGAAAAAAAAATCCAAGTTAACTAAATGACTGATTCAATTTCAGGCAACTTGGAGAAGATATCACTTGATCATTGACTATACTTAATTCAGAACACATGGAAGAAACTTGTTAGAAACTGAAATGGTTAATATGGAGAATTAAGTTACTCTAATGGAGTACAAAATTTTGAGAACAAGCCGTCTGAAAAGAGCACTAGCTAAGATCTAGTCCTTATGTCCATTTAACCACTAATTTCACTGTAACCAATGTTCAGGAGACAAATCAGACTTGACAATAAAGATCAAAATTTCATACTTGACGGTAAATATAGTGGAAACTGAAGATTATTTAGGAACACACTTGTTCCTAAACTTGATGTCGATTTAGCAACACAGGTCTTGGTGAGAGTATAAAAAATAACTACTCCATCTACTTAAGTGGTTCTACACTAAACCAGAACAAGTTAGTCAAGTTGATTTCAAACTTGACACATAAATAAAATTTGACATCAATGAAATTTAGACTATGAGTGCCTGCCCATGACATCTGCATGGTTCTCTACACCACACACCATCAACACTGCTAGCTACCCCTACTCGATCGCCCCAGCTTTTGCCACGGACAGCTAGAACCTAACACGTTCTCCACCTAGCAGCTACTGAAAACCAAATTCAGTGAACACACACTTCAGAAAATTCAGTAAACATGCACTCGAGAAAATTCAGTGACTGCAAAACATACACTCCAGAAAATTTTCAGTGATCTTGTACTCAATTTTACAGTGAACTTGCTAAAGAAGCTCCCAAGCTTCAAGATAGACTAAATTTGACAGCTAATGTACTCAAAAGAGGCATTTTGGAGTACAAGAAGGGGAAAGCAGGAGGCAAGAAGAGGGGGGAGCCGCACCTTGGCATGAGGCGAGGGAACTGGGTTGGGCTATGGGCAGAGGAGGCGGGGCGGGTGCCTTGGACCAGTCTCTGGGAGTTGGCGGCGCTTGCGGACTCGGTGGCGTGCTCGACCACGATGGCCCAAGTGGGGAGCCGCACCTTGGCCCAGTGGGCCTTGTGTGATGGAGTGTGGCGCGCAAGTAGGGCGGCGCTTGATCGGTCGAGGCGGCGAAGTGGGTGCAGGCGCCACAGGTTTCTAGGGTTTCGAGGGCTGGGAAGGCGAGGGAGGGGGTGGGTGGGTGCGGTGAAGGCGAGCGAGGGGGTGGGTGGGGGCGGCGGAGCCCGGGAGCGAGGTCACCGGTGGGTGGGGCGGCGGTGGCAAGAGGCGAGGGGCGAGATGGGAGAAGGACGAACGGCTGGCGAGATGGATAGCACACATACATACTGAGAGGGAAGGTTAGCAATGGCGCACCTTGTAGGGGTTGGCCATAAGTACCGTGATAGCAATGGCGCACCTTCCCCTGGTGCGCCATTACTAACTTTTTTTTGCATTTCTAGTTGCATCTAATAATTTTTTAGAAAATGACGATCAAATTTGAAAACATTCAAGAATGTGAAAAAATATCATCTAATTTTTTATTTGAAAATATTTATGAATATGGAAAAATATCATCAAATTTGTTATTTGAAAATATTTTTTTGGATTTTTAGTTGCATCTAATAATTTTTTAGAAAACCTTTATGAATATGAAAAAATATCATCAAATTTGAAAAAATATTCATGAATTCAAAAAGTACCCATGAAATTTAAAAATATTCATGAGTTCAAAAAAATTAACAAATTTAATACTTTTTGTGAGTTAGAAATTCAATACCAGAATAAACCTAAATAAAAATTGGTATACCAATGGCGCACCTCCTAGGGGTGCGCCATAAGTACCTTGATAGCAATGGCGCACCTTCTCCTAGTGCGCCATTAGTAAAAATTAGTTTTTAGTTGCATTCATTCGTGGATTGGTAAAAAATTTATGAATATGAAAAAATATCATCAAATTTGAAGAAATATTCATGAATTCAATAAGTTCCCATGAATTTTAAAAATATACATGAGTTCAAAAAATATTAACAAATTCAATACTTTTTGTGAGTTAGAAATTCAATACCAGAATAAACATAAATAAAAATTGGTATACCAGAATAAACATAAATACCAGAATAAACATAAATAAATATTCATGAGGACTAGAATAGAAGAAATTTCATTTCCATATGTCGAAATACAATCGAGAAATGAAGACCAATTTAAATACAATCGATCTTAGCTAGCTATCTTTTCACAATCTTATTGCCCTTCTTTTTCGCAAATGGAGTTCTTCTCTTGAGCAGACGTCCTTTAGGTAGGGTGGTCCTGCTTCTTGTTGTGGTGTATGGTACTTCATAAATGCGTTGTCATGTTCCATCTTCCGGTCGCCGTACTTGTCGAAGTCTTGCTCATTGGTGACTCCATCCATTCCGATGATCTTCCTTTTGCCTCTCCTCACGACAACACGACTGGGCTTTGACGGGATGGTAATGAAGAAGCATTTTTCGCAGTGACGTTTGCGCCCGCGGTCTTGGATTTGGCTTCGGGTATAACCATGGTGGTAAAATACCGGTCTTCTTTTAGGACGCTCTTGGCCCATCTGACACGGAACATCGGGACCTTCTCTCCAGCGTAGCTCAGCTCCCAGATCTCCTCGATCCTTCCGTAGTATATGTCCTTGTCGTTACCGGTGTAGGATTCCATCGTTACCCGGAGTTCGATAACCATCGCTCTTCATGTCCTTGTCCTCGGTGTAGAATGTGTAGCCTTGATATCGTCGCCTCATAGGTCATCGAGGTTGTGCTCGGCGTCACTGTGACAAAGGCGAATATGAGTTTTTCTTCCGCGAAAGAATCCTCATGTAAAGGGTATGACAGAAGCTTCTCCTTGAACCAACGTGTGAAACATGAGTTGTTCTCTTTGATTATATCTCCGTCCGTCCTCTGTTGGCCTCGGTCATTGTACGTCTTCTCAATAAAGGTTTTGTGCTCTACCACCCAAGGATCGACCACGTCTATGTGTTGTAAGCGCGACTAGGTTTGCTCTTTCAAAGTCGGCGAGTCGACCCTCGAAGTCGACATGCATTTCGCGGCGACCCTCGCGGTGACCCCATCCAGCGAGCCTGCCGAGGTGCTGTTGTGACGGCAGACCAATGGGGTTCTCGATGCCTAGATAATTCGTGTAGTAGGAGATGCACTCTTCGATTCGAGAAAGCCCCTAGCTATGCTTCCCTCTAGGCGTGACATGTCGCGAACGTATCCTTTGATGACACCATTCATCCTTTCGAACGGCATCATGCTGTGCAGGAACGTCGGCCCGAGTAGGATGATATCCTCCATGATATGGACCTGCAGATGCACCATAACGTCGAAGAATGCTGGCGGGAAGTACATCTCAAGCTCGCATAGTATCACCACGATCTCTTCATGTAACCTTCTGAGTTGCCTCACGCCAACCGACTTCCGAGAGATGACGTCGAAAAAGTTGCATAGGCCAAATAGCGTTTCACGGACGTGCGCGTCCATGATCCCACGGATTGCAACTGGAAGTATCTACGTCATCAGCACGTGACAGTCGTGAGACTTCATCCCGCTGAACTTCTGCTTCACTGAGTCTAGGTATCTGCTTATCTTCCCCGCGTAACCGTAAGGAAGTTTTACTCCTACGAGGGAGGTGAAAAACTGCTCGATCTCCTCCTGACATAGAGTGAAGCACGCGGGAGGGCAGTCATTTCCGATCTTCTTGGCCTTTTTGCCTTTGCGACGACTTTCCGTGTCCTTCGCCTCATCATCATTAGCGTGAACCTCCTCCCTGATGCCCATTGATTTCACAGTCTGCCCTTGCTTTCGGCCAATATTTGGTCCTCTCTGGCATGTTGAGCAGGCTACCAAGCGAGACTTCGCACACGTTCTTCGCGATATACATGATATCAAGGCTGTGAGGCACACGGAGGATCTTCTAATGCAGCAAGTCCCAGAAAACAGACCTCGTTTTCCATACCTTCAGCAGCAGCTCTTGTGCCTTTCGCTTCTTTCCCGGCTCTGGCACCTTTTGCTTCTTTCCCGGCAGTGGGCACTCTTTCCAATTTTTCAACAGCTCATCTATTTCCTCGCCCGCTCCTCGTCGCTGGCGTCTTTGGGGTTCGGTTTCACCACCGAACAGATCCTTGTGTTTTCTCGATGAGTCATCGTCGAAGCCACCTTCGATGTCCCATGAACACGGTTTTCAAAGACCCGGATCTCTATCTAGCTGGCGATACATTGTGTCATCCATGCACCTAACGCATCCGAAACTCCGTGGACCACCTTCCCGCGACATATCCGTAACCGAGATAGTCGTGCACCGTCGTGAGCGGTCTGCGGCTCGTGAAATATTCTTTCTCTACGGCGTCCCACATATTGGCTGGCGTTTTCCACAGTGTGTCTAGCTCCTCTTTCAGCAGCCCCAGATACAGAGTGATGTCATTCCCTGGTTGTTTCGGCCCTTCAATTAGCATACTCATGTGAATGTACTTCCTCTTCATGCACAACCACGGGGGAAGGTTGTACATCCACAGAAACACAGGCCAGGTGCTATGTGTGCTTCTCTGGCTGCCAAACGGATTGACTCCATCGGTGCTCGCGCCCAGCATGATGTTCCTTGGATCGTCCCCAAATTCTGGGTGTTCGAAGTTCAACGCTTGCCACTGGCTCGCATCCTTAGGGTGACTCAGCATCTTTTCTTTTTTATTTATCTCCAGATCATTTCCGTCATCTCACTAGTAGAAAAGAGGGCTTTGGTTCAGGCCGGGTCAGCCCATTAGTCGGTTCAGTCGAACCGGGACCCATGGGGCATTGGTCCCGGTTCGTGAGCCAGGGGCCGGGCCACGTGGGCCATTGGTCCCGATTAAATCTGGACCTTTTGGTCCCGGTTGGTGGGACGAACCGGGACCAATGGGCCTGGCTCCTGGCCCACCACCATTGGTCCCGGTTGGTGGCTTGAACCGGGACAACAGGCCGCCCTTTAGTCCCGGTTCATGCCATGGACCAGGACCATTGAGGTGCCTATATATACCCCTCGCCCGCGAGTAGAGCACTCCACTGCTCTGTTTTCTCTGGCCGAGGAGGGAGGGCTTTGTGGTGCTCTAGCTCACCTCCTAGGCACATGAGGTGTTCGATGAAATGCCCGAGCCACACTAGTTAAGCTTTCTCCTCTCGAAGCACGACCTCTGAACTCTATTTTTCCCAAGATTTGTCTAGGTTTATATTAGCGGCCCGTCACGCCCCGTCCCCGTCTTCACTGTCGTCAATCGCCCGCGCCGATCTCGTCGCCGGCACCACCGTGGTGAGCCTCTTGTTCTTCTCTTCTTTCTAAAAGAATTTTTTTGCTTTAGATAGATACTTGTCTAATATTTTTACTATTTTATTGCTTGTTATTATATAGTGCGATGGTTTTGGTATCCGCCCCCATCGGCCCTAAATCTGTCTATGATTCGGATGTGGTATATATTATCTTTATAACTATTGGTTCATTTATTGTTTATGAAAATTATGCCGACCAACGTGACATAGATTTTATTTATCTAGGAGGTATGTGAACCGGAAATTCCAACCGACCCTATTGTCGAGAGGTTAAATTTCGTTGAAGAAGAAAACAATTTCTTGAAGGAAAAAATAAAAAATTGAGGAGAAGATGATATTGGAGTTGCATGTTGCGGATGTAAATCGATGGCGCTTGAAAATTAGAAAGATTAGAAAATATGCCATTCATACCGAGGCTTGGTATCATTATGCCGTTGGATCAATTGTTACCTTGGTTGTGATTATGATCGCATTTGTTTTCGCATTGAAATATTTTACATAGTTTCAATCTATGGTTTAATTAATTTAGATGCTCTGGAGAGCTTGATGTTGTTAGATGAGAACTATGTATGTACTTTGGTTTTAATGTGATGATGAACTTCTATTAATTTGGTCACTTAATTATCTATTCATGATGTTACGTAATGGTTTTTGACACATAATTATATATAATGCACTTGAGATGAACCGGCAATGGATGTACGGTGACAGACACACCTCCAAGTACATTAAGGGCGTGCATGATTTTCTCGAAGTGGCTGAGGCAAACAAGCAGAATGGTTTTATGTGTTGTCCATGCCCTAAATGTGGGAATACAAAGTCTTACTCTGACCGGAAAATCCTTCACACCCACCTGCTTTACAATGGTTTCATGCCACACTATAATGTTTGGATGAGGCACGGAGAAATAGGGGTTATGATGGAAGACGGCGAAGAAGAAGAGGACGATGACAACTATGTGCCCCCCTGAATACGATGATGCTGCAACGGGGGAAGCTGCGAAGATCAAGAGGAACCAGATGATGTGCCCAATGATGCTGCAATAGGGGAAGCTGCTGAAGATCAAGAGGAACCAGACGATGTGCCCGATGATGATGATCTCCGCCGGGTCATTGTCGATGCAAGGACGCAATGCGAAAGTCAAAAGGAGAAGCTGAAGTTCGATCACATGTTAGAGGATCACAAAAAAGGGTTGTACCCCAATTGTGAAGATGGAAACACAAAGCTCGGTACCGTACTGGAATTGCTGCGATGGAAGGCGAGAGAATGTTGTGCGTGACAAAGGATTTGAGAAGCTACTGAAAATATTGAAGAAGAAGCTTCCAAAGGATAACGAATTGCCTGACAAGACATACGCGAGCAAAGAAGGTCGTTTGCCCTCTAGGATTGGAGGTGCAAAAGATACATGCATGCCCTAATGATCTGCATCCTCTACATGGTCGCGTACAAGGATCTTAACGCATGCCCGGTATGCGGTGCATTGCGGTATAAGATCACACGAGATGACCCTGGTGATGTTGACAACGAGCCCCCCAGGAAGAGGGTTCCTGCGAAGGTGATGTGGTATGCTCCTATAATACCACAGTTGAAACGTCTGTTCAGAAATGGAGAGCATGCCAAGTTGATGCGATGGCACAGTGAGGACCGTAAGAAAGACGGGAAGTTGAGATCACCCGCTGACGGATCGCAGATGGAGAAAAATCGAGAGAAAATCTTTGGGATGAGTTTGCAAGTGACCCAAGGAACGTATGGTTTGCTTTAAGCGCGGATGGCATTAATCCTTTCGGGGAGCAGAGTAGCAATCACAGCACCTGGCCCGTGACTCTATGTATGTATAACCTTCCTTCTTGGATGTGCATGAAGCGGAAGTTCATTATGATGCCAGTTCTCATCCAAGGCCCTAAGCAACCCGGCAACGACATTGATGTGTACCTAAGGCCATTAGTTGAAGAACTTTTACATCCGTGGAATGGAAATGGTGTACGTATGTGGGATGAGCACAAACAGGAGGAATTTGACCTAAAAGGCGTTGCGTTCATGACCATCAACGATTGGCCCGCTCTCGGTAACCTTTCGGAGACGGACAAACAAGGGATACCACGCATGCACGCACTATTTAGATGACACTGAAAGTATATACCTGGACAAATGCAGGAAGAATGTGTACAGGCCATCGTCGATTTCTTCCGACCACCCATCAATGTCGAAAGAAAGGCAAGCATTTCAAAGGCGAGGCAGATCACCGGAAGAAGGCCGCCATGCGTACCGGTGATCACGTACTTGCTATGGTCAATTATTTACACGTAATCTTTGGAAAGGGTCCCGGACTAGCTGTCCCGAATAATGACGAGAGACACGCACCCATGTGGAAGAAGAAATCTATATTTTGGGACCTACCCTCTTTGGAAAGACCTAGAGGTCCGCTCTTCAATCGACGTGATGCACGTGACGAAGAACCTTTGCGTGAACCTGCTAGGCTTCTTGGGCGTGTATGGGAAGACAAAAGATACACCTGAGGCATGGAAGGACCTGCAACGTTTGCACGAAAAAGACGGCATGCCTCCGGCAAGCGGTATGAAGGTCCTGCCAGCTACGCTCTTACGAAGAAGAGAAAGAAATCTTCTTTGAATGCCTGCTCAAGATGAAGGTCCCGACAGGCTTCTCGTCGAATATAAAGGGAATAATAAATATGCCGGAGAAAAAGTTCTAGAACCTAAAGTCTCATGACTGCCACGTGATTATGACGCAATCGCTTAAGGTTGCATTGAGGGGGCTTCTACCGAAAAATCGTCCGATTAGCCATTGTGAAGCTATGTGCATTCCTCAATGCAATATCTCAGAAAGTGATCGATCCAGAAATCGTACCAAGGCTAAGGAGTGATGTGGCGCAATGTCTTGTTAGTTTTGAGCTGGTGTTCCCACCATCCTTCTTCAATATCATGGCCTTGCGTCCTAGATCATCTAGTCGACGAGATTGTCATTCTGGGGCCCGTATTTCTACACAATATGTTCCCCTTTGAGAGGTTCATGGGAGTCCTAAAGAAATATGTCCGTAAACGCGCTAGTCCAGAAGGAAGCATCTCCATGGGCCATCAAACAAAGGATGTCACTGGGTTTTGTGTTGACTTCATTCCTGGCCTTAAGAAGATAGGTCTCCCTAAATCGTGGTATGAGGGGAGACTGACTGGAAAAGGCATGCTTGGAGGGGACTCAATAATATGCAGGGACGGATATTCTTGGTCTCAAGCACACTACACAGTTCTACAAAAATCTACCTTGGTGACCCCGTATGTCGATGAACACAAGAACAGTCTGCGCTCCAAATACCCGGAGCAGCGCGACGACTGGATTACATGTGAACACATCAGGACTTTCAGCAGTTGGTTGGAAACACATCTCAGAGGTGACAAGACTGTTTGTGATGAGCTATACTTGTTGTCTAGGGGAATATGAGGGTCCTGCACCCAACCTATCGATGGTCCATCGTCATCTGCTCCGGCATCTTCATCTTCATGATCATGCCCTTCGTCTTGACCTTCCTCATCATCATGTCCGGCATCTTCTACATGATGACTGTGTACTGCATCTACTTCATGATCATGTCCTGGAGATTCTTCGTCTTCTCGCCCGCCCTCGCCGCGGTTGTCTTGCTGCCCTTCCTCATTTCTTGCCCGGCCCCCATGGATGACTTCGTAATCATCTTCATCACCTTGCCACCGATAGCCATCCATGAAACCATGCAAGAGCAGGTGGTCCTGCACCTGTCTGAATCCGGGTCCATAAGGCTCTTCACTTGCATCTTCGACCACGGACATCTTATCTCAATCTCGTTCTTTTGAAGCATCGCGGCCTTGGAGCTCAAAAACCTATTCACGATGCCTTTGGTCATCGTGCGGACCATGGTCGCTGGGGGTAGAGCAAAGCGATATTTTAAAACCAAAAAATTTGGCTTGACTTTGCCTAAAAATAGGACCAAAAACAGTCTGCCTAAATCGTGGTATGAGGGGAGATCGACTGAAAAAGGCATGCTTGGAGGGACTCAATAATATGCAGGGACGGATATTCTTGGTCTCAAGCACACTACACAGTTCTACAAAACTCTACCTTGGTGACCCGTATGTCGATGAACACAAGAACAGTCTGCGCTCCAAACACCGGAGCGGTATGACGACCGGATTACATGTGAACACATCGGGACTTTCAGCAGTTGGTTGGAAACACATCTCGGAGGTGACAAGACTGTTTACGATGAGCTGTACTTGTTGTCTAGGGGACCATCTTTGACTGTATTGATTTACAAAGGATACGAGATAAATGGGAATACATTTTACACGATTGAACAAGATCAAAAGAGCACCAACCAAAATAGCGGTGTCCGCTTTGATGCAACAACCGAGAGGGGAAAGGACACATATTATGGTTACATAGTGGACATATGGGAACTTGACTACGGACATGATTTTAAGGTCCCTTTGTTTAAGTGCAAATGGGTCAATCTGTCAGAGGCGGGTACAAGTAGACCCACAGTACGGAATGACAACAGTGGATCTGAAAAATCTTGGGTACACTAACGAACCGTTCGTCCTAGCCAATGATGTGGCACAGGTTATCTATGTGAAGGACATGTCTTCCAAACCGAGAAAAAGAAAAGATAAGGAAGCGAATACATCATACGATGAGCCAAAGCGTCACATAGTTCTTTCAGGAAAAAGGGACATCATGGGAGTGGAGGGCAAGACAGACATGTCTAAATATTATGAAAAGTTTCATGAAATTCCTCCCTTCAAAGTCAAGGCTGACCCAAGCATCCTGATAAACGATGAAGATTATCCATGGTTACGGCGCAATAAGCAAATGACACAAGTGAAGACTTTCTACCACAACTATCATGATGATACCATGCCAACTTTGTAATGCATTTGTATGATACCATTGTCCCTTTTGTACATGCACATGCTATGTGGGTGAAATTATGATACCATGCCAACTTTCAAATTTTTCAGAGTTCATTAGAAATGCTTTAATGTCTTATGGTTCGGCCCTTGTAATACCATTAATCCCGGTACGCTCCTTGTCAACTATGTTCTCACCAAGAACACTCAAGAGGGCAGCCACGTGGGCCATTGGTCCCGGTTCATCTGGACCATTTGGTCCCGGTTTCACGCACGAACCGGGACCACGCGCCGCCTGGCCCATGACCATTAGTCCCGGTTTGTGCCACAAACCGGGTCTAAAGGGTTGGTCCTCGTTCTTGATCGAGTTTAGTCCCACCTCGCCAACCGAAGGGCGCTCACACCGGTTTATAAGCCCCTCCCTCTCTGCCTTGTTAAGCTCCTCTCAAAGTGAAAATAGATGCCCTTATACAGGGAATTTGACCTAAATTCATACTGAATTACTCTGAAATTCATAGAAATTTATTATGAATTTAGGTTGAATTCTTTCTATAGGCGCATCTATGCTCATTTTTTAGTAAAGTTAATCACAAACTTCTGATTCACACAAATTTCAAAGAATTCAAATTTTAACTATTCAAATTTGAAAACTAATGGCACTAACAGAAAGTTTATTATTTTTCTAAAACTAATGGTACTAACAGAAAGTTTATAATTTTGCTGACCTAAAAGAAAAAGAATTAAAAAATAAAGCAAAAAACAAAAGAAAATAAATAATGCAAAAAACAAAACAAAAAATTGGAAAAAAACTTTGAATTTTAAACACAGTAATTTTAACTATTCAAATTTGAAAACTAATGGCACTAATAGAAAGTTTATAATTTTTGTGACCTAAAAGAAAAATAATTAAAAATAAACTTTAATAAAATAAATAAATATAGCAACAATAAGTATTGTTGTAAGTAGAAACAAAATAAAATAAATAAAGCAACAAAGAAAACAAAAAAACAAAAAAAGTGCCACCTACTGGGCCCCCACGACCTGAATACGACTAGAAACCCTACCATGGGCCAGGATTCAGGCCCGCCGGAGGCCCAGTAGGCCCACAGGCACACAACGTACGGTTAGGCCCGAAAGCCTACAATTGAGAGGAGCTCGAGAGGGTGGGCGCAGCAGCGCTTATAAACCACTCTCGAGATCTCTCAGCTAGCGAGGTGGTACTAAACTTTTGACGCGGGGCAGCACAAGGCCTTTGGTCCCGGTTGGGGCCACCAACCGACTAAAGGGCGCATTAATGCGGTTCGTAGCACCAACTGGGACCAATGCCTCCCTTTAGTCGGTTGGTGCCTGAACCGACCAAAGGCCTTCGCTTCCGCCCTTTGGCTTCTTTGAAAGAGACCTTTGGTCCTGGTTCGTGCCACCAACCGGGACTAAAGGTGGCATTGGTCCCGGTTGGTGCCACAAACCAGGAGCAATGCTCAAGATATAAGAAAGCACTTAGCGTTTTCAGATTCATCTGCTTCAGTTCCCCGCCCGACGACGCCGCCAGCTGCCCGAAGCTTCGTCCGTCGAGGCCGTCGCCGCCCTCTATCGCCTTGTCGACGTGCAGCCGCCTGCCCGAAACACGCCGCGGCCCCGGACCGACCACGCCAGCGCGCCCGTGCCCCGACCACGTCGTCGTCGCCCTAGCTCCCCGACCACGCCGCCCGACGCCTCTGCCTCGCCACTGCCTCGACCACGCCGTCATCGCCTCGGCCTCGCCCTGCCCCGACCACGCCACCGTCGCCTCTGCCCCTGCCATGACCATGCCGCCGTCGCCTCTACCCCGACGCTCGCCGTGCCTCTGCCCCTACCCCGACCACGCCGCACCTCTCATCCTTTGGTCAGGCCCGGCACCGCCCCCTTCCTCCCTGTTTTTTCTGCACATATATATGATGTTTTTTTTTCAGATTATATGTATATGTATGAGTCTATGTATGTGTGTATATTTGTTTATATGTCCTTTTTTAGATCTTTTGTTTTTTGCATTTTTATAAAAATGTATATATGTATGTATATATGTTCTCTGTGTATATATATGTTCATGTATATATGCAAAAGATAGATTTTAGAAAATTTAGGATTTTTCTGTTCATAAATTATTTTTGTGATATTAATTATTGTAGAATATGCAAATGTGTGTATATTCATATGAACAATGCATTAGGCAAAACCCTTATTTTTTTTCAAAATTTTCTATTTGAACATTTTTTTTTAAACAAGCAATACTAAAAGAATGAGAGGAAAAAGGAAAATAAGAACAGGAAGAAAGGAGGAGAAGAAGAGAAATAAATAAGAAGAGAAAAAAAGAAGAAAGAAGAGGAGAAGAAGAAAGGAATAGAGGAGAAGAAGAAAAAATAGAATAATATTCTATTTTTTTATTCTTCTGCTCTGTTCCTTTGTTCTTGTCCTCGTTTTTTTGTTATTTTTTTTCTTCTTCTCCTCTATTCCTTTGTTCTTCTCCTCGTTTTATTTCTTATTCATTGTCTTATGTTTTATCGGGTCTGTCGTCATTTATATACCCCTCCCGATAACTTCAACACGAGGGGGGGTCGATATACCCCCTCCCCGATAATATTATTTCCCCATGTACGTATGATTTCGTTGTCGATATAACCACCTCCTGATAACTTCAACACGTGGGGGGGGTCGATATACCCCCTCCCCGATAACATTATTTTCCCGTGTATGTATGTAAATGGTTGTCGATATTACCCCTCTCGACTGTGATAACTTATACCAAAACTCTCGAGGACACCCAAACCCTAGAAAAAAGCGATGTCGGTCTCCTACCCCTCCCGCCGCCTAGCCTTGAAGCGTTGCGAGGCCACCCCAAACCCGGAATAAGCTCGGTCTACGTTTGCCACTAATATATCCAACTGTTGTCATGTTTGTGTAATAATTGCCATGTTGTAATATTTGCAGAAACAATGGAGCACATACGAGACGAGGAAGCAGAAGAGGTGTTGGGGGACATAATCTTAGACGGAGGTGATATCTTGTCGTATCTTAACGACAATGATGGTATGGAAGAACAAGGTGAAGAAGCAGGCTACGGTGATTGAAGAATGGAGGAGGAAAGACATGATTATGATGGCTCCGGTGACCCAATGATGGTGCAAGAAGGAGACCGTGATGACGGCTCCGGTGACCGAACCGAGTCCGGCCAGGTATATATATTAGTTAAGCCTGTGCTGACTAGCTAATTGATGCATTCATTGTTTTGGTATATGTACACATATTAATTAACTCTCGTCTTTCTTCTTTTTTCTAGCCCTCCGGATCGAGCACAACTTCGGTAAAGAGACGAGGCCCGAAGAAAAAGTTGCGCTCGGATGAAAGGTTTGAGATCACAGAAATCGCGCGCGACGGCCAACCGATTGAACCCATCGGGACAAAGGAAGAATTTGCTGCTCAGTGCGGGGTTCTTGTTAGGGACAAGATCCCGATCAGCATCCACCAATGGTATAAGCCTAGGAACGAAGACCCTGAGGTGTCTTATGTCAATGATATGCAGAAAGATGATCTTTGGACTGAGCTGAAGGCAAATTTCACCCTACCGCCAGAGGAGGATCCGGAGAAGCCACTTAAAGAGCAATTAATCAAGTCTCATGCTCTTAAGAAGATGGCAGACCTATTCAGGAGGTGGAAGACTGAGCTGAAAAGGTTTGTCGACAAAGAAGAGACACCAGAATTCATCGGCAAATATGAGAAGATCAGAGATCATCGCCCGCATTTGTGGCCCACAAGACATCGGGAAAGAGTAAGAAGATGTTGGCGACAAACAAGAAAATGCTTCGAAGAAGAAGCTTCACCATCGCACGGGGTCAGGTGGCTACCTCAAAGCCCGGCCTAAGTGGGCCAAGGCTGAGAATGATCTGCTTGATAAAGGGTTTGAACCAGAGACAATGAACTGGCCAGACCGTTGCCGGACTTGGTTCTTCGGGGCTGGCGGAACCTTGGACCCTGTATCAGGGAAGTGCCTTTGGACGGACGAGCAAATGAAAATACCAGTCAAGAGGCTTCAGCACTATATCGATGCAACACAGGAAGGGACGTTCGTTCCAGACAGAGAGAACGACGAGCTCACAATGGCCCTCGGGAATCCTGAGCACCCTGGACGGACACGAGGCACGCCAGGCTCCGTTCCGTGGAAGGCTGGGTTTCCGGACGCAGGCGGTTACAAATGCCAGGAGAGGAGGAAGAAAGTGCAGCAGACCCAACTGCAGGCGCTGCACGCAAGGGTACAAGCGATAGAGGAACGAGAAGCAAATCGCAGCAAACGAACTGCCGAAGCTTCCCCCGAAGCTACCCCGCCATCTCAGCGGAGAAGCAGCATGGCTTCCACCGAGCTGCTTTAGCCGGAGCATGTCTTGACGGCTCATGCTAGCTACCCCATGGATGCTATCACGGAGTCTCAAAATTGTCACCTTATGATGCAATGGCAGAACTTAAAAGTCAAGGCGGCTCTCGGCTCTGTTCGACCTTCTAAACCTGGCGCAACTTTTCACTGTCGTCCGATTCCAGAAGGATATGCTAGGGTGACAGTGGATGAAATAACGGAGGGATTTGAGGACCTCCAGCTTGACCACCCTACCGGTGAAGGGGAGACTCGGCTGGGTTCTGCTCTGAAGACTCCATGCCTATGGCGGAAGGAGTTCATCAACCTTGCGAATTGGACGCCTCCGCCTCCTCCTCCTCCTCTGGCGAGTCAGGGCACTCCGCCTCCTCCACCGCCTCCTCCTCCGGCGAGTGACGATAAGGGCACTCAGCCTCCTTCTCCGGCGCGTGGTGGCACTCCGCCTCCTTCTCCGCCTGTGCCGGCGCGCCCGAGCAGCCAGTAGCCTCCTCCTTCTCCGCCTCGCCAGCAAGGGCGGAAGAGACCCGCTGCTGCCCCGGCTGCTCCGGGCGTGTCGTAGTCCTTCTCCTCCGCCTCGTAAGCAAGCACGAAAGAAGACAGTCGCAGCCGCTCCGTCTGCTCCGACATCTAGCAGTACAGCCAGAGGCGGGAGGCAATACAGATACGGTCCACCTCTCAAGCCTCTAGGGAAGTTACCGTACGAGATGACCGTGGAGGAAAACAAGAAGATCGTGCGCATCAAGTGCAGGACTTCTTTGAAGGGTTGAAAGCGCAGAGACATCCACCTCCGAAGGAGAAGGTAGATCCGGTGAAAGCAAAGCGCACTATCGATGCCCTGAGGAAACCACCAAAGTCTCCGCCGAAAACCAACTATGAGCGCATTACTGAAAAGGCATATCTCGAAGCGGAGCGGTCGGGAAGTACTGTCAGTGATCAAAGGTTAAAAGAACAAGCAGCTGGGAAAAAAATTGCGCACCTCGGCGAACAAGCAAAGCAATCATGCCCCCCGCTCAATGTGTCTAGCGACATCGTCGCTAATGCTCCAGGGATGGTGCCCGGTTATAGCAATCTTGGAGATTACCTACCCGATGATGTACATTTTGATTTCTTGGAGGTGGACGAACACAGATACGAGTACGGGAAGCCTCTCATCAAATATGAAAAATCTCTAACAACGATGATGCGAAGATTCCATAATTGGTACATGAAAACCTGCAGAGAGTCTGGGGGACGAATACTATGTATCTGAGAATTAAAGAGGAGCACGACCTCGTTGGAACTGATCTGTTGCATGTTCCATTTGAGGAGTTCTTCGAGTTCTTCAATCAAAAGGCCCTCGATAAATTAACGGTCTTTTGCTACTGCCTGTAAGTACTATTTCTATCAGTAAGTCTCTATATATAGCTCAGCTCTTTCATTGCATGTATTTATAATTAATTATCCTCACTATATTATGCAGATTGAAGATCGTCGAGTGCAGGAAAGCAGAAATATATGATATTGGGTTCATTAACACAAATATCAATGATGAATTTCTGGTTACAAAGGACGCCGAAGAAGCCGAGGCCTACTTGCTACAATCGTTGATCAAAAATCAAAACAAAGATTTAATACTCTTTCCTTACAACTACGAGTGAGTGTTACTGTCATGTGCATATTCGGTTTCCCTTATTACTCGAGCGAGGTTATAGTAATGTAATTGATGAGTTATGCATTCGTGCGCAGCTTCCACTATATTCTCCTGGAGATTAAGCTTGAGCTGGGACTAGTAACCGTCTTAGACTCGAGACGAAAAGATCCCGAAACATGTGCGGACATGACTAAAATGCTCAGCAAGTAAGTTCAATCGATCATTATCGCACCATATCGGCAACTTTTGTTCATTTTCTGATATCTCAAGTAATAATAATTATTTTCTTTGTCTTGCAGGGTTTGGAAACAGTTCACCGCAGAAGCTCCGGGACTGCCGAAGGAGCTGGGATATACATACCCGAAAGTAAGTACTACTAGCTAGCTAGCTAGTTGCGTGCATCTCCCGTTGATTCTATAGCTATACTTTCATCAATGCCATTTATAATGCTTCATTATCAGTTTGATTGACCTCTATTTCTCGTAAAGTGCTTGTGGCAGGATCAAGGGAACGATTATTGTGTTTACTACGTGTGCGAGTTCATCTACAACACGACTTTGAAAAATAAGCGGGGCTACTCTAAAAGACAATATGAAGTGCGTAAGAAATAATATTCACAATTTCATTTTATGACACCATCATTTCTGTTGAGTTTCATTCATATATATATGTATTAACCCCCTTCTTCAAATTAGACGTGGCAGATGCGGAATGAACTCCTACCACAAGATCGCATTAAAGCAATTCAAGAGGAATTGGCGGGATTATTTCTTGACCACGTCATCAATAAAGCCAGAGAATACCATGTGGAAGTTGATTTCAAATGCTAGGGGATTGTAAGAGATTTTCCATATTGTATATGTATGTAGCCAGTAGCGTCGGATAGATAATACGAAAACTTGTTGTTCGACCAATCTCTCGGAGAAGGAGAGGTCGATCACTTCTCCCGGTATGCATGACGAACTTCTGTACTTAAAGGTTTCCTTCATTTTCTTACTAGCTAACGTGTCGAGGGCCTCTCTATGTATAGTACGTAGCGTCGACCAAGCACGGACATAAGAAAGGACACTTCTCTCTATTAATTAGCTAGCTAACACAATATATGAAACACCTAAATTAACCCCCAAAAGCCCCAACCCCCTTAAAAACAACCCCTGTAATCAAATGCTGGCGTGGATGCCTATTGGTCCCGGTTGGTGCCACCAATGGGACCAAAGGGCTCTCCCTGGGCTCGGCACCGCCACGTGGAGGCCCATATGTCCTGGTTCGTAATAACCGACTAAAGGTCTAGGGCATTAGTAATCGACCCTTTAGTCCTGGTTCAAGAACCGGGACAAAAGGCCCTAACCAACCGGGACGAATGGGGGTTTTTCTACTAGTGTCTTCTCGCTTCTTCTTCTCCCTATCTGCGTGCCAACGTAGGAGCTTTGCTAGCTTAGGGTCCGCGAAATACCGCTGCAGACGGGGAGTGATCGGAAAGTACCACACCACTTTTTGAGGAGCTTTCTTCCTCTTCTTGTATCGAGTGACGCCGCACACCGGACATATGGTAGACTCCGCGTGCTTGTCCCGATAAATGATGCAATTTTTCATGCACACATGGTATTTCACGTGCGGTAAATCCAGAGGACACATGATTTTCTTCGCCTCCTTGAAACTGGTCGGGCACTTGTTCCCCTTGGAAAGACGTTCGTGCCAGAATGACATGTTCTCGTCGAAGCATGCGTCGATCTTTTTGTGTTTTACCTTCATCTCCAGAACCATGAGCGTTACTTTCAGGCGGGTATCCTCAGGCCTGCATCCTTCATACAATGGAGTAACCGCGTCTATCTCCAGTTGATCCAGCTTGGCTTTCTCTTGGGTGGCTGCTCTTGCGTTATCCGTCTGCTTGAGAAGCAGCTCTTGAATATGAGGGTCCTGCACCCAACCTATCGATGGTCCATCGTCATCTGCTCGGCATCTTCATCTTCATGATCATGCCCTTCGTCTTGACCTTCCTCATCATCATGTCCGCATCTTCTACATGATGACTGTGTAATCGCATCTACTTCATGATCATGTCCTGGAGATTCTTCGTCTTCTCGCCCGCCCTACCGCCATGTTGTCTTGCTGCCCTTCCTCATTTCTTGCCCGGCCCCATGGACGACTTCATAATCATCTTCATCACCTTGCCACCGATAGCCATCCATGAAACCATGCAAGAGCAGGTGGTCCTGCACCTGTACAGAATCCGGGTCCATAAGGCTCTTCAGCTTGCATCTTCGACACGGACATCTTATCTCAATCTCGTTCTTTTGAAGCATCGCGGCCTTCGCGGAGCTCAAAAACCTATTCACGATGCCTTTGGTCATCGTGCGGACCATGGTCGCCTGGGGGGTAGAGCAAAACGATATTTTAAAACCAAAAAAATTTGGCTTGACTTTGCCTAAAAATAGGACCAAAAACAGTCTGCCTAAATCGTGGTATGAGGGGAGACTGACTGGAAAAGGCATGCTTGGAGGGGACTCAATAATATGCAGGGACGGATATTCTTGGTCTCAAGCACACTACACAGTTCTACAAAACTCTACCTTGGTGACCCCGTATGTCGATGAACACAAGAACAGTCTGCGCTCCAAACACCCGGAATTGCGACGACTGGATTACATGTGAACACATCAGAACTTTCAGCAGTTGGTTGGAAACACATCTCAGAGGTGACAAGACTGTTTACGATGAGCTATACTTGTTGTCTAGGGACCATCTTTGACTGTATTGATTTACAAAGGATACGAGATAAATGGGAATACATTTTACACGATTGAACAAGATCAAAAGAGCACCAACCAAAACAGCGGTGTCCGCTTTGATGCAGCAACCGAGAGGAAAGGACACATATTATGGTTACATAGTGGACATATGGGAACTTGACTACGGACATGATTTTAAGGTCCCTTTGTTTAAGTGCAAATGGGTCAATCTGTCAGGAGGCGGGGTACAGGTAGACCCACAGTACGGAATGACAACAGAGGATCTGAAAAATCTTGGGTACACTAACGAACCGTTCGTCCTAGCCAATGATGTGGCACAGGTTATCTATGTGAAGGACATGTCTTCCAAACCGAGAAAAAGAAAAGATAAGGAAGCGAATACATCATACGATGAGCCAAAGCGTCACATAGTTCTTTTCAGGAAAAGGGACATCATGGGAGTGGAGGGCAAGATGACATGTCTAAATATTATGAAAAGTTTCATGAAATTCCTCCCTTCAAAGTCAAGGCTGACCCAAGCATCCTGATAAACGATGAAGATTATCCATGGTTACGGCGCAATAAGCAAATGACACAAGTGAAGACTTTCTACCACAACTATCATGATGATACCATGCCAACTTTGTAAATGCATTTGTATGATACCATTGTCCCTTTTGTACATGCACATGCTATGTGGGTGAAATTATGATACCATGCCAACTTTCAAATTTTTCAGAGTTCATTAGAAATGCTTTAATGTCTTATGGTTCGCCCTTGTAATACCATTAATCCCGGTACGCTCCTTGTCAACTATGTTCTCACCAAGAACACTCAAGAGGGCAGCCACGTGGGCCATTGGTCCCGGTTCATCTGGACCATTTGGTCCCGGTTTCACGCACGAACCGGGACCAATGCGCCTCGCCCCTGGCCCATGACCATTAGTCCCGGTTTGTGCCACAAACCGGGTCTAAAGGGTTGGTCCTCGTTGCTATGGTCGAGTTTAGTCCCACCTCGCCAACCCGAAGGCGCTCACACCGGTTTATAAGCCCCTCCTCTCTGCCTTGTTAAGCTCCTCTCAAAGTGAAAATAGATGCCCTTATACGAATTTGACCTAAATTCATACTGAATTTCTCTGAAATTCATAGAAATTTATTATGAATTTAGGTTGAATTCTCTCTATAGGCGCATCTATGCTCATTTTTTAGTAAAGTTAATCACAAACTTCTGATTCACACAAATTTCAAAGAATTCAAATTTTAACTATTCAAATTTGAAAACTAATGGCACTAACAGAAAGTTTATTATTTTTCTAAAACTAATGGTACTAACAGAAAGTTTATAATTTTGCTAACCTAAAAGAAAAAGAATTAAAAAATAAAGCAAAAACAAAAGAAAATAAATAATGCAAAAACAAAACAAAAAATTGGAAAAAACTTTGAATTTTAAACACAGTAATTTTAACTATTCAAATTTGAAAACTAATGGCACTAATAGAAAGTTTATAATTTTTGTGACCTAAAAGAAAAATAATTAAAAATAAACTTTAATAAAATAAATAAATATAGCAACAATAAGTATTTTGTTGTAAGTAGAAACAAAATAAAATAAATAAAGCAACAAAGAAAACAAAAAAACAAAAAAAGTGCCACCTACTGGGCCCCCACGACCTGAATACGACTAGAAACCCTACCATGGGCCAGGATTCAGGCCCCGGAGGCCCAGTGAGCCTGAGCACCTGGCGTACGGTTAGGCCCGAAAGCCTACAATTGAGAGGAGCTCGAGAGGGTGGGCGCAGCAGCGCTTATAAACCACTCTCGAGATCTCTCAGCTAGCGAGGTGGTACTAAACTTTTGACGCGGGGCAGCACACGGCCTTTGGTCCCGGTTGGGGCCACCAACCGGGACTAAAGGGGCGCATTGGTACCGGTTCGTAGTACCAACTGGGACCAATGCCTCCCTTTAGTCCCGGTTGGTGCCACCAACCGGGACCAAAGGCCTCTGCTTCCCGCCCTTTGGGCTGCTGAAAAGAGACCTTTGGTCCTGGTTCGTGCCACCAACCGGGACTAAAGGGTGGCATTGGTCCCGGTTGGTGCCACAAACCAGGAGCAATGCTCTCAGTATATAAGAAAGCACTTAGCGTTTTTCAGATTCATCTGCTTCAGTTCCCCCGCCCCGACGACGCCGCCAGGCTGCCCGAGCTCGTCCCGTCGAGGCCGTCGCCGCCCTCTACTGCCTTGTCGACGTGCAGCCGCCCCTGCCCCGAGCACGCCGCCGGCGGCCCGGACCGACCACGCCCACGCGCCCGTGCCCCGACCACGTCGTCGTCGCCCTAGCTCCCCCGACCACGCCGCCGTCGCCTCTGCCTCGCCCTGCCCCGACCACGCCACCGTCGCCTCTGCCTCGCCCTGCCCCGACCAGGCCGCCGTCGCCTCTGCCCCTGCCATGACCACGCCGCCGTCGCCTCTACCCCGATGCCCGCCGTGCCTCTGCCCCTACCCCGACCACGCCGCACCTCTCATCCTTTGGTCAGGGCCGGCACCGCCCCCTTCCTCCCTGTTTTTTCTGCACATATATATGATGTTTTTTTTCAGATTATATGTATATGTATGAGTCTATGTATGTGTGTATATTTGTTTATATGTCCTTTTTTAGATCTTTTTTTTTGCATTTTTATAAAAATGTATATATGTATGTATATATGTTCTCTGTGTATATATATGTTCATGTATATATGCAAAAGATAGATTTTTAGAAAATTTAAGATTTTTTTCTGTTCATAGATTTATTTTTGTGATATTAATTATTGTAGAATATGCAAATGTGTGTATATTCATATGAACAATGCATTAGGCAAAACCTTTATTTTTTTTCAAAATTTTCTATTTGAACATTTTTTTTTAAAAACAAGCAATACTAAAAGAATGAGAGGAAAAAGGAAAATAAGAACAGGAAGAAAGGAGGAGAAGAAGAAATAAATAAGAAGAAAAAAGAACAAACAGAAGAGCAGAACAAGAAAGCAATAGCGGAGAAGAAGAAAAAATAGAATAATATTCTATTTTTTTTATCCTTCTCCTCTATTCCTTTCTTCTTCTCCTCTTTTTTTTCTTATTTTTTTTCTTCTTCTCCTCTATTCCTTTCTTCTTCTCCTCTTTTTATTTCTTATTCATTTTCTTATGTTTTATCGGGTCTGTCGTCGTCGATATACCCCTCCCGATAACTTCAACACGAGGGGGGGTCGATATACCCCCTCCCCGATAATATTATTTCCCCATGTACGTATGTCTTCGTTGTCGATATAACCACCTCCTGATAACTTCAACACGTGGGGGGGGTCGATATACCCCCTCCCCGATAACATTATTTTCCCGTGTATGTATGTCGTCGTTGTCGATATTACCCCCTCTCGACTGTGATAACTTATACCAAAACTCTCGAGGACACCCAAACCCTAGAAAAAAACGATGTCGGTCTCCTACCCCTCCCGCCGCGCCCCTAGCCTTGAAGCGTTGCCGAGGCCACCCCAAACCCGGAATAAGCTCGGTCTCGTTTGCCACTAATATATCCAACTGTTGTCATGTTTGTGTAATAATTGCCATGTTGTAATATTTGCGAAACAATGGAGCACATACGAGACGAGGAAGCGTAAGAGGTGTTGGGGACATAATCTTAGGCGGAGGTGATATCTTGTCGTATCTTAACGACAATGATGGTATGGAAGAACAAGGTGAAGAAGCAGGCTACGGTGATTGAAGAATGGAGGAGGAAAGACATGATTATGATGGCTCCGGTGACCCAATGATGGTGCAAGAAGGAGACCGTGATGACGGCTCCGGTGACCGAACCGAGTCCGGCCAGGTATATATATTAGTTAAGCATGTGCTGACTAGCTAATTGATGCATTCATTATTTTGGTATATGTACACATCTTAATTAACTCTCGTCTTCCTTCTTTTTCTAGCCCTCCGGATCGAGCACAACTCGGTAAAGAGGCGAGGCCCGAAGAAAAAGTTGCGCTTCCGGATGAAAGGTTTGAGATCACAGAAATCGCGCGCGACGGCCAACCGATTGAACCCATCGGGACAAAGGAAGAATTTGCTGCTCAGTGCGGGGTTCTTGTTAGGGACAAGATCCCGATCAGCATCCACCAATGGTATAAGCCTAGGAACGAAGACCCTGAGGTGTCTTATGTCAATGATATGCAGAAAGATGATCTTTGGACTGAGCTGAAGGCAAATTTCACCCTACCGCCAGAGGAGGATCCGGAGAAGCCAGTTAAAGAGCAATTAATCAAGTCTCATGCTCTTAAGAAGATGGCAGACCTATTAAGGAGGTGGAAGAATGAGCTGAAAAGGTTTGTCGACAAAGAAGAGACACCAGAATTCATCGGCAAATATGAGAAGATCAGAGATCACTGGCCCGCATTTGTGGCCCACAAGACATCGGGAAAGAGTAAGAAGATGTTGGCGACAAACAAGAAAATGCTTCGAAGAAGAAGCTTCACCATCGCACGGGGTCAGGTGGCTACCTCAAAGCCCGGCCTAAGTGGGCCAAGGCTGAGAATGATCTGCTTGATAAAGGGTTTGAACCAGAGACAATGAATCGCCAGACCGTTGCCGGACTTGGTTCTTCGGGGCTGGCGGAACCTTGGACCCTGTATCAGGGAAGTGCCTTTGGACGGACGAGCAAATGAAAATACCAGTCAAGAGGCTTCAGCACTATATCGATGCAGCGCAGGAAGGGACGTTCGTTCCAGACAGAGAGAACGACGAGCTCACAATGGCCCTCGGGAATCCTGAGCACCCTGGACGGACACGAGGCACGCCAGGCTCCGTTCCATGGAAGGCTGGGTTTCCGGACGCAGGCGGTTACAAATGCCAGGAGAGGAGGAAGAAAGTGCAGCAGACCCAACTGCAGGCACTGCACGCAAGGCCTGGCGATAGAGGAACGAGAAGCAAATCACAGCTACCAAACTGCGAAGCTTCCCCGAAGCTACCCCGCCATCTCAGCGTGAAGCAGCATGGCTTCCACCGAGCTGCTTTAGCCGGAGCATGTCTTGACGGCTCATGCTAGCTACCCCATGGATGCTATCACGGAGTCTCAAAATTGTCACCTTATGACGCAATGGCAGAACTTAAAAGTCAAGGCGGCTCTCGGCTCTGTTCGACCTTGTAAACCTGGCGCAACTTTTCACTGTCGTCCGATTCCAGAAGGATATGCTAGGGACAGTGGATGAAATAACGGAGGGATTTGAGGACCTCCAGCTTGACCACCCTACCGGTGAAGGGGAGACTCGGCTGGGTTCTGCTCTGAAGACTCCATGCCTATGGCGGAAGGAGTTCATCAACCTTGCGAATTGGACGCCTCCGCCTCCTCCTCCTCCTCTGGCGAGTCAGGGCACTCCGCCTCCTCCACCGCCTCCTCCTCCGGCGAGTGACGATAAGGGCACTCAGCCTCCTTCTCCGGCGCGTGGTGGCACTCCGCCTCCTTCTCCGCCTGTGCCGGCGCGCCCGAGCAGCCAGTAGCCTCCTCCTTCTCCGCCTCGCCAGCAAGGGCGGAAGAGACCCGCTGCTGCCCCGGCTGCTCCGGCGTGTCGTAGTCCTTCTCCTCCGCCTCGTAAGCAAGCACGAAAGAAGACAGTCGCAGCCGCTCCGTCTGCTCCGACATCTAGCAGTACAGCCAGAGGCGGGAGGCAATACAGATACGGTCCACCTCTCAAGCCTCTAGAGAAGTTACCGTACGAGATGACCGTGGAGGAAAACAAGAAGATCGTGCAGACCGAAGTGCAGGACTTCTTTGAAGGGTTGAAAGCGCAGAGACATCCACCTCCGGAGGAGAAGGTAGATCCGGTGAAAGCAAAGCGCACTATCGATGCCCTGAGGAAACCACCAAAGTCTCCGCCGAAAACCAACTATGAGCGCATTACTGAAAAGGCATATCTCGAAGCGGAGCGGTCGGGAAGTACTGTCAGTGATCAAAGGTTAAAAGAACAAGCAGCTGGGATAAAATTGCCCAGCTCGGCGACCAAGCAAAGCAATCATGCCCCCGCTCAATGTGTCTAGCGACATCGTCGCTAATGCTCGAGGATGGTGCCCGGTTATAGCAATCTTGGAGATTACCTACCCGATGATGTACATTTTGATTTCTTGGAGGTGGACGAACACGAGATCTGATGCACGGGAAGCCTCTCGTCAAAGATGAAAAATCTCTAACAACGATGATGCGAAGATTCCATAATTGGTATATGAAAACCTGCAGAGAGTCTGGGGGCGAATACTTTGTATCTGAGAATTAAAGAGGAGCACGACCTCGTTGGAACTGATCTGTTGCATGTTCCATTTGAGGAGTTCTTCGAGTTCTTCAATCAAAAGGCCCTCGATAAATTAACGGTCTTTTGCTACTGCCTGTAAGTACTATTTCTATCAGTAAGTCTCTATATATAGCTCAGCTCTTTCATTGCATGTATTTATAATTAATTATCCTCACTATATTATGCAGATTGAAGATCGTCGAGTGCAGGAAAGCAGAAATATATGATATTGGGTTCATTAACACAAATATCAATGATGAATTTCTGGTTACAAAGGGCCTTGAAGAGGCCGAGGCCTACTTGCTACAATCGTTGATCAAAAATCAAAACAAAGATTTAATACTCTTTCCTTACAACTACGAGTGAGTGTTACTGTCATGTGCATATTCGGTTTCCCTTATTACTCGAGCGAGGTTATAGTAATGTAATTGATGAGTTATGCATTCGTGCGCAGCTTCCACTATATTCTCCTGGAGATTAAGCTTGAGCGGGGACTAGTAACCGTCTTAGACTCGAGACGAAAAGATCCCGAAACATGTGCGGACATGACTAAAATGCTCAGCAAGTAAGTTCAATCGATCATTATCGCACCATATCGGCAACTTTTTGTTCATTTTCTGATATCTCAAGTAATAATAATTATTTTCTTTGTCTTGCAGGGTTTGGAAACAGTTCACCGCAGAAGCTCCGGGACTGCCGAAGGAGCTGGGACATACATACCCGGAGTAAGTACTACTAGCTAGCTAGCTAGTTGCGTGCATCTCCCGTTGATTCTATAGCTATACTTTCATCAATGCCATTTATAATGCTTCATTATCAGTTTGATTGACCTCTATTTCTCGTAAAGTGCTTGTGGCAGGATCAAGGGAATGATTACTGTGGATACTACGTGTGCGAGTTCATCTACAACACGACTTTGAAAAATAAGCGGGGCTACTCTAAAAGACAATATGAAGTGCGTAAGAAATAATATTCACAATTTCATTTTATGACACCATCATTTCTGTTGAGTTTCACTCATATATATATATATATATGTATTAACCCCCTTCTTCAAATTAGACGTGGCAGATGCGGAATGAACTCCTACCACAAGATCGCATTAAAGCAATTCAAGAGGAATTGGCGGGATTATTTCTTGACCACGTCATCAATAAAGCCGGAGAATACCATGTGGAAGTTGATTTCAAATGCTAGGGGATTGTAAGAGATTTTCCATATTGTATATGTATGTAGCCAGTAGCGTCGGATAGATAATACGAAAACTTGTTGTTCGACCAATCTCTCGGAGAAGGAGAGGTCGATCACTTCTCCCGGTATGCATGACGAACTTCTGTACTTAAAGGTTTCCATCATTTTCTTACTAGCTAGCGTGTCGAGGGCCTCTCTATGTATAGTACGTAGCGTCGACCAAGCACGGACATAAGAAAGGACACTTCTCTCTATTAATTAGCTAGCTAACACAATATATGAAACACCTAAATTAACCCCCAAAAGCCCCAACCCCCCTTCAAAAACAACCCCGAACCTTTGAAATGCTGACGCGTGGATGCCTATTGGTCCCGGTTGGTGCCACCAACCGGGACCAAAGGGCCTCCTGCCTGGGCTCGGCGCACCGGCCACGTGGAGGCCCATCTGTCCTGGTTCGTGTAATAACCGGGACTAAAGGTCTAGGGCATTAGTAACGACCCTTTAGTCCTGGTTCAAGAACCGGGACAAAAGGCCCTAACCAACCGGGACGAAGGGGGGTAGTTCGCCTAGTGTCTTCTCGCTTCTTCTTCTCCCTAGCTGCGTGCCAACGTAGGAGCTTTGCTAGCTTAGGGTCCATGAAATACCGCTGCAGACGGGGAGTGATCGGAAAGTACCACACCACTTTTTGAGGAGCTTTCTTCCTCTTCTTGTATCGAGTGACGCCTTGCTTTGGACATATGGTAGACTCCGCGTGCTTGTCCCGATAAATGATGCAATTTTTCATGCACACATGGTATTTCACGTGCGGTAAATCCAGAGGACACATGATTTTCTTCGCCTCCTTGAAACTGGTCGGGCACTTGTTCCCCTTGGGAAGACGTTCGTGCCAGAATGACATGTTCTCGTCGAAGCATGCGTCGGTCATTTTGTGTTTTACCTTCATCTCCAGAACCATGAGCGTTACTTTCAGGTGGGTATCCTCAGGCCTGCATCCTTCATACAATGGAGTAACCGCGTCTATCTCCAGTTGATCCAGCTTGGCTTTCTCTCGGGTGGCTGCTCTTGCGTTATCCGTCTGCTTGAGAAGCAGCTCTTGAATATGAGGGTCCTGCACCCAACCTATCGATGGTCCATCGTCATCTGCTCCGGCATCTTCATCTTCATGATCATGCCCTTCGTCTTGACCTTCCTCATCATCATGTCCGGCATCTTCTACATGATGACTGTGTACTGCATCTACTTCATGATCATGTCCTGGAGATTCTTCGTCTTCTCGCCCGCCCTCGTCGCGGTTGTCTTGCTGCCCTTCCTCATTTCTTGCCCGGCCCCCATGGATGACTTCGTAATCATCTTCATCACCTTGCCACCGATAGCCATCCATGAAACCATGCAAGAGCAGGTGGTCCTGCACCTGTACAGAATCCGGGTCCATAAGGCTCTTCAGCTTGCATCTTCGACACGGACATCTTATCTCAATCTCGTTCTTTTGAAGCATCGCGGCCTTCGCGGAGCTCAAAAACCTATTCACGATGCCTTTGGTCATCGTGCGGACCATGGTCGCCTGCGGGGTAGAGCAAAACGATATTTTAAAACAAAAAAAAATTGGCATGACTTTGCCTAAAAATAGGACCAAAAAGAATGCATAGTGCCAAATTCTCGCCGAAACGGAAATGAATCAACATTCCGGCAAAATATTGGCAACTATCGCATTTCAAATACCGGTGCCTGCAAACACAAACATATGCAACACCATAAACATACGTACATCTAGGCCATAAAAAGTGTGTACGTTGTTGGAGGGAGAAAAAAGTAGATTTAGAACATAAAGAAAGCTTTCCCCTTACTTACCTATCAAAAAAAGGAAAGTTAACCACTTAATTTGGGTGAATCTATGGTGAAAATGAGGTCAGGAGGAGGAGGCAGCCGAGACCAAGCTTGGTAGAGGTGGAGAGAATGAAGTGGGGAAAGTGAGTGTGGTAGGTGGCTGTCCAAAATATTTAGCTACTCCCGGGTTACCAATGACGCATCACCTAAGAATGCGCCATTAGTAACCAGGGTTACTAATGGCGCACCTGGTGAGTGTTGCGCCATTACTAGTTTAAAAAAAACATGTTAGTAGTGGCGCACCAGTGGACAGTGCGCCATTACTAGTTAAAACTAGTAATGGCGCACTATCCCCTGGTGCACCACTGCTAACAATTTTTTTATTTTTTTTAAAAACTAGTAGTGGCGCACCACACACCAGGTGCGCCATTAGTAATATGTCAATAATGGCGCACCTGTATCTAGCAGTGGCGCACCACATACATGGTGCGTCATTAATGTCCATATTAGCTATAGCCCTTTTCCTAGTAGTGTTATGCTCATTTATGACGAAAACACAATCGACTGTCAATGCGAGCGACCCGCTGAGCCTGCCAATACCCTAGTCAACGCATGACTGGTGATCCTGATGGGGCATAAGAGCAGGCACAGAGAAACTGTATGTATGGTCTTGTCATAGTTCTTGATGCCATTATGGTACACCTCTGCGCATCACCGGCCAAAAAAACCACAAGCAGAACATCTAGCTCACAATCACATACACCTGAGAGTGAACAAAAGATTAGCCAGACATGATAGTCCAACTTACATGAACACCTAGCTCACAAAGCCATTAACAATAGTCTGAATTACTCCATCCGTCCCATAATATAAAAGTGTTTTTTATGGTAGTATAGTGTCAAAAACTTTTTATATTATGGGACAGAGGGAGTACATCATAGTGTACATTCAACACATGACACCAGGAAGACAAATACTAAGGACAATCAATCCACCACTTGGGTAGTCAACTGCATCAATTTTGTAAATGCCATCAAGGAAAATACACGCTGTACCAAGGGCTATATAAACCTGAAGCATTCGACAATGCATAAACCAATCAAGGAAAATACAGTCGCATGGCATAGGATTATCAACTATTTGTGGAACACAAATAATTGAAGACGCGACTGCCAAAAAAATCATACCAAATAAATAGGCAAAGATTAACAAATTACTCAATTTGTACACCAGTTTAATTTGAATTAACAAATGGAGTGTAGTGCACAAGAACTTAACTTCGGTTAACTGAATCCATTTAACTGTCAAAATCCAGTTAAACTAATTGGTACAGTGCACATATCACGTTCAGGTATGCTTATTTGCAATTCAGTGAAACTTCTCCGAGAAGCAATTCAGAGTTGAAGTGAGTACTCATGCATTTGGAGTATCAATTTAGTTAAACTAATTGGCTTCTGTGCCGAGGGTGAGGCTGATTGTCCAAATGAACCTAACTGAACAGCATGCAAAATCTAGGAGTACTACTGAACCTAACTGAAACACATGCCAAATCGTTCTCTTGATGCCCATTTACTCCTAGGAGTTGAGCAGTGGCGCAACAGGGGATAGTGCACCATGACTAGTTTTAACTAGTAATGGCGCACTGTCCACTGGTGCGCCACTACTAATATGTTTTTTTTTCAAAACTAGTAATGGCGCACCACCCACCAGGTGCGCCATTAGTAATGAGGACATTAATGGCGTACCTGTATCTGGTGCGCCACTGCTATATAGAAGTGGCGCACCACATACATGGTGCGCCATTAATGTCCATATTAGCTATAGCCCTTTTCCTAGTAGTGGCGCGTGCCCCCGAGCCCCTTGCTCTGCCACTTCTCCATGGTTGCCGCCGGCCCCAACGCGTTGAAGAGCAGCAGCAACGCCATGAAGGAGTTGAGCAGCAGCAACGCTATCCACTTCTGAACTTTCTGAATTTTTTTACACTGATGAAAAGTGCATAGAATGTGTTTGATGAAATGCTAGATGGCTTTGGGCATTTTTGGAATTTCTGAATCTTTTTGTGGTGAGGTACTGATGCAAGACAAAGAAGATGGCAAAATTTCAGAATTTTGGGAGTGGTTTAGAATAGGTTTTCATCAAGGAATTTGAATCTGGTTAAAATTTCATTTGAATGATATTTGAAAATTTTGAACTATGGATCAGAAAGTTTTTGGTGAAATGGAGTGTGGGTACTGTCATGAAGTTGGAGTAATTTTTCTGGTTGTAAAAGAGCTAGGAAAATTTGGAATATGCTAAATATGTCAAAAATGTTTTTTTGTTCATAGAAAGTTTTTTCTTCATAGAAAGTTTTTATATATGACCATGGATATATGAGCAATGATGATCCATGGATGTATGCATTGATATATGAGGAATGATGTTCATAGAATATTTACCAAGTATATAAGTATTTTTGTTCATATATGTATTTTTTTCATAGCATTTTTTCCATGTATATATGTATGTGGCTATGTATATATGTGTTTTTGTTCATATATGTATTTTTTGTTTATATATGACTATGTATGTGGCTATGTATGTATGTATGTAAAAAGGAAAATAAGGAAAAAGAAGAAAAGAGGAAGAAGGAAGAAGAAGAAAAAGAAGTAGAGGAAAAGGAAAATAAGAAGAGGAAGAAGGAGGAGAATCGGGAGAAGAAGAGGAGAGGAAGAAGAGGAGAAAAAATAAGAAGAGCAAGAAGAAGAAAAAAAAGGAGAAAAAATCTATTTTTTTTCTTCTTCTCCTCTATTCCTTCTTCTTTTCCTCTTTTTTTTGTTCTTCTATTTTTTTTCTTCTTCTGCTCCATTCCTTCTTCTTCTCATCTATTCCGTCTTCTTCTCCTCTATTTTTCTTCTTCTCCTCTATTCCTTCTTCTTCTCCTCTTATTTTTTCTTCTTATTCCTCTTCTTATTTTTTATCGGGAACGAGGGTGTCGAGGATCGCCGAGCGATAGAGGGTCGCCAACTAGGGTAGAGGGTCGAGGGTCGCCGAGGGGTCGAGGTTCGAGGATCACTCAGGGGTCGAGGGTCGAGGATCGCCGAGGGGTCGAGGGTCGAGGGTTGAGATTTATCAAGAATGCCCCATTATGGATGTGCACAAGTTGATCCAATTTTTTCTGATCTCATATATATATATATATATATTCTTCTATATGTCACGTTGTGTGTCAAAGTTTCGAGCTGGTGTTCCCACCATCCTTCCTCAATATCATGACGCACGTCCTAGTTCATCTAGTCGACGAGATTGTCATTCTGGGGCCCGTATTTCTACACAATATGTTCCCCTTTGAGAGGTTTATGGGAGTCCTAAAGAAATATGTCCGTAACTGCGCTAGGCCAGAAGGAAGCATCTCCATGGGCCATCAAACAAACGATGTCATTGGGTTTTGTGTTGACTTTATTCCTGGCCTTAAGAAGATAGGTCTCCCTAAATCGTGGTATGAGGGGAGACTGACTGGAAAAGGCACGCTTGGAGGGGACTCAATAATATGCAGGGACGGATATTCTTGGTCTCAAGCACACTACACAGTTCTACAAAACTCTACCTTGGTGACCCCGTATGTCGATGAACACAAGAACAGTCTGCGCTCCAAACACCCGGAGCAGTGCGACGACTGGATTACATGTGAACACATCAGGACTTTCAGCAGTTGGTTGGAAACACATCTCAGAGGTGACAAGACTGTTTGTGATGAGCTGTACTTGTTGTCAGGGGACCATCTTTGACTGTATTGATTTACAAAGGATACGAGATAAATGGGAATACATTTTACACGATTGAACAAGATCAAAAGAGCACCAACCAAAACAGCGGTGTCCGCTTTGATGCAGCAACCGAGGGAGGAAAGGACACATATTATGGTTACATAGTGGACATATGGGAACTTGACTACGGACATGATTTTAAGGTCCCTTTGTTTAAGTGCAAATGGGTCAATCTGTCAGGAGGCGGGGTACAAGTAGACCCACAGTACGGAATGACAACAGTGGATCTGAAAAATCTTGGGTACACTAACGAACCGTTCGTCCTAGCCAATGATGTGGCACAGGTTATCTATGTGAAGGACATGTCTTCCAAACCGAGAAAAATAAAAGATAAGGAAGCGAATACATCATACGATGAGCCAAAGCGCCACATAGTTCTTTCAAGAAAAAGGGACATCATGAGAGTGGAGGGCAAGACAGACATGTCTAAAGATTATGAAAAGTTTCATGAAATTCCTCCCTTCAAAGTCAAGGCTGACCCAAGCATCCTGATAAACGATGAAGATTATCCATGGTTACGGCGCAATAAGCAAATGACACAAGTGAAGACTTTCTCCCACAACTATCATGATGATACCATGCCAACTTTGTAACAGACGAGTATGATACCATTGTCCGTTTTGTACATGCACATGCTATGTGGGTGAAATTATGATACCATGCCAACTTTCAAATTTTTCAGAGTTCATTTGAAATGCTTTAATGTCTTATGGTTCGGCCCTTGTAATACCATTAAGCCCGGTACGCTCCTTGTCAACTATGTTCTTGCCAAGAACACTCAAGAGGGCAGCCACGTGGGCCATTGGTCCCGGTTCGTCTGGACCATTTGGTCCCGGTTCCACGCACGAACCGGGACCAATGCGCCTCGCCCCTGGCCCATGACCATTAGTCCCGGTTTGTGCCACAAACCGGGTCTAAAGGGTTGGTCCTCGTTGCGGTCAGAGTTTAGTCCCACCTCGCCAACCGAAGGGCGCTCACACCGGTTTATAAGCCCCTCCCTCTCTGCCTTGTTAAGCTCCTATCAAAGTGAAAATAGATGCCCTTATACGGGGAATTTGACCTAAATTCATACTGAATTTCTCTGAAATTCATAGAAATTTATTATGAATTTAGGTTGAATTCTGTCTATAGGCGCATCTATGCTCATTTTTTAGTAAAGTTAATCACAAACTTCTGATTCACACAAATTTCAAAGAATTCAAATTTTAACTATTCAAATTTGAAAACTAATGGCACTAACAGAAAGGTTATTATTTTTCTAAAACTAATAGCACTAACAGAAAGTTTATAATTATGCTGACCTAAAAGAAAAAGAATTAAAAAATAAAGCAAAAAACAAAAGAAAATAAATAATGCAAAAAACAAAACAAAAAACTGGGAAAAAACTTTGAATTTTAAACACAGTAATTTTAACTATTCAAATTTGAAAACTAATGGCACTAACAGAAAGTTTATAATTTTTGTGACCTAAAAGAAAAATAATTAAAAATAAACTTTAATAAAATAAATAAAAATAGCAACAATAAGTATTTTGTTGTAAGTAGAAACAAAATAAAATAAATAAAGCAACAAAGAAAACAAAAACACAAAAAAGTGCCACCTCTTTGGGCCCCACGACCTGAATACGACTAGAAACCCTACCATGGGCCAGGATTCAGGCCCGGAGGCCCAGTAGGCCCACAGGCACACAACGTACGGTTAGGCCCGAAAGCCTACAATTGAGAGGAGCTCGAGAGGGTGGGCGCAGCAGCGCTTATAAACCACTCTCGAGATCTCTCAGCTAGCGAGGTGGTACTAAACTTTTGACGCGGGGCAGCACAAGACCTTTGGTCCCGGTTGGGCCTCCAACCGGGACTAAAGGGGCGCATTGGTACCGGTTCGTAGCACCAACTGGGACCAATGCCCCCCTTTAATACCGGTTGGTGCCACCAACCGGGACCAAAGGCCTTTGCTTCCCGCCCTTTGGGCTGCTGAAAAGAGACCTTTGGTCCTGGTAGGTGCCACCAACCGGGACTAAAGGGTGGCATTGGTCCCTGTTGGTGCCACAAACTAGGAGCAATGCTCTCAGTATATAAGAAAGCACTTAGCATTTTTCAGATTCATCTGCTTCAGTTCCCCCGCCCCGACGACGTCGCCAGGCTGCCCGAGCTCGTCCCGTCGAGGCCGTCGCCACCCTCTACTGCCTCGTCGACGTGCAGCCGCCCCTGCCCCGAGCACGCCGCCGGCGGCCCGGCCCGACCACGCCGCGCGCCCCTGCCCCGACCACGTCGTCGCCGCCCTAGCTCCCCGACCACGCCGCCGTCGCCTCTGCCTCACCCTGCCCCGACCACGCCGCCGTCGCCTCGGCCTCGCCCTGCCCCGACCACGCCACCGTCGCCTCTGCCCCTGCCGTGACCACGCCGCCGTCGCCTCTACCCCGACGCCCGCCGTGCCTCTGCCCCTACCCCGACCACGCCGCACCTCTCATCCTTTGGTCAGGGCCGGCACCGCCCCCCTCCTCCCTGTTTTTTCTGCACATATATATGATGTTTTTTTCCAGATTATATGTATATGTATGAGTCTATGTATGTGTGTATATTTGTTTATATGTCCTTTTTTAGATCTTTTGTTTTTTGCATTTTTATAAAAAATATATATATGTATGTATATATGTTCTCTGTGTATATATATGTTCATGTATATATGCAAAAGATAGATTTTTAGAAAATTTAGGATTTTTTTCTGTTCATAGATTTTTTTTGTGATATTAATTATTGTAGAATATGCAAATGTTTGTATATTCATATGAACAATGCATTAGTCAAAACCTTTATTTTTTTTCAAAATTTTCTATTTGAATAAAAAAACAAGCAATACTAAAAGAATGAGAGGAAAAAGGAAAATAAGAAGAGGAAGAAAGGAGGAGAAGAAGAGAAATAAATAAGAAGAGAAAAAAAGAAGAAAAAGAAGAGGAGAAGAAGAAAGGAATAGAGGAGAAGAAGAAAATTATTCTATTTTTTCTTCTTCTCCTCTATTCCTTTCTTCTTCTCCTCTTTTTATTTCTTATTCATTTTCTTATGTTTTATCGGGTCTGTTGTCGTCGATATACCCCTCCCGATAACTTCAACACGAGGTGGTGTAGATATACCCTCCCGATAATATTATTTCCCCATGTACGTATGTCTTCGTTGTCGATATAACCCCTCCCGATAACTTCAACACGTGGGGGAAATTGATATACCCCTCCCGATAACATTATTTTCCGTGTATGTATGTAAATGGTGTCGATATTACCCCCTCTCGACTGTGATAACTTATACCAAAACTCTCGAGGACACCCAAACCCTAGAAAAAACGATGTCGGTCTCCTACCCCCTCCCGTCGCGCCCCTACCCGCCAACTCTCTCGAGGCCAACCCCTCTCGCTCGACCAAAACTCTCGAAGACACCCAAACCCTAGAAAAAAACGATGTCGGTCTCCTACCCCTCCCGCCGCGCCCCTAGCCTTGAAGCGTTGCCGAGGCCACCCCAAACCCGGAATAAGCTCGGTCTACATTTGCCACTAATATATCCAACTGCTGTCATGTTTGTGTAATAATTGCCATGTTGTAATATTTGCAGAAACAATGGAGCACATACGAGACGAGGAAGCAGAAGAGGTGTTGGGGGACATAATCTTAGTCGGAGGTGATATCTTGTCGTATCTTAACGACAATGATGGTATGGAAGAACAGGGTGAAGAAGCAGGCTACGGTGATTGAAGAATGGAGGAGGAAAGACATGATTATGATGGCTCCGGTGACCCAATGATGGTTTAAGAAGGAGACTGTGATGACGGCTCCGGTGACCGAACCGAGTCCGGCCAGGTATATATATTAGTTAAGCCTGTGCTGACTAGCTAATTGATGCATTCATTGTTTTGGTATATGTACACATATTAATTAACTCTCGTCTTCCTTCTTTTTTCTAGCCCTCCGGATCGAGCACAACTTCGGTAAAGAGACGAGGCCCGAAGAAAAAGTTGCGCTCGGATGAAAGGTTTGAGATCACGAAATCGCGCGACGGCCAACCGATTGAACCCATCGGGACAAAGGAAGAATTTGCTGCTCGGTCACGGGGGTTCTTGTTAGGGACAAGATCCCGATCAGCATCCACCAATGGTATAAGCCTAGGAACGAAGACCACGAGGTGTCTTATGTCAATGATATGCGTAAAGATGATCTTTGGACTGAGCTGAAGGCAAATTTCACCCTACCGCCCAGAGGAGGATCCGGAGAAGCCAGTTAAAGAGCAATTAATCAAGTCTCATGCTCTTAAGAAGATGGCAGACCTATTAAGGAGGTGGAAGAATGAGCTGAAAAGGTTTGTCGACAAAGAAGAGACACCAGAATTCATCGGCAAATATGAGAAGATCAGAGATCATCGCCCGCATTTGTGGCCCACAAGACATCGGGAAAGAGTAAGAAGATGTTGGCGACAAACAAGAAAATGCTTGAAGAAGAAGCTTCACCATCGCACGGGTCGGTGGCTACCTCAAAGCCCGGCCTAAGTGGGCCAAGGCTGAGAATGATCTGCTTGATAAAGGGTTTGAACCGTAGACAATGAACTGGCGGACCGTTGCCGGACTTGGTTCTTCGGGGCTGGCGGAACCTTGGACCCTGTATCAGGGAAGTGCCTTTGGACGGACGAGCAAATGAAAATACCAGTCAAGAGGCTTCAGCACTATATCGATGCAGCACAGGAAGGGACGTTCGTTCCAGACAGAGAGAACGACGAGCTCACAATGGCCCTCGAGAATCCTGAGCACCCTGGACGGACACGAGGCACGCCAGGCTTGGTATTGTGAACAATAAATGAAATGTGAAAAATACTATCTTGCAAGTTACAACCGTGGCAAACTATACAGGTACCTGACGGTCCTCTAGTGTCTCTGACAGCATCATGAGATGCATCTTGAGGCATTGTTAGCTGCATCAAACACCATACACAACTGTTACATGAAGGATTCACATCAAAATGGCAATGTTATGAAGGATTCACACCTCAATAGATAAAACTTTATTCTGGTAATCTACGTTGGTGAATCCACTGATACCTTTCTTTCCCAGGTGCTCATTGAACCTTCAAAACAATAAAAGTGGATGACCTATCAGGACTAACCGTTTCAACTGACGGATAAGAGAAATCAAAGCCAGCAGAAAAACAGATGAAAAACATCCAAGAAAGGAACTTGTATTTACAGCCATGTCAATTGTCGCTTCAAAAGGCCAGCATTTCTCCGGAATTTCTTCCACCGCAAGTCCAATGCTTTTTCACACGACTGCACAGCAATATACTTGGGTCAAAAGCATATCCAGTAGAGTGCAATGAACATATCAAAATCAAAGAAGCCAACATATGTAGTTAAACATGAAGTAATGAACTTACATTAATGTTCACCCTGAAACTTGCAGAGAGCTGTTGCTTACTTAAGATTTTCTGCTCCTTTTTGTCATGCAATGCCCTCAGATCGTCTATGGACTCAGCATATCTGCTCAGATTATTATTACTGTTATTATTCACAAACAAAGGAAAAAAACTCATGGGCATTCAACTTCTTCCTGCCACTATGACCAAGTTGTTTGTTCCAAACCTTCTGCTTTCTTGATCAAATCTCTGTTTCAGTCTATTTAACTTGGCACTTAATTGTTCGGGGGTGGATCCGGCAACATGATTTAGAGCTTCCATATCGGTCTCAGGGCAAATAATCGAAGCCTTCTTGAAGTAATCCTACAGAATATAAGGTCATCACTCGACATGCGAGTCAGGTAACACAGAAGACCTGATATATTTAGGTGTTAAACGTGCTTCATAGAAAGAAATTAACGGAACACGCATGCTGGATGTACCAAGTTGACAGTACGTCCAGCATTACTCTAATTGCAGTACACAAATGCTAAGATGAAGTTGCTACTTTAAGTTCGGCCACTATTCAAGGTATGACCTTTTCTAAAAATATACCCAAATGACATGAGTTTGGTGGTTCTAGACCATCCTGAAACACCATCTATCCATTCAATTGCTAAAAGAAAAATTAGGTGAACACTCATGCTAATGTTACTACTTTGTATTTCATCCTTTCAATTTATAAAATCGAGCATCATCACTTTTATTGCCTCTTGCAGCTGGTTCATTCCATCAGAATGTTAGACACTGTATCAGTGTCCTATTTATTTATTAACAAATTGTTCTCTTATCAAGTTTTATAATTCTTTTGGCAATGTGACCTTTCAGGACCACACTGACTGTAACTATAACAGAACACACTTTCTTTTAGAGAAGAACCATACAGAAACAATCATAGTTCAACAAAATAAAAATTGGCCATTAATGCCAGTAACAGAACAAAAACCTGTCGAAGTTGCTGAAGATCTGAATACTCTGCTTCAGCCGTTTTAATAGCAGGTAAAACTTTGGTTGTCATGAGTCCTTCATAGTGAGTCTTCTCCTGGTTCACATATTCAATGGAAGAAACTACCATCAGTACATACATGCAACAGACACTTGAGTGATCACAATTTTCTAATTTCTTCCCAATAGGAATAGCCACAACAGACACTTGGTTGACTAAGCTGTTGGTGATAGTTTGTGTCCAGAAGAGGCAAATTTTAACAAAAAATCCATAGAAAAAGTGGTGTAGGTAAAGAGCTAGTGTCATATTCTAAGAAACAAAAGTGTGATGGTTATCCACTTCTTCTACAATATAATACACATTTTCCGTTTGAAACAAAGTTCAATAAAAAGCATAATGGAAATATCACATGTGGTACCAAGGTGGGGAGGGTCACAGACCATAGGAGCCATCCCTACCGGAATAACCGGCATAGGCCGAAACACCGTCAGGATAGGCCTATGCCGACAGCACATCTATGCCTACGGCGGCCGTATGCATAGATTAAGGTATGCCGATGGCGATACTATACCGACAGTTCTACCTAAGCCATCGGCATAGCTTCGGATAGGCCAACGGGGGCGGACAGCATAAATTAGGCCATGAGCATACAAGGTTATTCCAGTAGTGCATACAGCTGCAAGACAAAATGGATGCCAGCTCTAATTGAGCAAAAGGGGGTCATTTACAATACAGTGTTTACATAGGGTAAGAAAGGAAAGGGGAAGATGTGTTGCTCATTGATGATTTCATGAAACCGATAGGTTAAACAAATGCTTTCCAGTACATCTCACCTATACTCAAAATATCAAAGACCATAGAAACACAAATCAAGAGCGAACTGTATAGCATTTACCCCCTCCGTTCCAAAATAAGTGTCATGAACTAAAACCACGACACTTATTTTGGAACAGAGGGAGTATGAGTTATGACTTCAAGATATGGAGAAGCACCTGCTCAGCTGCATCTAGTTTACGCTTAACAAGTTCTAATTCATCATTTGCGCTAATACGATTCCCTGTCTCCTCATTCAGAGAATCTGAAACAAAAAAAGTTACTGTTAGAATCCGCAGAGAATAGTAATTACAGCTAAAGAGGCAGCCACAGGCAGCAGAACAGTAACTTTCAGTTTCGAGCATGGAAGAGCTTATATTCTGTAAAGGAAAATATAGTCCACAAGTATGAGACGAAAGGAACTTACAACATAGATTTAGTGAACAGGTAAAGGGAAATTAATTTGATATATTCTGGTACTAGGTAATCTCTAGGTTAAAAAAAACAGGTTGATCAATAAGTATCTTTTTGTCGAACCAGCAGGAGAGGTGCCCGTCATTATTATATTAGGAGAAAACCCCATAATATAATAGACCCAAAAGGGTTTAACACTCACACGGAACACACACACACCCAAACTCAAAAGACACCAGAAAAGATTACAAGCGCGCCAGGACAAATCCAACAAACAACCACCAGAACAAACAAAGATCAAGGCCAAAGAGACTTAAACTCAAAGGAGCCAGCAGAACACTGAACAGTAGATTCCTCTCTGATCTTTTGGACAAGCTGGCTGAACCTAGAATATCTACCCTAAAAAACATATTCACTATGGAGTTTCCAAGGAAACCAAGCTACTAGCATGACCAAGGAGTGAATCCCTTTCACCGATGATTTTTAACTAATAGCATAGCCTCAAACCACCAATTTTGGAATTAAAAATGATTTCGGTCTACAAGTGCCACCTGGATCAGACTCGGTAAGATGTCCACCCAAACTTGTTTAACAAAGACACGCGACCATCACATGTGTAATGGTCTCAACCACCTGAAAACACAAAGAGGGCAGCTTGTAGGATGAGCCAGGCCTCAGAGTTCAAGGCGTATCCGTAAGTTTCAGCAGAAAGAATAGAAAGCTAGTGCTTGTGTGGGGGGAAAACACCAATTGTTTCTAAATACTATATCATAAATGAGAGAAACCTATGATAAATTTGGAATGCAGAATTTTTTTTGTTGAGAAACAAGTTCCAACAAGAAACTGCTCTAAGTTGGACGTAATAGCCATGTAATATCCCAGTTGTATTAGGGATTTTCTGCATATTTTATCATGCATGGGAATAATAGTTGCATATTTCCTCACAGAAACAACCAAAAATGTGCATGTACTGTAGTGACAAAAAAGGTGTCATATTTCTCCCATTCCTTGTACAGGAGTAAGATAGCACAATAAAATAAAATTGACAGGTGTTTTATTTTCATCAGAGGATAGATATTGCCTAACAAATCGAACATACTAGCTTTATAACTATGCTATATTGAATCCTTTACAGACTTGTTGCCTTCCATTTGTCAGATGCCTACTTCCAAGACGCTAAAACCACAATTCCTCTATCATTATTTATAACCTGTTTGCAATCTGCCGTACATCATATACACAAATCTAACATGAAAAAAAAAATCTGATATGAAATGTTACAGTGTGGCAAGCATGGTTAGTTATCTCAAGATCGAAATGCAAAAACTCGAATGCAAAACAACTTAACAGTAGAATGCCAGTAAATTATCATACCCATAAAGGTTTTGTAAGCTTCTCTTCTATCGTTCACTTCACGTGAAGCTGCTGTTAACTTTGCATTAGTCTTCTGAAGTAATATTTTGCTCTCCTCAATGGTATTCTTCTCTTTCTGCAGAAAAAAAGTAAGTTTTTTCTTAGATAACGAAGATCATTATACCTGGTGCAGTGAAATGAGATAGATGGTTCCTCAAGAAAGGAAAAAGGGAGCAAACCTTTATGTCCTCCTCGAGTTCAGTGTTATCCACAGCAGCATGTATATTATTAGCTCTCTTTGCGTCATCAAGTTCCAGTCTTTTATTCTCTAAACGATTCTCCTCAGGTTCTCGTTTTCTCTGCGGAGCAACATCGCAAGTTACGAGATAATTGAAATGCATTACACATCAATAAGAATTTTACCTTTGAATTTGCTATTTTCTGTTCAAGGTCACGTCGATCTTTAACTAACTTGCTTCTCTGACCGTTCTTCTCCGAGATTGTTCTTTGCATACCGTCAGCTTCATTGTTAAGTTCAGCTATTCTTTTTCCCAGTGAACTGCACAATCGATTAGATCTTCCCTTCTTGCTTGGAGGAGGATTAAAAGTCTGAACTTGGCGTCTAGAAAATCTACAGGAAAAATACAATGGCAGCAGAATCATCAAAGCATGAACAGATCACAGCATGCTCATTTCCTAAGCGAAAGAAGTTACTTCATCCGTCCGTGTTTAAAAGGCCTATGAGCCAAACACTGAACAAAGGAGGAATTAATCCAGTATTAGTTACGGAAAGATTGCTTCAGACGCATATACCTGGATAGGAGTGCAGACAACATAGAGAAGTTCAAGCTGGCGAAGAAGGCCGCAAAGCGAGCTGTCAATGAAGCAACGGGGCGGGCATATGAGGAGCTCTACCAACGGTTAGGCACAAAGGAAGGCAAAAGGGACATCTATAAGATGGCCAAGATCCGAGAGAGGAAGACAAGGGATATTGGTCAAGTCAAATGCATCAAGGACGGAGCAGGCCAACTCTTGGTGAAGGACTAGGAGATTAAGCATAGATGGCGGAAGTACTTCGACAAGCTGTTCAATGGGGAGGATGAGAGTTCTACCATTGAACTGGACGACTCCTTTGATGAGACCAGCATGCGTTTTGTGCAGAGAATCCAGGAGTCTGAGGTCAAGGAGGCTTTAAAAAGGATGAAAGGAGGGAAGGCGATGGGCCCTGATTGTATCCCCATTGAGGTGTGAAAAGGCCTCGGGGACATAGCGATAGTATGGCTAACCAAGCTTTTCAACCTCATTTTTTGGGCAAACAAGATGCCAGAAGAATGGAGACGAAGTATATTAGTACCAATCTTCAAGAACAAGGGGAATGTTTAGAGTTGTACTAATTACCGTGGAATTAAGCTGATGAGCCATACAATGAAGCTATGGGAGAGAATCATTGAGCACCACTTAAGAAGAATGACAAGCGTGACCAAAAATCAGTTTGGTTTCATGCCTGGGAGGTCGACCATGGAAGCCATTTTCTTGGTACGACAACTTATGGAGAGATACAGGGAGCAAAAGAAAGACTTGCATATGGTGTTCATTGACTTGAAGAAGGCCTATGATAAGATACCGAGGAATGTCATGTGGTGGGTCTTGGAGAAACACAAAGTCCCAGCAAAGTACATTAACCTCATCAAGGACATGTTACGATAATGTTGTGACAAGTGTTCGAACAAGTGATGTCGACACTGATGACTTCCCGATTAAGATAGGACTACATCAGGGGTCAGCTTGGAGTCCTTAACTTTTTGCCTTGGTGATGGATGAGGTTACACGGGATATACAAGGAGATATCCCATGGTGTATGCTCTTTGCGGATGATGTGGTGCTAGTTGACAATAGTCGGAGGGGGGTAAATAGGAAGTTAGAGTTATGGAGACAAACCTTGGAATCGAAAGGGTTTAGGCTTAGTAGAACTAAAACCGAGTACATGATGTGCGGTTTCAGTACTACTAGGTGTGAGGAGGAGGTTAGCCTTGATGGGCAGGTGGTACCTCAGAAGGACACCTTTCGATATTTGGGGTCAATGCTGCAGGAGGATGGGGGTATTGATGAAGATGTGAACCATCGAATCAAAGCCGGATGGATGAAGTGGCGCCAAGCTTCTGGCATTCTCTGTGACAAGAGTGCCACAAAAGCTAAAAGGCAAGTTCTACAGGACGGCGGTTCGACCCGCAATGTTGTATGGCGCTGAGTGTTGGCCGACTAAAAGGCGACATGTTCAACAGTTAGGTGTGGCGGAGATGCGTATGTTGAGATGGATGTGTGGCCACACAAGGAAGGATAGAGTCTGGAATGATGATATACGAGATAGAGTTGGGGTAGCACCAATTGAAGAGAAGCTTGTCCAACATCATCTGAGATGGTTTGGGCATATTCAATGCAGGCCTCCAGAAGCTCCAGTGCATAGCGGACAGCTAAAGCGTGCGGAGAATGTCAAGAGAGGTCGGGGTAGACCGTTTTTGACATGAGAGGAGTCTGTTAAGAGACCTGAAGGATTGTTGTTGTTGTTGTTGTTGTCGGAAAGAATATAATTTTGCATCCTCCGTTCGCCGCTAACACCAATGAGAGGGAGGTCCACTTAATTCAGACATGCATTGGTTAATTCTGCATGCAGCCTCACCCCTAGCTTTTGCATGCATCACATTTTCTGTCGGTAATTAATTCCACCAATCAGCGGAAAAAAAACAATTGAATCCAGTGAAAAAGTAGGATTTTAATTATGCCCGGCTTAAAAATCATGACGCAGCTTCATGGCCCTTTGACCTTTTAAACCCGGACAAAGGAAGTATCTAGCAATTTGCATGATGTTTTATTTCCCAAAAGTTCATGAACACAGAATTATTCAGTAAACTGTAAAACTGCCGCGAGTATTGAAACGCACGAAACATAACGAAAATAGCTCACGCCCCGCTTTATAGAGAAAGCAACGACCAACATACAACTTTACACTACCACACACGCACCCAAAGCAAGATATAAGGGTGTTTACAATCAGCTACACTACCCCAAAACATTCCAAGCAAGCTACAAGAAGGAAGCCGCTTGAAGTCCCCGAAGCCCTCAATCGTGTACGAGTCACTGCGAAGAGATGAAGCCATGTATAACGAACCACACGCTGCAAGGTGGTACCTTCAGGAAGGACACAACACCGGAGCACCGCCACCGCCCGATCTAGGGATCAAGTTTTCCCCGGAGCAACGAGGAGGAACCGCGACAACGCCTTCAAGTAGACAACGCCCATAGGCGCCGCTACCGTCGTCCTGGCAGAGTCAAAGAGGCTTTTCACCCTGGTAAACCCTCTTCGCCTCCGAGACGGCAGTACATCAAGCCACGGGGACGCCCATCGCACCACCGCCACCGACAGTCACACACTGGCCACCATGCCGCCCACATGATCATGGCGTCCAGCAAACACCCGAGCCACGAGCTCTGCCAACGAGCACCACAGCTCCCACCACCAAGGGCATCGCCCCGGCATCCATGGCATCAACTACATCCCCGCCTGATGCTTGTAATAATGATGACCAAAGTAACCGGTGGGGAGGCACATCCTTCCCAACCCCTGGACGGCCCCATCCAAGGAAAGGGCAAGCTCCCCGGTGGCACACCGCCGCCAGATGGAAGGCAAGGACGGTTTTAATGACCACTTGGCGACAAATCAATCCCTCGACCGTGGACAGCAACTGGGAAAGGTCCAGTCCTTCAAGGCATCCCGCACAAACACCCCTGGACGGCCACTGCTGGAATACCACAAGAAGCACCATCCACCGACGATGGGAGCACACGGGCCCTAGATCTGGCCCACCAGCACGGCCATCAATGCTTCATCCCCGCCACACGCTGGTCATCCATCATCAACCGCCTGCCAAAGATGCTGCCACTCCTCGCCGCTGAGCCACGCAGATCTGGCACACACCAAGCGGCCACCACGCACCATCGAGACTGGGAAGAGAAGGGCAGAGGTTTCCCAGGGAATCGCCTTGCCGTCGACCTCACTGCTCCCGCCCAGGCTTCTCCGACAGCAACAAGACGAGGAGGTGGGAGAGGACCTGGCGGCGGCGCACGTGTATTTCGCCCCATGTCGCCAGAGGAGGACAACGTGGGGGAGGTCAAAGAGTACCCACACAAGACATAGCAACACCGGTGATCTTTGTTTGAGAAAAATCAGTTTATGAGATGCTAAATGCTTCTATAAAAGCGTTTACTTCCCTGAAATGTCTCACCTTTTTATCATGTTATCAAGAGGTCAATTAAATATATGCGTCTCATTAGATAACTGCACTAACTGGACAAAGCAAACTCAACTTACGCATGAGTAATTTAGGGAGTTCGGTTGAAAAGAAGGGAGAGAGGGGGTGGACAAAGTGACCACTTGCATGAGTCGAACAAACACTTGGGAATTTTTGGAAAAGGGAGTTGTCAATGTGAGGAGCACAAGGAGCTGCATATGGGATATACATAGGCCACTTGCAAGCTTTGGCTCAATATCAACCCAGCCAACCCACACCCTTGTTTCAACAAGGGAGAGTAGCAGTAGACAGTAGGTTTATGTATTCTCCTCAAAGGGCCGCAGCATCCTTGGATGCACAAGGCCGAGAGGGAACTGGAGGGACGCAACAAGTACTGTGATAAGGCTGCTAGTGGGGACCACAAACTTCGAATTGGGCCAGACACAGTTACTAGGATTACTGTCCAATCGCATGATCTACAATCATGGTGGGTCTCCAAAATTGTAGGTCACTGACATTATGGAATGCTTATCTGGAGACCGTCAGGTCACGCGCTAAAGAAGAGGAGGGAAATAAGACTTTGGGCCCCTGTTGCTTCTTGTCCTCGATGTAGCAGTTGCTGACATTTCTCTTTATCTTCCATGACATGTCGGGGTCACTACTCGCAGCAATCACGGACTGGCGCACGCAAGCGGGGTGGAAGTAGAGGCATGAGAGATGGAGAGAAGAGGCCCAGTATTATGGTTATGACTTTCAAATGTGACTTCTCCAAATTGATATACTATATGATGTTTTTGGTTGGGCTTTGGCTTTATGTGCTTATAAACGAAAGCCCAACCAAACAGCTGGCTTTAAAAAAAGCATGATGGCTAATTAGTGCATAGGAGCAAAAGCATGTTTTTCACGCTTTTGAAACATGCCACACGCTAATGCCCCTGCCTACTTTGAAGAAATACAAAAAGGTTGCCTCACCATATAACTGATATTCCTCTCACCAAACGGCTCTACTACTCGCAGCAGCTTTTCAACAACCGATAGACAACAGCTACTTATGCCCCAGCCCCATCTCTCCCCCACCTCATCCAAACAAGTAAGAGGAATAAATGTTAGGTGAAACATAAGATATTTTTAGTGATACGAGAGTAAGGTGATTTTTTTCAACTTTGTGAACATGTATTAGTCTATTTTGATTCCATTGCAACGCATGAGGACTTTGCTAGTAAGAGCGGAACCTTTTCAATAGATCAATTGACACGGATCAATCTATTTGTGTGTGTTGCATCATGAGCTAGCCTTATTTCCGCAAGTTGGTCATCATATCTGGCACCTAGTGTCAATCTACACTGAGATTGTGATGTTGTTCCTCTTGCCAGTCAATCAAGCTTTAGACATAGTGGTGTCCAGTTCACTGGTACCAGATTCATTGGAAGAGGAGCCGAACCATGATCCCAGTAGAGCGACGTCAACCGGGCTTTGAAATTGCTCCAGATCACAGTTGATTCACATTCAACAAAGAGAAATGAAGCCAAAATCTGAACATGAGACAGCAGAATTCTGTCGATTATTCTGTTAGTGTTGTTGTTGCCACTGCTCGACTATGCCTCGACTATGCCTGCATTGCAGCTGTTCGAACATGCATCTGCCATTCCCATTGTGCTGGAACCCACATGGTCATCCTTGCTATAGGGTAGCTGGCGGCGAAATGGTGGCAGGAATGGGCAGAGGCAAGATCTATCCAATTTGGTTATATTATATCATGGACTTGGTTTAGAAACTGGTTGGGTGGTATAAGGATTCATGACTGAGCCTCCCCTCCCCTCGCGTCACTCCTGCGAGCGACCGAGGGGATAACCCTAGACATCAACGCACGCCCCCCTCCCTCCCCTCCTCGCCGCTTGTATGCGCCATCAAGCAAAGCCCAGTGGGTGCTGGCGACGGGGGTCCTTTCTCTCCCCGCTCGTGGGGCCTTGGCACAGGCGGGCGCTCCCGGGCGGCGGCGAGGATCTGGGGCACGGCGGCAGAGATGCGGAGCGGCAGGCCTAATGTGGAGGGCCAGACGCGAGTGGTGCATGCAGAGCGGATGCGTGGTCAGGGTGGCAGCGTCGGCTTCGGCAGGATCTGCCCGACGAGCTGTGCGGGCTGCGGCGGCTCTATTCATGGCGGGCCTGCCGGCCGATGGGCGGCTTTGGAGACCGTGCCTGGCGGCGGGGCGGCCGAGCGTCACGGCAGTGGTGTGTGTCAGGGTGCTGGCACCTCTGGAGGCCTTCTTCGGTGGCAGGGTGCGGTTGATCCAGCGGCGCTCGCCGGCGGACGGGTGGTTGCCTCTCCCTCGCGTGGATCTGGCCGGAGGCCATGCTCGGCGTCAAGGGTGACGCATGGGAGGCTGTTGGAGGGACGGATATACCGACTACCTATCACTGGCGCAGGGTTGCGCCGATCCGGATGATCTCCGCTACTCCCTCTCCTCTTCCAGGCCTTGTGCCGCCTGGCTGCAAATCGGTGTTCGGGGTGGGACGACCACCGGCGGCTCCGATGGTGCTTGGGTTCTGCCCGACAGCTCAATGTCCATAACTTTGATGGTCTCCGGAGTTTCTGGATGCATGGCGGCGGCCCTAGTGGCTGGAGTTGCGAGCTCATGGGCGGAGCGCGTGGCTCGAGCGCTGACAGGCTCGTTGCCATGGCCGCATGGGCGTCATGGGCGCGGCCCTTCGAAGATCTACGATGGTGGTGCTGCTGGCGCTCTCATGTCGTGTCGTACCCCGAGTGGAGGCGGAGGGTGGTGGTCGAGGAGAAAACCACGTCTGGTTCGGAGCAGACCGATGGCTGCGGCGTCCATCCGTCTCCATCGCGGTAGCCCTGCATCCTTCGCGTTATTCCGGGTGAAAACCTCTATTCAATGGATCGGGCGGTGGCAGCTCTCCGGTGCCGTTGCTTTCCTGGAAGCAACACATTGGAGTTCCTGGGTCGTCAAGTTTCGGCTTCGTCTCCTCGCGGTGACTCGTTCGCGGTGGAGAGCTCCTTAGTTCCTTAGCTATGCTCTTATGTCTACTAGTTGTTTGCTTTGGGGTTTTGGAGTAGTGTTGCTCATCGTCAGCCTCCTTGTATCTGTCTTGGGTGTGTGTGGTGTCGGGTTGTTTGCATTCTGTATGTCCAATGTTGCTTTTATATATAAAGCCGGGCAAAAGCCTTTTTCGGTATATCATGGACTCGAAAAACGGACCTGAACTAAGGGTTAGTTCAGCTTACCAGAGAGGGTACGGCTAAAAAGAAGAGGCACAAACAATGAGGTCCTAAGGGGGATGCTCCGCCATCCAATTTCTCTTTCTTCGTTCCTTTTTCTTTGTCCTGTTAAGCTACAGTGTAAGCTGGATGCCCAGCTGGCCAACCTCTCTCTTTCTTCATTTTCCTTTTTTTTCGTGTTATTGCTACAATCTTTTGTGGCCATTTTGCTTGTTGTGACAGACACTGATTCCTATATTGCTTATGACATGACCTTGATTTACCAATTTGAGAACCCCATTCCCGGTTTTTGAATTAGAGATGTATAAACTCCAAATAACTCTATTTTTAGGAAGCCGGGAATCATGAATAACAAATCATGGACACGCGGAATGTGAATCAGGGAACTGTGGTTAGTTGGCCCTCCAAATGACCCCGTGTGCCATCAAACCAACTGGGTAACTCCAGAAACTGATCTGAAGACACTAGTCGGCCCCACAAAATTGCAAGATGGTTTTTCTCGAAAAGGGGAGTACCCCCGCTAAAATTGCAAGATGGTAAGTCATCGAATCTAAATTGATAAGGGGAATCTGCAATTACATGAACATGTGGCAGCACATGGAGATAAAAATGCCTATTAGGATTCTAAAATTACTTCTACCAAGGATTATTTATGGTAAAGTGCTTGATATAACAAGTAAATGGCTGGAATATGACCAAACAAATATGAGCATCACCTTCGAGACTTACATTTTGTCCCCATCAGAAGTATACACTTCCTTTATATTCCGCATCCTATCATCAAATGCAAGGGATTTTCCCACTTCATAATCTTTAACCAGGACCTGCCTTTCAACATGACCCTGAAACCAAGGAGCTTTAGCAAATGTTGCTCCAATAATAATATGTCAAACTGATGAATCTGAAGAAAATAATAATATGTCAAACTAAAGGTTCTAAAGAAAAAAACAGTGTGATGCTTATCAATATTTCGTAATAAAAAATTATTTCATAACAGATGTCCAGTTTATATGGATTCTTAGTTTCAAAATAATTATCCACTCAGGGAAGAGTTCAGTTGTTGGCTTGTTGCAACTTTTCCATCCTCAACCCGCACAGTCAATGGTGCCGAAGATATCAAATGGTTGAAATATGACATAAATAGGGGTAAGCACAGTCCAATTCCATTATATAATACTCAAATTTTGTGCCTCCTGGTATTTAGCATATGGTAAATGGACCACTTTTCTGAAACAAACAGAATAGTTGTTTGAGATTACAAAATGCAGTACCTGATCCACCAATGCATTCAGCACAGTGTGAATTTCTGACTGAATAACTGATAGTACTGTAGGGTGCTCTGTTGTAGGAAGTGAACCATCAGGAATGATCAATCTATAGAAGGTCACAGAATTAGAATTCATCAAAAAGTAACAGAATATTGAATAAGATACAGGGCCTTTAATCTCACCGTGGCATAGTAAAATCATACACAATAATTCGTAGGTTATTGCAATACACTTTACTTGCACATTCTCGCAAAACATGTAAATCCTTATAACACGAGACAATAAATGCATCCAGAAGCCTCCAACATGCGCGATCAACTGCCCCAGACCAGGAGTCACTAGCAAGTTGCTGCACGGCAACAAGCATTATTAACGTCTGGAAGTAGTAATACAGCTATAACCTACATTATATGAAAGAACCAGCTATAGTTTACACCAATACTGTGCATCATAAAGTAAGTGCAGTACCCAAACTTCGACCAGGACTGCAAGCATAATTACTGCAACTTAGTGGCAACCGCAAATGAGTCATCCCTGGTAAGATCATATAAATCTAACGTTTCTATTTCTACAGGATAACATAAAACAAATTGATTTAACATTCATGCTATTTGATGCAACGAGAAGAAATATTATTACAGTTACTCCAATGAATCAATAAAATTGCTTAATTTTCTAAAGGGCTCAATGAATTGATTGGGTCAAGAACTCAGGATGCAAAGACTAGTCAACATTGAGGCTGTTAGAGAGAGCTACTTACTGTAATAAGTTTCTTATATTTCCTTTTTGTATTTCGGATTCCTAGTTTATCTCCTACCATAAGGCCCTAGATCCTTGGCAATAGATTAAGTTGCTATTCTTCTAACATTGTATCAATACCGATTAGGTTTAGATCTTTTTTTCCGTTGTACCTAAAGAAAACAAGATTGTCCTAAAGATTAGGGAAACCTTCTGTCCTTATTGTGCAATGCACAAATGACCAAAAGGCCCAAGACTTATCCATATTCTAATATGAAGCACTTGGGAGATATACACAGACTTTTGTACTTTACACAGTCAATACAAGGGAAATACCCTTTGGTTCCTGGGTGTATATACACCTCATATGAGAAAAAAATTAATAAATAAAATAAAACTGAAAAAAGTTTAGAAGTATTTTTAGAATAAACTTGACTTTCTTTGCACTAGTATGTAAATTTTCACGAATAAAAAAGCAACGATAACTTCAGGGGGAAAACAAAATTTATTGCTATTATAGGTCACTATTCACACTATTTTGGTCAAAAAATTTGTTTTTTTAAGAAGCCAACTAGGGTCTTACTTTTTGTGGAAATATTTTTACAAGAAAAATGGAAGATAAAGTTTATTTCAAAAATATTTTCTAATTTTTTGACTCTTTATTTAATTACTAAATATTTTTCTTCCATATAGACCAAAATTTCCCCTCCGTCAACACAAGCTCTAGAGATGCTAGGAAGAATAGAAGACAGAGCAATATCAATGCCCGATCACAGTAATATAGTAGGGTTGGTGAGAACTGCAATGTCAAGGCTATCTGTAAGGCGCTGACCACTCGCCTGCAAAAAGCAAGTCAGCGCAATCATCAAGGTCGACCGAACTGGCTTCATCGCCGGCCGGAGCATCTCGGAGAATTTCTGGAGTTGGTCCAATGCTGCTTCAAGCACAAAGTGTCGAAGATTGTGCTGAAGTTAGACTTCACCAAGGTTGTTCGCTCCATCCATTGGGTGTGCGCGCTATCCTTGGCACCCGCGGCATTCTGGACCTGATGCACATGATCTTCCACTCTTCCGGTTCGACCGTCCTCCTCAACAGCATTCCCTAGTGATGGATGGATGGATGTGCTGCAACGATTGATCCAACAGGGTGTGGTACTGGTTCATCCCCCTCCGGTGCTGCAATACGCCGATGATACATCAATCATCATGCGTGCTGATATGCTTCCGTTCGCTTGGCTCAACATCCTCAACATGTCCATCGCTGCAACCGATCTCATCATCAACTTCCACAAAAGCACAATGGTTCTCATGCATGTCGGTGATGAGCTTGTTGCGGCACTGCAATCCTGCTTGGGCTGCGCGGTTGAGGGGTTCCCCCAAACATACCTGGGGCTCCCCCTCTCCTGTGAGAAACTCGCCTTTGGCGCCTTTGTCCCGTTGATCACCAAAACCGACAAGTACCTGTCGGGATGGTGCGTTCAGCTGCTCAATGCTGGAGGGAGGCTGATCCTGCTCAACGCCATCTTGGATGCCTCACTACCATATGCCATGGCAGCTTAGGAGCTCTCTCTGTCCATCATCAAGGCCCTCGGCGTGTTGCATTGGGCCAGCCTCCGACAAAGCCTTGGAGCCCAGTACCTCGTGGCTTGGACTCAGGTGTGCAGTCCTAAGCGTCCAGGACCTAACGACGCAGAACAAGTTCCTGCTTGTCAAGCTCCTGCATCAGCTACACTTACGCGACATTGGACGGGTTGCCGGTTTGTGATGTTGCTGCCGTGCGGCTTCCTGGGAGCCACTAAGGTGCTCTCATCAAGCTCATGCCGTTCTACAAGGTCATCTCTTTTTTTGCAGTCGGCAATGGTGAACTCACCCCCTTCTGGCTTGAGAACTGGCTACCTTCAGACCCCTTTGTAGCTTTGTGCCCGCCCTATTCTCAGCATCTGATGAGCGTCGTGGTCTCGATGGTTGCAGCCTTGCGGTGTGCGGTCCCAACTCATCCCCCGCCTCACCGCCGATGGGGATCGTCAGCTTGATGCCTTGCTGGTGCCTCTGTACGAGTTTCAGCTGTCCACTTTGACCGACGTTCGGGGTGCTTCAGCGTTGTACCTCCCCTACACGTGGGTTCCAGACCACCCAGCTCCACCACCACTGCTCTTTTGGTGGGGTGGTTGCCCCCTTCCATGACTTTGTATAGTGGAGCCAAGCCCCTCCCGAGTTCGTTTCTTCAGTTGGCTACTGGTTCAGGGCCTGATCAACACCCAGAGTGCGTTGCTCTGGAAAACCATCACCTCCGCTGTCGAGGCCGGTAGTACACCCTCAAAGGCACCCTGCAGGGCTGCAAATCACCTAGTCTTCTGGTGCACCTTCGCCTAGTGCTTCTGGGCGTTTGTTGGTGCGTCAACGCCTTACGATGCCTTGGTCCGATCTCTGCAGGACGCACGTCTCCCTCCCATTATTCCTAAGCGATTGGCATCAACCTTCATTCTCCTTTGCTGGTGGTGGCTATGGAAGCACCACAATGGGATGCTCTTCAACGGTGACACCCCCTCTCTCACGCGCCTCTCGCGCTTGTGCTACGAGGAGGCCGTCGTTTGCCCCAGGGGTGATGTGGACGCCTGGCTTGACTGTTTACCGGTTCGAGCCAGCTTACTCCCCCTCCACCTCTCCTAAATCTCTACCCCCACCCCTACCCAAGTTTGTGCCCTTCCGCATATGAATAAATGAAAATGATTCAGGTATGGTTTTTACCCCCCCCCCCCCCCTCCGGTGACCTTTCAAAAAAAAGAAGTTCGTTAGAACCAATGCAGCTGCACTAAGGGAACCCAACATCACAACATTCACCTGTAGCTGGGAACACTAGTTAGGCTGCCACCTATTAAGCCGTGGGTAAATAAACAGATAAAAGATGAGAAAACTAAAGGGACATGCTATAAATAATAAAAAAATACAGTATAATAATATAAGCAATGTGGATTAATGAAGTTTACTGCTGAATACAGCAGATCAGAACATTTGCTAAATGATATATCAAATTATCATTTGCATCAAGTTACTTCACATGGTATTATTAGTACATATTCAAGACTAACCAATAATTCAAGACAAGAATCATGATAATTGGTATTTTCATACCAGATGAGCCCCTATCGGACCAATAGGTGGGTTTTTGAATCTTTTGTGGTTTGTCTCTATTGATTCCAAGAGTTTCAGAACTCTTCGTCCCCCAAATGCCGTTACCTAAGATGAAGCATTAATTGTATATAAAAAAAAAGATGTTAGAGAGCAGTTGCGAGTTGCTACTAAAATCAATTACATCCTGAGAAGTGGGTTATGATCATTAAGAAAAGGACATCTACTGCTTACTGGTCACTGTAAAGAGAGAATATACCTTATTACTTTGCTGTAGTTGAAGGTCTCCAATGTTAGATTTTACTTGTTTTATCCTTCTATCATTTTCAATTATCTGTGAAATAAAAGTTAATGGCATAAATGATACATGACCCACATGTTTCAGTGCAGAAAAAAGGTGGCCAACTTCACAAGAAAGTACAGAAGACTTGTGAATTCAAATAGTGTGGATAATTATAAGTGATGCTTTTCAGATAAATGTTGGAGGAACACTTCTTCAAAAGTACCTAATACTGTGCCAAAGTTTTTTCTGAGCTTGAAATCATGCGTGGACAAAGTATTTAAACAGGCAATCGAACTTAGACCCAGATGTATTTTGCCCCTAACATGCACTTTCAGCCTCACTTAAAATATCTTTTTGAACAAGTAGAGCTATGATAGCAGTTCTTAAAGTTCAACAAAAGGGAGAAATGTGATAAACAGACAGGGTTAATGGAGTGTCAACTATGAGCAAGGGGCATAGCATGTACATGGTTTTCTATCATACATTGTGTGTCATGTGTCATGTGTCATGTTCAAACCTATTTGGAAATTGAAATAAAATCTGTTCCGTATTGATGTGTGCATGAAAATGTTTATTTAAGCCTAATTATTACTGTGCATGATCGCACTCTGCCTCTCTTTTTTCCACATTATAAGCATTAGGGAACAGAAAGAAATAAAAAATATGGGAACCAGCAAAAAAGATAGATACTGTCTGAGAATAACATTATCCAGAACACATATTCTCTAAGAATAACATTATACATAATTACATTATCTGGAACATATATACCCATATTCATACATATATAGAGGGAATGGGTGCCACTAAGTAACTATACAATACAAAAGGTAATATAATTACAGTAAATAATAGATATGGGATAAAAAATAAGTTACTGCTGATTAACTATTTTCCGAACTGGCAGAACAATATCACGATGAACATTTAGGCCATAGGAAAATGGCACAAGTAGATTCCTCAAGAAATACTTCTAATATAAAACTAAAAATACAATTCACATTTATGGGTTAGGGAACTTTCTTTATTTGCGATTGGAGTGGACGGAGTAACATTATCACTTTTACTGTGTTTAGAGTTTAAAGTTCATTATGCAGGAAAGCGGTATTTCTGGTAGCACATTGAGTTTAAGATACCTCTTTTGATATTTCATTGATAGATTTTTGGATGCCTGATAATTCTTCTGTGAATTCTTTTTCATCCTCTCTTAACCTGAATGGCACACAGGTTGGCATCAAACAACCAAGAAGTTTTACTTGGATGTGATTAAGCAAAGTAAGAAGTACAATTGAATGACCTTGTAACATTTGAATGAAGATAATCAATCTGTTGTTGTATGTTCTGCACATCTTTCTCCATTTGAGAATCCTCAGCCTACAGATGGATAAAGAGTACATGATTCAGACAGAATAGCTAAATCAAACATACAAAGCCAAGGAAGTACAAAAAAAATCAAGAGGCATTCTATCAAGCAAATGTCTTTCGGAACAACTGATATCAAGGTTCACCGATTATTTCATTTTTAGGAGATAGCCAAACTTCTTCTGAGGAACAAGTACAAAGTGGTAATAGTTAGCTCATGTGAAAACCAAAAACGTGATTAGTCCAGTTAAGAGGACTGATGCTCCCTTATTGAAAACAAACTAGTTTATGATACTACTAAGATTTTTCTGAGGGGTTATGGATGCAACTTATCTCTATTGCATAGCCCAAGGGGAATTACACAAGACTTGGGGTACAAGGAAGAAAACATAGCGTATCACGGACTCCTAGAACAATACCACTACTCCTTAACACTGCCCCTCAAATGCTCTATAGCATTGAATTTGAAGAAGTGTAACACTACAAAAGAAATGATAATTAAGAATCCGCATCTTGAGAGTGTCATTGTGGCATGGAGAGCCTTCAGAACCTGTCAAGTCAAGCCAAAGGGGATAAAGAGAAGATGGTGCATCAAAGGAAGACACCACATCAGTAGAAGATAGACGATAAGTAACAAGAGAAGATGGGTTATCAAAAGAAGATGGCACACAAGAGAATGAAGCATTGCGCACAAAATCATAGCCCATGAAAACCCGCGGCGAAAGAAGCTCGGCGGCAAGAGAATGGGTGTAAATCGACAACACAAAAAGAGGACACCAAAATCCTATAGAAAAACAACAAGAACCAGAAAAGGCTACAAAAGTTGTATAGAAAGACCTGTACCAGAAAAGGAAGGCTCGCGGATCAAGATTTGGTGGACAAGCATGACATAACAAATATGAAATAGCAACAGATTTGGTGGACGCAGCAGAAAATATATACCTAGAAGCTAGGAAGCACACACGAGATGAAGATGCAAGAGCCATCATGGATGCGTGGGAGGCTGCGGATGAGGCCGTGCAGGTGAGATACCGGCGAGGAGCAGCAATGAATAGCAACTAGTGAAATAGCACGCAACACCAATACAAGGTTCATGTGCTAGACGGAGTCGACGAAAAGACCACCGTCAAGAATCACAGAACATCCACGAGGGAAAACAGATGCCGGACGACTTTTTTTTGCTACAGGAATCTAATATGAACACATAGGAGCCAGCCACCCTAAGTAGTACACCAGCGGCTGCAGTAGTACCCTAGCAGCAGCAGGAAAGTATGCTAGCTGCAGCTGTAGGAAGAGCTGCGCGCGGGGCAGCAGACAGAGAGAGCCACACTGGGCAGAAGCAACGGCAGGAGCAAACGCAGCAGCAAAGCAGTGCTAGTAGCAGAAGTAGGGAGAGCCATGTGCAGGGCAGCCGGCAAGCAGCAGAAGGGGCGAAGGCCAGAGCCTTGTGGAGCAGCGGACAGCCTCGGCCTTGGAAAGTGGCGGCGGCAACGGCAGCACAGAAGGCAACTTCAGCTAACACCCGCAGGAGAGAGCATAACAGGCGGCCGGCAGGTGGACCGCAGGAGGGAGCGCGCTGCAGAGGCAGCGCACGCGAAAGCCAAGGAACTTCAATATGGTAGTCCTGTGCTAAATATCTAAGGCGAGGGCTACGCCTTACAATCCTAAGGCACCATAGCACTGACGCGTATGTACATCAGATTAAGAACCATGTTCTCCCATTGTTGTTCTGGCTCCCCTGTTCCATACTAGCTGCTGTGGGTCCAGATTGCAGCTCACTCCTTCGCTGCTCCATCCTGTGATGTGCTATGCACTTTTTAGGGAACTCTCAATGCTTGTATCTTCACAAAGTGTCATAGGTAAAAATCTGATGCGACACTCTATTTAATGAGGAAATAGAGGGGCAACCATATCTTAATCTGGATATATATCTTAGCACCAAATCTAGGACATCTCATAACTTTTCTCTCACAAAAGATACTAAATGAGGGTTGTTTTATATACAACACTAAGATATAGTGCACTAAGACTGCTATATGTAAACATTTATTTAATGTCATTAGATATAGTTTAAGATATAGTGCACTGGGGCTGCCCTTAGAGCCATGCTGTAGCTACAGCAGCCGTACTATCTAATATTAGCCTGTCATGCAGGCTGTTGTGAATTGCAGTGTACTTTATCTTCACCAATTCATGAAGGCTGCTGTGATCGCCAGACTCAGTGTTTTGTACTCCCTCCATCCGGATATATAGGGCCAATAGGTATACCAAGATTTACTTTGACCATCAATAGGATCAATAATATTAGTGACCACAGCAGGCTGTGGTGAATTGCAGTGTACTTTATCTTCACCAATTCATGCAGGCTGTTGTGAATTGCAGTCTACTTTATCTTCACTAATATTAGATGCATGATATAAAAATTATATCACTGGAATCTCATTTCAAATACAAATTCGACAATATATTTTGTAACACATATCATATAGTATTGGTGTAAACAATGGTCAAAGTAAATCTCAAAATACGTGTAAGGCCATATATATCCGGATAGAGGGAGTAACACTATCTACTACATACTTGTATGGTGAATTTATTTTTTATGGGTTTTGGAGAACAGCTCACTTGAGTAAATTGCATATGCTGCATTTGGAGATCACGAAGTTGTGCCTGCAATTGATTCAGGCGGCCATTCTTTCTCTGTAGCATCCGTGTACCACGCTCATGCTCCGCCTCTAGTTCTATCTTCCGCTTCACAGCCTGTAAAAGAAAGGAACATGAACAATTGTTAAGAAAGACAAGTTAAATCATTGTACAATCATGTCGATAGCAGATAGATGCCCATGGTGTCAATGTCTTGAAAATAAGGAATCAGTTAGTGTGATTGTTTACTCAGAAATGAGGAGAGAAAATGACTATAAATTTAGATGCACGCATTATATTTTCAAACAAGATTACCAAACATATAATCCTTAAATTTCAAATAGATAGGAATCCCAACACTTCATGATGAGTGGCAATTTTTGGAGGCAAATGTTATGACACAGCCAAGATGAACATATCACTGAGCCAGAAATTACTGCAGATTTAGTTCTGCAACAATGACCAGCATCAGAGCTTATAGGCTTAATAAGGACTGAAGACACAAAGATATGACAACCAGAAGGATTGCAAAGACTTGACGATCATAATTTGCTACATTTATCATGACCGTCACTTTTTTACTTCCATGTACAAGGACAACAGAGCTGCATGTGGCTCTACCACCTATTGGTTCAAATACAGCTACTTTTCCTGAGCATACCGGATGCTACATCATCTACTCACATACCTCAGCAATGTTATCTTCCATACTTTTCTTCATGTTGTTCTCTTCACAAGTCTTACCCACCAAAGATCTGAGATTTTCTTCCTTTTCAATTAGTTCTTTCTTCAGTTTATCTATAACAACCTAAAAGATTAGAAAAAAAAATTAGTAAATGATCCACCAACATTGAAGACCTGATAAGAAAAAAAACTTATTATTTTAGAATATGTATTTTCGAACATAACTATACAGGATGGTTTTGGCACACTAATGCCGCAGTTCACTCATTCATCAATATATTGGTCAAATATGACATGAAATTGGCCCTAGTCAAACAGATGACGTTCAAATTGGCAATAGATGTATGCGACATAAGCAAGCTTGCATAGATTTATTTTGGTTTACCAAAAAAATACGGTAAAAACACACTTGTTACTCTAGAGGATACAATGGCACAATGGGGTTCCCAGTAAAAAGGACACAACTCACTGCATTTCGGTCAATTCTTTCTTGGCATAAAGGAGCTCGCTCTTTGAGTTTCTGGAGTTTCACTGTTTGTTCCTCAATTTGCTGGTCAACTTCATAAACCCATGACCAGGCTAAGTTTTTCTTCAAATTATCAATATCATGTGCTATCTCTTCTATGTGTTCCATACTCTTTATCTTCTCTCGTAATTCATCAAGTTCTCTCATCACTGGCTTAATTGAATTCTCCAGTTCCTGAACATCAGAGTCTGCCTTGTTCACCCGATCTTTTATTGTCTCAAGCAACTCACTGACTCGTTGAAGAAGAGTAGACTTGAAAAAGAACTGCAACAAGACATAATGTATGGACAGTAAAAGAAAAGGAATAATGCTCAGAGTTATATCAGAGGAAGGGATATAGCAAGCACAGGTATAAGACAGAATTATGAGCTCAACTCAGAAACAACATTGCGTCAAATAGCAGTTCAGTTCACGGGCCATACACTCATATGAAGTCGTAAGCTACCAAAAGATATCTGCTCTGACATTGAATACATAGACTGTCGTGTTCTCATATGATGATCGATTGGAATATATAAAAATGCTAATTGGTTACATGCACAACTGGAAAGATGTCGAGAGGCAAATGAAATGCAATAATGGTATTATACAAACTGACTAACTGAAGGCGTGCTTCACGGTCGAGTACATCTAAAAGCAAATAAAATACCATGAAAACCCTGCAGAGTACGACTATACAATTCCATTCACGTTCATCAAACCATAGATATTCCAACACATAAAACAAAACTAGGGAAACACTTGTTGATATAATGGTATTGGCAGAAAACTGAAAGAATTGATTACCTTAAACTTATCCTTGTCATTTCCTGAGTGCAGAAATTCTTTACTTTTGTCTTGACTCATAATTACACAAGGATTTTCAACATCAATCTGAAAAGTTGTGTACGCATCAGGATGTGGAAATATAACACATTCATTACATTCTAACAAGGTACTTCCACAGAATGGTACAAAAACAAAAACACTTGGAGATACATATCCATGGTTTACAATGGTAAAGCAATCTAAAGCAAGCACCGCCCGCTCTGACGCATAACTGATGCCTAAGCGCCTAAAGCAGGCGCCTAAGCACCTAAGCGGGCATATTTCTAAGGTGCTGCCAGGGCACCTTATCGCTTACGTGACTCTTGAACGTCTGAAGCAGGCTGCTTTATAAACAATGTACATATACTGAATGATTGAATAATGCTGATGCATGGCAGTGAAAACAGTCAAAACAAACTGCAGGTGTTGATACTACCACGCTTATCTAAAAAAAACTAATGATGCACCAATAGCTTACACTCCGAGGTTCTTGCGCCTGAGATACGATGACGAAGATTAGTTAGCTGTTGACATGTATAGATATTTTGCTCCTCAGGAGGTTAGTTTGGTTCAAAGGAATCATGTAAAATCGAGTCATGTATGCATAAAGATCAAAGTAGATTTCAAGGAGATATCATGTGAAAGGTTTCCAAACTGGACTCATGCTATGTTAGCTGGGAGCAACCATTGATCAAGATCACCAAGACCAGAGCCCTTATTGCACACTTTTCTGGCAATGTTCTTTTAGTGGGAGACGACGTTCCCGTCGAATACAAGGTGCATGTGCTGACTTCGTCAATCTCGGTCCCTCAGAGGTGCGCATAGGAGTAGGGTGTGTGCGTTCATAGGGGTGTGTGTACTAGTGTGTATGTGCGTGTTTGCGCCTATCTTGTGTTTCTCAAACAAAAAAAGAGGAAGGGGGTGATAGATATGTGATTGCGAAGCGGACCAATAGCGTAGCCGCGGTGGGGCGAGAGAGCAAAACTAGGGAGGAAGGTGCTATGGTCTCTTCTTGCAGATGCATCTCTATGAAAAACATCTTCACCTGGCATTTTTTCCTATAGAAACAAAGGCAAAAGTGCGGCGAGGACAGGTAGATGAGAGGGTCCATCAGTTTCTACACATGTTTTGCATATTACCAAATACAGAAAGTAAACAGCAGAACAAATGACTGAATGAGAGAAACAAGCGATTTACATTAAAATGTTCGACTATCTCAATAAGATCATCTTTGCGATGTGCCACCTTCCTCCCTATTCCAGCACATGTAAAACAATTGTCAAAATATAATATTTTGCAGTAAAATAATGAAAATACGTACTAGTAGTACTCCGAAAAAGAATAAAATTAATTGCTACAGTGTTTTTTCATCCCAAACTAGCATTTAATAATGTATGGAAATGGTTGCAACATGCAAATTAAGGCCTGGGACACATAAAGCTTATTTAATTATAAAGTGAAAAGGGAAATTTTCTGCGGCCATGCAAACATGTACAGTATAAGTCAAGCACAACGAACATATAGGTCTTTCGCCGACATGAAAAGTTGATAGAACCAAGGATGGGAAAGATGTGATAATTTAACATTAAAACTTGAAATAGCCATTAAATAGAATGAAGATATGCAGCCAGGACACAAGAATAGATAATCAAATAAGAAATGCAACAATCCTAAGTTCAGAAGTGTATCATCTCTGAATAGCAAAATACAACTAGGTGAGAACTCTGAAGGGTCACAGAAAAATATGATTACCCTTAAAACAATACAAGTTGACAAAGTACTAATATGACAGCTAAAAGAGATCTAAACAACTTTGCAGGAGAAATGCTTACAATAGACGGGCACAACCAACAACTGGGAGGAAGAAGGATCAGGTATGAGTACCATGTTGATCTTTTAAGATAGTAGAACTAGATGACTTGGTAATCCTGCGCTCCAATTTAATTAAGTTTCCATATACGTCAGGCTTGAACGCGTCTTCCCCTTGGTTGTTGATGTCAACAGCAATTGCTGCATCGCTGTGATTTAAAGAGTAAACTATTTTTCAATCGATCACAGGTAGAGAGATAGGACAGTCGGAGGATAAATGCAAAACAATTAACCACAGGTTGTACAGTAGAAACATATTATGTGTGGTCGATGCAGACATCAGCTCCACAATCATCCATAAGATCATAACTACTGGAACCTGTACAGTCATTTACCCAGCCAACATTCTGATTTATTGTTCAGTCACTCAGCCGGTGGTTGACCATTTGGAATTGTTTAGTATAATTTTATTCGACCAAGGGCAGTTCTTTGGTGAACAAGCAGGTTCAGCCGCTATTTATCCAATTTGCAAAGGTCTAACCCCAGAGACTGTCTGCTTTTAATAGGCAGGCTATCTGTTGGATATTTCCATCAAAATCTTCAAGATAAACTGAGTAATTATGCTACATGTTTATTGTAGGGAAGAATGTATACCTACAGATTTTCTGTTAAAAGAATACTGTGTGATCCGAGCAAATAGAACGCTGTCTAGATTTTCTGAACATGTATGAAATGTTGAACCAAAATTGTGTTTTTCTAAAAACTATAGGTACACATTTCATACCATAATACACGTGTATGAACTTTTATGGATCTTTTCAAACATGTGTCCATATGGCACATGCTGCAAAGTGAAATTATTGGCAATCTGCCTAGTGCAGAGTACAATTCACTTACTCTGTTAATATTAACAATTTGGTGTGTGACAGTCGGTGCCCTGTTTGCAAAATACATCAATTAATACGATAAAACAAGACCGGTCTTTAAGTTTTCTGATAAGTCATGTGATCTCTGTTCTTTTCTCTGAAACAGATTTTCAGGTAAGAAATTTTGAAGATTGTTACTGTCATGTGCAATGGCAAGGTACGGACAAGGGTTAGACAGGTAACTTGTTGTGTGGTACAGGAATGCATGTTGTTCAACCGAAAAGATTGCCTAGCCTTCAATATTCCTAAGGACTTGTCAGGTTGCATTGGGTTAAAGAGGGGTAAAGGGGATTGTGAGGGATTAAATCCCCTGTAAGTCAAATTCCTCCCCAATCCCCTTCAAACCTCTCCAATCCCCTTGGGGATTAATGTTGTGCAAAACGAGAGGAATTTGCACCATACAGCAGCTATTCCCAACGAAAGTTATCCTCGCAAGAAAATCTTGGTTTCTTTTCGACAATGAATCGGCAATCGATAGTTATTTGCAGAAAATAAAATAAAAGATGTGAGCGGGTACAGAAGGCGGACGCGACCTGCAGCCAGTCTTGATGAAATCCTTCAACGTTGCGGCCCGCTGCGTGTTCTTGGCGCGGCAGCCGAAGGCGATGCAGAGGGCAGTCAAGATCGCGCTCTTCCCGCCTGCGCCGACACGAAGAAGAAAAGGCGCATTGGTGAGAGGGGGGTGGGAGAATGGGAGGGAGGGGAGGGGAGCTAGGGTTTGAGCGGAGGCGTACTGCCGTTCTGGCCGGTGATGAAGTTGACGTGCTGGCCGAGCTCGATGTCGAGGCTGGAGTGGCACATGAAGTTCTCCAGCCGGATGCGGGAGATCGTCCCCGCCATCGCCGCCGCCGCTGCCTTCCTCCTCGGACTTGTGGTGTGGGGGGCGGCAGCTTCCAGCTTGTGCGAATTTGCGGGGCTGGCCAGGATGGCCCAAACGGCCCGGAAACTCGGAGCGGCGCGGTTGCGGCGATCTTAGGCCAACTCCAAACACACCCCCAAACAACGTCCGTTTATCCGATTTTCGTCCGTTTGAGACGGTAACGTGGATTTCTTTTTAACATAGTACAGACACAAACATATATATAAACGCTCATACACTCATCCTATATTGATATGCACGCATATTCTAGCTACTCCTATGAGCACCTTCAAAAGACTGAGTCGGCATGTCATCTTAAGATTTTTACGAAGTCACTGCAAGCACCAAGATTTGAATCCTGGTGGGCTGGATACCACTGTCCTCCTAACCATCCAACTACAGGTTAGTTCGCGTATCTGTTCGGATTTGTGGATGCACCGGCCTTGCGCCCAACACGCGGCCGCATCTTTGGCCGCATCTCCTCCGTTGTGCATGCAAAATATGAAAAGAACAAAGGATGTAGCTAAATGGCAGCGGCAATAGTTCACGTGAGCGGCTGCGTTCATGCCGCCGGCAGCAAAGCTAGCGGCCTACAGAATGGCCATCCAAGTTTCACATTGGCAACAAAGCCATGGGCCGGCACACTGGTCAGCCTTCAAAATGGACAAGTTTCTGTGGCCGGCAACAAAGTCAGCAGCCGGCACACGAGCCAGCCTTCAAAATGGACAAGTTTTTGGCGCCGGCAACAAAGCCAGCGGTCGGCACACCAGCCAGCATTCAAAATGGACGACCATCGCGGTACATGCCGTCGCGGGCAAACATCTCCTTCTGCCAGTTCGTGAACCAAGTCTTTCTCTTCGGTGACATGTTGTTCTTATCGACGCTCATGAACGCGAGTGCCATCTATTTTGCTTTGGTCTTGGCATTGGTGCCCTCGATCTCAAGCTTCTTGAGTTGAGCGGCCTTCTCGATGTCAAGTTTCCTCCTTTTCACGACCTTTTTCATGTCAAGCTTCTTCGTTTGGAGATCTAGGTATATCTTCATTTGCTTCTTCTTCCCTTTGCTCCTCCTCTCCTCCCTCACTTCCTTTTGGCTCATCATGTTCTTCAAAGTTCCTTGCAAGGCCATGGACGACGCATCATGTTTTTTGTCAGCCTTTGAGCTTGTCTTGCCCCTTGGCCTCTTGAGCAAGTCTCCCTTATCGGCCACGGCCGCTTCACCTCCTTTCTTCTTACGAGCGGCATATTGGTGTTTGAACTTGGGGTGATCTTTGATGAGCGACCAACAATGCGCGAGAGTAAACTGCTTGTTCTTGTGTCGTGCCTTGAAGGATTCCAAAGATTGAAATGCCTACACAATCAAAGATGCCGCCACAATTGTAACATGGAAGGACACAAAATGCATCAAACATAAATGACATGCAAGCATGAAAGGACACATGATGAAAAAAAAGAGAGGTTCGTACCAAGTCACCAATGCCTAGACCACTCACGGGACGGGCTTGAACGCTCTCAAGCGCGGCACAATATTTCTTGCGCTCTTGTTGGATGAACCGTCTGTTATGGATTGAATTGATGCCGTTGCTCGCAAATTTGCAGGGGGCAAACTTCTTTCGCTCATGAAAGTTCTTGTGAACTCCTGTCCAAAAGACAAATCAGTTTTGCTCTGCATATTTCATGGGATCTTGGCCTATCTCTATCCGACTCTCGCAAAACAAAGTGTCCTCCTCTTGAGGTGTATGATCCCGTGTGAATGCTCTGCCTCTTCCTTTGTGCTTCGGCCCTTTGGGTGAGCTCATCGATAAACACCAATGGCTCCGCCGAAATGTCGACCTCTTCTTCCTCATCTTCACAATACAAGTCACCATATTTCATGCCATGAGTTGCTATGGCCATCCTCATCTTCGTCATGCCCGGCAAATTGAGTATCTTCATAGTGGTCGTGGCCGTCCTGGCTTTGGGTAGCGTCGGGATCAAAAGCTTGGCCTTGGCCGTCGATGTGGAAGGCCTCATCATGGCCCTCGAAGATGATATTCTCCATGAACGCCGCTTAGTCAAGGTCGTCGAAGGGAACAACCGGGGTTTCTTCCTTTGCGTCCCATCGGTCCGGGTTAGTTTTATTCAAATATATTCGCATAATTTAGGTTTTCATCACCTAATGTTCTACCTTTGATGTACTTTGTCACCATTTACTTCCAATCCATTTGTCCTTCTATTTATGTATAAAATAATGTATGCCAAAAATTCCCGCAGCAATGTACGGGATATTGTCTAGTTATAGTAGCATATAATGGCCATTTACATATCTACGCTAATGACCAAAACTGAATAAAAATGCACTATATTTATAGCTGTGTGTGTGTTTTTTGCATGAAAAACTTACTATCCATTCATCAAATATCATGGCAGCACAAAGAACACGATAAGTAACAAAATTTACATCCATGTTCGTACACCACCAAGCGACGACTAAAACACTAGAGCGAGCCGAGGCATGCCGTCGTCATCGTTCCCTCCCTGGACAAATATTGTTGTACTAGATAGCTAGAAACTCGGTGTGCTAAGGCCCAAAAGGACCAAAGCATCATAACAACAAACATCACCGATGAAGAGAAACGTAGATCAAGAAGTTCCAGCTCTGTGTGGGCACATGAACGCAAATGAACGAAGAGTGAATTCACACAGATCCACCAAAAACAAACATCAACTGAGTCCCACGAGATCCGCCGAAAACACACGTCCATGAAAGTCGCCACAATCTGTTGATGTTTATCTTTGGTGGATCTATGAAGTTTACAACTTACTGCCGGTGTATAAACTTCACATTGCGATCCACCATGTGGTACAACTTACTGCCGGTGACCTTTTTCGTAAACTCAAGACGGTCCCAAAGGACCCAAAAGTTTCATTAAATAGACAAACAATAAAACACGAACCTCCTAAAAGGACACCAGAGAAATAAACTACAACCGGTCTCGGGATTTAACAAAGACTAGTAGAACGCCCGTGCGTTGCTATGGGCTACAACACATATAAATGAACCAAACAAATGATTAAGGTCGTCTTCAAGGTCGAAGCTCATTTCTTACTCATACATCCGAGTTTTTGGACATCCAACGGGCGCCGAATAAGCTTCCAAGAATTCAACCGTCTCGACAGTCTGGGCTTCCCAAATCCAAACCATATGCGGGGGAGAAATGTGGTTGTCCAGACTATTCGCCATGTTATCTCCAAGACGCGGGTCCAACACGAAAACCCCACCCCACGATGCACCCTTCCCTTTTCCTGTCGGACCCTTCCCTCCCCTCCGGTTTTCCGCCGTAGCGGGACATTTCTCGCTAGAGCCCTCTCCATTAAAACCTGATGACGCCCATCTCACCTTCGCCATGGCGCCCTCTCTTCTTTACAACATACTTCCCCATGACCGGCAAGGAGGAGTCCCCCGCCAAGCGCCCCGCTTTCCACCCTGATCCCTGACCCCCGTGTTCGTGTCGATCCGCTACAACCATCTAGGGGGAGGAGGTGTGCGCCGCCCGTGACGCCCCCGCCCCCCGTCAAAAGTGTAATCTCGACCAGTGAAAAACACATTTTCTAAAAGCCTAATCTCAACATTGAAAAACATCAGGAAAGGATTTAGGCGTGCACGCAACTTAATTAGTCCTAGCAAATCTATAGCACCAATAGTTCTTCAAATCATATTTTGTTTTAGATTGACACTAAACCTTCTACTAAAAATGTAAAACTAAATAGGAACTCAGACGTATGTCCGTGCGTTGCTATGGAAAAAATGCAATTAAATAAATCAACCAGTTTATCTAAGCACATGCCTAACGTATGCCCTCTTTATCAATTTGTTTAGTAAATACTATGGGATTGGTCACCAGGATAATTTTTGTGCCAACCGAATTTCATGTATGTCTTCTTCCTCTCCTGTTCATCCTCCTCCTCCCATTCTCGCGAGCCACACTCTTGAAGCCAGGCTAACCGTTGTCTTCTTCCTCTCCTTCGACCTCCTCCTCCCACTCCACCGGCCTAACCGTAGTCCCCTGCGTACTTTGAGCCGATATCGAGGCTCATCAGCCAAGGCCGATCATCGTCGTGACTTCATATTATAGAGTTGTAGATGTCCTTAACATGACTGAAACTGATTGACCAATGGCAGAATTGCCCTTAATATTTTGGGAGGACTGATGGTTTTAGTTTGTTCCTTTAGCCACTCAGTTTCTGGGACTTGTACTACATAGTTAATGAGCAAGGCAAGATTGGTTTATATCTGGGATGCCAACGGATTAGGCCCGGTAGAAGGAGCGGCAACGATGAGTTGATGCAATGGTGGCATGCATTGGAAAGTGTTGCTCAAATCGTTGTGAGCACCAGATTGTTTGGCAATATATGAGGCTAAGTGTGGGTCACTCTTCTGAACTTTGTGCGAGACCTGAACAGTTTAGTGTAGAGTGCAAGTAACACCTTATTTTGTTTTCATGGGGTCTCTCCTCTCACCCCTCGACTCTCCTAGATTAGATGGTGAAGCTCCCATATTTGCAATGATGGTTTCTGCTACTAATCAAACTGAGGGGCCATCACGCGTGCTCTCCTCTCAAGTCCGTGTGTTCCCACGGGCCAAAAAAATTATATATAGAGATAGTTCCATTGAAATAAACTATAATTCATCACGTGGATGTTTCATGCGACTTATGATTGTATTGCTATAAATATCGGTTCTTCTAATACATATTTTCTCGTCCCATGTATAAATACACTGCATGAGTTCAACGTGTAAAAAAGACAGTGACATAAAATTCCACAATGAATGAAAATGCACTTCGTTTAGAGTGTATGTAGCTCGATGAGTTTTCAAACTCTTTCAACAACAACATCTTAGGGGGATGAAGATGTTCTCCCCCACACAGCCAACCCCCCCACCCAACAACAACAACAACAACATCTTAGAAGGCTGGCCCGCTTAAGCATCGGGGCGATGGCGGCGAAGCAGGGGCTGGGAGCGCTCCGGAGCAAGAAATCCATTTTTTTTAATTTAAAATCATTTTCACCTTATATTTTTTACAACATTCTCTTCGACAAGTTTCGACAACCTACAATTTTTTTAAATAAAGTTAAACAACATCATCAATGCTATGAAAAATATGAAGTCTTGAGAGCTTGGGTCGCCTCATCATAGTTTCATTTTGAGCTCTCATGTCGCATCATCTGACATGCAGCTCTACTGGTACGCATCAGACTTAATTATGGTAACTCGGCCGCATAGTCTAACATGTGATCAAAACAAATCTTCATCCGGTTTGTAATCATTGTCTAGATAATAAAAAAGGATTCTTACATTGCTCGGCCTGAGATTGTTTATCACCAGCTCATCTCCAGCTTGGCCCCCCTTTGCCGTGACAGGTAAGTTGATGTCGTCCCTATACGCCACCGACAAGCCTGCATTGACCACCAGTGGCCCATATCTTCGTTGTTGGGGTTTCTAGATGAAACAAGAAAATAATCATATGATTATGACTTGGTTGAAATACCTTTACAAACAAATAGAGTGTTAAGTTTGAAACTCATCTCTTCTTGCAATAGAAAACAAAGAACGATTGTAGAGAAAAAGAATCTCGTTTCTTTACCTCTTGTTGTTACTTCGCTCACTGGAAGCTACACACCTGTTGTTTTGGCTGTGTCAGTATATCATGAGGAACATTAACTGCCTAGGAAACTTCATGTTTCTTTCTCTTTCATCTGAGACAAAAAAAATCAATAGAATCAATCTATTTGTATACTAGTTCTAGGTGATTTCCTAATCCATGCTTTTGAAATCCTGAACACTTTCAAGGTAGTCTATTTGTTTTCATAAATGGGCAGCTAGGTAGGTGATCAATCTCTAATTGCTTATAACCCAACCTGATTTTTTTTTTTCCGAAAGTGCTAGATACAGTTGACACGGAATAACAAACTTTAAATCAAAAAACATTGCAATTTAGGAGGATAAGCATGACCCGAGTTTCCTTGTTAGAACAAATGTTCACAACATCATTATTTCGAGCAGCACACTAATGTCTGCCCTTTATTTGAGTTTGATTTCACATGACGGGTAGGTCCTCTCCTATTACAGTTCTTCAACAAAATTTACAAGTAATCAAACTGCAACAAAATTTCATCCCTACTGATCGAGGGTTATCAAATACTCCTCCTCCTCTATCTTATCCTTAGCAGTAACACTGATGTTTTCCTTAGCAGCAACAACAAAAATTCACCCCTACTCATCCAGGAGTACATCAGCACTCAAAACAACACGGATCCTCTTCCTCTATCTTTTCCTTAGCAATATTAACACAAGCATCAAAAAGCAAGCAATCACCTCATCCATATGGGAGAAAAGGAGAACGTCCTCTGAAGCTCCAGTATTTACGAAGTTCACTAAATTGCATCACATCCACATAAGGAGGAAGAAGGCACCGTGTTTCTCTGGATTCTCTGGACGGGGAAGATAGCAGTAGGACAAGGGTTGGCGACCAAAGGGCCCTGCTCGTCGGCGTCGACCACCGCTCGTCGGCGTCGACCATCGCTCGTTGGAGACGACCACCGTGTTGGACCCCGCCGCTGGGATCCGCTCCATGGTGGACGTCGTCCTCCGGTGTTGGGCACAGACAGGCAGCCCACGGAGGAGGGGAGGCGACAGTGACGGGTTGAGGAGGAGGACGGAGACGGCGTGAGGAGTAGGCCGTCGCAGCCTTTCCTGGGAGGCACTGCGTCGTCCTGAGGTGGAGAGCTAGATCAGGCGGCTCGCAAAGGAGGGCCGTCCGCGTCCCACACGTGGCGGCCATCAGCGACCCATGCGATGACGACCTCGATCTGCACGAATCCGGCTTCGGCGACCTTGATCTGACAGTCGTCGGGCAAGGGGGCAAGCCGGGGCGTTCCTCATCGCTTGGGCGCGGACGCATGCGGATGGGAGATGGATTCATGGATATATCGTTGAAAAAATCTGCAGGGCTAGCGACTTCTTTCGTTCCGAAAATATCGGCGGGGCTAGTGATTTCCTTCGTTCCAAAAATCAGATTTTTTTTCTTAAAGAAATTGCACTATTGAGAGGTATAGATTGACTTGTATAATTTAGGAAAGTTAGATCCGTAATTTCTTATACGTTTAGAAAATATTGGTTTGTAATAAAAGAGAGGGACCTATTGATCTGGATCAGTTAGGAAAGTTAATTAAAATCTGTTATTTGTTTCCTAAAACAAATTGCACTAATTAGAGGGATAGATTGATTTGGATAAGTTAGGAAAGTTAGATCTATGATTTTTCATACGTTAGGAAAGTGCTGGTATATAATAAAAGAGTGTACATAAAATAAACCGATGGATAAGAAAACCAGTGTGGGAATGGGTGGTGGGAGGTGGGACGAAATAAAACCGGACGAATAAAAACCTGGAAGCGAGACTACCAACTGCTCCATTAGGAGTAGAGATGACACTGAGAGGAGTTCTTAGGTTACAATTGGGTCCAAATTGCTTCCTCACCCTCAATTCGATCCAAACACCATGGGGATTTAACAAGGAAAAGAGGACCCTTAGAGGAGTTATCTAGACACTAAAGCTCTTATAATAAATAGCTAAAGTTGTTAAAATATATGTGAATATACACAAAAATGTTCTAGTTATGTCCCGTTTGAGACATTGTCAATTAACAAGATTTTGAAACTTAATAAATTTAAATCAAAACTAAATAAAAATTGCACTACTTGTGTATCATTTTGTGTATTCACTTATAATTTAATACTTAAATATCTTGATAGAGACCCTAAAACATACCCCCCCCCCCCGGTCAACAAATATAAGATGTTTAGGATATTTTAAAATATGGACTGCATACAAGTAAAATTAGTGAGTACACATACTAAAACATGTCTATATACATTCATTCGATCAGAAGAAAAAGTTAGAACATCTTATATTTGTGAACGGATGGAGTAAGGGCTACAAAATATCTTTGTACATTTCTGTAGTCTTTAGTTACACATATAATTGACTTCTAAAGTATGAATGAAATTGTTGGTCATATAGTTACACATACTGTTGGTCATATTGAAGAAAAATATCTTTGTTGGTTATAAATGAAAAATCTCCCATCACGGGAATCTTTCATGAAGCACACATAAAAAAAATTAACACGGTATATTCTTTACGTACCATTGAGCAAATAAATTGTAGGCATAACAAAGCATGGTTCAACATAAATATATTAGCAAACTCTAGCAAAAAGGCAGTACATACACATATGAAAAACATAGTGTACTAGAACTGTTGGGTGCGCTTTGCTACGCCTTTGGTGTTGTTGAGATTCTTACAAAAATACTCGCTTTGTTTTAAAATACAAGGTGTATTACTTTTTTGAAAAGTTCAACTTCTTTAAGTTTGATCAAATTTAGAAAGAAATTTATCATAATTCATAATATCAAATTGGTTTATTAGATTCATCATAAAATGAATTTCCATAACTTTTTGGTTTAATATTGTGGATGTTGATATTTTTGGCTCTAAACTTGGTCAAATGAAAGAAATTTGACTTTTCAAAAAACTAATACCCCTTGTATTTTGGAACTGATGGAATATTTAGTTTGGCGGATGAGGGAGAAGATGGAGTGTGTTTTATGTTTATTTATAATGCGGTTATTTGATGGGCCTTTCATGGTGTGATGATGTGTTATGCGCTAATCAACTCATACTTTTGTGAGTAAATTTCTAAGTCAGTGGTTACATGTACTATATTGGTGCTATAGTATCATCATATGGTGTTGCTTCTTTTTTCTAGGTGATAAGAGGGTGCATGAAGTTCATATGTTTTTCTAGCCGGTTGGTGTTGATTGATTTCCGGTTGGTGTTGATTGATTTGAAAAATCGTTGGCCTGATCAAAATCGTAAACTAAATTCAAAATTGAATATCTCAGTCGAATAAAAGAGCTTCAAAATTAAGGAATATGGTGAATTAAAATAATTAAATGAGAGATCTCTTTAAGAAATATTGACCCGGTAATCAGGTGACCAAGTTCTAAATTGATGACCTCAATTAATTGTGAGAACTTAAAAATTAGGAAGCATAGTGTATAGTATAAAAGAATTGAATAAGAACTTTGAGAAATTATTGACTTGGTCAAAATCGGATGACCTAATTTAATTTAGACACCTTAATTGATTATGAGGTCTTTTACCCCTAGGGAGCTTAGTGATATAGTAGATTTAATCGGGTGCAGACTCTAGCCGTGCTCTCGACTAAGTAATCAGGTTGCTGACTCTAGGAGTACTTAGATATTTAAACACTAAAGCAATATTAACATTTTTCACACAAAAAGGCAGTACATACACATATGAAAAATATAGTGTATTTCACCGGGTCCAACCTCTAGCCGTGCTCAACTAAGTAATCAGGATTACATGCATACATCTAGTGACCAGTTGGAGCCCGAGTTCAAACTCACCTAGCTAGCTACTCTCTCCATCCATAATATAATAGCGTTTTCGACACTATTGTCTGGCTGGTGGAGCCACTTCGATGATAGCAATCTTGAGGGTTACACTCCCTCGGGGCTTCGGAAAAGGTCCCGAAAGAAAAAGAGCGTAAAGGGTGACGTCACGGTCGCCCACGCCGCGACCTCAAGAACCATACCGCTCAGTTCATCTTTCCGCATCTTTTGCCTGCGCAAGGAAGAACAGCCATTAATTGTTAGCGATGGATGGATCAAACACGTACGATTGCAGTAGCTCGTGGCGGCCGATGGCAATGCAAGGAAAGGCATACCTTCTGAGCTGCCGACGCGCTGCAACCTCCGCCTGGTGAGCCTGCCAAAATGTTCAGATCTCTTTCAGTAAGAGAGAACGTAGTCATATACTGCTATGAACGGTCTCAGTGCGGCACGAGAAAATAAAGAGCAGATACTTCAGCCTGACGAACCTCGCTGGTGCCGGCGCGGGCGCCGGTGAAGGAGATGAGGGGCTGCCCGGTGCTGGTGGCGAGCCGCCGCCTGATTGTCGGCAGGAGCACCCGGCGCAACGCCCCAGTCGCCGTCGTCGCCGCCGCCGCCGCCATACGTTCGCTCTTTTGTTTCGTCGATGAACTTCCGGTACGTGGACGGAAACGACCGCCCTGCCAAATTAACGCGATGGGCCGGAGCTGGCCGGTTCGCAAGTTATTACGTACATGGTCATGGGTCGAGTCAGAGTCGGTCTCCACCACGGCCCTCCTCGGAACCCAACAGAATCGAGCGGCCCACGCAACGGGGCCGAATATGTGTGAGGACATTGGGCAACAGAGATAAGTGAATTGCCTAAAGAACAGAGATATTAAGTGGATCCTTTTTTTTAATTCAAAAAAAAAGTGGATCCTTTTTTTTTCGGGTAAAGAGATAATAAGTGGATCGATGAGCATAAAGACTTCACGATTGTGAAATGCAAATCAACTGATGATTTCGATGATGGAAACAACTAAACATAAATTTGTTACACATGCTAATTTAGATACATTCAAATCATCCAGTGAAAAACAAAGGACGTGTCCCTCGGCCTCATTGGCGACATCTTTTCCTCCTCTTACAACAGCCGCCATGGATGACGCTCCACCCCCTCCCGCAAACACCGACTTTCTAGTAGCGTGTCTTACAAAAGATACTCGATAAAGCATTGGCCCTGCCAGCGTATTTTGTAAGTGTTACACTCTTCAAAGCAGCTATTTGTTGAATATCACAGGGTCCATTGGATCTCTTTGCTAGAGATAATTTTAATTGCGAACTAAGTATAGCTCAGATGGTTAGGTTCCTTATGATGGAACCAATCCATAGGGTTCAAATCCTAGAATTGATATTGATGGTCACAATTTTCTGAATTTATTTCGGGCCTTGCGATGATGTGCGTTTAGCAGGAAGAGACGTTCCTGTCGACTACGAAGACTTTTATGGTGACTTAGTCAATCATAAAATATTGTGCCGGCTCATTCTCTCGAAGGTGTTCATAGGGGTGGGATGTGCATGCATGCATTCATAGGGGTGAGTGTATATACGTATGCATGTGCGTTTGTATATCTACTGTGTTTAAAACCAAATTCCTCATTCGCTCCCGACCCCTGTGTCGTCTGGCTCGGGCGGCACGGGGGAACCTAGCGCCGCCACCGCAAGGGCCCTCCTCTCCCCACTACCCCGCATCGCCGCCGCCGCCGGGGCCGCCGGCGAAGCCGACGCGTGCCCCAGGGAAGGTGGCGGCGGGGCATTTTTCCCCTTCCCGCGGCGAGGTGTGTGCACACGGTGGCGCATGCGCGCGGTGGCGCGTGATTTGGGGTTTGGCCCGCGGTGGTCTCCCCTGGCGCTGTGGGCATCTGGCGGCGAGGCGACGACTCGACGGCGTCTCCGCTCCGCTCCCCCTGGAGCGGCGACTCGTTCGGTTGAGGAGCTGCGGCGGTCTGCAGTTGTGACATCCCCGACGGCGTGCTTCGGCCTCAGGCGGTGCGGCTCCAGATGCGCTGCTCACCACCCTCCTGATAGCTGGCTCCGACCGGCCGTGGGGCTCCGAGGCGGCTTCCGGTGAGCTTGGCTCCGGCGGGCTCCAGATCTGGCGCCTGCGGGCCTGTAGGGCCGATGGGCCTTGGCGGACCTCTCCGTTCGTTGGTTGCAGGCGGCTGGGGGTGCGGCGAGAGGCTAGATGGTGATCCGGTTGCGGCCGGATCTGCTTGGTGGCTCTTCGGTGCTGCTGGCGCGGTGGCTCTGCGAGAGGTGGGCGGGTCAGTGAAGGTGAAGTGCGTGAGGGTGCTGGCGGTGTTGGGTATGCTCCGGGCGAAAGCTTGCCTGGTCTTGCCGGTCGGCGGCGTCGGTGTCCATGGGCGTCGTTCAACCTCCTTGGAGGCGCCGTTGTGGAGTGCCACACCCTCTTACACCTTCGGATCTTGCTCTTCGGGTGAAAGCCTAAGGCCCGGTTGGGTCGGGCGACGGCGTTGACATCGTCGCTTCCCTCTTTGGGGCGTCGCCTTGAAGAGCTTGATATCCCATTTGCATGCTTCATGCATGGGCTGGACGCTCGCGGCATTGCGGTCGGCTGGTGCCCGTCCGGCAATGCGGATGTTGGTGCGGCTTCCTGTTTGTGGCAACGATGGCGGCTTCAAGTGGAGTCAGGTTTGCTGATGGGTTTTTGTAGTCGGTCTCTTCCGGCGTGTTCGAGGAGTCGCCTTGCCTTGCTTTGTCTTCCTGAAGTCGGAGCTGCTGAGGAGAGGCCCTTGCGGTGACGATGACACGAGACGGGTGGTCGGCTCTGGCGCTGGCTCGGCGCAAGCCTAATGCTTTTCTCCTGCTATGCTCGTTGACAGAGTCGGGGCTGCCTGGTCGCCTGTGCGTGTGGCTGACTGTTTGGCATCGGCCGGCGCAAACCTTGACGCTTGTTTGCAGTGAGGGCTTCTTCGGTGGTCGTCGATGGCGGAGTCGGAGTCGCCGCGGAGGCGTGATGACGTTGCCGCTGGGTTGCAAACTCAATGATGCTTTTCTCCTCGGCGGCGTGTGTGCGTTTTTGTGTGAGTTGCGAGATCGCCCTTTGTGCCTTGTTTCTATGGGCTAGTTGTAACGGTTTTTGCTCGGTTTTCTCATTATTAACTGGGCAATTCTCTTCGAGCTTTTTTAATGAATCGGGTCCTTTCAAAAAAAAACTGTGTTTAAAATAGAAATAATCTTATTTTGGTTAGAGTTTTGTCCCCTACGAATCAATGTTTGAACGAAATACTAAAAAGCTGAAGTCAGATTTTTAGGCATGACAAATCTGACTTTTTTCTTGACTATTTATATTGGCGCAATGGTTACAAATTTAGTTTGCGGAAACGGTAATTTTCTGGCAAATAAATAAAGGCAAATTTGCCATGCTGATTAACTAGACTTTTCATTCTTGACGAACATAGTTTACCATGAAGAATGTTTGATTTGCCATGCCTAAAAGTGTAGCTGGATATGTCCGGTTAGGTTCGGCTTGTCCGTGCTTATTCGCGGCAGGTTGAAGTGCAAGTAGTGCCAAACGTGTCTTAGTCGTTGTGTCAAGCGTGTCCTAGTCGTACTAGGAGGAACTTTTTCTAAACATGGTATACACGCAAGCGTTCATATACACGTGCATACACTCACCCTTATAAACGCACACACGCACACCCTACCCTTATGAGCATCTATAAAAAACTGAGCCGGCATATCATCTTGAAACACTAGTAGAAAAACACCTATTAGTCCCGGTTCGTAAGGGCCTTTAGTCCCGGTTCATGAACCGGGACTAATGGGTCATTACTAATACCTCCCCTCTTTAGTCCCGGTTCTAACACGAATCAGGACAGATGGTCCTCCACGTGGCCGGTGCGCCGAGCCCAGGCAGGGGGGCCTTTGGTCCCGGTTGGTGGCACCAACCGGGACCAAAAGGCATCCACGTCCAGTGGCTGGGGTGTTTGTTTTTTTTTTTGAAAGGGGGGGGGGGTTGGGGGTTTTGGGGGTCAATTTAAGTGTTTCATATATTGTGTTAGCTAGCTAATTAATAGAGAGAAGTGTCCTCTCTTATGTCCGTGCTTGGTCGACGCTACGTACTATATACATATAGCCCTCGACACGCTAGCTAGTAAGAAAATGAAGGGAACCATCGAGTACAGAAGTTCGTCATGCATACCGAGAGAAATGATCGATCGACCTCTCCTTCTCCGAGAGATTGGTCGAACAACAAGTTTTCGTATCATGTACGTCCGACGCTACTGGCTACATACATGTACAATATAAGATCTCTCAATTACAACCCCCTAGCATTTGAAATCAACTTCCACATGGTATTCTCCGGCTTTATTGATGACATGGTCAAGAAAGAATCCCGTCAATTCCTCTTGAATTGCTTTAATGCGATATGGTTCTAGGAGTTCATTCCGCATCTGCCACGTCTAATTTGAAGAAGGGGGTTAATTAATACATATATATGAATGAAACTCAACAGAAATGATGGTGTAATAAAATGAAATTGTGAATATTATTAATTGCTTACGCACTTCATATTGTCTTTGAGAGTAGCCCCGCTTATTTTTCAAAGTCGCATTGTAGATGAACTCGCATACGTAGTATCCACAGAAATCATTCCCTTGTTCCTGCCACAAGCATTTTACGAGAAATAGAGGTCAATCAAACTGATAATGAAGCATTATAAATGGCATTGATGAAAGTATAGCTATAGAATCAATGGGAGATGCGCACAACTAGATAGCCAGTAGTACTTACTTTCGGGTATGTATATCGCAGCTCCTTCGGCAGTCGCGGAGCTTTTGCGATGAACTGTTTCCAAACCCTGCAAGACAAAGAAAATAATTATTATTACTTGAGATATCAGGAAATGAACAAAAAGTTGCCGCTATGTTGCGATAATGATCGATTGAACTTACTTGCTGAGCATTTCAGTCATGTCCGCATAGGTGCTGGGATCTTTCCGTCTCGAGTCTAAGACGGTTACTAGTCTACGCTCAAGCTTAATCTCCAGAAGAATATAGTGGTACCTGCGCACGCATGCATAATTCATCAATTACATTACTATAACCTCGCTCGAGTAATAAGGGAAACCGAATATGCAAACGATCAGTAACACTCACTTGCCGTTGTAAGGAAAGAGTATGGTATCTTTGTTTTGATTTTCGATCAACGATTGTAGCAAGTTGTCCTCGGCCTCTTTGACGTGCTTTTCAACCAGAAATACATCTATGATATTTGTGTTAATGAACCCAATATCATAGATTTCATTTTTTTGCACTCGACGATCTTCAATCTGCATAATATATTGAGGATAATTAATTATAAATACATGCAATGAAAGAGCCGAGCTATATATAGAGACTTAATGACAGAAATAGTACTTACAGGCAGTAGCAAAAGACCGTTAATTTATCGAGGGCCTTTTGATTGAAGAACTCGAAGAACTCCTCAAATGGAACAGGCAACAGATCAGTTCCAACGAGGTCGTGCTCCTCTTTAATTCTCAGATATAAAGTATTCGTCCCCCCAGACTCTCTGCAGGTTTTCATGTACCAAGTATGGAATCTTCACATCATCGTTGTTAGAGATTTTTCATCTTTGACGAGAGGCTTCCCGTACTAGTATCTGTGTTCTTCCACCTTCATGTATTCAGGAAGTGCATCGCCAGGCAGGTAATCTTGTAGATTTCCATAACCGGCCACCATCCCCGGAACATTAGCGACGATGTTGCCGCTAGACACATTGAGCGGGGGGCACGATTGGTTTGCTTGTTCGCTGAGCTGGTCAATTTTTTTCGCAGCTGCTTGTTCTTTTGCTCTTTGATGTCTGACAGTACTTCCCGACCGCTCCGCTTGGAGATATGTCTGTTCAGTAATGCGCTCATAGTTGGTTCTCGGCGGAGACTTTGCCAGTTTCCTCAGGGCAGCCAGAGTGCGCTTCGCTTTCACCGGATCTACCTTCTCCTCCGGAGGTGGATGCCTCTTTGCTTTCAACCCTGCAAACCAGTCATCCATTTCGGTCTGCATGATCTTCGCGTTTTCCTCCTCGGTCCTTTCGTACGGTAACTTCTCTGGAGTCTTCAGACAAGGACCGAATCTGTATTTCCTCCCGCCTTTATGTCTCAGATCTTGCTAGACGCCGGGCAGAGCAGACGGAGCGGATGTCTTCTTTGCTTGCTTACGAGGCGGAGGAGAAGGACTACGACGCGCCGGAGCAGCCGGAGCGGCGGCGGGTCTCTTCCGCCCTTGCTGACGAGGCGGAGAAGGAGGCGGAGTGCCGCACGCGCCCGAGAAGGAGGCGGAGTGCCGCCACGCGTGCCCTGATCGTCGCTCGCCGGAGGAGGAGGCGGTGGAGGAGGCGTAGTGCCCTGACTTCGCCCGAAGGAGGAGGAGGCGGAGGCGTCCAGTTCGGAAGGTTGATGAGCTCCTTCCGCCATAGGCATGGAGTCTTGAGCAGCACCAGCCTAGTCTCCCCTTCACCGGTAGGGTGGTCAAGCAGGAGGTCCTCAAATCCCTCCGTTATTTCATCCACCATCACCTTAGCATATCCTTCTCGAATCGGTGGCGGTGATAAGTTGTGCCGGGTCCACTAGGATAAACTTGGCCAACAGCCGCCTTGACCTTCAAAGTCATCCATCGCGCCATCATGTGGCAATTTTGAGACTCCGTGATACCATCCACGGATAGCTGGCAGGAGCCGTCAAGACATGCTCCGGCTGAAGCAGCTCGGTGGAAGCCACGCTGCTTCTCCGCTGAGATGGCGGGGTAGCTTCGGGGGAAGCTTCGGCGGGTCCTTTGCTGCGATCTGTTGCTTCTCGTTCCTCTTCTCGTTCCTCTAGCCCCATTACCCTTTCGTGGAGCGCCTGCAGTTGGTCCTGCTCCAGTTACTTCCTCCTCTCGTGGGTTTTGTAACCCCCTGCGTCCAGAAAACTAACCTTCCATGAAAGGGAGCCTGGCGTGCCTCGTGTCCGTCCAGGGTGCTTAGGATTCCCAAGGGCCATTGTGAGCTCGTCCTTCTCCCTGTTTGGAAGGAACGTCCCTCGCTGCGCTGCATCGATATAGTGTCGAAGGTTCTTGACTAGTATTTGCAGTTGCTCGTCCGTCCACTGGCACTTCCCTGTTACAGGGTCCAAGGTTCCGCCAGCCCCGAAGAACCAAGTCCGGCAATGGTCTGGCCAGTACATTGTCTCTGGTTCGATCCCTTTTTCAAGCAGATCATGCTCAGCCTTGGACCACTTAGGCCGGGCTTTGAGGTAGCCACCTGACCCCGTGCGATGGTGAAGCTTATTCTTCGCAGCATTTTGCTTGTTTGTCGCCGACATCTTCTTACTCTTTTCCGATGTCTTGTGGGCCACAAATGCGGGCCAGTGATCTTTGATCTTCTCATATTTGCCGATGAATTCTGGTGTCTTTTCTTTCTCGACAAACTGGTTCTGCTCTTTCCTCCACCTCCTCATTAGGGTTGCCATCTTCTTAAGAGCACAAGACTTGATTAATTGCTCTTTAACTGGCTTCTCCGGATCCTCCTCTGGTGGTAGGGTGAAATTTGCCTTCAGCTGAGTCCAAAGATCTTCTTTCTGCATATCATTGACATAAGACACCTCAGGGTCTTCCTCCTTAGGCTTATACCATTGATGGATGCTGATCGGGATCTTGTCCCTAACAAGAACCCCGCACTAAGCAGAAAATGCCTTCCTTGTCCGGATGGGTTCAATCGGTTCGCCGTCGGGCGCGATTTCTATGATCTCAAACTTTTCATCTGAGCTCAACTTTTTCTTCGGGCCTCGTCTCCTTACCGAAGTTGTGCTCGATCCGGAGGGCTAGAAATTATAAGGAAGAAAGACGAGAGTAATTAATATGTGTACATATACCAAAACAATGGATGCATCAATTAACTAGTCAGCACGGGCTTAACTAATATATATATACCTGTCCGGACTCGGTTCGGTCACCGGAGCAATCAGCACTGTCTCCTTCTTGTACCTCCATTGTGTCACTGGAGCCATCATGAATATAGTCCTCTTCTTGTACCGGCATTAATGGGTCGAAGCCATCATGAACATAACCCTCTTCTTCAGCCAGTCCTTCGGGACCATCGGTGTCGTTGAGAAATGACGCAACTTCATCACTTCCTTGTGCGATTATGTGCCCCAACATCGCTTCTGTTTCTTCGTCTCGGGAGTGCTCCATAGTTTCTGCAAATATTTACAACATGTCAATTATTATTCAAACATTGTACAGATGGATAGATATATATATTAGTGGCAAACGTAGAACTAGCTAGCTAATCACAATAAGGAATCATGTTAGTGGCCTCGACGCTGCTTCTCTAGGGTTTGGGGTCGCCTCGACACAACGCTTCAAGGGTTAATTTGGGTGGCCTCGAGAGAGTTAATTTGTCGGGTAGGGGCGAGGCGGGATGGGGTAGGAGACCAACATAGAATTCTCTCTAGGTTTTGGGTGTCCTCGAGAGTTTTGGTCGAGCGAGAGGGCCGAGGGGGGTGCTGTCGTTGTATAAGTTATCACGGTCGAGAGGGGGTATATATATCGACCGCCCCTCAGGTCGAAGTTATCTCGAGGGGGTTATATCGACAATGACGCGACATACATATACATGGGAAAATAATGTTATCGGGGAGGGTATCGGTACCCCCTCGTGTTGAAGTTTCTTCTTTCTCCTCTATTCCTTTCTTCTTCTTCTACTCTTCTTTTTCTTCTTCTCCCTCGAGAAAAGAAAATAAGGAAAAGGAAGAAAAGAGGAAGAAGGAAGAAGAAAAAAAAGAAGAAAAAAAGAGGAGAAGAAGAAAGGAATAGAGGAGAAGAAGAAAAATAGAAAATTTCTATTTTTCTTCTTCTCCTCTATTCCTTTCTTTTTCTCCTCTTATTTTTCTTCTTATTTCCTCTTCTTATTTATTTCTCCTCTTCTTCCTCTCCTCTTTTTCTCCTTTCTTCCTCTTCTTATTTTCCTTTTTCCTCTCATTCCTTTAGTATTGCTTGTTTAAAAAAAATGTTCAAATAGAAAATTTCGAAAAAAAACAAAGGTTTTGCCTAATGCATTGTTCATATGAATATACAAACATTTGCATATTCTACAATAATTAATATCACCAAAAAATCTATGAACAGAAAAAAACCTAACTTTTCTAAAATCTATCTTTTGCATATATGAAAACATTAATACACATATGAACAAAAATACATATATGAAGAAAAACATGCTCTGAACAATTTTTTATACATTTTGAACATCTACATACACATAGCCACATACATACACATATACATTATATATATATATATATGAACAAAAAAATTAAACTAATAAAAATGAAAAAAAAACAGAGCCGGTGCGGCGCGGCGGCTCACAGCGGGGGCGGCTAGATGACGATGGCGACGGTGGGGGCGGCGAGGGCGCCGGCGCGCGGGACGACGGGGCAGGGGCTCAGGCGGCGCTGAGGCGGACGTGGCGCTGGCTCGGGGAGGCCGGCGACGAGGACGGCGCGGGCTCGGGGAGACCTGCGACGAGGACGACGCGGGTTGGGGGGCGACGGCCTTGGCGGCGGTGGCGGCGACGGCGAGGTAGAGCAGCCTGGCAGCGTCGAGGAGGGTCGGCGTCGTCGGGGGCAACTTGTAACGCCCCGGATTCGATGCGCCAGGTGTCCTTCAGTTATTCGCCGTCATTGCCATGTCATTTGCTTGCGTGTTGCAGTTTGCCATGTCATCATCTGCATTTCTTATCGTGTCATCATGTGCATCGCATTTGCATACGTGTTCGTCTCATGCATCCGAGCATTTTTCCCGTTGTCCGTTTTGCAATCCGGCACTCCTATGTCTCCCGGCGCCCCTTTTACCTCTTTTCATGTGCGGCATGTGCGGGTGTTAAACGGTCTCGGAATGGCCCGAGGTTTGTCAAGCGGCCTTGGTATAGCATCGGTAGACCGCCTGTCAAGTTTCGGATCATTTGGAGGTCGTTTGGTACTCCGACGGTTAACCGGGTAACCGCAAAGCCTCTTTGAGTTGCAGCCCAACACCCCTTTCTAAGTTGCCCAAAACCCACCAAACTCCTCTCCATGCTCTCGGTCGTTCGATCACGATCGCGTGGCCGAAAACCGCACCTCATTTGGACTCTCCTAGCTCCCTCTACCTATAAATATGTGATCCTCCGGATTTTTCGCGATCCAACCCTAGCCCCTTCTTCCTCCGCGCCGGACACGTCCAGCTGCTGGCGCCGACGCTCCAGCCGCCACCTCACTCCGACCAATGGCAATGCGCCACGCCATCCCCGCCGCTGCTCTCCTCCAACCGGAGGCGCCACCTCAGCGCCTCCTCTCTCTCCTCCGCCGCCGCCCCGGCCCGCGAGCCAGCGTCGGGCCCCAGCCCATCCGCCGCCGCCCGGCTCCCCGGCAGTCGCCATGCGCCGCCGCCTCCATGGCGCCCGGCGCCGCCCGAGCCCGCCCGATCGCCGCCGGCCCGCCGCCTCCGCCCGCTGCCGCGCGCCGCCATCGCCATCGCCCGGCAGCGCTTCGCGCCTCCAGCAGCGCCGATGCGCCGCCACGGCGCGTCGCCCGCCGCCGCGCCCGAGCTTCGTCGGCCCGAAGCTCCACCTCCTCCGGCGACCTCCGCCGCCCCGCGCCTCCTCCGGCGGCCAACTCCGGCGAGCCGCCGCCGGACCCCTCTCCGTCCGGATCTGGGGAGTGGGATGAGATCCACCACTCCCCCGATCCAAACGTCCCACGCCCGCGTCCCGGATCTGCCCATCCCGCACGAATCGATCCCGTTGACTTTTCGAGAGGGTATAATTCCTCTAAGTCTTTAATCTGCAGTAATTTTGTTCCGTTTTCATTGCATCATATCTCTGTCATCGTTGCTCCGTTTTGCGCGTGTAATATGTCAAAATGTTCGCCTCGATGAGTAGATCATTTCATCTCATTGCATCATTTTCATTTGTGCTCATCGTGATGCCCGAAATGCTGTTGGAAGAGTGCTATGTGATGTTAGTTTCTGTTTCTTAACAGAACATGCCCTTTTGTCATTTTTGCCATGATTGATGTGTGCATCTTATGGACTTGAGTCCTACATGTGTTTTGTAATATGCCATGCCATCTTTCCAGGGGTGTATGCCATGTATTTTTGTGATCTATGTGGTGACTAGCACAAGCATGCAAACTAGGTGTCTTGATGTTGCTGATTTCAGCCCTGTTTTGCTGATATTTTGATGCCATGTTAACTAGATGCTACCGAGAGATCCATGCATATTTTGATATACTTCAGTAAGGATGTTTTGTTATACATGTCTTTCTCTATCCATTCATGCCCTTGTTTGCAATTATGGAGTGCCATAGCTTGAGTCAATCGAGCTCTACTTTTGCTACAAAATGTTCCTGGCAGATTGTTTACATGTTATTCAATTTTGCCAAGGTTGTTGTAATTGATCCGTATATGCTATGATGTTGTTCTTGCCATGTATAGCTTCTATGTCATGTCTTCTTGCTGTGGGTTACCTTGCCATGCCATGTATTGCTCTGTGGTGAGTGGTTCAAGCTCACCAACATGCCTACTTATTGTTGTTCCTGCCATGTATGAATCTGTAATATAACTTGCCATGTTTACATGGGTGCCATCATATCTTCTGATCCTTTTGGCTTATGGTCACTAAAGGACTTTTGGTCTATGCTTTGAGTAGATTCATGCCATGCCTTGTCTTGCTATTATAAGTTCCTGTAGCATGTTGTTTGATAGCGCTAAACATTGCAACCTGATGTTATTTCCTGATAAGTCTGAACTGTTATTAGTTGCAATCTTGCCATGTCATTTTGAGCATGTTCTAGTTGTTTCTGGAGATAGCTCAGTGTTCATGTTTTGTCATGCTTTACCTGTAGATCATGCCCATGCCTTTTGTTATTACGTTGAGATGCTGTAGCATGTTGTTTTGATGTTTGCTATATGCGTAGTTGCTGTTTTGGACAGATTGTTGCTATGACTTGTATAGGGTGTATGTGTTGATCCGTTCCTCCGTTTTGAGTGTGCTCTATATGAAACTTGCTTGATTTTGCATGTAGTTTCATATTATCATGTTGCATCCTTGTTTTGAGGTGTTTTCTTGATGTTTGTATGCATTTTGCATCAATGCCATGTTTATCTTGTTTTGCTCATATCTTCTAGGCCGTAGCTCGAATCTAATGAACTTTATATGTAACTTGACTAGAATTTCGTGTAGATCATCGTGGTGCATCTTAACTTGCTGTTTAACAACTTGAACATAAGGTTTATTCAGATCTGGACCAATTTCGAAATTTACATATGAGGACTTACGGAATTGTTATATGTTGTTCCCGGCCTCATTTAAACTTGCTTTGATGTGTTGCTCTTGTTTGCATCATCTCTTGCCATGAGTAGCCTCATCTAGATTTGTCATGCATCATGATTGTTGTGCATCATGTCTTGTTCATGTGTGGTGTGTTTACCTATGTTGTGTGCTTCTTCTTGTTAGTTCCTGTTTCGTTGCGATCGTGAGGATTCGTTCGTCTACGCTTGGTTCGGCTTCTTCCGTTCGTCTTCTTCATGGACTCGTTCTTCTTCCTTGCGGGATTTCAGGCAAGATGACCGCTACCCTGGATCTCACTACTATCATTGCTATGCTAGTTGCTTCGTTCTTTCGCTATGCTGCGATACCTATCACTTGCTGCTCAAGCCATCCCAAATTGCCATGTCAGCCTCTAACCTTTTGCACCCTTCCTAGCAAACCGTTGTTTGGCTATGTTCCCGCTTTGCTCAGCCCCTCTTATAGCGTTGTTAGTTGCAGGTGAAGATGAAGTTTGTTCCTTGTTGGAACATGGAGATGTTGTTCCTTGTTGGAACATGTTTACTTGTTGGGATATCACAATATATCTTATTTAATTAATGCATCTATATACTTGGTAAAGGGTGGAAGGCTCGGCCTTATGCCTGGTGTTTTGTTCCACTCTTGCCGCCCTAGTTTCCGTCATATCGGTGTTATGTTCCCGGATTTTGCGTCCCTAACGCGGTCGGGTGATTTATGGGACCCTTGACAGTTCGCTTTGAATAAGACTCCTCCAAAGAAGGCCCAACCTTGGTTTTACCATTTGCCTCACCACCACCTATATTTCCCTTGGGAGTAATTAACCCAAGGGTCATCTTTATTTAGCCCCACCCCGGGCCAGTGCTTCTCTAAGTGCTGGTTCGAACCGAAACCGCCTGAGAGCCACCTTGGGGCAACTTGAGGATTGGTTTTACTCGTAGCCTGTCTCATCCGGTGTTGCCCTGAGAACGAGATATGTGCAGCTCCTATCGGGATTGTCGGCGCATCGGGCGGCTTTGCTGGTCTTGTTTTATTGCTGTGAAATGTCTTGTAGCCGGGATTCCGAGACTGATCGGGTCTTCCCGGGGAGAAGGAATATCCTTCGTTGATCGCGAGAGCTTATCATGGGCTAAGTTGGGACACCCCTGCAGGGTTTGAACTTTCGAGAGCCGTGCCCGCGGTTATGTGGCAGATGGGAATTTGTTAATGTCCGGTTGTAGAAAACCCGAAGTTGATCTCAATTAAAATACACCAACCGTGTGCGTAACCGTGAGTGTCTCTTTTCGGGTTTGATCGAGAGGAGAACACGGTTTCTGGGTTATGTCTGACGTAAGTAGGAGTTCAGGATCACTTCTTGATCATTACTAGTTGACGACCGTTCCTTTGTCTCTCTTCTCGCTCTCATTTGCGTATGTTAGCCACCATATATGCTTAGCCGCTGCTGCAACCTCACCACTGTACCCCTTCCTTTCCCATTAAGCTTTGCTAGTCTTGATACCCATGGTAATGGGATTGCTGAGTCCTCGTGGCTCACAGATTACTACACCACCAGTTGCAGGTACAGGTTTACGATGATCATGACGCGAGAGCGATGATTGCTTGTATTGGAGTTCTTCTTCTGCTTCTTCTTCGATCAGGGGATAGGTTCCAGGTCGGCAGCCTGGGCTAGCAGGGTGGATGTCGTTTGAGCTTCTGTTTATGTTTCATCCGTAGTCGGATGTTGATCTTGGTTATGATGTTGATGTATTCTTGTGACATTTGTGCCTTATGTATGTATCCCTATGTATTATGTAATGTTGATGTAATGATATCCACCTTGCAAAAGCGTTTCAATATGCGGGTCTATCCTTGGTGGGACCGTCGAGTTCCTTTGGATAGGGTCGCATATTGGGCGTGACAAGTTGGTATCGAGCCTCGACCGACCCTAGGAGCCCCCTTGATTGATCGTGTAGTTTGGCCGATGTTGAGTCTAGAAGAAAACTATTTTCGGAGTCTAGTTATATCGGAGAGTAGGAATTCTTTTTACTCCTCTGCCCCTTCGTCGCTCTGGTGAGGAATCTTGACGTAGGTGTTTTGAATTACTTCTCTTCCCCTTCAAATTTTTTCTTTAGGATCACGAAGTTGGTTTTCCGGTAGTTGTTCCTCAGCTCTTTTTATCCGGTGCATTTCTCGTCAAGTCGACTCGACCATCTTCATCTTTGCCAAGTTCAATCCTCAGTTCTTCCTCAGACGTCGTTGTTTTTTCCTGTCCGAAGTTGTCTTTGTTTTTCCCACCCGCCCACCCTTCTTCTTCTCGGAACCGGAGTCCGTAATCGAGTATCCATCCTACTCGTGCGAAGTCTTTGCTTTTCTCTCCTCAATGATTTCAACCGGTGCTTTTCTCTTCAAGTTATTCGTCGATTCCCCTCCAAGTTGCCTTTGTTTTCCGCCCTCCCACCCTCTTCTTCCCGGAGTTTGCCTCTCTCCCGACCATCTATTCCATTCGTGTGGAGCCTCTTCAGTCTTCCCTCAATTATTTTAACCGGTGAATTCTCGTCTCGTTCGTCATTCTTCATCCTTTTCTTTTTCCGGTGGACTCAATTCAAGTTTTTCGGGTTAATCATATTCTTTTTCCTTCGAAGTGTTCTCTTTGCTCGTTCGCCTCTCGCCAGTTTATCCTTCCGGAGTGCTCAAGTCATCTCGGGAGATTAAATCTGTTCCAATTAATTCGAGGTTGTCACCTCATTCAAATATTTCAATTGTTTGATTGCATCATCTACCTGTTCAACAATCCTTTCCAACGGTGCTTTCCTTTAGTGGGCCCTAACCCACAGGTCTTTTCCCAGGATCTTACCTGACTCTTCTAATTCCCCGGAGTTATTCTCTATTCTTTTCAAGTGTGACGTAAGAATGGATTCCATCAGTCATATGCCTTTACCAAGATCGATTTCAAATCATTTCATTGTTGGCTCAACCTCTCTGTTTTTCATTCTCCCGGAGTACCTCACTAATTTTGGTGGTGGTTATCGTCGTCCTTGAAGACCGAAGTAGAGTTTCTCTTAAATCTTGTCCGTTCTCCCGAGGATTTGTGGTGCTAGCTCGGTGTTATCCTATCAATTTGTTTCCAGTTGTGCAAATTCTTTTCATCCATCCGGAGTATTTCAGGAGTTGTTTTCCGTCTCGATCATCCAGAGGCCATCTTTTCGGAAGATTTCTTCGTTCCAAGTTTTCTAAGTCGTTCTCCAATTATTCTATATCCGTGCCCCTTCGTTCATCTCAATATTCTTCCGGTGCTTCGTTCAAGTGTTCTTTAATCAGCTCATGATCTCTTTGTTCTTTTGCATTTTAAATTCCCTCAAGTATCTTCGTGCTTTTCTAATTCTTCCCGGTGATTATTTCTCTTTCATCAGTCATTTCTGAATTCTTACGGTGGTTCGTTCAAGATTCTTTTTCCTTGATTATCATTTTTATTCATTCGTTCTTTCGAATCCTACCGGTGGTTCATGAAGACTTTCTCAAGTTTTGTGCTATGTTTCCCCTTAATCCTTTTTCAACGAGAATAAGTATTATGCCAAATCCATTGCTTCTCATCAATTTAATTTGATGAAGGATAAGCATACAATAAATCTTATTCTTATTTCATCCAAGTGATTAATCTTTTCCTTCGGAGTTTGTTCTTGAGGAATAAATTCCACTTCCAAGTCTTTTCACCTTTTCTTTTCCGGAGTTCAAATTTCCTCCGTCATTTCGTCGGAATCCTCCATCTAATTCATCGTAGGCTCTTCTTATTCTTTCATCCTTCATTTCTACCTCATCATCCTTTCTGTTACCGGAGTTCTTCATGGTGGTTCTTCATGATTTAATCCATTCTTCAAGAGTTCATCAAGATTTTGTTGGTGGAGTTCAAGTATCTTTTCTTCTCGCGTCTCGAAGTGCAATTAATTATCCGTATTCTTTTGAAGTGGATTTTTGTATTTCTTCGTTCTTCTCAGCTATCCAATCATTTCCGTTTGCGGCTGGTTATCACCTCATAATTTTTGAGATGTTATCCATAAGTCCACATCAAGCTTATTCTTTCGTTGTTGATTTTCTCAACAAGTCCATTCAATCCTTCTAAATTCTTTTCATTCAAGTTCTTTCAATTCTTTCCGGAGGTTTTGTGTCATGTCTTCATCAAGTATCTTTCCATCCTCTCAAGTTCTTGTTCTTTTCTTTCCATGTTTCAACCGGTGTGCTGCCTAAATCCTTTCAGTCGTATTCGTTTCTTTTCTCATTCTAACCACTCCGGTTAGAACGAGTTGGTTCATAGCCTATCTGATTCCGTGAGCTTTCGATTCTCGTCATTCCTCTCTTCTTCTCGAGTGCTCTCAATTCTTTGCCTCTTCTATCTTGAGTTCTTGTTTCACCTCATCCCTTTTTCTCTTCCGTCTCGGTCCTAAGATCTCGGGACGAGATCTCTTGTTAGTGGAGGAGTGTTGTAACGCCTCGGATTCGATGCGCCAGGTGTCCTTCAGTTATTCGCCGTCGTTGCCATGTCATTTGCTTGCGTGTTGCACTTTGCCATGTCATCATCTGCATTTCTTATCGTGTCATCATGTGCATCGCATTTGCATACGTGTTCGTCTCATGCATCCGAGCATTTTTCCCGTTGTCCGTTTTGCAATCCGGCACTCCTATGTCTCCCGGCGCCCCTTTTACCTCTTTTCATGTGCGGCATGTGCGGGTGTTAAACGGTCTCGGAATGGCCCGAGGTTTGTCAAGCGGCCTTGGTATAGCACCGGTAGACCGCTGTCAAGTTTGGATCATTTGGAGGTCGTTTGGTACTCAACGGTTAACCGGGTAACCGCAAAGCCTCTTTGAGTTGCAGCCCAACACCCCTTTCTAAGTTGCCCAAAACCCACCAAACTCCTCTCCATGCTCTCGGTCGTTCGATCACGATCGGCGTGGCAAACCGCACCTCATTTGGACTCTCCTAGCTCCCTCTACCTATAAATATGTGATCCCCTCCGGATTTTTCGCGCAGTCCAACCCTAGCCCCTTCTTCCTCCGCGCGCCGGACACGTCCGCCCGGCGCCGGACGCGTCCAGCCGCCACCTCACTCCGACCAATGGCAATGCGCCACGTCATCCCCGCCGCCGCTCTCCTCCAACGAGTCGCCACCTCAAGCGCCTCCCTCTCTCTCCTCCAGCGCCCGGCCCGCCGAGCCAGCGTCGGGCCCCCAGCCCATCCCGCCGCCGCCCGGCTCCGCGGCCGGTCGCCAGCGCCGCCGCCTCCCATGGCGCCGGCGCCGCCGCCCGCCCGCCAGTCGCCGCCCGGCCCGCCGCCTCACGCCCATTGCGCCGCCGCCATCGCCATCGCCGGCAGCGCTCCGGCGTCGCGCCTCCCAGCAGCGCGATGCGCCGCCCGCCCGGCCATGTCGCCCGCCGCCCGCGCCGAGCTTCGTCGGCCCCGAGCTCCACCTCCTCCGGCGACCTCCTCGCCGCCGCGCCTCCTCCGGCTAACTCCGGCGAAGGCCGCGGACCCTCTCCGTCCGGATCTGGGGAGTGGGATGAGATCCACCACTCCCCCGATCCAAACGTCCCACGCCCGCGTCCCGGATCTGCCCATCCCGCACGAATCGATCCCGTTGACTTTTCGAGAGGGTATAATTCCTCTAAGTCTTTAATCTGCAGTAATTTTGTTCCGTTTTCATTGCATCATATCTCTGTCATCGTTGCTCCGTTTTGCGCGTGTAATATGTCAAAATGTTCGCCTCGATGAGTAGATCATTTCATCTCATTGCATCATTTTCATTTGTGCTCATCGTGATGCCCGAAATGCTGTTGGAAGAGTGCTATGTGATGTTAGTTTCTGTTTCTTAACAGAACATGCCCTTTGTCATTTTTGCCTTGATTTTTGTGTGAATCATTTGGACTTGAGTCCTACATGTGTTTTGTAATATGCCATGCCATCTTTCCAGGGGTGTATGCCATGTATTTTTGTGATCTATGTGGTGACTAGCACAAGCATGCAAACTAGGTGTCTTGATGTTGCTGATTTCAGCCCTGTTTTGCTGATATTTTGATGCCATGTTAACTAGATGCTACCGAGAGATCCATGCATATTTTGAGATACTTCAGTAAGGATGTTTTGTTATACATGTCTTTCTCTATCCATTCATGCCCTTGTTTGCAATTATGGAGTGCCATAGCTTGAGTCAATCGAGCTCTACTTTTGCTACAAAATGTTCCTGGCAGATTGTTTACATGTTATTCAATTTTGCCAAGGTTGTTGTAATTGATCCGTATATGCTATGATGTTGTTCTTGCCATGTATAGCTTCTATGTCATGTCTTCTTGCTGTGGGTTACCTTGCCATGCCATGTATTGCTCTGTGGTGAGTGGTTCAAGCTCACCAACATGCCTACTTATTGTTGTTCCTGCCATGTATGAATCTGTAATATAACTTGCCATGTTTACATGGGTGCCATCATATCTTCTGATCCTTTTTGGCTTATGGTCACTAAAGGACTTTTGGTCTATGCTTTGAGTAGATTCATGCCATGCCTTGTCTTGCTATTATAAGTTCCTGTAGCATGTTGTTTGATAGCGCTAAACATTGCAACCTGATGTTATTTCCTGATAAGTCTGAACTGTTATTAGTTGCAATCTTGCCATGTCATTTTGAGCATGTTCTAGTTGTTTCTGGAGATAGCTCAGTGTTCATGTTTTGTCATGCTTTACCTGTAGATCATGCCCATGCCTTTTGTTATTACGTTGAGATGCTGTAGCATGTTGTTTTGATGTTTGCTATATGCGTAGTTGCTGTTTTGGACAGATTGTTGCTATGACTTGTATAGGGTGTATGTGTTGATCCGTTCCTCCGCTTTTGAGTGTGCTCTATATGAAACTTGCTTGATTTTGCATGTAGTTTCATATTATCATGTTGCATCCTTGTTTTGAGGTGTTTTCTTGATGTTTGTATGCATTTTGCATCAATGCCATGTTTATCTTGTTTTGCTCATATCTTCTAGGCCGTAGCTCCGAATCTAATGAACTTTATATGTAACTTGACTAGAATTTCGTGTAGATCATCGTGGTGCATCTTAACTTGCTGTTTAACAACTTGAACATAAGGTTTATTCAGATCTGGACCAATTTCGAAATTTACATATGAGGACTTACCGGAATTGTTATATGTTGTTCCCGGCCTCATTTAAACTTGTTTTGATGTGTTGCTCTTGTTTGCATCATCTCTTGCCATGAGTAGCCTCATCTAGATTTGTCATGCATCATGATTGTTGTGCATCATGTCTTGTTCATGTGTGGTGTGTTTACCTATGTTGTGTGCTTCTTCTTGTTAGTTCCTGTTTCGTTGCGATCGTGAGGATTCGTTCGTCTACGCTTGGTTCGGCTTCTTCCGTTCGTCTTCTTCATGGACTCGTTCTTCTTCCTTGCGGGATTTCAGGCAAGATGACCGCTACCCTGGATCTCACTACTATCATTGCTATGCTAGTTGCTTCGTTCTTTCGCTATGCTGCGATACCTATCACTTGCTGCTCAAGCCATCCCAAATTGCCATGTCAGCCTCTAACCTTTTGCACCCTTCCTAGCAAACCGTTGTTTGGCTATGTTCCCGCTTTGCTCAGCCCTCTTATAGCGTTGTTAGTTGCAGGTGAAGATGAAGTTTGTTCCTTGTTGGAACATGGAGATGTTGTTCCTTGTTGGAACATGTTTACTTGTTGGGATATCACAATATATCTTATTTAATTAATGCATCTATATACTTGGTAAAGGGTGGAAGGCTCGGCCTTATGCCTGGTGTTTTGTTCCACTCTTGCCGCCCTAGTTTCCGTCATATCGGTGTTATGTTCCCGGATTTTGCGTCCCTAACGCGGTCGTCGGGTGATTTATGGGACCCCCTTGACAGTTCGCTTTGAATAAGACTCCTCCAAAGAAGGCCCAACCTTGGTTTTACCATTTGCCTCACCACCACCTATATTTCCCTTGGGAGTAATTAACCCAAGGGTCATCTTTATTTAGCCCCGGGCGATTGCTTCTCTAAGTGCTGGTTCGAACCGAAGCTTCTTGAGAACCACCTTGGGGCAACTTGAGGATTGGTTTTACTCGTAGCTAGTCTCATCCGGTGTTGCCCTGAGAACGAGATATGTGCAGCTCCTATCGGGATTGTCGGCGCATCGGGCGGCTTTGCTGGTCTTGTTTTATTGCTGTGAAATGTCTTGTAGCCGGGATTCCGAGACTGATCGGGTCTTCCGGGAGAAGGAATATCCTTCGTTGATCGCGAGAGCTTATCATGGGCTAAGTTGGGACACCCCTGCAGGGTTTGAACTTTCGAGAGCCGTGCCAAGTTATGTGGCAGATGGGAATTTGTTAATGTCCGTTGTAGAAAACCCAAGTTGATCTCAATTAAAATACACCAACTGCATGCGTAACTGTGAGTGTCTCTTTTCGGGTTGATCGAGAGGAGAACACGGTTTCGGGTTATGTCTCGGCGTGAAGTAGGAGTTCGGGATCACTTCTTGATCATTACTAGTTGACGACCGTTCCTTTGTCTCTCTTCTCGCTCTCATTTATGTATGTTAGCCACCATATATGCTTAGCATACTGCAACCTCACCACTGTACCCTTCCTTTCCCATTAAGCTTTGCTAGTCTTGATACCCATGGTAATGGGATTCTTTGAGTCCTCGTGGCTCACAGATTACTACACCACCAGTTGCAGGTACAGGTTTACGATGATCATGACGCGAGAGCGATGATTTGCTTGTATTGGAGTTCTTCTTCGCTTCTTCTTCGATCGAGGATAGGTTCGGTCGGCAGCCTGGGCTAGCAGGGTGGATGTCGTTTGAGCTTCTGTTTATGTTTCATCCGTAGTCGGATGTTGATCTTGGTTATGATGTTGATGTATTCTTGTGACATTTGTGCCTTATGTATGTATCCCTATGTATTATGTAATGTTGATGTAATGATATCCACCTTGCAAAAGCGTTTCAATATGCGGGTCTATCCTTGGTGGGACCGTCGAGTTCCTTTTGGATAGGGTCGCATATTGGGCGTGACACAACTGGCGATGAGATTCTGAATTTTTGCAAAGTGTTTGCTTATATAGCAAAGCCATTGGTCCCGGTTCGTGAAACCAACCGGGACTAATGCACCCTTTAGTCCCGGTTGGTGCCACCAACCGACCAAAGGCCTCTTTTTCGGCAGCCCAAAGGCGGGAAGCGGCGGCCTTTGGTACCGGTTGGTCCCACGAACCGGTACGAATGCTCCCCTTTAGTCCCGGTTGGTGCCACCAACCGGGACCAAAGGCCTCAGGCTGGACGCTCGGGGCCAAAGTTTAGTCCCACCTCGCTAGTTGAGAGGGGCACGCAGTGGTTTATAAGCCCCACCGCCGCACCCTCTCGAGCTCCTCTCCACCGCAGGCTTTCGGCCTACTTGCTATTGCTGTGCTGATGGGCCTTGAGCCTCTTCAAGGGCCCTGAATCCTAGCCCATAGTAGGGTTTCATGTCGTATTCAGGCCGTGGTAGCCCAAAGAGGAGGCATTTTTCTTTTTTGTTTTCTTTTACTTATTGTTGCTATTTTTATTTTTTTCCAGTTTTTTGTTTTGTTTTCTGCATTATTTATTTTATTTTGTTTTTGCTTTATTTTTTAATTCTTTTTGCTTTTAGTTTTAGGAAAATTATAAACTCTTTGTTAGTGCCATTACTTTTCAAATTTGAAAACACTTTTTTTGTTTTTTGTTTTCTTTCTTGCTTTATTTATTTTATTTTGTTTCTACTTACAACAAAATAATTATTGTTGTTTTTTTGATTTGATTTCTGCATTATTTATTTTCTTTTGTTTTTTGCTTTATTTTTCAATTCTTTTTGCTTTCAGTTTTAGGAAAATTATAAACTTTCTGTTAGTGCCATTAGTTTTCAAATTTGAAAACACTTTTTTTGTTTTTTTGTTTTCTTTCTTGCTTTATATATTTTATTTTGTTTCTACTTACAACAAAAAACTTATTGTTGTTATTTTTAATTATTACGAGGGCCGAACCATAATACATTAAAGCATTTGAAATGAACTCTGAAAAAGTTGAAAGTTGGCATGGTATCATACTCGTCAGTTACAAAGTTGGCATGGTATCATCATAATTGTTGCGGGAGAAAGTCTTCACTTTTTCTTCGCTTGTGTCATTTGCTTATTGCGCCGTAACCATGGATAATCTTCATCGTTTATCAGGATGTTGGGGTCAGCCTTAACTTTAAAGGGAGGAATTTCATGAAACTTTTCATAATCTTCAGACATGTCTGTCTTGTCCTCCACTCCCACGATGTCCCTTTTTCATGAAAGAACTATGTGGCGCTTTGGCTCATCGTATGATGTATTCGCTTCCTTATCTTTTCTCTTTCTCGGTCTGGTAGACATGTCCTTCACATAGATAACCTGTGCCACATCATTGGCTAGGACGAACAGTTCGTCAGTGTACCCAAGATTTTTCAGATCCACTGTTGTCATTCCGTACTGTGGGTCTACCTGTACCCCGCCTCCTGACAGATTGACCCATTTGCACTTAAACAAAGGGACCATAAAATCATGTCCGTAGTCAAGTTCCCACCACTATGTAACCATAATATGTGTCCTTCCCCCTCTCGGTTGTTGCATCAAAGCGGACACCGCTGTTTTGGTTGGTGCTCTTTTGATCTTGGTCAATCGTGTAAAATGTATTCCCATTTATCTCGTATCATTTCCAAATCAATACAGTCAAAGATGGTCCCCTGGACAACAAGTACAGCTCATCACAAACAGTGTTGTCACCTCTGATACGTGCTTCCAACCAACTGCTGAAAGTCCTGATGTGTTCACATGTAATCCGATCGTCGCCTTTGCTCCGGGTGTTTGGTGCGCAGACTGTTCTTGTGTTCATCGACATACGGGGTCACCAAGGTAGAGTTCTGTAGAACTGTGTAGTGTGCTTGAGACCAAGAATATCCGTCCCTGCATATTATTGAGTCCCTTCCAAGCGTGCCTTTTCCAGTCAGTCTCCCCTCATACCGCGATTTAGGGAGACCTATCTTCTTAAGGCCAGGAATAAAGTCAACACAAAACCCGATGACATCCTCTGTTTGATGGCCCATGGAGATGCTTCCTTCTGGCCTAGCGCGATTACAGACATATTTCTTTAGGACTCCCATGAACCTCTCAAAGGGGTACATATTGTGTAGAAATACGGGGCCCAGAATGACAATCTCGTCAACTAGATGGACTAGGACGTGCGTCATGATATTGAAGAAGGATGGTGGGAACACCAGCTCGAAACTGACAAGACATTGCACCACATCACTCCTTAGCCTTGGTATGATTTCTGGATCGATGACCTTCTGAGAGATTGCATTGAGGAATGCACATAGCTTCACAATGGCTAATCGGGCGTTTTCCGGTAGAAGCCCCCTCAATGCAACCGGAAGGCGATTGCGTCATAATCACGTGGCAGTCATGAGACTTTAGGTTCTGGAACTTTTTCTCCGCATATTTATTATTCCCTTTATATTCGACGAAGCCAGTCGGGACCTTCATCTTGAGCAGGCATTCAAAGAAGATTTCTTTCTCTTCTTTCGTAAGAGCGTAGCTGGCGGGACCTTCATACTGCCGGAGGCATGCCCTCTTTTTCGTGCAAGCGTTGCAGGTCCTCCGTGCCTCGGTGTATCTTTTGTCTTCCCATACACGCCCAAGAAGCCTAGCAGGTTCACGCAAAGGTTCTTCATCACGTGCATCACGTCGATCAAGAGCGGACCTCTAGGTCTTTCCAAAGAGGGTAGGTCCCAAAATATAGATTTCTTCTTCCACATGGGTGCGTGATTCTCGGCGTCATACGGAACAGCTAGTCCGCCGACCCTTTCCAAAGATTACGTGTAAATCATTGACCATAGCAAGTATGTGATCACCGATGCGCATGGCGGGCTTCTTCCGGTGATCTGCCTCGCCTTTGAAATGCTTGCCTTTCTTTCGGCGGTGATGGTTGGTTGGAAGAAATCGACGATGGCCCAGTACACATTCTTCCTGCAGCTTGCCAGGTATATACTATCGGTGTCAAGTAAACAGTGCGTGCATGCGTGGTATCCCTTGTTTGTCTGTCCTGAAAGGTTACTGAGAGCGGGCCAATCGTTGATCGTCACGAACAGCAACGCCTTTAGGTTAAATTCCTCCTGTTTGTGCTCATCCCACATACGTACACCGTTTCCATTCCGCAGCTGTAAAAGTTCTTCAACTAATGGCCTTAGGTACACATCAATGTCGTTGCCGGGTTGCTTAGGGCCTTGGATGAGAACTGGCATCATAATGAACTTCCGCTTCATGCACATCCAAGGAGGAAGGTTATACATACATAGAGTCACGGGCCAGGTGTTGTGATTGCTGCTCTGCTCCCCGAAAAGGATTAATGTCATCCGCGCTTAAAGCAAACCATACGTTCCTTGGCTCACTTGCAAACTCATCCCAGTACTTTCTCTCGATTTTCCTCCACTGCGACCCGTCAGCGGGTGCTCTCAACTTCCCATCTTTCTTACGGTCCTCACTATGCCATCACATCAACTTGGCATGCTCTCCGTTTACGAACAAACGTTTCAACCTGGTATTATAGGAGCATACCACATCACCTTCAAGGGAACCCTCTTCACAGGGGCTCGCCGTCAACATCACCGTGGTCATCTCGTCTGATCTTATACTGTAATGCACCGCATACTGGGCATGCGTTCAAATCCTCATACGCACCGTCATAGAGGATGCAGTCATTAGGGCATGCATGTATTTTCTGCACCTTCAATCCTAGAGGGCATAGAACCTTCTTTTCTGCGTATGTACCGTCGGGCAATTCGTTATCCTTTGGAAGCTTCTTCTTCAATATTTTCAGTAGCTTCTCCAATCCTTTGTCGAGCACAACATTCTCTGCCTTCCATCGCAGCAATTCCAAAGACGGTACCGAGCTTTGTGTTGCCATCTTCGCAATTGGGGTACAACCCTTTTACGTGGTTCTCTAACATGCGATCGAACTTCAGCTTCTCCTTTTGACTTTTCGCATTGCGTCCTTGCATCGACAATGACCTGGCGGAGATCATCATCATCGGGCACATTGTCCGGTTCCTCTTGATCTTCAGCTTAGCCCGTTCTGACATCATTGTGCACATCGTCTGGTTCCTCTTGATGTTCGGTAGCATCACCGTATTCAGGGGCACATAGTTGTCATCATACTCTTCTTCTTCGCCGTCTTCCATCATAACCCCTATTTCTCCGTGCCTCGTCCAAACATTATAGTGTGGCATGATACCCTTGTAAAGCAGGTGGGTGTGGAGGATTTTCCGGTCAGAGTAAGACTTCAGATTTCCACATATAGGGCATGGACAACACATAAAACCATTCTGCTTGTTTGCCTCAGCCACTTCGAGAAAATCATGCACGCCCTTAATGTACTTTCGGAGGTGTGTCTTGAACCGTACATCCATTGCCGGTTCATCTGCGTGCATTATATATAATTAAGTGTGTCAAAAATCATTACAGAACATCATTAATAGATAATTAAGTGACCAAATTAATAGAAGTTCATCATCACATTAAAACCAAAGTACATACATAGTTCTCATCTAACAACATAAAGCTCTGCAGAGCATCTAAATTAATTAAACCATACACTGAAACTATGTAAAACATTTCAATGCGAAAACAAATGCGATCATAATCGCAACCAATGTAACAACTGATCCAACGGCATAATGATACCAAGCCTCGATATGAATGGCATATTTTCTAATCTTTCTAATCTTCAAGCGCATTGCATCCATCTTGATCTTGTGATCATCGGCGACATCCGCAACATGCAACTCCAATATCATCTTCTCCTCCTCAATTTTTCTAATTTTTCCTTCAACAAATTGTTTTCTTCTTCAACTAAATTTAACCTCTCGACAATAGGGTCGGTTGGAATTTCCGGTTCAACAACCTCCTAGATAAATAAAATCTATGTCACGTTGGTCGGCATAATTGTCATAAACAATAAATGAACCAATAGTTATGAAAAGATAATATATACCACATCCGAATCATAGACAGGGACGAGGGCCGTGAGGCGGATACCAAAACCATCGCACTATATAATATGCAATAATAAAAGTAAGAAAATTATACAAGTATCTATATAAACATACAAGTAAGAATTATTTCCTTTCGAGAAGAAGATAAGAACAAGAGGCTCACCACGGTGGTGCCGGCGGCGAGATTGGCGCAGGCGATCGGCGGTGAAAGACGGGATGGGACGTGACGGACCGCTAAACCTAGACAAATATTAAGGAAAATGGAGCTTGGAGGTCGAGCTTGGAGAGGAGAAAGCTTAAGTAGTGTGGCTCGGGCATTCCATCGAACACCTCGTGTGCATAGGAGGTGAGCTAGAGCACCACAAAGCTCTCCCCTCGCCGGCCACAAAAAACAGAGCACTGGGAGTGCTCTGCTCGCGGGCGAGGGGTATATATAGGCAACTAATTGGTCCCGGTTGGTGACTTGAACCGGGACTAAAGGGCAGCCTTTGGTCCCGGTTCGTCCCACCAACCGGGACCAATGGTGGTGGGCCAGGAGCGAGGCCCATTGGTCCCGGTTCGTCCCATCAACCGGGACCAAAAGGTCCAGACGAACCGGGGCCAATGGCCCACGTGGCCCGCCCAGCCCCCGGGGCTCACGAACCGGGTCCAATGCCCCCATTGGTCCCGGTTACGGATTGAACCGGGACTAATGGGCTGGCGGGCCTGGACCGTTGCCCCCTTTTCTACTAGTGAAATAAATCCAGGAACAAATGCGAGCACTAGGATTTGAACCTTGGTGGGCTGGGGATACCATAATCTCTATCCATCCAACCACAGATTGATTCGCACTAGGAGGACTTGTTGGTGTCTGCTTGCTAGCTACTAGTATATGAAGGAAATATGCCCGAGAGGCAATAATAAAGTTATTATTTATTTCCTTATATCATGATAAGTGTTTATTATTCATGCTAGAATTGTATTAACCGGAAACATAATACATGTGTGAATACATAGACAAACAGATTGTCACTAGTATGCCTCTACTTGACTAGCTCGTTAATCAAAGATGGTTATGTTTCCTAACCATAGACATGAGTTGTCATTTGATTAACGGGATCACATCATTAGTAGAATGATATGATTGACTTGACCCATTCCGTTAGCCTTAGCACTTGATCGTTTAGTATGTTGCTATTGCTTTCTTCATGACTTATACATGTTCCTATGACTGAGATTATGCAACTCCCTTTTACCGGAGGAACACTTTCTGTGCTACCAAACGTCACAACATAACTGGGTGATTATAAAGGTGCTCTACAGGGGTCTCCGAAGGTACATGTTGAGTTGGCGTATTTCCAGATTAGGATTTGTCACTCCGATTGTCGGAGAGGTATCTCTGGGCCCTCTCGGTAATACACATCACTTAAGCCTTGCAAGCATTGCAACTAATGAGTTAGTTGCGGGATGATGTATTACGGAACAAGTAAAGAGACTTGCCGGTAACGAGATTGAACTAGGTATTGAGATACCAATGATCGAATCTCGGGCAAGTAACATACCAATGACAAAGGGAACAACGTATGTTGTTATGCGGTTTGACCGATAAAGATCTTCGTAGAATATGTAGGAGCCAATATGAGCATCCAGGTTCCTCTATTGGTTATTGACCGGAAACGTGTCTCGGTCATGTCTACATAGTTCTCGAACCCGTAGGGTCCGCACGCTAAAGGTTTCGATGACAGTTATATTATGAGTTTACGAGTTTTGATGTACCGAATGAGTTCGGAGTCCCGGATGAGATCGGGGACATGACGAGGAGTCTTGAAATGGTTGAGACGTAAAGATCGATATATTGGAGAACTATATTCGGACATCGGAAGGGTTCCGAGTGATTCGGGTATTTTCGGGGTACCGTGAGTTACGGGAATACGAGGAAGAAGCAATGGGCCTCATGGGCCAAGTGGTGGAAGAGAGGAGGCAGAGACGCGGCCCCCTAGCCCAAACCGAATTGGACTAGGGGCCGGCCCCCTTCCTCCTTTTCCTCCCCTCCTTCCTTCTCCTTCTCCTTCCCTTCCTTCCCTCTCCTAGTTGGACTAGGAAGGAGGGAGTCCTACTCCGGTGGGAGTAGGACTCCTCCTGGCGCGCCCTCCCTTGGCGGCCGCCCCTCCCTTGCTCCTTTATATACGGGGGCAGGGGGCACCCCATGACACACAGGTTGATCATCGTGATCGTTCCTTAGTCGTGTGCGGTGCCCCCGTCCACCATATTCCACCTCGGTCATATCGTCGCGGAGTTTAGGCGAAGCCCTGCGTCGGTAGAACATCATCATCGTCACCACGCCGTCGTGCTAATGGAACTCATCCCCGACACCCTACTGGATCGGAGTCCGGGGATCGTCATCGAGCTGAACATGTGCAGAACACGGAGGTGCCGCGTGCCGGTGCTTGGATCGGTCGGATCATGAAGACGCACGACTACATCAACCGGCGTTGTCATAACGCTTCCGCTTTCGGTCTCACGAGTGCGTGGACACACTCTCCCCTCTCGTTGCTATGCATCACCATGATCTTGCGTGTGCGTAGGAAATTTTTGAAATTACTACGTTCCCCAACAGTGGCATCCGAGCCTAGGTTTTATGCGTTGATGTTATATGCATGAGTAGAACACAAGTGAGTTGTGGGCGATACAAGTCATCTTGCTTACCAGCATGTCATACTTTGTTTCGCGGTATTGTTGGATGAAGCGGCCGGACCGACATTACGCCAGACGCTTACGCGAGACTGGTTCTACCGACGTGCTTTGCACACGGTGGCTGGCGGGTGTCGGTTCTCCAACTTTAGTTGAACCGAGTGTGGCTACGCCCGGTCCTTGCGAAGGTTAAAACAACACTAACTTGATGAACTATCGTTGTGGTTTTGATGCGTAGGTAAGAACGGTTCTTGCAAGCCCGTAGCAGCCCCGTAAAACTTGCAACAACAAAGTAGAGGATGTCTAACTTGTTTTTGCAGGGCATGTTGTGATGTGATATGGTCAAGACGTGATGAGATATAAGTTGTTGTATGAGATGATCATGTTTTGTTGAAGTTATCGGCAACTGGCAGAAGCCTTATGATTGTCTCTTTATTGCATAAGATGCAAGCGCCAAATAATTGCTTTACTTTATCGCTATGTGATAGCAATAGTTGCAAGAGCAATAGTTTGCGAGACAACCATGTGACGACACATTGATATAGATCAAGATGATGGAGATCATGGTGTCATGCCAGTGACGATGGTGATCATGACGGTGCTTCGGAGATGGAGATCACAAGCACAAGATGATGATGGCCATATCATATCACTTATATTGATTGCATGTGATGTTTATCTTTTATGCATCTTATCTTGCTTTGATTGACGGTAGCATTTTAAGATGATCTCTCACTAATTATCAAGAAGTGTTCTCCCTGAGTATGCACCATTGCCAAAGTTCGTCGTGCCCAGACACCACGTGATGATCGGGTGTGATAAGCTCTACGTCCATCTACAACGGGTGCAAGCTAGTTTTGCACACGCAGAATACTCAGGTTAAACTTGACGAGCCTAGCATATGCAGATATGGCCTCGGAACACGGAGACCGAAAGGTCGAGCGTGAATCATATAGATCAACATAGTGATGTTCACCATTGAAAACTACTCCATCTCACGTGATGATCGGTTATGGTTTAGATGATTTGGATCACGTGATCACTTAGATGACTAGAGAGATGTCTGTCTAAGTGGGAGTTCTTAAGTAATATGATTAATTGAACTTAAATTTATCATGAACTTAGTCCTGGTAGTATTTTGTAAATTATGTTGTAGAACAATAGCTCGCGTTGTTACTTTCATATGTTTATTTGATATGTTCCTAGAGAAAATTGTGTTGAAAAATGTTAGTAGCAATGATGCGGATTGGATCCATGATCTGAGGTTTATCCTCATTGCTGCCTGTAAGAATTATGTCCTCCATGCACCGCTAGGTGACAGACCTATTGCAGGAGCAGATGCAGACGTTATGAACGTTTGGCTAGCTCAATATGATGACTACTTAATAGTTTAGTGCACTATGCTTAACGGCTTAGAATCGGGACTTCAAAGACGTTTTGAACGTCATGGACCATATGAGATGTTCCAGGAATTGAAGTTAATATTTTAAGCAAATATCCGAGTTGAGAGATAGGAAATCTCCAACAAGTTCTATAGCTAAAAGATGGAGGAGAATCGCTCAACTAGTGAGCATGTGCTCAGATTGTCTGGGTACTTCAATCACTTGAATCAAGTGGGAGTTAATCTTCCAGATAAGATAGTGATTGACAGAGTTCTATAGTCACCATCACCAAGTTACTAGAACTTCGTGATGAACTATAGTATGCAAGGGATGACGAAAACGATTCCCGAGCTCTTCGTGACGTTGAAATCGACGAAGGTAGAAATCAAGAAAGAGCATCAAGTGTTGATGATTGACAAGACCACTAGTTTCAAGAAAAGGGCAAAGGGAAAGAAAGAGAACTTCAAGTAGAATGCCAAGCAAGTTGTCACTCCCGCAAAGAAGCCCAAAGCTGGACCAAAGCCTGAAACTGAGTGCTTACACTGCAAAGGAAATGGTCACTGGAAGCGGAGATGCCCTGAATATTTGGTGGATAAGTAGGATGGCAAAGTGAACAAGGGTATATTTGATATACAGGTTATGGATGTGTGCCTTACTAGTGTTTATAGTAGCCCCTGAGTATTTGATACTTGTTCGGTTGCTAAAAATTAGTGACTCGAAACAGGAGTTACAGAATAAAAAGAGACTAGTTGAGGGTGAAGTGACGATGTGTATTGGAAGTGGTTCCAAGATTGATATGATCATCATCGCACACTCCCTGTACTTTCGGGATTAATGTTAAACCTAAATAAATGTTATTTGGCGTTAGCGTTGAGCATGAATATGATTTGATCATGTTTATTGCGATACAGTTATTCATTTAAAGTTAGAGAATAATTGTTATTCTGTTTACATGAATAAGACCTTCGATGGTCATACACCCAATGAAAATAGTTTGTTGGATCTCGATCGTAGTGATACACATATTCATAATATTGATGCCAAAAGATGCAAAGTTAATAATGATAGTGCAACTTATTTATGGCACCGCCGTTTGGGTCATATCGATGTAAAGCGCATGAAGAAACTCCATAAAGATGGATTTTCGGAATCACTTGGTTATGAATCATTTGATGCTTGCGAACCGTGCCTTTTTGGCAAGATGACTAAAGCTCCGTTCTCCGGAACAATGGAACGAGCTACTAACTTGTTGGAAATAATACATACCGATGTATGCGGTCCAATGAGTGTTGATGCTCGTGGCGGGTATCACTATTTTTCGACCTTCACAGATGATTTGAGCAGATATGCATATATCTACTTGATGAAACATAAGTCTGAAACATTTGAAAAGTTCAAAGAATTTCAGAGTGAAGTGGAAAATCATCGTGACAAGAAAATAAGGTTTCTACGATCTGATCACAGAGACAAATATTTGAGTTACGAGTTTGGTCTTCAATTAAAACAATGTGGAATAGTTTCACAAATTCGTGCCACCTGGAACACCACAGCATAATGGTGTGTCCGAACGTCATAAACGTACTTTATTGGATATTGTACAATCTATGATGCTTCTTACCGATTTACCACTATCTTTTTGGGGTCATGCATTAAAGACAGCTGCATTCACGTTAAAAAGGGGCACCATCTAAGTCCGTTGAGATGACACCGTATGAACTATGGTTTAGCAGTAAACCTAAGCTGTCGTTTCTTAAAGCTTGGAGTTGCGATGCTTATATTAAAAGGTTTCAACCTGATAAGCTCGAACCCAAATCGGAAAAGTGCGTCTTCATAGAATACCCAAAGGTAACTATTGGGTACACCTTCTATCACAGATCCGAAGGCAAGTTATTCGTTGCTAAGATGGATCCTTTCTAGAGAAGAAGTTTCTCTCGAAAGAAGTGAGTGGGAGGAAAGTAGAGCTTGATAAGGTAATTTGTACCTTCTCCCAAATTGAAAAGTAGTTCATCACAGAAATCAGTTTCAGTGATTCCTACACCAATTAGTGAGGAAGCTAATGATGATGATCATGAAGCTTCAGATCAAGTTACTACATAACCTCGTAGGTCTTCCAGAGTACGGTCCGCACCAGAGTGGTACGGTAATCCTATTCTGGAGGTCATGTTACTTGACCATGATGAACCTACGAACTATGAAGAAGCGATGGTGAGCCCAGATTCCGCAAAATGGCTTGAGGCCATGAAATCTGAGATGTGATCCATGTATGAGAACAAAGTATGGACTTTGATTGACTTGCCCAAATGACCGGCGAGCCATTGAGATTAAATGGATCTTTAAGAGGAAGACAGACGCTGATAGTAGTGTTACTATCTACAAATCTAGAGTTGTCACAAAAGGTTTTCGACAAGTTCAAGGTGTTGACTACGATGAGAGTTTCTCACTCGTATCTATGCTTAAGTCTGTCCGAATCATGTTAGCAATTGCCGCATTTTATGAAATCTGGCAAATGGATAAACAAAACTGCATTCCTTAATGGATTTATTAAAAAAAGAGTTATATGTGATGCAACCAGAAGGTTTTGTCAATCCTAAAGATGCTAACAAAATATGCAAGCTCCAGCGATCCATCTATGGACTGGTGCAAGCATCTCGGAGTTGGAATATACGCTTTGATAAGTTGATCAAAGCATATAGTTTTATACAGACTTGCGGTGAAGCCTGTATTTACAAGAAAGTGAGTAGGAGCACTACAACATTTCTGATAATTATATGTGAATGACATATTATTGATCAGAAATAATGTAGAATTATTCTGCAAAGCATAAAGAAGTGTTTGAAAGGAGTTTTTCAAAGAAAGACCTCAGTGAAGCTGCTTACATATTGAGCATCAAGATCTATAGAGATAGATCAAGGCGCTTGATAAGTTTTTCAATGAGTACATACCTTGACAAGATTTTGAAGTAGTTCAAAATGGAACAGCCAAAGAAAGAGTTCTTACCTGTGTTACAAGGTGTGAAATTGAGTAAGACTCAAAGCCCGACCACAGCAGAAGATAGAAAGAGAATGAAAGTCATTCCCTATGCCTCAGCCATAGGTTCTATAAAGTATGCCATGCTGTGTACCAGATCTATTGTATACCCTACACTGATTTTGGCAAGGGAGTACAATAGTGATCTAGGAGTAGATCACTGGACAGCGGTCAAAATTATCCTTAGTGGAATAAGGATATGTTTCTCGATTATGGACGAGACAAAAGGTTCGTCGTAAAGGGTTACGTCGATATAAGTTTTGGCACTGATCTAGATGACTCTAAGTCTCGGTCTAGATACATATTGAAAGTAGGAGCAATTAGCTAGAGTAGCTCCGTGCAGAGCATTGTAGACATAGAATATTTGCAAAATACTTACGGATCTGAATGTGATAGACCCGTTGACTAAAATTATCTCACAAGCAAAACATGATCACACCTTAGTACTCTTTTGGGTGTTAATCACATAGCGATGTGAACTAGATTATTGACTCTAGTAAACCCTTTGGGTGGTGGTCACATAACGATGTGAACTACGGTGTTAATCATATCTGAGATATGAATATTGGTGTTAAATCACATGGCGATGTGAACTAGATTATTGACTCTAGTGCAAGTGGGAGACTGAAGGAAATATGCCCTAGAGGCAATAATAAAGTTATTTATTTCCTTATATCATGATAAATGTTTATTATTCATGCTAGAATTGTATTAACCGGAAACATAATACATGTGTGAATACATAGACAAACAGATTGTCACTAGTATGCCTCTATTTGACTAGCTCGTTAATCAAAAATGGTTATGTTTCCTAACCATAGACATGAGTTGTCATTTGATTAACGGGATCACATCATTAGTAGAATGATATGATTGACTTGACCCATTCCGTTAGCCTTAGCACTTGATCGTTTAGTATGTTGCTATTGCTTTCTTCATGACTTATACATGTTCCTATGACTATGAGATTATGCAACTCCCGTTTACTGGAGGAACACTTTCTGTGCTACCAAACGTCACAACGTAACTGGGTGATTATAAAGGTGCTCTACAGGGGTCTCCGAAGGTACATGTTGAGTTGGCGTATTTCCAGATTAGGATTTGTCACTCCGATTGTCGGAGAGGTATCTCTGGGCCCTCTCGGTAATACACATCACTTAAGCCTTGCAAGCATTGCAACTAATGAGTTAGTTGCGGGATGATGTATTACGGAACGAGTAAAGAGACTTGCCGGTAACGAGATTGAACTAGGTATTGAGATACCGACGATCGAATCTCGGGCAAGTAACATACCAATGACAAAGGGAACAACGTATGTTGTTATGCGGTTTGACCGATAAAGATCTTCGTAGAATATGTAGGCGCCAATATGAGCATCCAGGTTCCTCTATTGGTTATTGACCAGAAACGTGTCTCGGTCATGTCTACATAGTTCTCGAACCCGTAGGGTCCGCACGCTAAAGGTTTCGACGATAGTTATATTATGAGTTTACGTGTTTTGATGTACCGAAGGAGTTCGGAGTCCCGTATGAGATCGGGGACATGACGAGGAGTCTCGAAATGGTCGAGCCGTAAAGATCGATATATTGGACGACTATATTCGGACATAGAAAGGGTTCCGAGTGATTCGGGTATTTTCGATGGTACCGGGGAGTTACGGGAATACGAGGAAGAAGCAATGGGCCTCATGGGCCAAGTGGTGGAAGAGAGGAGGCAGGCGGGCGGCCCCTAGCCCAAACCGAATTGGACTAGGGGCTGGCCCCTTTCCTCCTTTTCCTCCCCTCCTTCCTTCTCCTTCTCCTTCCCTTCCTTCCCTCTCCTAGTTGGACTAGGAAAGGAGGGAGTCCCTGAGCGTAGGACTCCTCCTGGCCAGCGCCCTCCCTTGGCGGCCGGCCCTCCCTTGCTCCTTTATATACGGGGCAGGGGCATCCCATGACACACAAGTTGATCATCGTGATCGTTCCTTAGCCGTGTGCGGTTCCCCCTCCACCATATTCCACCTCAGTCATATCGTCGCGGAGTTTAGGCGAAGCCCTACGTCGGTAGAACATCATCATCGTCACCACGCCGTCGTGCTGACGGAACTCATCCCCGACACCCTGCTGGATCGGAGTCCGGAGATCGTCATCGAGCTGAACGTGTGCAGAACACGGAGGTGCCGTACGTTCGGTGCTTGGATTGGTCGGATCGTGAAGACGTACGACTACATCAACCGCGTTGTCATAACGCTTCCGCTTTCGGTCTACGAGGGTACGTGGACACACTCTCCCCTCTCGTAGCTATGGATCACCATTATCTAGCGAGTGCATAGGAAATAAATGAAATTACTACGTTCCCCAACAATATAGTCGGTCTAGGTCGATCCATATATATACAGGCATATGGGGTCTTGTAATGTTGTGAAATACCCAAGCCTATATTGCAGGTAAGGTTTTCACTCCAAGATTCATCCACTTGGATGAAAATGACCCATGGTGGATTGTGGATGTGGCACGTGCTATTATTTTGGTAGGCTGAGGGGTAAAAAACGCCTGGTGGCTCTAGGCTTGCGATCAAAATTTTGTTAACGTGGGTGCTGAATTCATGGATGCGGTTAGCGATTTGTTGTCCGTGTGGGCCATCCCACAGCGTTGACATGGCTGTTTACGATCTTGCCAGGAGTTGCGTTCATGTGTTCTCTTCGTGGCCTGGTCGAATCCTGCGTGGTTGTCTCCCTATAATCCACATGTGATTGCCTGTGTTACCGCCATCGGTGCTGTTTTAATGTATTGATCGGTGCCGCTTTGATCGTGTATTCTGGAACTCTATAGCTTTTGACCGGTGCCGCTTGGGCCGTATAATTTAGAGATCTTGCCGCTAGGTGTTTCGTGTTGGTTTTTGTTTTCTCTTTCAACCTTCCGTGGATTATAAATAGGCCTTCCTTTCTGAGAGTGGCGTTTTGGTGGCCGGGCCGGAATCTCGCGCCGTGCGTACATTGCTGCGATGTGTGCATGCCTTTTTTGTTGGAGGTATACGGTAGCTATTAAGTTGAAATACATGGATGCCGTGGCTTGCTGTGCCAGCGTTGTGCGTGGGCCTCGGTGCGCCGCTGGATACGCAAACACGTCATGTGCTTGCTGGGCTGATTTAAAATAGCCTAGCTAGCTGGTGGCAGGTATTGGGCTGGTGCGACATTAATCCTGGTCCCATCTGGCGCTGCAGGTAGGATTACGCCGATTTCTCAAAAAAAAGGTAGGATAACGCCGGAAGCGGTGCTTCTCCCTTCCCTGGTCGGGCCGTTCATCCCCTTCAAGTCGTGGCTGTGCGAGCGGCGTTTCGCCATGGATGGCCTCCGGTTCTTCTTTGAGGAAGCAGAATCAGGGTAAGACCTGATCTGGCGTCCCTATTTCTCGTGCCGTTGCTTACCTCGAAAGGAGATCTTTCTTTGATTGGTGTTCTGCTCCATGATTTCGCCCCCATTCGTTCTTGAGTTCTTCTCCATGCTATTGGTTGGATCTGACTTGATGAGAACTGCGTATGTGCTACAGATTGGTTCCTAAGGCTGATGCGGGTGATATTTTGGGTGGCGGAATCGATGTTGTGAAGTTTGTGGTTGCTTCCATCCATGAAGGATGTGATTTGTTCTCCAACGATATGGCGGCTCAGAATACGTCAACTGCATCTATGGGAGATGAGGGAGATGCAGATGGTGTTGTCGTCAACAAATCAAAGGCCTCCTGTTGGACTCGACGGTAAGAAGTACACACTCATTTGTCATTCCATTGCTGTTAGGCCAGAGATTGTACCTTCCTGTAATCGCCTTTGCTGTAAGACCAGATATTGAAGCTTCCTGTACTCGCCTGTAACTAGAACACACGCATGTACAGAGTTCACCCCATGTAGAAACAATTCCTTTTTACCTGTTATAAGCGTTCATGCTAGTTTGGAACCATAATTTTTACAATTAGTGTCTTATGTTGCTAGATCTTATTTATTGATTCTGTATCAAAAGATCAACAATTTTTTTCTTCAGAGAAACAACCTGTTTATATCGGTCTGTACAAGTACATAGTACATTTAACACCAGTTTGTGGGGAAAATGCAGTGTTAGGATTGGCGAAGCGCCAGAAGAGAGGGATGCCAACCCAAGCAGAGTCCCTGCCCTCGAAGCTTCAATGCGAGCTTATGCAGGCAACAAGGAATTTAAGAAAATGTTCTCGTCTAGTTACGAGTGTTGACCTTCTTTTTAAGCTTGCTGTGAAAATGTTTTCCTCCTGGAATGTGCTGACAGAAAACTGTTGGTTTCAGACCAAGCTCGTGCAATGGAGGTTGCCATAGAAGATGTCATGCCACATACAAGTGGTGCAAATGGCATGTGTTGAAGAAAGCAAAAGAGTGCCTTGGGCCACTGCTAGGCAAGGGTGGTGAGTTCAAATAGGAGTTCAACAAGATGGTGCATCACATGGTTAGTGAGACAGAATTTGAGGATGGTTGGGCATGTATGGTTGAGAAGCATGGTCTACAAAAAAATGTATTTCTCACACAAATATATGAGACTCGGATGAAGTGGGCTAAGCCTTACTTCATGGATGCTTTTTGCGCCAAGATGACCAGCATGCAATGGAGTGAAATTGCAAACCATTTGCAGAAAGGATATGTGCCACCAGGATCCCCGGTGCACCTTTTCATCAGGCAATTTGAGAAGATGCAATTTGACAGAGATTCAGAGTAGAGTTATCAAGAGAAGAGAACCAAACTGGTAAGAATAAAAAGTTTTGTGTGTTGTCCTTTGACGAGCAATTTATATTGCCATGAATCATGTCCTGTTGTTGACAAAATATCGAAAGGTAAAAACACATGATAATGATATGTCTCCACATGCAGGGTGGTGTTTTGCTGGCTCAGAACCTACCTATTGAGATACATGCATCAAAAATTTATACTAAGGCCATGTTTGAAAATTTTGGCGAGATGCTATATGAATGTGGGTCATATGTTCTGATCGGGTTGTGCCTCGTCGTGAATACATAGCGAGGCATGTAAAGAAAGATTCAAGGGACAAATGGTGTGAAAATGAATTCCGCGGCCAGGTCAACGAGCTTGCTGACGAATTCAAGTGTGAATGTGGAATGTTTGAACATTTTGGCATGGTGTGCAGCCATGCACTGAAGGTGTTTTTTTTTCTCATTGTTCCTCTTGTTGTACATACAAGACAAATTATTGCCAAGAGCAAACAAAAAGTGTAGGTTTTGACGATAATCTTTTTCTTGTTCTCAGGTAATGATACAGCTTGGTCTGCAGGAGGTTCCAGTCGGGCAAATACTGAAGCGTTGCACAAGGGATGCAAGGGGTATACTCCTCCAGTGTTTCTATCGTTACCAAAAGGACTAGGGTCCTCTCGAGTACTCTTCTTGGCGACATAATAATCTGCATCTGCTTTGCCTTGAAATTGTTAGACTCGGTGACAGCAATGCGGATGCATATGCTCTTGCAATGGAGCAACTAAGAAATGTGAAAACATTGCTCGAGCCGGTGGCTGTTGTACGTGATGGCAAGGGGTTATCCGATAGAGAGGTCTCAGGTGATTCTGCAGGTTCAGCTACAGCACACAAGCAACATTTTGGCCCAACAAATCAGGTGCAAAGTGCCTCACAATTTTCAGATAGCTTTGCGGTACCATCAAAGAAGAGACCAGCGGGGCGCCCTACGACAAGCCGCAACAAAGCACCATACAAACAGCCAGCTAAGAGGAGTAGGTTCTGTTCAATCTGCCGGGGCCAAGGGCACAAGAGCACAACATGTCCGCAGGATGGGGATCTTCCAAAGGCGCCAAGGAAGTCACCTCACTGCTCCAGGTGCAGCCTGACAGGCCATAGAAGGAACACCAGCACCAACACACCCAAGGCAGATTTCTATGGTTGATTTTATTTGTTTTCTATGCTTGAAATATGACAGTTTCATGTAACCGTGCTTATGTGGATGTCAGACTACTAGTGACCACTCCACATATTAGTGAACCTCTATGTATGTAGTATCGTTTCCTGTCAGAGAATTAGTTGGAGATGATGTGTTTTTCAATGTGGAAATCACTTGCTTGGACTTTTTCATTCTGTCAGTGACCAAATTGTGTTGCTTTGGTTGGTATACGACTGGGCAGGTGCTGACGCCTTTCCCTGGAATGAACTGAGGATGAAGACGAAGCCATGTCGATCTTGCTTGAGTTGGGTGCGGCTGCGATGGAGAGCCATCTTTCCTACAAATAGCCGGCGAGACCAAGGCAACGGCAGGATTCTCAACGTTCGACCCAAACGCTCCCTGACGTCGCACATGTTGACGGAGTCAAATCCCGTGCCGTGTACATGAGTCTGATATGATGCTGTGTCTGCTCGGGTACGTGTGCCCGCAAGATTTTTTATTTATTTTATATCATAAGGATCATACAAGCCACGTACATACCGACCTGATAAAACTGAAAAGACAACAGAATGCTAGCCTTTGCACACAGGAACACCAGCCAAGAAGTAAAATTACAAACAAGACTGAAGAATCCTCTGAGCTTGACACCAACGCCCGTCACCTGCCTCTGGCACCACCATAGCAGCCACCAACGCCCGTCACCTGCCTCTGGCACCATCTCGCCTCCTGCCACTGCCAGGGCGTCTTCCTCCGCCGTCGTCCTCCGGCGGCTCCCCTCCGCTGACGACCTCGGTCGTCGGTAGTGAGGGGGGTCGCCGGATCCACGCGTGTGGATTGTTTTAGGCATTAGTTTCTTAGGATTTTGGGTTGTTTATCGTCATGGCTTCGTCGGTGGAGATGGTGGCGCCGACTAATAAATCTTCAGATCCTTCTCCAACGAGGCGATCCGCTTTTGGGGTGGATTTGGAAACCAGACTGTTCAAGCAAGGATGGTGCGGCGGCGGCGGCATCCTCGTGGTGGACCTGTGTCCTCGGGCTCCTTCGTTGCGTCGGCGTTTGCTCCAGCGCCGCCGTGGAGCTTGGGAGGTAGTCCAGGAGCGGATGCAGATTGTGGTCTGCATCGACGACATCTAGAAGATGGTGGATCTGGGTTCGTGGTTCGTGGCAGGCAGGTATGGTTTCCTCCTCCAACGTCTTAGTTGCGCGAGGGTGCCGGATCTGTAGTTTGATGGCGTGTCCGGGGTGTTGCCCCGGTCTGATTCGTTCAACGGCAATGGCTTCACCTTTATTGGCGAGCCACCTTAGAGGTCCGCAAAGCTGTATATCAGCGATGGAGCTGCGTCGAACTCGGGTGTGGAGGTGATCCGTCATTTTTGCAAGATTTATTTAATAGCACGCTCGGCAGCGAACTCTCCTACGAATACAGTGGAAATACGGTAGCGTCATAATTGCTTGGCACCGATCGCAATGAGCACCGACGGGGCTGATTCCGGCCTGCAGGTAGCTCGGCCACCAAAGGCCCTTTTCGTTCCTTTCTGTGATATTGTACTCGTTATGTGGGCTTTGCTTCCTCGCTTTCGTGGTTTCCCTGCTGCTTCCCGTCAAGATGGGCTCGCCGGGCTCTGGTGGTGCTCCGCCTGAAGGAGAAGCGTCGTATCGCCTGCTGCTGCCGGGATGTGACCGCGCCGTTAGGCCTCTGCCGTCGCAGATGGACGTGCCGAGGAGGACGCGGGTGCGGGTGCGGGCGCAGCCATCCGCGTCCAGGAGGAGGAGCGAGGCCACACAAGGTCGGGTCACGTCGCCGCGCTTTGAGCACACGCAGCGGGAGACCAGGTCGTGGATGAACGCCATGGCCAGGCCTTGCTGTTTTGTCGCTGCTGCCGTCAACAGTCATGTGGCGGGTGGAAGCGCTACAGGACTCCGCTTCGACGCGCTCCGGGGAGTCCAACGACATTGCTGCTAGGTCGCGCTAGGTGCAACGGAGGGGGTCGTCGACCATGGGTGCCTCCGCTGCCTCCGTCGCGTATTGATTTTGTGCCGCCGGGGCGCCGTAGAGGCCGAGGGTCGCCAGTGCCCTTTGCGCTGGAGGGCGGTGCCGCCAGGTCCGTGTACGAGACCGATGGCCATGGACCCAGGTATATATCATGGATCTCTTCCCTTCTCTGTTACAGGGTGTGCTCCAGCCAGGGGCGGAATTGGGCCTGGGGCAACTGGGGCTATAGCCCCAGGCTTGGCCCAACTGGTAGGTATATATTTAGTAGATTTTTTTTTACATTTGTAGACTTACAAAGCCCAGCCCCAGGCGTCCAAGCACAGACCACGTAAGTTCCCAGTTCCCAGCCCAACTGAGCTGTCCTACGGGCTTGATTGGAAGAAAAGTAGACACCTGCGCCACGACCTCCGTTGGTTTTGGTAGTAGCGATTCATCAGGAATCAATCGTCCAGCGTCTCGCCTGATATCTCGCCTGATCGATCAAATATCTCTCGTTCACAGCTGCGCCGCCTCAGCTGCGATGCATCAGCCGCCCGCCGTTTCCCACGAGAACTGAGACCGGCGTCCCGCGCCCAGGCGGCTGGCGCTCGCCGCTCGAAGCACGGGTCATCTCACCTCGTCCGAGCAGGAGCAGCCCCCTCCAGGCTCCAGCCCTTTCTGTTCCTTTTCATCTTCACAATCGGCTAGACTGAGAGCAGGACAGGTAATCTTCAGTTTACTGTATTTGTCATCTAATTTTCCCTAGTCTCTTTCTATTAGCTGAAAATCATCGAGTTTGTGACATTCAATTGAATTACTTTAATCACTTCTGTTTCATTGTTATTTGTTAATAGCAAAAAAAATCCAAGATGAAGAGGATTCGGACAATTGAATCTTTTTTTCAGTCAACATCTGGCCAGCCTGCAACCAACACCAATGATTCGCCTACTGACAACGCACGTGTGGAGCTTAATCTAGATGACATTAATCCCGACCCCGGCCTCCAAAAACCAATTGAGGAGTTGCATGTGAGTGTGAGAGATGCTGCTAGAAGGGAGTATTTGGCCATGGGACCATGCCAACCAACAGGACATGTCTATGAACAAGAAAGAAAAGGGAAACAAATGAGAGGCGTTCGTGAAGAGTGGTACAAGTCACATGATTGGTTGGAATATAGTGTTGCTAAAAAAGCCGCCTTTTGTTTTCATTGTTTTCTCTTTAAGCAACAAAGAGCTGAAAACTATGGAATAGAAGCATATACAAAGAAAGGTTTCAGTAATTGGAAAAATGCTACAGCATCTTTTGAGACTCATGTTGGCAATGTTAATCGTGCTCATAATAGAGCTAGAAGACATTGTAAAGCTTTTCAAAACCCAAGGCAAAATGTTGAACAAGTATGGGCTGGTTCAGATAAGAAGAAGGAGGAAGAGTATTTGGGTCGTCTCACTATTATGTTAGGTGTTGTGAGGTTCCTTTTATTGCAAGCTCTTGCTTTTCGTGGACATGATGAGTCAGCTAACTCAAGTAATAAGGGGAATTTCTTAGAGATGGTGCAATGGTATAAAAAGAAGGATGAAAATGCTGCGAACTTGTTAGATTGCGCTCCTGGAAATAATTTGTTGACTTCTGGAGAAATACAAAAGCAGTTGTGTAAAGCTTGTGGAGAAGAGACTACGAAAGCCATTGTGAAGGATATTGGGGATAAAAAATTCACTGTCCTTGTTGATGAGGCTCGAGATGTATCTATCAAGGAGCAAATGGCTGTGGCCTTGAGGTTTATATGTCATGAATTGAAATTTTTATTGCTTATTTGTTATGAAGTATGTTTGTATTAAGTTTGTTTCTTATCTCATCTAGGTATTTGAACAGTCAGGGGGAAGTGATTGAGAGGTTTCTTGCGATTAAACATGTTGCCGACACAACATCATCTTCATTGAAGGCAGCCTTAGATGCTCTGTTTCTTAAACATGGTCTATCTATCCATAGAGTGCGGGGCCAAGGATACGATGGAGCATCAAACATGAGAGGTGAATTCCATGGGCTGCAAAAGAAGGGTACTAGATGAGAATCCTTATGCTTTTTATATTCATTGATTTGCCCATCAGTTGCAGTTAGTGGTAGTTGCTGTTGCCAAGTGTTGTCCTTCTGTCTTGGATTTCTTTAGCTACACTTCTATGATTGTCAATAGTGTTAATGGTTCTTGCAAGCGACATGATCAGTTAGCCCAAGCACACCATGATAATCTTGTGCAGAAATTGGAGAGTGGAGAAATTTTTACAGGGAGAGGGAAGAACCAACAAACTAACCTTACAAGACCCGGTGATACTAGGTGGGGCTCACATCACAAAACCTTGTGTCGTCTTCATCAGATGTGGTATGCAGTGCTAGAGGTATTGGAAAATATGTCTGATGATGCCACTAACACATCACAAAAAACCACATCACGAGGTTTGATACGTCATATGGAGAGCTTTGAGTTTGTGTTTATACTGCATCTAATGATCAAATTGTTGGGAAAAACTAATGATCTATCACAGTGCTTGCAAAAAAAGAACCAGAACATTGTTCGTGCTATGGGCTTGATTCAGACCACATTACAGAAACTTAATGAGGTGAGGCATCAGGGTTGGGATGAGTTATTTGAAGAGGTAAAGGCCTTTTGTCTCCAACATAATATCATTATTCCAAACATGATGGAAACATTAGCCATCGGGGGCCGTTCCAGAGGTCGCGGCGGCCAATTGGTAACTCGCTTGCATTATTACAATCATGAAATATTTAATGTGGTGCTTAACCAGATTATTGTTGAGTTCAACAATCGCTTTGCTGAGAAATCTACTCAACTATTGAGATGCATTGCTTGTCTTGACCCAAGAAATTCTTTTGCCAACTTTGATATAAATAAGCTGGTTGAACTTGCTCAGATGTATGGTGCTGATTTCTCGGAGTATGAGTGCAGAGTTCTTAGGGACCAACTTGAGACATTTGTCACTGAAGCTAGAGCTGATACTGAATTTTTAAGATGCATTGATCTTGGCCAGCTTGCTATGAAGATGGTTCAAACAGATAGGCACACACATTTTCGATTAGTATATCGTCTCATTGAATTGGCCTTGATTCTGCCTGACGCTACAGCAACCGTAGAAAGAGCTTTCTCAGATATGAGCATTGTCAAAACTGAGTTGCAGAATAAGATGAATGATGAATGGATGAATCATCATTTGGTGTGCTCTATTGAGCGTGATGTATTTGCAAGCATTGATGATATTAAGATGATACAGTGCTATCAAAAAATGAGGAAACGCAAGGGGCTACTACCTCGTGCACTTTGTGACAATGGTATTCTTTTTTTTCAAAATATCATACGAACAATTGATTTTAGTATATGTCCAGTGTCCTAATTTTAAATACTCGATTTTATATTTGCAGCTCCAGGTCCTTCTACTATTGCTGGTGAAGAAACAATGGCCTAGAATTAACCAAGTCTTCATTAGTTTGGTACCAAACAATGTTTGCAAAAATGCACTTTGTTAAATTATTTGTTTTATCAAATTTTCTCTCGTGGTAATAACGAATTTATATTTCATCTTTAATGTGAATTTGTGGCATACTTCTAGAACACGTTGGTGTGCATGTCATTTGACATTATTTTTAGTCAGTTAGTTTTAGCCCTAGGCTTTGAGAAATCCTGGCTCCGCCCCTGGCTCCAGCGACAACACGTACGGCCGTGAAGGGAGGACGGAGTATGATCCAGCGACTCCAATCTTTTCCGGAGGACAAGGGATCTTCAAGTCGTGGACAGATTCCTGATTTCCAAATTCTGGTACGTGTACGCCTGAGTCGCTTCTTGGCCTTGATTTTTTGCTTCGTTTTTGGTAATTGACCCTGAAGTCTAAAGTTCCAAATGGCACGTCTACGGTCTACTTTCTCTAGGTTCAGGAATTGCATATATAACGTGCTGCCCATCTACTGCATTTGTTTGGCTGCTCGAGGAGAGAACCGCAAGTTCATCAAAGTCTAGAAGGTGCTTGAATTTCAGTCGTGTAATCATCAAATTAGTTTGCCTATCCTGTTGGTACTAGCTGTTCTGTAGTAATTTTTTAGCTTGCTGCTGTCTCCTCTTCTATTGCTTGTTCTCTTGCTAATACATGTTCTGCTGCTGCCTCCTCTTCTATTTTTTCTTGCTAATACAGACAATAATATTGTCTCAGATCAATCTCCATGTCTTGTCTGACGCCAAGCCTCCAGCTGTAGGGTAAATGGTATAATTCCATCTCAGAAATCAGTTCTTTTTTCAGTTAATAGCAGAATCAGAGCCTTTGGATTCAGGTGGATGGCAGATCATGCCCGCTGCAGCACGACATAGTCCTGTATTCTTAACTCAAATTTGCAATGTGGGTTCACTGATTTGTGTTAGTATTTGTTTCATTTATATGTCTGTTGATAGGAAGCAGTCATAGAACGCATAAGATTTGGATTGGGCCATTTATGTACCATATTTTTGTTGTCCACTTGAGCATATCTTTTAAATTTGTCCATGATTACCCAATAAATAGTTCTCTTTATGATGTTATTTGGCATTATTGTATATAATGTTTAGCTGTAAGGGGCACTGTAAAGTAGTACCACTCGAACTAAGGCATGTAGCCCAACTACTACTTAATTGGCCACATGTTGTATTTGTGCTCAACAAGAGACTGTAACATGCGGACATTAGCAATTCATGCTAAGTTAATCCTAAAAATTGCTGCGAGGGAATGATGGTATACGTGGTATAGTAGTGTTGTTTTGAGAATATAGGATGCTTGGGAAAAGAAAAGAAAAAAAGATCCCTTTATCACTATGCATGCAAGCGTAGAAAAAAAAAGAACCAGGCGGAGAAAAGATCTCTTCATTAATACACACGCAAATGAGAATAAAAAAAGAACCAAAACTGCACTACAACCATGTGATCTCTTAACCAGTACGCACAGAAAAAAAATTAAAATTGTCCACACTATAATCACGTGGCCACCCGACATAGTCAGCTCGGGTCTTAATACCATGCACGAAAGACAAATATAAGTTCACGCGGAATAGAAAAACTAACACACTTGCGTACCAGCGAAGTGCGGCCACCACTGAAATAACTATTAACTGAAAGAAAAGAAATGCACATAAAAATTTAAATACTTACGTAGAAAATTCACTGAAATCGACCAAACCCAAACTTAGCATGTGATATAAAAAAGTACTTCCCTTGTGTAACATGTATCGGCTACTTCATGCAATAAAACCTTCTTTTTTCAAACACCTTAGCATCCACAACATCTTTGTGTTCATAAATAAATATCTCATTCAAAATGTATGTGATTTTACAGACACAATAATGCAAAAAATGAAATGAACAAGTAGCAACCAACCAATTAGCAAAAGGGTTAGCAGTAAGACTTTTTGTGGACGTGTACCAGATTTTGACATAGTGTCACATGCACTATTTTTCATCCTCTATCAAGATTAATAAATAAAAAAACACATTAAGAAGAAAATGTTTAAGTATATATTACACAATAATATACACTGTTAACCATAACAAGGTGCGGTGTGCCGCCACGCGGTATGCCACTTTACTACTTCATCACGGGCACTAAGTCTGCAAGAGGCAAAACCAAGGCTAAACCAGAATGATCTAATCTAGCAATAATATTTTTTTCTTTCTTTCATCTTATTGCAGTAGAGTCGTGATACGTTTCGATAAGTATACATTAGCACTATTAGGGATGTATCAACACGTATTTCTCTGTTTAGTAACATGCAAGATGCATGATGACAATAAATTTGCTTCGTTTCATCTTATTTCCTACATCCACTATTTTACATACAATAATCAGTCATCTTAAAGTAGTAACACCTATTATAAAAAAATAAATGCAATCCATATCACCACTGGAATTCTGGGCTACGCCGAGTGCCACGGACACTCGGCAAAGGGCCGAAAACCGCTGGCAAAGCCTTTGCCGAGTGTCACCCTCGGCAAAAGCCACCGGCGACACCTCTTCGGCAAACAGGAGTTTGCCGAGAGCCAGAACACGGGCACTCAGCAAAGACTTTGCCGAGAGTCAAATTGTACCACTCAGCAAAATAAAGTAGCTAACGGATAGCAGACGGTGACGGCAGTTCCTGACACGTGGGACCGGGAGCAGGTCGAGGCCTACTTTGCCGAAAGTGCACCTCTCGGCAAAGACATCCAAAGAGGTAGCTGACACGTGTCATCTCCTGACATGTGGGGCCAGGCAAACAGGCCGAGGACCATCTTTGCCGAGTGCAATGCTCGACAAAGAGAGCCAGTAGCACTAGTAGAAAAGGGGGCAATGGCCCATGCCAGTTCAGCCCATTAGTCCCGGTTCAATCCAGCAGGGACCAATGGAGGTATTTGTCCCGGTTCGTGAGCCCAGGGGCCAGGCCGGGCCACGTGGGCCATTGGTCCCGGTTGGTCCGGACCTTTTGGTCCCGGTTGGTGGGACAAACCGTGACCAATGGGTCTGGCTCCTGGCCCACCACTATTGGTCCCGGTTGGTGGCATGAACCGGGACCAAAGGCTTCCTTTAGTCCGGTTCATGCCACGAACCGGGACCAATAGTGCTGCCTATATATATACCCTCGCTGCATGAAAGCAGAGCACTCCAAAGTGCTCTGTTTTTTCTCTTGCCGGGCGAGGGGGCTTTGTGGTGCTCTAGCTCACCTCCTATGCACATGAGGTGTTCAATGAAATGCCCGAGCCACACTACTTAAGCTTTCTCCTCTCCAAGCTCGACCTCCAACCTCCATTTTCCTCAATATTTGTCTAGGTTTAGCGGTCCGTCACGCCCGTCCCGTCTTCACCGCCGTCGATCAGCCGCGCCCGATCTCATCGCCAAGACCACCGTGGTGAGCCTCTTGTTCTTATCTTCTTTCTGAAAGGAAAAATATTCTTACTTGTATTATTTTCTTACTTTTATTATTGCATCTTATATAGTGCGATGGTTTTGGTATCCGCCCTAAATCGGCCCTCGTCACTGTCTATGATTCGGATGTGGTATATATTATCTTTTCATAACTATTGGTTCATTTATTGTTTATGAAAATTATGCCGACCTACGTGACATAGATTTTATTTATCTAGGAGGTTGTTGAACCGGAAATTCCAACCGACCCTATTATCGAGAGGTTAAATTTAGTTGAAGAAGAAAACAATTTCTTGAAGGAAAAAATAAAAAAACTTGAGGAGGAGAAGATGATATTGGAGTTGCATGTTGCGGATGTCGTCGATGATCACAAGATCAAGATGGATGCAATGCGCTTGAAGATATGAAAGATTACAAAATATGCCATTCATACCGAGGCTTGGTATCATTATGCCGTTGGATCAGTTGTTACCTTGGTTGCATTATGATCGCATTTGTTTTCGCATTGAAATGTTTTACATAGTTTCAATGTATGGTTTAATTAATTTAGATGCTCTGCAGAGCATTATGTTGTTAGATGAGAACTATGTATGTACTTTAGTTTTTATGTGATGATGAACTTCTATTAATTTGGTCACTTAATTATCTATTCATGATATTCTGTAATGATTTTTGACACACTTAATTATATATAATGCACGCAGATGAACCGGCAATGGATATACGGTGATGACGTACACACCTCCGAGTACATTAAGGCGTGCATGATTTTCTCAAGTGGCTGAGGCAAACAAGCAGAATGGTTTTATGTGTTGTCCATGCCCTATATGTGGGAATCTGAAGTCTTAGTCTGACCGAAAAATCCTTCACACCCACCTGCTTTACAAGGGTTTCATGCCACACTATAATGTTTGGACGAGGCACGGAGAAATAGGGGTTATGATGGAAGACGGCGAGGAAGAAGAGTACGATGACAACTATGTGCCCCCTGAATACGGTGATGCTACTGAACATCAAGATGCACTGCACGATGTGCACGATAGTGCTGCAACGGGCTAAGCTGCTGAAGATCAAGAGGAACCAGACGATGTGCCCGATGATGATGATCTCCGCCGGGTCATTGTCGATGCAAGGACACTACGCGAAAGTCAAAAGGAGAAGCTGAAGTTCGATCGCATGTTAGAGGATCACAAAAAAGGGTTGTACCCCAATTGCGAAGATGGCAACACAAAGCTCGGTACCGTACTCGAATTGCTGCAGTGGAAGGCGAGAATGTCATGCTCGATAAATGATTTGAGAAGCTACGAAAATAATGAAGAAGAAGCTTCCAAAGGATAACGAATTGCCCGACAGTACATACGCAGCAAAGAAGGTCGTATGCCCTCTAGGATTGGAGGTGGAGGAGATACATGCATGCCCTAATGATTGCATCCTCTACCGTGGTGCCTACAAGGATCTGAACGCATGCCCGGTATGCGGTGCATTGCAAGATAAGATCGCACGAGATGACCCTGGTGATGTTGACGGCGAGCCTCCCGGAAGAGGGTTCCTGCGAAGGTGATGTGGTATGCTCCTATAATACCATGGTTGAAACGTCTGCTCGAAACGGAGAGCATGCCAAGTTGATGCGATGGCACAGTGATGACCGTAAGAAAGACGGAAGTTGAGAGCACCCACGACGGGTCGCAGTGGAGAAAAATTGAGAGAAAGTACTGGATGAGTTTGCAAAGGACCCAAGGAACGTATGGTTTGCTTTAAGGGCGGATGGCATTAATCCTTTCGGGAGGCGAGCAGCAATCACAACACCTGGCCCGTGACTCTATGTATGTATAACCTTCCTCCTTGGATGTGCATGAAGCGGAAGTTCATTATGATGCTAGTTCTCATCCAAGGGCCTAAGCAACCCGGCAACGACATTGATGTGTACCTAAGGCCATTAGTTGAAGAACTTTTACAGCTGTGGAATGGAAACGGTGTACGTACGTGGGATGAGCACAAAAAGAAGGAATTTGACCTAAAGGCGTTGCTGTTCGTGACCATCAACGATTGGCCCGCTCTCGAGAACCTTTCGTGACAGACAAACAAGGGATACCACGCATGCACGCACTGTTTACTTGACACCGATAGTATATACCGAAGCTGCAGGAAGAATGTGTACACTGGGCCATCGCCGATTTCTTCCGACCAACCATCAATGTCGAAAGAAAGGCAAGCATTTCAAAGGCGAGGCAGATCACCGGAAGAAGCCTGCCATGCGTACCGGTGATCACGTACTTGCTATGGTCAATGATTTACACGTAATCTTTGGAAAGGGTCCTGACGGACTAGCTGTTCCGAATGACGCTGAGAATCACGCACCCATGTGGAAGAAGAAATCTATATTTTGGGACCTACCCTACTGGAAAGACCTAGAGGTCCGCTCTTCGATCGACGTGATGCACGTGACGAAGAACCTTTATGCGTGAACCTGCTAGGCTTCTTGGGCATGTATGGGAAGACAAAAGATACACACGAGGCACGAGAGGACCTGAAACGCTTGCGAAAAAGAGGGCATGCCTCCGAAGCGATATGAAGGTCCTGCCAGCTACGCTCTTCTGAAAGAAGAGAAAGAAATATTCTTTCAATGCCTGCTCAAGATGAATGTCCCGACTGGCTTCTCGTCGAAAATAAATGTAATAATAAATATGCCAGAGAAAAATATCCAGAACCTAAATACTCATGACTGCCACGTTATTATGACGCAAATGCTTCCGGTTGCATTGAGGTGGCTTCTACCGAAAAGCGTCCGATTAGCCATTGTGAAGCTATGTGCATTCCTCAATGCAATATCTCAGAAGGTGATCGATCCAGAAATCGTACTCAACGCTAAGGAGTGATGTGGCGCAATGTCTTGTCGATTTCGAGCTGGTGTTTCCACCATCCTTCTTCAATATCATGACGCACGCCCTAGTTCATCTACTCGACGAGATTGTCATTCTGGGCCCGTATTTCTACACAATATGTACCCCTTTGAGAGGTTCATGGGAGTCCTAAAGAAATATGTTCATAACCGCGCTAGGCCAGAAGGAAGCATCTCCATGGGCCATCAAACAGAGGATGTCATCGGGTTTTGTGTTGACTTCATTCCTGGCCTTAAGAAGATAGGTCTCCCTAAATCGCGGTATGAGGGGAGACTGACTGGAAAAAGGCACGCTTGGAAGGGACTCAATAATATGCAGGGACGGATATTCTTGGTCTCAAGCACACTACACAGTTCTACAGAACTCTACCTTGGTGACCCCGTATGTCGATGAACACAAGAACATTCTGCGCTCCAAACATCCGGAGCATTGCGACGACTGGATTACATGTGAACACATCAGGACTTTCAGCAGTTGGTTGGAAACACGTCTCAGAGGTGACAACACTGTTTGTGATGAGCTGTACTTGTTGTCCAGGGGACCATCTTCGACTGTAATGATTTCGAAAGGATACGAGATAAATGGGAATACATTTTACACAATTGACCAAGATGAAAAGAGCACCAACCAAAACAGCGGTGTCCGCTTTGATGCAGCAACCGTCAAGGGCAATGACACATATTATGGTTACATAGTAGACATATGGGAACTTGACTACGGAGTAGATTTTAAGGTCCCTTTGTTTAAGTGCAAGTGGGTCAATCTGTCAGGAGGCGTGGTACAGGTAGACCCACAGACGGAATGACAACAAGGATCTAAAAATCTTGGGTACACTGACGAACCGTTCGTCCTAGCCAATGATGTGGCACAGGTTATCTATGTGAAGGACATGTCTACCAGACTGAGGAAAAGAAAAGATAAGGAAGCGAATACATCATACAATGAGCCAAAGCGCCACATACTTCTTTCAGGAAAAAGGGACATCCTGGGAGTGGAGGGCAAGGCAGACATGTCTGAAGAGTATGACAAGTTTCATGAAATTCCCCCCTTCAAAGTCAAGGCTGACCCAAGCATCCTGATAAACGATTAAGATTATCCATGGTTACGGCGCAATAAGCAAACGACACAAGCGAAGAAAAAGTGAAGACTTTCTCCCGCAACTATTATGATGATACCTTGCCAACTTTGTAATGCATTTAGTATGATACCATTGTCCGGTTTGTACATGCACATGCTATGCCAACTTTTTCAGAGTTCATTTGAAAACTATGAATTTGAAAACCTCGCCAACCGAAGGGCGCTCACACCGGTTTATAAGCCCGTCCCTCTACACGCCTTGTTGAGCTCACAAACCTTGTGATTCACACAAATTTCAAAGAATTCAAATTTGAAAACTAATGGCACAAACAGAAAGTTTATAATTTTGCTGACCTAAAAGCAAAAAGAATTAAAAAATAAAGTAAAAAACCAAAAGAAAATAAATAATGCAGAAAAAAAACAAAAAAACTTGAAAAAATTAAAAATAGCAACAATAAGTATTTTGTTGTAAGTAGAAACAAAATAAAATAAATAAAGCAACAAAGAAAACAAAAAAAAATGTTTTCAAATTTGAAAACTAATGGCACTAACAGAAAGTTTATAATTTTTCTAAAACTAAAAGCAAATAGAATTAAAAAATAAAGCAAAAAACAACAAAAAATAAATAATAATGCAGAAAACAAAACAAAAAAACTGGAAAAAAATAGTGCTGCCTACTGGACCCCCATGGCCTGAATACGACTAGAAACCCTTCATGGGCCAGGATTCAGGCCCGCAGGAGGCCAAGTAGGCCCACAGGCACATAGCTAGTGAAAGATTAGGCCCGAAAGCCTGCAGTTGAGAGGAGCTCGAGAGGGTGGGCGCAGCAGCGCTTATAAACCACTCTCGAGCTCTCTCGACTAGCGGGTTGGGACTAAACTTTTCGGTGCCGGGCAGCACAAGGCCTTTGGTCCCGGTTGGTGGCACCAACCGGGACTAAAGGGCCAACCGGGACTAATGCCCCCCTTTCGCCCCGGTTGGTGCCACCAACCGGGACCAACGGCCGCCGCTTCCCGCCCTTTGGGCTGCTGAAAATTGGCCTTTGGTCCCGGTTGGTGGCACCAACCGGGACTAAAGGGGGGCATTAGTCCCGGTTCGTGCCACGAACCGGGACCAATGCGCCGTCTATATAAGCAAGACTTGTGAAATTTTTGTTCAGTTCTTGATCCCGCCCGACGACGCCGCCAGGCTGCCCTCTGCGCCTCGCCCGTCGCCCGTCGTCGTCGTGCCTCCGACGCCGTCCACGCCGCCCAGACACCGTCTCCACCTCGCCGCCCGACGCCTCACCCAGCCTTGCCGCCCAGCCTTGCCGCCACCCAGCCGCCGCCCAGCCGTCGCCCGCTCTGCCTCGCCGTCGCCTCTGCCTCGCCCGTGCCGCTTTGGTCGGGGCAGCACCGCCTCTTCCCCTTTTTTTGCAAATATAGCTATGTTTTTTCCTGATTATGTGTATATGTATGAGTATATGTATATGTGTATATCTGTTTATATGTCTTTTTAGATTTTTTGTTTTTGCATTTTTATAAAAATGTATATATGTTCTCTGTGTATATATATGTTTTCTGTTCATAGATTTTTATTTTAACACTATTTAAAAAAACAAGCAACACTACTTCATGTATTTTTAAGAAGGAAGAAGAAGAAAAAGAATGAGAGGAAAAAGGAAAAAAGAAGAGGAAGAAAGGAGAAGAAGAGGGAGAGGAAGAAGAGGAGAAATAAATAAGAAGAAGAAAAAGAAAGAAGAAGAGGAGAAGAAGAATAGAGGAGAAGAAGAAAAATAGAATTTTTTCTATTTTTCTTCTTCTCCTCTATTCTTTTCTTCTTCTCCTCTTTGTTCTTCTTTTTTTCTTCTTCCTTCTTCCTTCTTCCTCTTTTCTTCCTTTTCCTTATTTTCCTTTCTCGAGGGATAAGAAGAAAAGAAGAGGAGAAGAAGAAAGAAAGGAATAGAGGAGAAAGAAGAAACTTCGACACGAGGGGGGTACCGATACCCTCCCCGATAACATTATTTTCCCATGCATATGTATGTCGCGTCGTTGTCGATATAACGAGGGTGTCGAGGGTCGGGAACTAGGGTAGAGGGTCGAGGGTCGTTAAGGTGTCAAGGGTCGAGGGTTTCAGGGTTGAGGGTTCGAGGGATCGAGGGTCGAGGGTTCTAGGGTCGTCTAGGGGTCGAGGGTTCCAGGGTCGTCGAGGTTTCGAGGGGTCGAGAGAGGTTTCCTAATGTAAAAGTATTGAAGAAATCCATGGCTTCATTAGCCGGAAGTAACCAGGGCATGATGGTATGAAGTCCTCCAAAGTTATTCTGGAATGGAGTCCCGGATAGGAATTTGCCTTTTTGTACGAATTTCAGCAAAGGCCTTCCAAATAACGATATTCGGAAGGTTCTTGCTGAACTTTGTACCAAAAAGCCAATTATCCTATCTGGGACTCCGTTCCAAAATAACTTTGGAGAGCTTCGTACCATCATGCACCTGTTACTTTCGCCTAATGATGAAGACATGGTTTTGTTGAATCCTTTTACACTAGGCAACCTCCCGACCCCTCGGCGATCCTCAACCCCTTGACCCTCGACCGCTCGGCGATCCTCGACCCCTTGACCCTCGACCCCTCGGCGATCCTCGACCCCTTGATAAAAAAAAGAAGAGGAAGAAGAAAAAAGAGGAGAACAAAGAATAGAGGAGTTCTTCTCCTCTATTCTTTCTTCTCCTCTTTTCTTCTTCCTCTTTTTTATCGGGAACGAGGGTCGCCGAGGGTCGCCGACCGGTAGAGGAAACCCTAATTAAATAGCAAGTATCGTCGGTGTGAGATACATGTGGCCGCCCTCTCCTTGAAGCGTTCTCGAGGCCACCCCCTAACCCTTGAAGCATTGTCGAGGCCACTAATATGATTCCTTATTGTGATTAGCTAGCTAGTTCTACGTTTTCCACTAATATATCCATATCTGTCATGTTTGAATAATAATTGCCATGTTGTAAATATTTGTAGAAACTATGGACACCCCCCGAGATGAAGCACAAGAAGCGTTGTTGAGGGACATAATCGCACAAGGAAGTGATGCCGTCTGCTCGTTGATGTTTCTCAACGACAACGATGGTCTGGAAGGAGAGGGTGAAGAAGCAGCTGGCTATGATTTACATGGCTCCGATGACCCAATGCCGGTGCAATGATGAGAGGGTGAAGAAGTAGACCGTGAGGACGGCTCCGGTGATCACCAAACCGAGTCCGGCCAGGTATATATATTAGTTAAGCCTGTGCTGACTAGCTAATTGATGCATTCATTGTTTTGGTATGTACACATATTAATTAACTCTCGTCTTTGTTCTTTTTTCTAGCCCTCCGGATCGAGCACAACTTCGGTAAAGAGACGAGGCCCGAAGAAAAAGTTGAACTCGGATGAAAAGTTTGAGATTATACAAATCGCGCGCGACGGCCAACCGATTAAACCCTACCGGACAAAGAAGGCATTTGTTGCTCAAAGGCGGGTTCTCGTTAGGGACAAGATCCCGATCAGCATCCACCAATGGTATAAGCCTAAGAACGAAGACCACGAGGTGTCTTATGTCAATGATATGCAGAAAAATGATCTTTGGACTGAGCTGAAGTCAAATTTTACCCTACCGCTAGAGGATGATCCGGAGAAGCCAGTAATAGACCCATTAATCAAGTCTTTTGCTCTTAAGAAGATGGCAGACCTATTCAGGAATTGAAAGAAAGAACTCAATACGTATGTCGAAAAAAATGAGACACCAGAATTCAAGGGCAAATATGAGAAGATCAGAGATGATCGACCGCATTTGTGGCCCACAAGACATCGGAAAAGAGTAAAAAGATGTCGGCGACAAACAAGAGAAATGCTGCGAAGAAGAAGCTTCACCATCGCACGGGTCGTGGCTACCTCAGAGCCCGGCCTAAGTGGGCCAAGGCTGAGAATGATCTGCTTGATAAAGGGATCTAACCAGAGACAATGAACTGGCCAGACCGTTGCCGGACTTGGTTCTTCGGGGCCGGCGGATCCTTGGACCCTATAACAGGGAAGTGCATTTGGACGGACGAACAATTGGACATACCAGTCAAGAGGCTTCAGCAATATATCGAAGCAGCGCAGCAAGTGAAGTTCATTCCAGATAGGGAGAAGGACGAGCTCACAATGGCCCTCGGGAATCCTGAGCACCCTGGACGGACACGAGGCATGCCAGGCTCCGTTTCGTGGAAGGCTGGATTTCCGGATGCAGGGGGTTACAAAACCCATGAGAGGAGGAAGAAACTGGAGCAGAGCCAAATGCAGGCGCTACACGAAAGGGTAATGGGGCTAGAGGAACGAGAAGAGGAACGAGAAGCAGCAGATCGCAGCAAACGACCTGCCGAAGCTTCCCCCGAAGCTACCCCGCCATCTCAGCGGAGAAGCAGCATGGCTTCCACCGAGCTGCTTCAGCCAGAGCATGCCTTGACGGCTCCTGCCAGCTATCCCGTGGATGCTATCACGGATGCTGAAAATTGCCACCTTATGGCGCAATGGAGCAATTTGAAGGCCAAGGCGGTTGTTGGCTCTGTTTATCCTACTAAACCCGACTCAATTCACTGCCGGCGATTCCAGAAGGATATGCTAAGGTGATGGTCGATGAAATAACGGAGGGAATTGAGGACCTCCGCTTGACCACACCATCGGTGAAGGGAGTGTCGGCTGGGTTACGCTCTGAAGACTCCATGCCTATGGCGGAAGGATCTCATCAACCTTCCGAACTGGACGCCTCCGCCTCCTCCTCCTCCTCCAGCGAGTCAGGGCACTCCGCCTCCTCCACCGCCTCCTCCTCCGGCGAGTGACGATCAGGGCACTCGGCCGACTCCTTCTCCGGTGCGTGGCGGCACTCCACCTCCTTCTCCTCCTGCGCCGGCGCACCCGAGCAGCCAGCCTCCTCCTTCTCCGCCTCGTCAGCAAGGGCGGAAGAGACCCGCCGCCGCTCCGGCTGCTCCGGCGCGTCATAGTCCTTCTCCTCCGCCTCGTAAGCAAGGAAAGAAGACATCTGCTCCGTATGCTCTGCCGGCGTCTAGCTGTACAGCCAAAGGCGGGAGGAGATACAGAATCGGTCCTTCTCTGAAGACTCCAGAGAAGTTACCGTACGAGAGGAGCGAGGAGGAAAACGCGAAGATCGCGCAGACCGAAGTGGATGACTGGTTTCAAGGGTTGAAAGCAAAGAGACATCCACCTCCGGAGGAGAAGGTAGATCCGGTGAAAGCGAAGCGCACTGCTGCCCCGACAAAACCACCCAAGTCTCCGCCGAAGGCAACTATGAGCGCATTATTGGAAAGGCATTTGCGAAGCGGAGAGGTCGGGAAGTACTATCAGTGATCAAAGGATGAAAGAACGACGAGCTGGGAAACAAATTGCCCAGCTCGTGACAACAAGCAATCGTGCCCCCGCTCAAGGTGCACCGCTAGCGACATCGTCGATCCGAGGATGGTGCCCGGTTATGGCAATCCTGCAGATTACCTGCCCGACGATGTACATTATGATTTCTTGGAGGTGCAGATACAAAGATACGAGTACGGGAAGCCTCTCGTCAAAGATGAAAGTTCTCTATCAACGATGATGCGAAGATTGCATGATTGGTACATGAAAACCTACAAAGAGTCTGAGGGGAGGAGTACTTTGTATGTGAGAGTTAAAAAGGAGCATGACCTCCTTGGAATTGAACTGTTGCCTATTCCATTTGAGGAGTTCTATCAGTTTTTCAATCAATTGCCCCTCGATAAAGCAACGTTCACCTGCTACTGTCTGTAAGTAGTACTACTTCTGTCATTAAGTCTCTCTATATAACTCAGCCCTTTCATTGCATGTATTTATAATTATCCTCACTATATTATGCAGATTGAAGATCGCCGAATTGAAGAAAAGACAAGTGGGTGATATTGGGTTCATTAACACATATCTCATAGATAAAACTGAGGTTGAATTTCATAAAGAAAATACCGAGGCCAACTTGCTACAATCGTTGGAAATAAATGAACACAAAGATATAATACTCTTTCCTTACAACTTCAAGTGAGTGTTACTGTCTTGTGGCATATTCGGTTTCCTTATTAGTCCAGGTTATAGTAATGTAATATTGATGAGTTATGCATGGGTGCGCAACTACCACTATATTCTCCTAGATATTAAGTTTGAGAAGGGAGTAGTAACTGTCTTAGAGTCCAAGCGAAAAGATCCCAAGGAGTATGCGGACATGACTGAAATGCTCGAGAAGTAAGTTAAATCGATCATTATCCACCATATCAGCAACTTTGTTCATTTCTGATATCAAGTAATTGTTTTCTTTGTATGGCAAGGCTTGGAGAAAATTCACCAAAAAAGCTCCGGGACTACCGAAGAAGCTGCAATTTAGACACCCGAAAGTAAGTACTATATAGTAGCATATTCCACGCATCACCTAGTGATTCAAGCGCTAGTTTCATCAATACCATTTAGCTTGCTTGCTAATTATCAGTTTGATTGACCTCTATTTCTTGTAAAGTGGTTGTGGCAGGAACAAGGGAATGATTTCTGTGGATACTATATTTATGCGAGTCCATCCGCAACACGACCTGTGAGCGGAGCTACTCCGACAAACAATATGAAGTGCGTAAATAAAAATATTCACAATTTTATTTTATTACCATCATTTGTGTTGAGTTTCATTCATTCATATATATATATATGTATTGACCCCCTTCTTAAAATTAGATGTTTCGGATGCGGGATGAACTCCTAGCACCAGATCGCATGCGAGCAATTCAAGAGGAATTGGCGGCATTCTTTCTTGACCACGTGATCGCTGAAGACGGAGAATACTATGTGGACCATGCGTCCGTATGTTAGGAGATTATATATTTGTAAAAGATAATTATTGTATGTATGTAGCCGGTAGTGTCGGATAGATATACGAGAACTTGTTGTTCGACCAATCTCTCGGAGAAGGAGAGGTGGTCGATATCACTTCTCTGTATGCATATATGTTCATGACGATCTTCTGTTTGCTTAATTACTAGCTAGCTAGCGTGTCTAGCTAATCCTCTCTATACGTATGTATAGTACGTAGCGTCGACCAAACATGGACAAAAGAGAGGACACTTTTCTCTATTAATTAGCTAGCTATAGCACAATATATGAAACACCTAAATTAACCCCCAAAACCCCCAAACCCCCCCTTTTCAAAAAAACCACAGCCATAGAAATGCTGACGCGTGGATGTTTATTGGTCCCGGTTGGTGGCACCAACCGGGACCAAAGGCCCTCCCGCCTAGGCTCAGCCGGACAGGCCACGTGGAGGCCCATCTGTCCCGGTTCTGGATTGAACCGACTAAAGGGTCAGGGCATTAGTACCGACCCTTTAGTCCCGATTCATGAACCGACTAAAACCCTCACCAACCGGGACTATACGCCCTTTTTCTACTAGTGTAGGTGGCTGACACGTGTCGGATCCTGACATGTGGGGCCAGGCGAACAGGCCGAGGGCCATCTTTGATTCATCCCTCTTGTTCCTCAATTATTCGATTTTGTCTGTCTAGGTGAAGGAACCCTGGATGAAGGACGATTGTTGGGAGGCCCTGGTTGACATGTGGTGTGACCCAGCATGGCAGGCGCAACATGTGGAGAAGGGAAACGATCGAGCCAAAATGACAGGCCCGGCTCATGTCCAGGGGAGCCGGAACCTAACCGCTCTCAAGCAACACATGGTATGTGGATTAAGATGTTAATTTTTCGCAAGGTGCATCTTGGTGCAACATGTGGAGGAGGCGAAGGAGGGTCGCCCAGTCGACATCCTGGAAGCCTGGAGAGAAGGCCACAAGGGGAAGGATGGCGCCGAGTTCTGCAGCGAGTCGGCGGAGGAGAAGTGGGGGACCTTCAAAGAGGTCTTCCAGGAGGTGCACGGGCAGGAAGCCGAACCTACGTCCAAGCCCCTTGACCCTGAGCTTCTCATCATTGTTGGCGAGGGGAAGGGCCATGGCCGCCACCTCCTTTGCAACAGAGTGATCGCCATCTCCGGGCATCGCAAGCTGCACGAGATACGCGCGTCGAGCACCAGCTCAACTCCGTCCATACGGAGTCGCCCAACCGCCGCATCACGTGAGATAGCGCATCTCAAGGTTAGCATCCTAACCTTTTATTTATGTCCATGCCTCGAAATAGCACCGTTCCAACCTATATGAGCCTAATGCCATGTTACAGGATTTAATGGCGCAGCGGGCCGTTGAAGAGGAGCAAAGGCGGCAGGCTGGGAAGGACTCCAGAGAAAAGGAACGGGAAGACACGAACAAGAGGTTGAAGGTGCTTGAGGATCAACTACAGGTAGAACATTATCTAAACTAGAGTAGAAGATTCATTACATATGGACGAACCACCCTCATGTGACTCTACTCTTATAAGTTCTTATGCGATCTCGAAGCAGTGCAAGTGATGCCCCTCCTCCTCCTCCGGAATGTTAACCCGATGGCCTCTCCTCCTCAAGATGATCTATATATGAACAAGTGTACTTCTATTGTGACGTGCACGTGTTTTGCAAGTAGTGACAATATGTATGAATTTGCGACTTGTGTGTGACGTCTACTAGGATAATACATTCGACTTGTGTGTGACAATATGTGAACTATCCCTAATTATGCATATATATGTGGACTAGATCAAATTATGCCTATGTATGATCAAATTATGCCTATATATGTGTGGACTAGATCAAATTATGCCTATATATGATCAAATTGCACAGTAGTTGTTTTTATCTGCAGGAATCAGAAAAGAAAGAGCTTGACAGCAGAATGGATGGGAAAGATATCCGAGAGCAACACTCGAAAAAAGATAGACTACCGAGAGCACCTCTCGGAAATACGATCGTCTGGGACACTACTGTTGTGCCACAACTTTTCGAGAGCAGCTCTCGGAAAAGAAGGAGAGCATTGCCGAGACTAGCTCTCGGCAAAGCTATGTAAACTGTCAGCTCCCATGTAGGCCACGCTGTCCTCACTCTCGTCATTTAAAAAAAATATTTAGCAAGTTATTTAAAAAATTTATTGATAAATGTGATCATTGGGACCACATGGCAGTTAGAAAGAACACACACAAAAAAATATAGGATGTTATGCTTTGCCGAGAGTGACGTTCGGCAAAGTACACACTAACTGACGGAGCCGTCTGTTACGGATGGGCATGCCACGTGGCTACTCTTTACCGTGAGCTGCTCTCGGCGTCTGCAGGGTTTGCCGTCCGCTGCCTCTTTGCCGTGAGGCAGTGACGGCAAAGATGACAGTTTACCGTGAAGGTGGGTTTGCCGAGAGTCTTGCTTTGCCGAGTGCCCGTGTTTTAGCACTCAGCAAAGAGCATTACACCCGGCGTAGCCCAGAATTCCAGTAGTGTATAGTCACACGGTATGGACAGACGCGGCCTGCCGCTGCGCAGGGATAAGCTAGTACAGTACTATTGAGAGAAGAAATAAAGAAGAGGCACGCCACGTGCTTTGGCAAAGTTTTTCTTGCTTGTGTGTTCGTGACCTCATGAGTATTTGATGTGGACGTTTCGTTGGCGAATCCCAACGCTCCCATGCTTGATGCCCATCAAGCTCGTGCGCGTAGAAGAGATCGGTTGATGGCGCCGAGATCATGGTCGGACCTCCCGGTGGACCTCGCTGCCGTCGTGCTTCTCCGTCTCCCGTCGCATCACCTGGACCGCGTCCGCTTCGGCGCCGTCTGCCGCCAATGGCGCGCAGCGGCATTGGACAACCCCGCCCTGCCGCCCCATTTCCCGTGGCTCGGGTTGCCGGACGGGAGCGTCTACAGCCTGCCTGCCTCAGCGGTTCAGCCACTGCCGGTCCACCACGACGGCCACCGGCAGCTACCGGGCGCGCAGAGCTCCTGCGGCGAGTGGCTCGTCTTTGAATGCCAGGACGGCGCCCTCACGCTCAAGAGCCCTCTCTCCGCGGCTGCCGCCACAATGGTGCTCCCTGCACTCCACACTCTTCTGCGATCCCTACGAACCAGGCATGCCGAGGCCAACCATCTGGAAGCTAGTCGTGTGTTGGGACGACCTCATTGCCGCCGCGGTGGCCGAAGAGGCCGCAACGGCGTCGTGGGACAACGCCGCCGTCGTTGTCAAGCTGGCGCTGTGCCGGCCAAGGGCACTGTTGATGTTAAAACCGGCGGATCTCGGGTAGAGGGTCCCGAACTGTGCGTCTAGGCGGATGGTAACAGGAGACAAGGACACGATGTTTTTACCCAGGTTCGGACCCTCTCGATGGAGGTAATACCATACTCCTGCTTGATTAATATTGATGATATGGATAGTACAAGAGTAGATTTACCACGAGATCAAAGAGGCTAAATTCTAGAAGCTAGCCTATGGTATAATTGTTTTTCGTCCTACAGACTAAAACCCTTCGGTTTATATAGACACCAAATAGGGTTAGGGTTACACAGAGTCGGTTACAATGGTAGGAGATCTACATATCCGTATCGCCAAGCTTGCCTTCCACGTTAAGGAAAGTCCCATCCGGACACGGAACGAAGTCTTCAATCTTGTATCTTCATAGTCCAGGAGTCCGCCAACGGTAATAGTTCGCTATCCGGACACCCCTAATCCAGGACTCCTCAAGAGCCCTGAACCAGGCTTCAATGACGATTTAGTCCGGCGCGCATATTGTCTTCGGCATTGCAAGGCGGGTTCCTCTTCCGAATACTTCATAGAAGATTTTGAACACAAGGATAGTGTCCGGCTCTGCAAAATAAGTTCCACATACTACCGTAGAGAGAATAACCTTTGCATAGATCTGCTGACGTATTCCGCGGCGTGACATCACACCACGGCCATGCCTTTATACGAATCTTTTTTTACTGTTCCACCTTAGCGCGTTTAGCGAGGCGGTTTCCTTGGCACGTCTTATCAAGGCGGAGATCGTGCCCCTTTATTTCGGGGTTCCCATCAATACGGACGTGGGTAACCCATCCGCGCCATTGATTACGGCGCTTGGGAGATAAGCGAGTTTACCAGGCTGGAGGGGGACGCATAGCTTCGTCCGTCCATATAAGGGGATAAGGATCCACCTTTTCACCTACGCCTTCTTCCTCCTTTGCTCATCCATTTCCGCGCACTGGAGCTCCAGCGCCCAAGTCCGCACACCCCACCTCAACCTTCTCCAACTATGTCCGGAGCGGGAGGCAGGTGGATGGCCTCCTCCGTTACGGAGGGGCACATCAAAAAGCTGCGGAAGACCGGATACTTGTCCAGTGACATCGCGCATCGGCTCCCCGACGAGGGGCAGCTCATTCCAACCCCCAGGCCCCATGAGAGGGTGGTGTTTCTCACCCACTTCCTCTGCGGATTAGGTTTTCCACTTCACCCATTTGTCCGGGGGCTCATGTTCTACTACGGCCTGGACTTCCACGATCTGGCCCCGAATTTCATCCTCAACATCTCGGCGTTCATCTTCGTGTGCGAGGCCTTCCTCTCCATCCAGCCCCACTTCGGCTTATGGCTGAAGATCTTTAATGTCAAGCCGAAGGTAGTGGGCGGCCGCCAAGCGGAGTGCGGAGGTGCCATGGTTGGCAAGATGGCCAAAGCCCTATGGCTCGAGGGCTCCTTTGTGGAGACCATAAAGGGGTGGCAATCGGGGTGGTTCTACATCACCGAGCCGCGCGACTCTCAATGGGCGGCGGCCCCCGAATTCCGATCTGGCTTCCCCACGCGGCTCACATCATGGAAAGAGACGGGCCTGTCGTGGGGTGATTCGGACGAGCTATCCGGACTCCAAACCTGCGTCCGAAACCTGGCGGACAAGAATCTCAGGCTTGTCAACGTTATCCAGGTGATGCTCATCCGCCGGATTCTCCCATGCCAACAACGGGCCTTCAAATTGTGGGAGTTCGATCCGGCACAACACCCAACTCTGAAAAGGCTCTTCGACACTACGTACGAAGATGCCTGGAAGGTGGTGTTCAAGGGCGCCGAGGCTCCCACATCCGCTACCAAGATCGAGGATTCAGCTCGCAGCGTCAAGCCAGCGAGGTAAGTTATTTTACCCTTTATGGGACTCTTTTTCATAGTTTGACTCTATGCGGGATCTAAAACTCCTAACCATCGGTTGAAGACGTCCGGACAGATTAACTGTCCGCCCTTTGCCGAAGACCCAGCGGACGCCCAGATGATTTGGCTGCTGGCTCCGGCACCTCACGTGGTGCCGGAGAAGAAGGCCAAGAAGAAGGCCACGGGAACTCGAAGGAGCTGTAAAAGTTCTTCAACTAATGGCCTTAGGTACACATCAATGTCGTTGCCGGGTTGCTTAGGGCCTTGGATGAGAACTGGCATCATAATGAACTTCCGCTTCATGCACATCCAAGGAGGAAGGTTATACATACATAGAGTCACGGGCCAGGTGTTGTGATTGCTGCTCTGCTCCCCGAAAAGGATTAATGTCATCCGCGCTTAAAGCAAACCATACGTTCCTTGGCTCACTTGCAAACTCATCCCAGTACTTTCTCTCGATTTTCCTCCACTGCGACCCGTCAGCGGGTGCTCTCAACTTCCCATCTTTCTTACGGTCCTCACTGTGCCATCGCATCAACTTGGCATGCTCTCCGTTTCTGAACAAACGTTTCAACCTGGTATTATAGGAGCATACCACATCACCTTCGCGGGAACCCTCTTCTTGGGGGGCTCGCCGTCAACATCACCAGGGTCATCTCGTCTGATCTTATACCGTAATGCATCGCATACCGGGCATGCGTTCAGATCCTTGTACGCACCGCGGTAGAGGATGCAGTCATTAGGGCATGCATGTATCTTCTGCACCTCCAATCCTAGAGGGCATACGACCTTCTTTTCTGCGTATGTACTGTCGGGCAATTCGTTATCCTTTGGAAGCTTCTTCTTCAATATTTTCAGTAGCTTCTCCAATCCTTTGTCAGGCACAGCATTCTCTGCCTTCCACTGCAGCAATTCCAGCACGATACCGAGCTTTGTGTTGCCATCTTCGCAATTGGGGTACAACCCTTTTCTGTGGTTCTCTAACATGCGATCGAACTTCAGCTTCTCCTTTTGACTTTCGCATTGCGTCCTTGCATCGACAATGACCTGGCGGAGATCATCATCATCGGGCACATTGTCTGGTTCCTCTTGATCTTCAGCAGCTTACCGTTGCAGCATCATCGTGCACATCGTCTGGTTCCTCTTGATGTTCAGTAGCATCACCGTATTCAGGGGGCACATAGTTGTCATCATACTCTTCTTCTTCGCCGTCTTCCATCATAACCCCTATTTCTCCGTGCCTCGTCCAAACATTATAGTGTGGCATGATACCCTTGTAAAGCAGGTGGGTGTGGAGGATTTTCCGGTCAGAGTAAGACTTCGTATTTCCACATATAGGGCATGGACAACACATAAAACCATTCTGCTTGTTTGCCTCAGCCACTTCGAGAAAATCATGCACGCCCTTAATGTACTCAGAGGTGTGTCTTGAACCGTACATCCATTGCCGGTTCATCTGCGTGCATTATATATAATTAAGTGTGTCAAAAATCATTACAGAACATCATTAATAGATAATTAAGTGACCAAATTAATAGAAGTTCATCATCACATTAAAACCAAAGTACATACATAGTTCTCATCTAACAACATAAAGCTCTGCAGAGCATCTAAATTAATTAAACCATACACCTGAAACTATGTAAAAACATTTCAATGCGAAAACAAATGCGATCATAATCGCAACCAATGTAACAACTGATCCAACGGCATAATGATACCAAGCCTCGATATGAATGGCATATTTTCTAATCTTTCTAATCTTCAAGCGCATTGCATCCATCTTGATCTTGTGATCAACGACATTTACATCCGCAACATGCAACTCCAATATCATCTTCTCCTCCTCAATTTTTCTAATTTTTTCCTTCAACAAATTGTTTTCTTCTTCAACTAAATTTAACCTCTCGACAATAGGGTCGGTTAGAATTTCCGGTTCAACAACCTCCTAGATAAATAAAATCTATGTCACGTTGGTCGGCATAATTGTCATAAACAATAAATGAACCAATAGTTATGAAAAGATAATATATACCACATCCGAATCATAGACAGGACGAGGGCCGACGGGGGCGGATACCAAAACCATCGCACTATATAATATGCAATAATAAAAGTAAGAAAATTATACAAGTATCTATATAAACATACAAGTAAGAATTTTTTCCTTTCAGAAAGAAGATAAGAACAAGAGGCTCACCACGGTGGTGCCGGCGACGAGATTGGCGCGGGCGATCGACGGTGGTGAAGACGGGGATGGGACGTGACGGACCGCTAAACCTAGACAAATATTAAGGAAAATGGAGCTTGGAGGTCGAGCTTGGAGAGGAGAAAGCTTAAGTAGTGTGGCTTGGGCATTCCATCGAACACCTCGTGTGCATAGGAGGTGAGCTAGAGCACCACAAAGCTCTCCCCTCTCCGGCCACGAAAAACAGAGCACTGGGAGTGCTCTGCTCGCGGGCGAGGGGTATATATAGGCAACTAATTGGTCCCGGTTGGTGACTTGAACCGGGACTAAAGGGCAGCCTTTGGTCCCGGTTCTTCCCACCAACCGGGACCAATGGTGGTGGGCCAGGAGCGAGGCCCATTGGTCCCGGTTCGTCCCACCAACCGGGACCAAAAGGTCCAGACGAACCGGGACCAATGGCCCACGTGGCCCGGCCGGCCCCGGGGCTCACGAACCGGGTCCAATGCCCCCATTGGTCCCGGTTCTGGATTGAACCGGGACTAATGGGCTGGCGGGCCTGGACCGTTGCCCCCTTTTCTACTAGTGAAATAAATCCAGGAACAAATGCGAGCACTAGGATTTGAACCTTGGTGGGCTGGGGATACCATAATCTCTATCCATCCAACCACAGATTGATTCGCACTAGGAGGACTTGTTGGTGTCTGCTTGCTAGCTACTAGTATATGAAGGAAATATGCCCGAGAGGCAATAATAAAGTTATTATTTATTTCCTTATATCATGATAAGTGTTTATTATTCATGCTAGAATTGTATTAACCGGAAACATAATACATGTGTGAATACATAGACAAACAGATTGTCACTAGTATGCCTCTACTTGACTAGCTCGTTAATCAAAGATGGTTATGTTTCCTAACCATAGACATGAGTTGGCATTTGATTAACGGGATCACATCATTAGTAGAATGATATGATTGACTTGACCCATTCCGTTAGCCTTAGCACTTGATCGTTTAGTATGTTGCTATTGCTTTCTTCATGACTTATACATGTTCCTATGACTGAGATTATGCAACTCCCTTTTACCGGAGGAACACTTTCTGTGCTACCAAACGTCACAACGTAATCGGGTGATTATAAAGGTGCTCTCAGGGGTCTCCGAAGGTACATGTTGAGTTGGCGTATTTCAGATTAGGATTTGTCACTCCGATTGTCGGAGAGGTATCTCTGAGCCCTCTCGGTAATACACATCACTTAAGCCTTGCAAGCATTGCAACTAATGAGTTAGTTGCGGGATGATGTATTACGGAACAAGTAAAGAGACTTGCGGTAACGAGATTGAACTAGGTATTGAGATACCAATGATCGAATCTCGGGCAAGTAAAATACCAATGACAAAGGGAACAACGTATGTTGTTATGCGGTTTGACCGATAAAGATCTTCGTAGAATATGTAGGAGCCAATATGAGCATCCAGGTTCCTTTATTGGTTATTGACCGGAAACGTGTCTCGGTCATGTCTACATAGTTCTCGAACCCGTAGGGTCCGCACGCTAAAGGTTTCGATGACAGTTATATTATGAGTTTACGAGTTTTGATGTACCGAATGAGTTCGGAGTCCCGGATGAGATCGGGGACATGACGAGGAGTCTTGAAATGGTTGAGACGTAAAGATCGATATATTGGACAACTATATTCGGACATCGGAAGGGTTCCGAGTGATTCGGGTATTTTCGGGGGTACCGGTGAGTTACGGGAATACGAGGAAGAAGCAATGGGCCTCATGGGCCAAGTGGTGGAAGAGAGGAGGCAGGGCACGCGGCCCCCCTAGCCCAAACCGAATTGGACTAGGGGGCCGGCCCCCCGTTCCGCCTTTTCCTCCCCCTCCTTCCTTCTCCTTCGCCGTCCCTGCCGTCCCCGCTCCTAGGTGGCCTAGGAAAGGCGGGAGTCCTACTCCCGGTGGGAGTAGGACTCCTCCCTGGCGCGCCCTCCCTTGGCCGGCCACCCCCTCCCCCTTGCTCCTTTATATACGGGGGCAGGGGGCACCCCATGACACACAGGTTGATCATCGTGATCGTTCCTTAGTCGTGTGCGGTGCCCCCGTCCACCATATTCCACCTCGGTCATATCGTCGCGGAGTTTAGGCGAAGCCTGCGTCGATAGAACATCATCATCGTCCTGCGCCCGTCGTCTTGTGGAACTCATCCGACACCCTGCTGGATCGGAGTCCGGGATGCGTCATCGAGCTGAGCGTGTGCAGAACACGGAGGTGCCGTGACGTTCGGTGCTTGGATCGGTCGGATCATGAAGGCGTCTGACTACATCAACCGCGTTGTCATAACGCTTCCGCTTTCGGTCTCACGAGTGCGTGGACACACTCTCCCCTCTCGTTGCTATGCATCACCATGATCTTGCGTGTGCGTAGGAAATTTTTGAAATTACTACGTTCCCCAACAGTGGCATCCGAGCCTAGGTTTTATGCGTTGATGTTATATGTATGAGTAGATAACAAGTGAGTTGTGGGCGATACAAGTCATACTGCTTACCAGCATGTCATACTTTGGTTCGGCGGTATTGTTGGATGAAGCGGCCCGGACCGACATTACGCGTACGCTTACGTGAGACTGGTTCTACCGACGTGCTTTGCACATAGGTGGCTGGCGGGTGTCAGTTTCTCCAACTTTAGTTGAACCGAGTGTGGCTACGCCCGGTCCTTGCGAAGGTTAAAACAACACTAACTTGATGAACTATCGTTGTGGTTTTGATGCGTAGGTAAGAACGGTTCTTGCAAGCCCGTAGCAGCCCTCAGTAAAACTTGCAACAACAAAGTAGAGGATGTCTAACTTGTTTTTGCAGGGCATGTTGTGATGTGATATGGTCAAGGCGTGATGAGATATAAGTTGTTGTATGAGATGATCATGTTTTGTTGAAGTTATCGGCAACTGGCAGAAGCCTTATGATTGTCTCTTTATTGCATAAGATGCAAGCGCCAAATAATTGCTTTACTTTATCGCTATGTGATAGCAATAGTTGCAAGAGCAATAGTTTGCGAGACAACCATGTGACGACACATTGATATAGATCAAGATGATGGAGATCATGGTTTCATGCCAGTGATGATGGTGATCATGACGGTGCTTCGGAGATGGAGATCACAAGCACAAGATGATGATGGCCATATCATATCACTTATATTGATTGCATATGATGTTTATCTTTTATGCATCTTATCTTGCTTTGATTGACAGTAGCATTTTAAGATGATCTCTCACTAATTATCAAGAAGTGTTCTCCCTGAGTATGCACCATTGCCAAAGTTAAATGCGTGCCCGGACACCACGTGATGATCGGGTGTGATAAGCTCTCGTCCATCTACAACGGGTGCAAGCTAGTTTTGCACACGCAGAATACTCGAGTTAAACTTGTGAGCCTAGCATATGCAGATATGGCCTCGGAACACGGAGACCGAAAGGTCGGCGTGAATCATATAGATCAACATAGTGATGTTCACCATTGAAAACTACTCCATCTCACGTGATGATCGGTTATGGTTTAGATGATTTGGATCACGTGATCACTTAGATGACTAGAGAGATGTCTGTCTAAGTGGGAGTTCTTAAGTAATATGATTAATTGAACTTAAATTTATCATGAACTTAGTCCTGGTAGTATTTTGTAAATTATGTTGTAGAACAATAGCTCGCGTTGTTACTTTCATATGTTTATTTGATATGTTCCTAGAGAAAATTGTGTTGAAAAATGTTAGTAGCAATGATGCGGATTGGATCCATGATCTGAGGTTTATCCTCATTGCTGCACAGAAGAATTATGTCCTCAATGCACCGCTAGGTGACAGACCTATTGCAGGAGCAGATGCAGACGTTATGAACGTTTGGCTAGCTCAATATGATGACTACTTAATAGTTTAGTGCACTATGCTTAACGGCTTAGAATCGGGACTTCAAAGACGTTTTGAGCGTCATGGACCATATGAGATGTTCCAGGAATTGAAGTTAATATTTTAAGCAAATATCCGAGTTGAGAGATAGGAAATCTCCAACAAGTTCTATAGCTAAAAGATGGAGGAGAATCGCTCAACTAGTGAGCATGTGCTCAGATTGTGCTGGTACTTCAATCACTTGAATCAAGTGGGAGTTAATCTTCCAGATAAGATAGTGATTGACAGAGTTCTATAGTCACCATCACCAAGTTACTAGAACTTCGTGATGAACTATAGTATGCAAGGGATGACGAAAACGATTCCCGAGCTCTTCGTGACGTTGAAATCGACGAAGGTAGAAATCAAGAAAGAGCATCAAGTGTTGATGATTGACAAGAGCACTAGTTTCAAGAAAAGGGCAAAGGGAAAGAAAGAGAACTTCAAGTAGAATGCCAAGCAAGTTGTCACTCCCGCAAAGAAGCCCAAAGCTGGACCAAAGCCTGAAACTGAGTGCTTACACTGCAAAGGAAATGGTCACTGGAAGCGGAGATGCCCTGAATATTTGGTGGATAAGAAGGATGGCAAAGTGAACAAGGGTATATTTGATATACAGGATATTGATGTGTACCTTACTAGTGTTTATAGTAGCCCTGAGTATTTGATACTTGTTCAGTTGCTAAAAATTAGTGACTCGAAACAGGAGTTACAGAATAAACAGAGACTAGTTGAGGGTGAAGTGACGATGTGTATTGGAAGTGGTTCCAAGATTGATATGATCATCATCGCACACTCCCTGTACTTTCGGGATTAATGTTAAACCTAAATAAATGTTATTTGGCGTTAGCGTTGAGCATGAATATGATTTGATCATGTTTATTGCGATACAGTTATTCATTTAAAGTTAGAGAATAATTGTTATTCTGTTTACATGAATAAGACCTTCGATGGTCATACACCCAATGAAAATAGTTTGTTGGATCTCGATCGTAGTGATACACATATTCATAATATTGATGCCAAAAGATGCAAAGTTAATAATGATAGTGCAACTTATTTATGGCACCGCCGTTTGGGTCATATCGATGTAAAGCGCATGAAGAAACTCCATAAAGATGGATTTTCGGAATCACTTGGTTATGAATCATTTGATGCTTGCGAACCGTGCCTTTTTGGCAAGATGACTAAAGCTCCGTTCTCCGGAACAATGGAACGAGCTACTAACTTGTTGGAAATAATACATACCGATGTATGCGGTCCAATGAGTGTTGATGCTCGTGGCGGGTATCACTATTTTCTGACCTTCACAGATGATTTGAGCAGATATGCATATATCTACTTGATGAAACATAAGTCTGAAACATTTGAAAAGTTCAAAGAATTTCAGAGTGAAGTGGAAAATCATCGTGACAAGAAAATAAGGTTTCTACGATCTGATCGCAGAGACAAATATTTGAGTTACGAGTTTGGTCTTCAATTAAAACAATGTGGAATAGTTTCACAAATTCGTGCCACCTGGAACACCACAGCATAATGGTGTGTCCGAACGTCATAAACGTACTTTATTGGATATTGTACAATCTATGATGCTTCTTACCGATTTACCACTATCTTTTTGGGGTCATGCATTAAAGACAGCTGCATTCACGTTAAAAAGGGGCACCATCTAAGTCCGTTGAGATGACACCGTATGAACTATGGTTTAGCGATGAAACCTAAGCTGTCGTTTCTTAAAGCTTGGAGTTGCGATGCTTATATTAAAAGGTTTCAACCTGATAAGCTCGAACCCAAATCGGAAAAGTGCGTCTTCATAGAATACCCAAAGGTAACTATTGGGTACACCTTCTATCACAGATCCGAAGGCAAGTTATTCGTTGCTAAGATGGATCCTTTCTAGAGAAGAAGTTTCTCTCGAAAGAAGTGAGTGGGAGGAAAGTAGAGCTTGATAAGGTAATTTGTACCTTCTCCCAAATTGAAAAGTAGTTCATCACAGAAATCAGTTTCAGTGATTCCTACACCAATTAGTGAGGAAGCTAATGATGATGATCATGAAGCTTCAGATCAAGTTACTACATAACCTCGTAGGTCTTCCAGTGCAGTCCGCACTGCAGTGGTACGGTAATCCTATTACGGAGGTCATGTTACTTGACCATGATGAACCTACGAACTATGAAGAAGCGATGGTGAGCCCAGATTCCATAAAATGGCTTGAGGCCATGAAATCTGAGATGTGATCCATGTATGAGAACAAAGTATGGACTTTGATTGACTTGCCCAAATGACCGGCGAGCCATTGAGATTAAATGGATCTTTAAGAGGAAGACAGACGCTGATAGTAGTGTTACTATCTACAAATCTAGAGTTGTCGCAAAAGGTTTTCGACAAGTTCAAGGTGTTGACTACGATGAGAGTTTCTCACTCGTATCTATGCTTAAGTCTGTCCGAATCATGTTAGCAATTGCCGCATTTTATGAAATCTGGCAAATGGATAAACAAAACTTCATTCCTTAATGGATTTATTAAAGAAAGAGTTGTATGTGATGCAACCAGAAGGTTTTGTCAATCCTAAAGATGCTAACAAAATATGCAAGCTCCAGCGATCCATCTATGGACTGGTGCAAGCATCTCGGAGTTGGAATATACGCTTTGATAAGTTGATCAAAGCATATAGTTTTATACAGACTTGCGGTGAAGCCTGTATTTACAAGAAAGTGAGTAGGAGCACTACAACATTTCTGATAATTATATGTGAATGACATATTATTGATCAGAAATAATGTAGAATTATTCTGCAAAGCATAAAGAAGTGTTTGAAAGGAGTTTTTCAAAGAAAGACCTCGGTGAAGCTGCTTACATATTGAGCATCAAGATCTATAGAGAGAGATCAAGGCGCTTGATAAGTTTTTCAATGAGTACATACCTTGACAAGATTTTGAAGTAGTTCAAAATGGAACAGCCAAAGAAAGAGTTCTTACCTGTGTTACAAGCTGTGAAATTGAGTAAGACTCAAAGCCCGACCACATCAGAAGATAGAAAGAGAATGAAAGTCATTCCCTATGCCTCAGCCATAGGTTCTATAAAGTATGCCATGCTGTGTACCAGATCTATTGTATACCCTACACTGATTTTGGCAAGGGAGTACAATAGTGATCTAGGAGTAGATCAGGACAGCGGTCAAAATTATCCTTAGTGGAATAAGGATATGTTTCTCGATTATGGGCCGAGACAAAAGGTTAAATGTAAAGGGTTACGTCGATATAAGTTTTGGCACTGATCTAGATGACTCTAAGTCTCGGTCTAGATACATATTGAAAGTAGGAGCAATTAGCTAGAGTAGCTCCGCGTGCGAGCATTGTAGACATAGAATATTTGCAAAATACTTACGGATCTGAATGTGATAGACCCGTTGACTAAAATTATCTCACAAGCAAAACATGATCACACCTTAGTACTCTTTTGGGTGTTAATCACATAGCGATGTGAACTAGATTATTGACTCTAGTAAACCCTTTGGGTGGTGGTCACATAACGATGTGAACTACGGGTGTTAATCATATACAGATATGAATATTGGTGTTAAATCACATGGCGATGTGAACTAGATTATTGACTCTAGTGCAAGTGGGAGACTGAAGGAAATATGCCCTAGAGGCAATAATAAAGTTATTTATTTCCTTATATCATGATAAATGTTTATTATTCATGCTAGAATTGTATTAACGGAAACATAATACATGTGTGAATACATAGACAAACAGATTGTCACTAGTATGCCTCTACTTGACTAGCTCGTTAATCAAAAATGGTTATGTTTCCTAACCATAGACATGAGTTGTCATTTGATTAACGGGATCACATCATTAGTAGAATGATATGATTGACTTGACCCATTCCGTTAGCCTTAGCACTTGATCGTTTAGTATGTTGCTATTGCTTTCTTCATGACTTATACATGTTCCTATGACTATGAGATTATGCAACTCCCTTTTACCGGAGGAACACTTTCTGTGCTACCAAACGTCACAACGTAACTGGGTGATTATAAAGGTGCTCTACAGGTGTCTCCGAAGGTACATGTTGAGTTGGCGTATTTCCAGATTAGGATTTGTCACTCCGATTGTCGGAGAGGTATCTCTGGGCCCTCTCGGTAATACACATCACTTAAGCCTTGCAAGCATTGCAACTAATAAGTTAGTTGCGGGATGATGTATTACGGAACGAGTAAAGAGACTTGCCGGTAACGAGATTGAACTAGGTATTGAGATACCGACGATCGAATCTCGGGCAAGTAACATACCAATGACAAAGGGAACAACGTATGTTGTTATGCGGTTTGACCGATAAAGATCTTCGTAGAATATGTAGGCGCCAATATGAGCATCCAGGTTCCTCTATTGGTTATTGACCAGAAACGTGTCTCGGTCATGTCTACATAGTTCTCGAACCCGTAGGGTCCGCACGCTAAAGGTTTCGACGACAGTTATATTATGAGTTTACGAGTTTTGATGTACCGAAGGAGTTCGGAGTCCCGTATGAGATCGGGGACATGACGAGGAGTCTCGAAATGGTCGAGCCGTAAAGATCGATATATTGGACGACTATATTCGGACATAGGAAGAGTTCCAAGTGATTCGGGTATTTTCGATGGTACCGGGGAGTTACGGGAATACGAGGAAGAAGCAATGGGCCTCATGGGCCAAGTGGTGGAAGAGAGGAGGCAGGGCGCGCGGCCCCCCTAGCCCAAACCGGGTGGACTAGGGGCGGCCCCCTCCTCCTTTTCCTCCCCTCCTTCCTTCTCCTTCCCTTCCTTCCCCTCTCCTAGTTGGACTAGGAAAGGAGGGAGTCCTACGGGCGTAGGACTCCTCCCTGGCGCGCCCTCCCTTGGCCGGCCGGCCCTCCCCTTGCTCCTTTATATACGGGGGCAGGGGGCATCCCATGACACACAAGTTGATCATCGTGATCGTTCCTTAGCCGTGTGCGGTTCCCCCTCCACCATATTCCACCTCAGTCATATCGTCGCGGAGTTTAGGCGAAGCCCTACGTCGGTAGAACATCATCATCGTCACCACGCCGTCGTCTTGTGGAACTCATCCCGACACCCTGCTGGATCGGAGTCCGGAGATCGTCATCGAGCTGAGCGTGTGCAGAACACGGAGGTGTCGTGCGTTCGGTGCTTGGATCGGTCGGATCGTGAAGACGTACGACTACATCAACCGCGTTGTCATAACGCTTCCGCTTTCGGTCTACGAGGGTACGTGGACACACTCTCCCCTCTCGTTGCTATGGATCACCATGATCTTGCGTGTGCATAGGAAATTTTTGAAATTACTACGTTCCCCAACAATATAGTCGGTCTAGGTCGATCCATATATATACAGGCATATGGGGTCTTGTAATGTTGTGAAATACCCAAGCCTATATTGCAGGTAAGGTTTTCACTCCAAGATTCATGCACTTGGATGAAAATGACCCATGGTGGATTGTGGATGTGGCACGTGCTATTATTTTGGTAGGCTGAGGGGTAAAAAACGCCTGGTGGCTCTAGGCTTGCGATCAAAATTTTGTTAACGTGGGTGCTGAATTCATGGATGCGGTTAGCCACTGGTTGAAAAACAGGCTTCCGTCCAGCCCCATAAGTCGCGAAGCTGTAGGAACCGCGACTAATGGGACCTTTAGTCGCGGTTCTGGAGGTGAACCGCGACCAAAGGCCTGGGCCCAGGGCGCTCGGTGGCCAGGCACACGTGAGGGTCTTTAGTCGCGGTTTGCCGGGACAACCGCGACTAAAGGCCTTCGGCACCTTTAGTCACGGTTTGCAGACCAACCGCAACTAAAGCCCCTCCCTATATATACCCATCCAGCAGCCAACACTTAGCCATTTGGAGCCATTCTCTTCACAAGTGGGTGTAGGTTTGCTTTTGGTTCCTCTTATGCACATAAGGTGTTTGATGAAATGCCCCAAAAGCATGAAACAAACATGACATGAAGTGTTGGAGCCACACTCCTCGATCATGATTAGCAACTTGATGAACCTTTGATGTGTCATTGATAAAATATGCATGTGTGTAGTTCATTGTTTAATTTATATTGTTTGTAGCTAGTTAGTTTAACAAATGCATGATGGTTAATTATATATTTTATATTATAATAATGCAGATGAATCGGCAATGGATGTCTGATAACCGACTCTCCGGCGAGTTCACCACGGGTTTGAAAGATTTCCTCGTAGTGGCTAATGCGAACAAGCGGGGGTTTTGTTATCTGTCCATGTGTTATCTGTAAGAATCGAAGGGTTACTCTTCCTCAAGAGATGTTCACATGCATCTGCTTGACGCACGGTTTCATGCCAAGCTATAATTGTTGGACCAAGCATGGAGAAAGAGGGGTTATAATGGAAGAAGATGAAGAAGGGGATGATTTCATCGATGAAAGCTATCTTGCTCATTTCGGTGATACTTTCATGGAGGATGCTTTGAAGGTGAAGGGAAGGTGAAGAAGAGGCACGTGATGATCCCGTTGATGATCTTGGTCGGACCATTGCCGATGCACGGAGACGCCGCTGGCCCGAAAAGGAGAGGGAGAATTTGGATCGCATGTTAGAGGATCACGAGAAAAGGCGCTGTACCCGGATGCGATGATGGTCCGAAAAAGCTGGGCTGCACTGCTGGATTTGCTGAAATGGAAGGCGAAGGCAGGTGTAGCTGACTCGACATTTGAAAACTTGCTGAAAATGTTGAAGAATATGTTTCCAAAGGATAACGAGTTGCCCGCCAAGATGCGTCTGAAGCAAAGAAGGTTCTCTGCCCTCAAGCTTTAGAGGTTCAGAAGATACATGCCTGCATCAACGACTGCAACCTCTACCGCTCTGAATACGAGAAATTGAATGAATGCCGGTATGCACCTTTGCATTGCGTTATAAGATCGAGGCGATGACCACGGTGACGATGTTGAGGGCCGAAACCCGGGAAGAGGGTTCCCGCCAAGGTGATGTGGTATGCTCCTATAATACCACGGTTGAAAGCGTCTGTTCAGGAACAAAGAGCATGCCAAGTTGTTGCGATGGCACAAAGAGGACCGGAAGTCGGACGGGGAGTTGAGACACACCGCAGATGGAGCGCAATGGAGAAAGATCGACAGATGGTTCAAAGATTTTGCAGGTGACGCAAGGAACATAAGATTTGCTCTAAGTACGGATGGCATGAATCCTTTTGGCGAGCGAGCTCCGACCATAGCACCTGGCCCGTGACTATATGCATCTACAACCTTCCTCCTTGGTTGTGCATGAAGCGGAAGTTCATTTTGATGCGATTGCTCATCCAAGGTCCGAAGCAACCCTGCAACGTCATCGATGTGTACATAAGGCCATTAGTTGATGAACTTTTACAGCTGTGGGGTGGTGTCCGTGTGTGGGATGAGCACAAAAAAGAGGAATTTGACCTCTGACGTTGCTTTTCGTAACCATCAACGATTGGCCTGCTCTTAGTAACCTTTCGGGACTGTCAAATAAGGGATACAATGCATGCACGCATACTGCTTACATGAGACTGAAAGTGTACATTTGCCAAATTGTAAGAAGAAGAGCGTGTACCTTGGGCATCGTCGATTTCTTCCGAAAATTCATCCGAAGAAAGAAAGGCAAGCATTACAACGGCAAGGCAGATCACCGGCGAAGCCTGAACGCACTGGTGCTGAGGTATTGATATGGTCAAGGATTTGAAAGTCATCTTTGGAAAGGGTCTGGCGGACAATCAGTTCGAAGGGAGGCTGGCACGCAGCCATGTGGAAGAAGAAATCTATATTCTGGGAGCTAGAATATTGGAAAGTCCTAGATGTCCGCTCTGCAATCGACGTGATGCACGTTCTGAAGAATATTTGCGTGAACCTCCTAAGCTTCTTGGGCGTGTATGGGAAGACAAATGATACAAAGGAAGCACGGCGGGACCAGCAACGTTTGAAAGACCACGATGACCGGCATCCGGAATGGTTTCAAGGTCGTGCCGACTACGCTCGACCAAAGAAGAGAAGGTCATCTTTTTGAATGCCTGAGCAGTATGAAGGTCCCGTCTGGATTCTCGTCCAATATAAAGGGAATAATAAACATGGCGGAGAAAAAGTTCCAAAACCTGAAGTCTCCACGACTGCCACGTGATTATGACGCAATTGCTTCCGATTGCTTTGAGGGGCTCCTGCGGAACATGTTCGAGTAGCCATTGTGAAGCTATGTGCATTCCTCAATGCAATCTCTCGTAAGGTAATCAATCCAGAAGTTCTACCACGGTTCTGAGCGATGTGATCCAATGTCTTGTCGATTTCGAGTTGGTGTTCCCGCCATCCTTCTTCAATATTATGGCGCACCTCCTGGTTCACCTAGTCGAAGAGATTTTCGTTCTCGGTCCTGTATTTCTACACAATATGTTCCCCTTGAGAGGTTCATGGGAGTATTAAAGAAATATGTTAAATAACCGTGCTAGGCGAGAAGGAAGCATCGCCAAGGGCTATGGAAATGAGGAGGTAATTGAGTTTTGTGTTGACTTTGTTCCTGACCTTAAGCCGATTGGTCTTCCTCGATCGCGGCACGAGGGAGACTAAGTGGAAAAACACGATCGGAATGAAATCAACGATATGTATGGACGACCATTCTCGGATGAAGCACACCACCTTTGTCTTGACCAATTCCAGCGTGGTGGCTCCGTACTTTGAGAAACACAAAACTAATTTAAGTTATGACAACCCGGGGAAGCCAGAAAACTGGATTAGGAAAGCCCACATGGAGAAATTCGGCAATTTGTTGTGAAAACATTTAATGAATGACAATGATGTTGTAGATCAGCTGTACATGTTGGCCAAGACACCATCTTCGACTATAACGACTTTCCAAAGTACGAGATAACTGGGAATACATTTTACACGATCGCCCAAGATAAAAAGAGCACCAACCAAAACAGTGGTGTCCGCTTTGATGCAGCAACCGAGAATGGGCAAGAGGTCACATATTATGGTTACATAGAGGAGATATGGGAACTTGACTATGGACCCTCCTTTAAGGTCCCTTTGTTCCGGTGCAAATGGTTCAAGCTAACAGGAGGTGGGGTAAAGGTGGACCAGCAATACGGAATGACAATGGTGGATTTCAACAATCTTGGTTACCTTGACGAACCATTCGTCCTAGCGAAAGATGTCGCTCAGGTTTTCTATGTGAAGGACATGAGTAGCAAACCGAGGAAAGCGGAAAGATAAGAAAACGATCAGTACATCATGCGATGATCCAAAGCGCCACATTGTTCTTTCAAGAAAAAGAAACATCGTGGGAGTGGAGGACAAGACAGACATGTCAGAAGATTATAATATGTTTGCTGAAATTCCGCCCTTCAAAGTGAACACCGACCCAAGCATTAAGTTAAATGATGAGGATGCTCCATGGATACGGCACAATCGTAAGCAAGCAGGGACACAAGGGAAGAAATGATGTGTAATAATTTATTGTACCAAACTTTGTTGAATGGATCATGTGAATTATATTACCCGTGATGTGTTTGGTGTCCATTTTGAATGATTCGAGATACCACTGATGATACATGAAATTTGGAGTGATTTAGTCATACTCCTGCCTAGGCGTATAATATGCATACTCGTAGTCTTCATAGCCGCCGTCGTTGTCTTGGTAGTAAATCGCCTTCTAAGTTGCCGTCGTGCGTTCTTTCTTTGTAAATCGTCTTTGTAAATCATTGTCGTCGGCGGCGCTCATGGCTCGAATCGAGGTAAGCGCGGGGATATCGCCGGCCGTGATGTAGTCCATGACGCTCTGCAGAGTCCGCCATACCACCATAGCCGACGGCCGGCCTCGTGGAAGTTCCCAGAGGCGGACCGTCCTCCTCATACTGGCGGCGCCCTCTCACGCCGATTGATGAAGAAGGCGTCCCAAGTATGCTGGTTATCGGGATGCCGGTGATTCATCCGCTGCTCGGCGTGGTCGAGGTAGTAGTGGTTCGTGATGGCCGCCCGGTATGCAACTGAGGGACGGGAGGGACGGCACGCCACGACGCTTAGGCTCCGGCCGGTGGGGACGCAGCCCGGTGGACAAGGGTAGTTCGAGGCGCAAAGCTCCTCCACCTGCTGGTAGGTTAGAGTGGGTGCGGTGGAAGCCATGAGAGAGTGATGAGAGATTGTAGAGATGCGATAATGCTGGCCAAGCCGGGCTACATATATGTAGTGAGAAATGGCGGGAAAAATGGGAGCGGGAAGACAGGAGGCGGGAAGAAAGTGGCGGGAAATTTGTTTGAAATTGTACATTCATATGCATGTATATAGTACCGTAGAATATGTGAAACTCCTTCAAAATTAAAATAAAGCACAAAAGAAATAAAACAATACAAATTAAACAGAAAACAATACAAATTAAAAAGAAAACAATACAAATTAAACAGAAAACAGGTTTGGGGGGCTAAAACCCTAAACCTGCAGCGGTTTAATCGCGGTTGGCCAGACCAACCGCGACTAAAGGTGGGGCGCAGAACGCATAAAAAACCCGCCAAAAACCCTTTAGTCATGATTGGGCAGGCGACCCGCGACTAAAGGGTACTGCTAATCATGAGTCTCGCCGCCAACCGCGACTAAAGGGGGGGCGGAACGCATAAAAACCGCCAAAAACCCTTTAGTCGCGGTTGGGCAGGCGACCAGCGACTAAGCAGTACCTTTAGTCATGGTCTCGTCGCCAACCGCGACTAAAGGGGGCTATAAATACAAGGCTCGATTCTCGTCTTCTCCGATTCCGATTCTCGCTGTTCGTCTCTGCCCGGCGCCCTCGGCGCCGCCCGTCGCCCTCGCCCTCGGCGCTGCCCGTCGTCGCCCTCGCCCTCGGCGCCGCCCGCCCGTCGCCCTACGCCTTGTGCAGCAGCCTTGACCTCGTCTTGCCGCCTCGCTCGCCCGCCCTCAACACCGCCGACCGGCCTCCCTCGCCCACAGCCGCGCCTCGCTCGCCCGCCCTCGGCCGCAACCTGGTAGTGCATCCGGCCAAGGCCACCTCCGGCTACTTCCTCCAACGCCTCGACCCATTCTTGGGCTCACGCGGCGCGGACGCCCGCCGCGACGCATCACCCCTTCCTTGGCTTCTCCAGCGTGCACGCCGGCGGCAAGCGGCGGCGCGTGCCCGGCGGTGGAGGCCGGCAATGGATAAGTGGCAGTGATGGCCGGCAATGGATAAGTGGCAGTGGTGGCAGGGGGTTTTCTATAAAAATAAAACATTATCTCATCAGGAACACACTTAAAGTAGGACTGTGGGTTGAATTCTCGAAAGCGAAGGGACTTTCATGCAAAATAGCCGACGTGCATTTACCAGAAACACTATTTGCTTTATTAAAATTAAAAATTAAAAATAAAAAATTAAAAATAAAAATAAAAATATTAATAAATTAGGGAATTAGGGATTAGGGATTAGGGAAAGATGTGTTAGCCTGTTGTTAAATGCATCACCTATTTATTTATTAATTTTGTGGCTGCTTATTGGCCCTTATTAACTTTGGGCGAGATGTCGGGCCCGACTAATAAGAGGTGAAAAAGACCTTAAAGAAACAAGAAAAATCTCGAAAGTGGTATTCTGAACTTGAGCTTACGTGAGCTCGAGTGACAAGTAAACCAAAAACAAATTGTATTTTTTTTACCAAACATCAAGTAACTAATAACTCTCTTGTTCATTTAATTTTCTTTGCCTCGTAGGGTTTGGAGACGGTTCGTAGATATAAAGGTCGGTGAATTCAAAAAAGAGCTAGAATTCAAAAGGTCAAAGCCTAAGAATGCTGGGGATATTCAGCCACCGGAGACCAATCTATGTGGATACTATATGCGTGAGATGATCCGAGATACACCTCTGAGGCGGGTTCGAGTGATACCAATGCTCGGAGGAATAACCTCCGGATGATGCTTAGTCCAAGCTCGCTTCCGACCACTTGAAGAGGAACTAGCTGGATGGTTCAGCAGGGAAGTCCTCCATCCTAAAGGAGAACACTATTACGAGGACGTAGAACTTTATATGCATTAAGTCATGTATGGAAACTTGTTCAAAATTGTATATGGTCATCCGATGATATTGAATATATATTGTATATTCCTCTTGAATTCTTTTTGGTTCTAATTTCAAATTTATTTGAATTGTACATTCATATGCATGTATGTAGTACCGTAAAATATATGAAACTCCTTCAAAATTAAAATAAAGCACAAAAGAAATAAAACAATACAAATTAAACAGAAAACAGGTTTAGGGGGGGCTAAAACCCTAAACCTGTGACGGCCTTTAATCGCGGTTGGCCAGAAGAACCGCGACTAAAGGTCCTCCGCTTGACGGCCGCTGGCGCCACGTTGACGGGCCGTTAGTCGCGGTTCTTAAGCAGCCGCGACTAAAGGTGGGGGGCATTAGTCGCGCTTATTTGGTCGCGGTTGCCCAACCGCGACTAATGGCAGTTGCGAACCGCGACCAAAGGCCTTTTTTCCACCAGTGAGCGATTTGTTGTCCGTGTGGGCCATCCCACAGCGTTGACATGGCTATTTACGATCTTGCCAGGAGTTGCGTTCATGTGTTCTCTTCGTGGCCTGGTCGAATCCTGCGTGGTTGTCTCCCTATAATCCACATGTGATTGCCTGTGTTACCGCCATCGGTGCTGTTTTAATGTATTGATCGGTGCCGCTTTGATCGTGTATTCTGGAACTCTATAGCTTTTGACCGGTGCCGCTTGGGCCGTATAATTTAGAGATCTTGCCGCTAGGTGTTTCGTGTTGGTTTTTGTTTTCTCTTTCAACCTTCCGTGGATTATAAATAGGCCTTCCTTTCTGAGAGTGGCGTTTTGGTGGCCGGGCCGGAATCTCGCGCCGTGCAGTACATTGCTGCGATGTGTGCATGCCTTTTTTGTTGGAGGTATACGGTAGCTATTAAGTTGAAATACATGGATGCCGTGGCTTGCTGTGCCAGCGTTGTACGTGGGCCTCGGGTGCGCGCTGGATACGCAAACACGTCATGTGCTTGCTGGGCTGATTTAAAAATAGCCTAGCTAGCTGGTGGCAGGTATTGGGCTGGTGCGACATTAATCCTGGTCCCATCTGGCGCTGCAGGTAGGATTACGCCGATTTCTCAAAAAAAAAAAGGTAGGATAACTCCGGAAGCGGTGCTTCTCCCTTCCCTGGTCGGGCCGTTCATCCCCTTCAAGTCGTGGCTGTGCGAGCGGCGTTTCGCCATGGATGGCCTCCGGTTCTTCTTTGAGGAAGCAGAATCAGGGTAAGACCTGATCTGGCGTCCCTATTTCTCGTGCCGTTGCTTACCTCGAAAGGAGATCTTTCTTTGATTGGTGTTCTGCTCCATGATTTCGCCCCCATTCGTTCTTGAGTTCTTCTCCATGCTATTGGTTGGATCTGACTTGATGAGAACTGCGTATGTGCTACAGATTGGTTCCTAAGGCTGATGCGGGTGATATTTTGGGTGGCGGAATCGATGTTGTGAAGTTTGTGGTTGCTTCCATCCATGAAGGATGTGATTTGTTCTCCAACGATATGGCGGCTCAGAATACGTCAACTGCATCTATGGGAGATGAGGAGATGCAGATGGTGTTGTCGTCAACAAATCAAAGGCCTCCTGTTGGACTCGACGGTAAGAAGTACACACTCATTTGTCATTCCATTGCTGTTAGGCCAGAGATTGTACCTTCCTGTAATCGCCTTTGCTGTAAGACCAGATATTGAAGCTTCCTGTACTCGCCTGTAACTAGAACACACGCATGTACAGAGTTCACCCCATGTAGAAACAATTCCTTTTTTACCTGTTATAGCGTTCATGCTAGTTTGGAACCATAATTTTTACAATTAGTGTCTTATGTTGCTAGATCTTATTTATTGATTCTGTATCAAAAGATCAACAATTTTTTTCTTCAGAGAAACAACCTGTTTATATCGGTCTGTACAAGTACATAGTACATTTAACACCAGTTTGTGGGGAAAATGCAGTGTTAGGATTGGCGAAGCGCCAGAAGAGAGGGATGCCAACCCAAGCAGAGTCCCTGCCCTCGAAGCTTCAATGCGAGCTTATGCAGACAACAAGGTATTTAAGAAAATGTTCTCGTCTAGTTACGAGTGTTGACCTTCTTTTTAAGCTTGCTGTGAAAATGTTTTCCTCATGGAATGTGCTGACAGAAAACTGTTGGTTTCAGACCAAGCTCGTGCAATGGAGGTTGCCATAGAAGATGTCATGCCACATACAAGTGGTGCAAATGGCATGTGTTGAAGAAAGCAAAAGAGTGCCTTGGGCCAATGCTAGGCAAGGGTGGTGAGTTCAAATAGGAGTTCAACAAGATGGTGCATCACATGGTTAGTGAGACAGAATTTGAGGATGGTTGGGCATGTATGGTTGAGAAGCATGGTCTACAAAAAAATGTATTTCTCACACAAATATATGAGATTCGGATGAAGTGGGCTAAGCCTTACTTCATGGATGCTTTTTGCGCCAAGATGACCAGCATGCAATGGAGTGAAATTGCAAACCATTTGCAGAAAGGATATGTGCCACCAGGATCCCCGGTGCACCTTTTCATCAGGCAATATGAGAAGATGCAATTTGACAGAGATTCAGAGTAGAGTTATCAAGAGAAGAGAACCAAACTGGTAAGAATAAAAAGTTTTGTGTGTTGTCCTTTGACGAGCAATTTATATTGCCATGAATCATGTCCTGTTGTTGACAAAATATCGAAAGGTAAAAACACATGATAATGATATGTCTCCACATGCAGGGTGGTGTTTTGCTGGCTCAGAACCTACCTATTGAGATACATGCATAAAAAATTTATACTAAGGCCATGTTTGAAAATTTTGGCGAGATGCTATATGAATGTGGGTCATATGTTCTGATCGAAGTTGTGCCTCGTCGTGAATACATAGCGAGGCATGTAAAGAAAGATTCAAGGGACAAATGGTGTGAAAATGAATTCCGCGGCCAGGTCAACGAGCTTGCTGACGAATTCAAGTGTGAATGTGGAATGTTTGAACATTTTGGCATGGTGTGCAGCCATGCACTGAAGGTGTTTTTTTTTCTCATTGTTCCTCTGTTGTACATACAAGACAAATTATTGCCAAGAGCAAACAAAAAGTGTAGGTTTTGACGATGATCTTTTTCTTGTTCTCAGGTAATGATACAGCTTGGTCTGCAGGAGGTTCCAGTCGGGCAAATACTGAAGCGTTGCACAAGGGATGCAAGGGATATACTCCCTCCAGTGTTTCTACGTTACCAAAAGGACTAGGGTCCTCTCGAGTACTCTTTGCGGCGACATAATAATCTGCATCTGCTTTGCCTTGAAATTGTTAGACTCGGTGACAGCAATGCGGATGCATATGCTCTTGCAATGGAGCAACTAAGAAATGTGAAAACATTGCTCGAGCCGGTGGCTGTTGTACGTGATGGCAAGGGGTTATCCGATAGAGAGGTCGCAGGTGATTCTGCAGGTTCAGCTACAGCACACAAGCAACATTTTGGCCCAACAAATCAGGTGCAAAGTGCCTCACAATTTTCAGATAGCTTTGCGGTACCATCAAAGAAGAGAGACCAGCGGGCGCCCTCGACAAGCCGCAACAAAGCACCATACAAACAGCCAGCTAAGAGGAGTAGGTTCTGTTCAATCTGCCGGGGCCAAGGGCACAAGAGCACAACATGTCCGCAGGATGGGGATCTTCCAAAGGCGCCAAGGAAGTCACCTCACTGCTCCAGGTGCAGCCTGACAGGCCATAGAAGGAACACCAGCACCAACACACCCAAGGCAGATTTCTATGGTTGATTTTATTTGTTTTCTATGCTTGAAATATGACAGTTTCATGTAACCGTGCTTATGTGGATGTCAGACTACTAGTGACCACTCCACATATTAGTGAACCTCTATGTATGTAGTATCGTTTCCTGTCAGAGAATTAGTTGGAGATGATGTGTTTTCAATGTGGAAATCACTTGCTTGGACTTTTTCATTCTGTCAGTGACCAAATTGTGTTGCTTTGGTTGGTATACGACTGGGCAGGTGCTGACGCCTTTCCCTGGAATGAACTGAGGATGAAGACGAAGCCATGTCGATCTTGCTTGAGCTGGGTGCGGCTGCGATGGAGAGCCATCTTTCCTACAAATAGCCGGCGAGACCAAGGCAACGGCAGGATTCTCAACGTTCGACCCAAACGCTCCCTGACGTCGCACATGTTGACGGAGTCAAATCCCGTGCCGTGTACATGAGTCTGATATGATGCTGTGTCTGCTCGGGTACGTGTGCCCGCAAGATTTTTATTTATTTTATATCATAAGGATCATACAAGCCACGTACATACCGACCTGACAAAACTGAAAAGACAGCAGAACGCTAGCCTTTGCACACAGGAACACCAGCCAAGAAGTAAAATTACAAACAAGACTGAAGAATCCTCTGAGCTTGACACCAACGCCCGTCACCTGCCTCTGGCACCACCATAGCAGCCACCAACGCCCGTCACCTGCCTCTGGCACCATCTCGCCTCCTGCCACTGCCAGGGCGTCTTCCTCCGCCGCCGTCCTCCGGCGGCTCCCCTCCGCTGACGACCTCGGTCGTCGGTGGTGAGGGGGGTCGCCGGATCCACGCGTGTGGATTGTTTTAGGCATTAGTTTCTGAGGATTTTGGGTTGTTTATCGTCATGGCTTCGTCGGTGGAGATGGTGGCGCCGACTAATAAATCTTCAGATCCTTCTCCAACGAGGCGATCCGCTTTTGGGGTGGATTTGGAAACCAGACTGTTCAAGCAAGGATGGTGCGGCGGCGGCGGCATCCTCGTGGTGGACCTGTGTCCTCGGGCTCCGCCGTTGCGACGGCGTTTGCTCCAGCGCCGGCGTGGAGCTTGGGAGGTAGTCCAGGAGCGGATGCAGATTGTGGTCTGCATCGACGACATCTGGAAGATGGTGGATCTGGGTTCGTGGTTCGTGGCAGGCAGGTATGGTTTCCTCCTCCAACGTCCTAGTTGCGCGAGGGTGCCGGATCTGTAGTTTGATGGCGTGTCCGGGGTGTTGCCCCGGTCTGATTCGTTCAACGGCAATGGCTTCACCTTTATTGGCGAGCCACCTTAGAGGTCCGCAAAGCTGTATATCAGCGATGGAGCCGCGTCGAACTCGGGTGTGGAGGTGATCCGTCATTTTTGCAAGATTTATTTAATAGCACGCTCGGCAGCGAACTCTCCTACGAATACGGTGGAAATACGGTAGCGTCATAATTGCTTGGCACCGATCGCAATGAGCACCGACGGGGCTGATTCCGACCTGCAGGTAGCTCGGCCACCAAAGGCCCTTTTCGTTCCTTTCTGTGATATTGTACTCGTTATGTGGGCTTTGCTTCCTCGCTTTCGTGGTTTCCCTGCTGCTTCCCGTCAAGATGGGCTCGCCGGGCTCTGGTGGTGCTCCGCCTGAAGGAGAAGCGTCGTATCGCCTGCTGCTGCCGGGATGTGACCGCGCCGTTAGGCCTCTGCCGTCGCAGATGGACGTGCCGAGGGAGGACGCGGGTGCGGGTGCGGGCGCAGCCATCCGCGTCCAGGAGGAGGAGCGAGGCCACACAAGGTCGGGTCACGTCGCCGCGCTTTGAGCACACGCAGCGGGAGACCAGGTCGTGGATGAACGCCATGGCCAGGCCTTGCTGTTTTGTCGCTGCTGCCGTCAACAGTCATGTGGCGGGTGGAAGCGCTACAGGACTCCGCTTCGACGCGCTCCGGGGAGTCCAACGACATTGCTGCTAGGTCGCGCTAGGTGCAACGGAGGGGGTCGTCGACCATGGGGTGCCTCCGCTGCCTCCGTCGCGTATTGATTTTGTGCCGCCGGGGCGCCGTAGAGGCCGAGGGTCGCCAGTGCCCTTTGCGCTGGAGGGCGGTGCCGCCAGGTCCGTGTACGAGACCGATGGCCATGGACCCAGGTATATATCATGGATCTCTTCCTTCTCTGTTACAGGGTGTGCTCCAGCCAGGGGCGGAATTGGGCCTGGGGCAACTGAGGCTATAGCCCCAGGCTTGGCCCAACTGGTAGGTATATATTTAGTAGATTTTTTTTTACATTTGTAGACTTACAAAGCCCAGCCCCAGGCGTCCAAGCACAGACCACGTAAGTTCCCAGTTCCCAGCCCAACTGAGCTGTCCTACGGGCTTGATTGGAAGAAAAAGTAGACACCTGCGCCACGACCTCCGTTGGTTTTGGTAGTAGCGATTCATCAGGAATCAATCGTCCAGCGTCTCGCCTGATATCTCGCCTGATCGATCAAATATCTCTCGTTCACAGCTGCGCCGCCTCAGCTGCGATGCATCAGCCGCCCGCCGTTTCCCATGAGAACTGAGACCGGCGTCCCGCGCCTAGGCGGCTGGCGCTCGCCGCTCGAAGCACGGGTCATCTCGCCTCGTCCGCGCAGGAGCAGCCCCCTCCAGGCTCCAGCCCTTTCTGTTCCTTTTCATCTTCACAATCGGCTAGACTGACAGCAGGACAGGTAATCTTCAGTTTACTGTATTTGTCATCTAATTTTCCCTAGTCTCTTTCTATTAGCTGAAAATCAACGAGTTTGTGACATTCAATTGAATTATTTTAATCACTTCTGTTTCATTGTTATTTGTTAATAGCAAAAAAAATCCAAGATGAAGAGGATTCGGACAATTGAATCTTTTTTTCAGTCAACATCTGGCCAGCCTGCAACCAACACCAATGATTCGCCTACTGACAACGCACGTGTGGAGCTTAATCTAGATGACATTAATCCCGACCCCGGCCTCCGAAAACCAATTGAGGAGTTGCATGTGAGTGTGAGAGATGCTGCTAGAAGGGAGTATTTGGCCATGGGACCATGCCAACCAACAGGACATGTCTATGAACAAGAAAGAAAAGGGAAACAAATGAGAGGCTTTCGTGAAGAGTGGTACAAGTCACATGATTGGTTGGAATATAGTGTTGCTAAAAAAGCCGCCTTTTGTTTTCATTGTTTTCTCTTTAAGCAACAAAGAGCTGAAAACTATGGAATAGAAGCATATACAAAGAAAGGTTTCAGTAATTGGAAAAATGCTACAGCATCTTTTGAGACTCATGTTGGCAATGTTAATCGTGCTCATAATAGAGCTAGAAGACATTGTAAAGCTTTTCAAAACCCAAGGCAAAATGTTGAACAAGTATGGGCTGGTTCAGATAAGAAGAAGGAGGAAGAGTATTTGGGTCGTCTCACTATTATGTTAGGTGTTGTGAGGTTCCTTTTATTGCAAGTTCTTGCTTTTCGTGGACATGATGAGTCAGCTAACTCAAGTAATAAGGGGAATTTCTTAGAGATGGTGCAATGGTATAAAAAGAAGGATGAAAATGCTGCGAACTTGTTAGATTGCGCTCCTGGAAATAATTTGTTGACTTCTGGAGAAATACAAAAGCAGTTGTGTAAAGCTTGTGGAGAAGAGACTACGAAAGCCATTGTGAAGGATATTGGGGATAAAAAATTCACTGTCCTTGTTGATGAGGCTCGAGATGTATCTATCAAGGAGCAAATGGCTGTGGCCTTGAGGTTTATATGTCATGAATTGAAATTTTTATTGCTTATTTGTTATGAAGTATGTTTGTATTAAGTTTGTTTCTTATCTCATCTAGGTATTTGAACAGTCAGGGGGAAGTGATTGAGAGGTTTCTTGCGATTAAACATGTTGCCGACACAACATCATCTTCATTGAAGGCAGCCTTAGATGCTCTGTTTCTTAAACATGGTCTATCTATCCATAGAGTGCGGGGCCAAGGATACGATGGAGCATCAAACATGAGAGGTGAATTCCATGGGCTGCAAAGAAGGGTACTAGATGAGAATCCTTATGCTTTTTATATTCATTGATTTGCCCATCAGTTGCAGTTAGTGGTAGTTGCTGTTGCCAAGTGTTGTCCTTCTGTCTTGGATTTCTTTAGCTAAACTTCTATGATTGTCAATAGTGTTAATGGTTCTTGCAAGCGACATGATCAGTTAGCCCAAGCACACCATGATAATCTTGTGCAGAAATTGGAGAGTGGAGAAATTTTTACAGGGAGAGGGAAGAACCAACAAACTAACCTTACAAGACCCGGTGATACTAGGTGGGGCTCACATCACAAAACCTTGTGTCGTCTTCATCAGATGTGGTATGCAGTGCTAGAGGTATTGGAAAATATGTCTGATGATGCCACTAACACATCACAAAAAACCACATCACGAGGTTTGATACGTCATATGGAGAGCTTTGAGTTTGTGTTTATACTGCATCTAATGATCAAATTGTTGGGAAAAACTAATGATCTATCACAGTGCTTGCAAAAAAAGAACCAGAACATTGTTCGTGCTATGGGCTTGATTCAGACCACATTACAGAAACTTAATGAGATGAGGCATCAGGGTTGGGATGAGTTATTTGAAGAGGTAAAGGCCTTTTGTCTCCAACATAATATCATTATTCCAAACATGATGGAAACATTAGCTATCGGGGGCCGTTCCAGAGGTCATGGCGGCCAATTGGTAACTCGCTTGCATTATTACAATCATGAAATATTTAATGTGGTGCTTAACCAGATTATTGTTGAGTTCAACAATCGCTTTGCTGAGAAATCTACTCAACTATTGAGATGCATTGCTTGTCTTGACCCAAGAAATTCTTTTGCCAACTTTGATATAAATAAGCTGGTTGAACTTGCTCAGATGTATGGTGCTGATTTCTCGGAGTATGAGTGCAGAGTTCTTAGGGACCAACTTGAGACATTTGTCACTGAAGCTAGAGCTGATACTGAATTTTTAAGATGCATTGATCTTGGCCAGCTTGCTATGAAGATGGTTCAAACAGATAGGCACACACATTTTCAATTAGTATATCGTCTCATTGAATTGGCCTTGATTCTGCATGTCGCTACAGCAACCGTAGAAAGAGCTTTCTCAGCTATGAGCATTGTCAAAACTGAGTTGCGGAATAAGATGAATGATGAATGGATGAATCATCATTTGGTGTGCTATATTGAGCGTGATGTATTTGCAAGCATTGATGATATTAAGATTATACAGTGCTATCAAAAAATGAGGAAACGCAAGGGGCTACTACCTCGTGCACTTTGTGACAATGGTATTCTTTTTTTTCAAAATATCATACGAACAATTGATTTTAGTATATGTCCAGTGTCCTAATTTTAAATACTCGATTTTATATTTGCAGCTCCAGGTCCTTCTACTATTGCTGGTGAAGAAACAATGGCCTAGAATTAACCAAGTCTTCATTAGTTTGGTACCAAACAATGTTTGCAAAAATGCACTTTGTTAAATTATTTGTTTTATCAAATTTTCTCTCGTGGTAATAACGAATTTATATTTCATCTTTAATGTGAATTTGTGGCATACTTCTAGAACACGTTGGTGTGCATGTCATTTGACATTATTTTTAGTCAGTTAGTTTTAGCCCTAGGCTTTGAGAAATCCTGGCTCCGCCCCTGGCTCCAGCGACAACACGTACGGCCGTGAAGGGGAGGACGGAGTATGATCCAGCGACTCCAATCTTTTCCGGAGGACAAGGGATCTTCAAGTCGTGGACAGATTCCTGATTTCCAAATTCTGGTACGTGTACGCCTGAGTCGCTTCTTGGCCTTGATTTTTTGCTTCGTTTGGTAATTGACCCTGAAGTCTAAAGTTCCAAATGGCACGTCTACGGTCTACTTTCTCTAGGTTCAGGAATTGCATATATAACGTGCTGCCCATCTACTGCATTTGTTTGGCTGCTCGAGGAGAGAACCGCAAGTTCATCAAAGTCTAGAAGGTGCTTGAATTTCAGTCGTGTAATCATCAAATTAGTTTGCCTATCCTGTTGGTACTATCTGTTCTGTAGTAATTTTTAGCTTGCTGCTGTCTCCTCTTCTATTGCTTGTTCTCTTGCTAATACATGTTCTGCTGCTGCCTCCTCTTCTATTTTTTCTTGCTAATACAGACAATAATATTGTCTCAGATCAATCTCCATGTCTTGTCTGACGCCAAGCCTCCAGCTGTAGGGTAAATGGTATAATTCCATCTCAGAAATCAGTTCTTTTTTTCAGTTAATAGCAGAATCAGAGCCTTTGGATTCAGGTGGATGGCAGATCATGCCCGCTGCAGCACGACATAGTCCTGTATTCTTAACTCAAATTTGCAATGTGGGTTCACTGATTTGTGTTAGTATTTGTTTCATTTATATGTCTGTTGATAGGAAGCAGTCATAGAAGCATAAGATTTGGATTGGGCCATTTATGTACCATATTTTTGTTGTCCACTTGAGCATATCTTTTAAATTTGTCCATGATTACCCAATAAATAGTTCTCTTTATGATGTTATTTGGCATTATTGTATATAATGTTTAGCTGTAAGGGGCACTGTAAAGTAGTACCACTCGAACTAAGGCATGTAGCCCAACTACTACTTAATTGGCCACATGTTGTATTTGTGCTCAACAAGAGACTGTAACATGCGGACATTAGCAATTCATGCTAAGTTAATCCTAAAAATTGCTGCGAGGGAATGATGGTATACGTGGTATAGTAGTGTTGTTTTGAGAATATAGGATGCTTGGGAAAAGAAAAGAAAAAAAGATCCCTTTATCACTATGCATGCAAGCGTAGAAAAAAAGAACCAGGCGGAGAAAAGATCTCTTCATTAATACACACGCAAATGAGAATAAAAAAAGAACCAAAACTGCACTACAACCATGTGATCTCTTAACCAGTACGCACAGAAAAAAAATTAAAATTGTCCACACTATAATCACGTGGCCACCCGACATAGTCAGCTCGGGTCTTAATACCATGCACGAAAGACAAATATAAGTTCACGCGGAATAGAAAAACTAACACACTTGCGTACCAGCGAAGTGCGGCCACCACTGAAATAACTATTAACTGAAAGAAAAGAAATGCACATAAAAATTTAAATACTTACGTAGAAAATTCACTGAAATCGACCAAACCCAAACTTAGCATGTGATATTAAAAAGTACTTCCCTTGTGTAACATGTATCGGCTACTTCATGCAATAAAACCTTCTTTTTTCAAACACCTTAGCATCCACAACATCTTTGTGTTCATAAATAAATATCTCATTCAAAATGTATGTGATTTTACAGACACAATAATGCAAAAAATGAAATGAACAAGTAGCAACCAACCAATTAGCAAAAGGGTTAGCAGTAAGACTTTTTGTGGACGTGTACCAGATTTTGACATAGTGTCACATGCACTATTTTTCATCCTCTATCAAGATTAATAAATAAAAAAACACATTAAGAAGAAAATGTTTAAGTATATATTACACAATAATATACACTGTTAACCATAACAAGGTGCGATTATTGCCACGCGGTATGCCACTTTACTACTTCATCACGGGCACTAAGTCTGCAAGAGGCAAAACCAAGGCTAAACCAGAATGATCTAATCTAGCAATAATATTTTTTTCTTTCTTTCATCTTATTGCAGTAGAGTCGTGATACGTTTCGATAAGTATACATTAGCACTATTAGGGATGTATCAACACGTATTTCTCTGTTTAGTAACATGCAAGATGCATGATGACAATAAATTTGCTTCGTTTCATCTTATTTCCTACATCCACTATTTTACATACAATAATCAGTCATCTTAAAGTAGTAACACCTATTATAAAAAAATAAATGCAATCCATATCACCACTGGAATTCTGGGCTACGCCGAGTGCCACGGACACTCGGCAAAGGGCCGAAAACCGCCGGCAAAGCCTTTGCCGAGTGTCACCCTCGGCAAAAGCCACCCGGCGTACACCTCTTCGGCAAACAGGAGTTTGCCGAGAGCCAGAACACGGGCACTCAGCAAAGACTTTGCCGAGAGTCAAATTGTACCACTCAGCAAAATAAAGTAGCTAACGGATAGCAGACGGTGACGGCAGTTCCTGACACGTGGGACCAGGGAGCAGGCCGAGGGCCTACTTTGCCGAGTGCACCTCTCGGCAAAGACATCCAGTAGGTAGCTGACACGTGTCATCTCCTGACATGTGGGGCCAGGCAAACAGGCCGAGGACCATCTTTGCCGAGTGCAATGCTCGACAAAGAGAGCCAGTAGCACTAGTAGAAAAGGGGGCAATGGCCCAGGCCAGTTCAGCCCATTAGTCCTGGTTCAATCCAGAACCGGGACCAATGGAGCTATTTGCCCCGGTTCGTGAGCCCGGGGGCCGGCCGGGCCACGTGGGCCATTGGTCCCGGTTCGTCCGGACCTTTTGGTCCCGGTTGGTGGGACGAACCGGGACCAATGGGCCTGGCTCCTGGCCCACCACTATTGGTCCCGGTTGGTGGCATGAACCGGGACCAAAGGCTTCCCTTTAGTCCCGGTTCATGCCACGAACCGGGACCAATAGTGCTGCCTATATATACCCTCGCTCTCCAGTGCTCTGTTTTTCTCTTGCCGGCGAGGGGGGGGCTTTGTGGTGCTCTAGCTCACCTCCTATGCACATGAGGTGTTCGATGAAATGCCCGAGCCACACTACTTAAGCTTTCTCCTCTCCAAGCTCGACCTCCAACCTCCATTTTCCTCAATATTTGTCTAGGTTTAGCGGTCCGTTACGCCCCGTCCCCGTCTTCACCGCCGTAGATCACCCGCGCCGATCTCATCGCCAGCACCACCGTGGTGAGCCTCTTGTTCTTATCTTCTTTCTGAAAGGAAAAATATTCTTACTTGTATTATTTTCTTACTTTTATTATTGCATCTTATATAGTGCGATGGTTTTGGTATCCGCCCTAAATCGGCCCTCGTCACTGTCTATGATTCGGATGTGGTATATATTATCTTTTCATAACTATTGGTTCATTTATTGTTTATGAAAATTATGCCGACCTACGTGACATAGATTTTATTTATCTAGGAGGTTGTTGAACCGGAAATTCCAACCGACCCTATTATCGAGAGGTTAAATTTAGTTGAAGAAGAAAACAATTTCTTGAAGGAAAAATAAAAAAACTTGAGGAGGAGAAGATGATATTGGAGTTGCATGTTGCGGATGTAAATGCGATGATCACAAGATCAAGATGGATGCAATGCGCTTGAAGATATGAAAGATTACAAAATATGCCATTCATACCGAGGCTTGATATCATTATGCCGTTGGATCAGTTGTTACCTTGGTTGCATTATGATCGCATTTGTTTTCGCATTGAAATGTTTTACATAGTTTCAATGTATGGTTTAATTAATTTAGATGCTCTGCAGAGCATTATGTTGTTAGATGAGAACTATGTATGTACTTTAGTTTTTATGTGATGATGAACTTCTATTAATTTGGTCACTTAATTATCTATTCATGATGTTCTGTAATGATTTTTGACACATAATTATATATAATGCACGCAGATGAACCGGCAATGGATGTACGGTGACAGACGCACCTCCGAGTACATTAAGGGCGTGCATGATTTTCTCGAAGTGGCTGAGGCAAACAAGCAGAATGGTTTTATGTGTTGTCCATGCCCTATATGTGGGAATACGAAGTCTTAGTCTGACCGAAAAATCCTTCACACCCACCTGCTTTACAAGGGTTTCATGCCACACTATAATGTTTGGACGAGGCACGGAGAAATAGGGGTTATGATGGAAGACGGCGAGGAAGAAGAGTACGATGACAATTATGTGCCCCCTGAATACGGTGATGCTACTGAACATCAAGATGCACCAGACGATGTGCACGATAGTGCTGCAACGGGCGAAGCTGCTGAAGATCAAGAGGAACCAGACGATGTGCCCGATGATGATGATCTCCGCCGGGTCATTGTCGATGCAAGGACACTACGCGAAAGTCAAAAGGAGAAGCTGAAGTTCGATCGCATGTTAGAGGATCACAAAAAAGGGTTGTACCCCAATTGCGAAGATGGCAACACAAAGCTCGGTACCGTACTCGAATTGCTGCAGTGGAAGGCAGAGAATGCTGTGCCTGATAAAGTATTTGAGAAGCTACTGAAAATAATGAAGAAGAAGCTTCCAAAGGATAACGAATTGCCCGACAGTACATACGCAGCAAAGAAGGTCGTATGCCCTCTAGGATTGGAGGTGGAGGAGATACATGCATGCCCTAATGATTGCATCCTCTACCGTGGTGCCTACAAGGATCTGAACGCATGCCCGGTATGCGGTGCATTGCAGTATAAGATCAGACGAGATGACCACAGTGATGTTGACGGCGAGCCTCCCGGGAAGAGGGTTCCTGCGAAGGTGATGTGGTATGCTCCTATAATACCATGGTTGAAACGTCTGTTCAGAAACGGAGAGCATGCCAAGTTGATGCGATGGCACAGTGATGACCGTAAGAAAGACGGGAAGTTGAGAGCACCCGCTGACGGGTCGCAGTGGAGAAAAATTGAGAGAAAGTACTCGGATGAGTTTGCAAAGGACCCAAGGAACGTATGGTTTGCTTTAAGGGCGGATGGCATTAATCCTTTCGGGGAGCAGAGCAGCAATCACAACACCTGGCCCGTGACTCTATGTATGTATAACCTTCCTCCTTGGATGTGCATGAAGCGGAAGTTCATTATGATGCTAGTTCTCATCCAAGGGCCTAAGCAACCCGGCAACGACATTGATGTGTACCTAAGGCCATTAGTTGAAGAACTTTTACAGCTGTGGAATGGAAACGGTGTACGTACGTGGGATGAGCACAAAAAGAAGGAATTTGACCTAAAGGCGTTGCTGTTCGTGACCATCAACGATTGGCCCGCTCTCAGTAACCTTTCAGGACAGACAAAAAAGGGATACCACGCATGCACACACTGTTTACTTGACACCGATAGTATATACCAGGAAGCTGCAGGAAGAATGTGTACCAGGCCATCGTCGATTTCTTCCGACCAACCATCAATGTCGAAAGAAAGGCAAGCATTTCAAAAGCGAGGCAGATCACCGGAAGAAGCCCGCCATGCGCATCGGTGATCACGCATACTTGCTATGGTCAATGATTTACACGTAATCTTTGGAAAGGGTCCTGACGGACTAGCTGTTCGAATGACGCTGAGAATCACGCACCCATGTGGAAGAAGAAATCTATATTTTGGGACCTACCCTCATCGAAAGACCTAGAGGTCTGCTCTTCGATCGACGTGATGCACGTGACGAAGAACCTTTGCGTGAACCTGCTAGGCTTCTTGGGCATGTATGGGAAGACAAAAGATACACCTGAGGCACGAGAGGACCTGAAACGCTTGCACGAAAAAGAGGGCATGCCTCCGAAGCAGTATGAAGGTCCTGCCAGCTACGCTCTTACGAAAGAAGAGAAAGAAATATTCTTTCTATTCCTGCTCAGTATGAAGGTCCCGTCTGGCTTGCGTCGCATATATAGGGAATAATAAATAGGTCAGAGACAATGTTCCAGTACATAAAGTCTCATGACTGCCACGTGATTATGACGCAACTGCTTCCGGTTGCATTGAGGGGCTTCTACCGGAAAACGTCCGATTAGCCATTGTGAAGCTATGTGCATTCCTCAATGCAATATCTCGAAGGTGATCGATCCAGAAATCGTACCAACGCTTAAGGAGTGATGTGGCGCAATGTCTTGTCAGTTTCGAGCTGGTGTTCCCACCATCCTTCTTCAATATCATGACGCACGTCCTAGTTCATCTAGTCGACGAGATTGTCATTATGGGGCCCGTATTTCTACACAATATGTACACCTTTGAGAGGTTCATGGAGTCCTAAAGAAATATGTTAAGTAATCGCTAGGCCAGAAGGAAGCATCTCCATGGGCCATCAAACGAGAGGATGTCATCGGGTTTTGTGTTGACTTCATTCCTGGCCTTAAGAAGATAGGTCTCCCTAAATCGCGGTATGAGGGGAGACTGACTGGAAAAAGGCACGCTTGGAAGGGACTCAATAATATGCGAGGACGGATATTCTTGGTCTCAAGCACACTACAGTTCTACTGAACTCTACCTTGGTGACCCGTATGTCGATGAACACAAGAACATTCTGCGCTCCAAACATCCGGAGCATTACGACGATCGGATTACATGTGAACACATCAGACTTTCAGCGGTTGGTTGGAAACACGTCTCAGAGGTGACAGCACTGTTTGTGATGAGCTGTACTTGTTGTCCAGGGGACCATCTTCGACTGTAATGATTTGAAAGGATACGAGATAAATGGGAATACATTTTACACGATTGACCAAGATGAAAAGAGCACCAACCAAAACAGCGGTGTCCGCTTTGATGCAGCAACCGTCAAGGGAAATGACACATATTATGGTTACATAGTAGACATATGGGAACTTGACTACGGAGTAGATTTTAAGGTCCCTTTGTTTAAGTGCAAGTGGGTCAATCATCGGGGAGGCGTAGTGCAGGTAGACCCACGATGCGGAATGACAACAAAGTGGATCTAAATATCTTGGGTACACTGACGAACCGTTCGTCCTAGCCAATGATGTGGCACAGGTTATCTATGTGAAGGACATGTCTACCAGACTGAGGAAAAGAAAAGATAAGGAAGCGAATACATCATACAATGAGCCAAAGCGCCACATAGTTCTTTCAGGAAAAAGGGACATCCACAGGAGTGGAGGGCAAGGCGGACATGTCTCAAGAGTATGAAAAGTTTCATGAAATTCCCCTTCAAAGTCAAAGGCTGACCCAAGCATCCTGATAAGCGATTAAGATTATCCATGGTTACGGCGCAATAAGCAACGACACAAGCGAAGAAAAAGTGAAGACTTTCTCCATAACTATTATGATGATACCATGCCAACTTTGTAACAGACGAGTATGATACCATTGTCCGTTTTGTACATGCACATGCTATGCCAACTTTTTCAGAGTTCATTTGAAAACTATGAATTTGAAAACCTCGCCAACCGAAGAGCGCTCACACCGGTTTATAAGCCCGTCCCTCTACACGCCTTGTTGAGCTCACAAACCTTGTGATTCACACAAATTTCAAAGAATTCAAATTTGAAAACTAATGGCACAAACAGAAAGTTTATAATTTTGCTGACCTAAAAGCAAAAAGAATTAAAAAATAAAGTAAAAAACCAAAAGAAAATAAATAATGCAGAAAAAAAAACAAAAAAACTTGAAAAAATTAAAAATAGCAACAATAAGTATTTTGTTGTAAGTAGAAACAAAATAAAATAAATAAAGCAACAAAGAAAACAAAAAAATGTTTTCAAATTTGAAAACTAATGGCACTAACAGAAAGTTTATAATTTTTCTAAAACTAAAAGCAAATAGAATTAAAAAATAAAGCAAAAAACAAAAATAAATAAATAATAATGCAGAAAACAAAACAAAAAAACTGGAAAAAAATAGTGCTGCCTACTGGACCCCCACGGCCTGAATACGACTAGAAACCCTACATGGGCCAGGATTCAGGCCCGCAGGAGGCCAAGTAGGCCCACAGGCACATAGCTAGTGAAAGATTAGGCCCGAAAGCCTGCAGTTGAGAGGAGCTCGAGAGGGTGGGCGCAGCAGCGCTTATAAACCACTCTCGAGCTCTCTCGACTAGCGGGTTGGGACTAAACTTTTCGGTGCCGGGCAGCACAAGGCCTTTGGTCCCGGTTGGTGGCACCAACCGGGACTAAAGGGGGCATTTGTACCGGTTCATAGCACCAACCGGGACTAATGCCCCCCTTTAGTCCCGGTTTGTGCCACGAACCGACCAAAGGTCGCCGCTTCCCGCCCTTTGGGCTGCTCAAAATTGGCCTTTGGTCCCAGTTCGTGGCACCAACCGGGACTAAAGGGGCATTAGTCGGTTCGTGCCACGAACCGGGACCAATCTTGCCGCCTATATAAGCAAGACTTGTGAAATTTTTGTTCAGTTCTTGATCCTGCCCAGCAGCCGCCCAGGCTGCCCCTCTGCGCCTCGCCCGTCGCCGTCGTCGCCGTGCCTCGCCCGTCCACGCCGCCCAGACACCGTCTCCACCCAGCGCCGCCCGGCCTTGTCACCCACCTTGCCGCCCAGCGCCCGTCATGTGCCACCCAGCGCCGCCCGGCCCGTCGCCGCCCCGCCTCTGCCTCGCCGTCGCCTCTGCCTCGCCCCGTGCCGCTTTGGTCAGGGCCGGCACCGCCCCCCTCTTCCCCCTTTTTTTTGCAAATATAGCTATGTTTTTTTCCTGATTATGTGTATATGTATGAGTATATGTATATGTGTATATCTTTTTATATGTCTTTTTTTAGATTTTTTTGTTTTTTGCATTTTTATAAAAATGTATATATGTTCTCTGTGTATATATATGTTTTCTGTTCATAGATTTTTATTTTAACACTATTTAAAAAAACAAGCAACACTACTTCATGTATTTTTAAGAAGGAAGAAGAAGAAAAAGAATGAGAGGAAAAAGGAAAAAAGAAGAGGAAGAAAGGAGAAGAAGAGGGGAGAGGAAGAAGAGGAGAAATAAATAAGAAGAGAAAAAAGAAGAAAAGGAAGAGGAGAAGAAGAAAAGAATAGAGGAGAAGAAGAAAAAATAGAATTTTTTTTCTATTTTTTCTTCTTCTCCTCTTTTTTGTTCTTCTTTTTTTTTTCTTCTTCCTTCTTCCTTCTTCCTCTTTTCTTCCTTTTCCTTATTTTTCTTTCTCGAGGGATAAGAAGAAAAAGAAGAGGAGAAGAAGAAAGAAAGGAATAGAGTAGAAAGAAGAAACTTCGACACGAGGGGGTACCGATACCCTCCCCGATAACATTATTTTCCCATGTATAAGTATGTCGCGTCGTTGTCGATATAACGAGGGTGTCGAGGGTCGGGAACTAGGGTAGAGGGTCGAGGGTCGTTAAGGTGTCAAGGGTCGAGGGTTTCAGGGTCGAGGGTTCGAGGGATCGAGGGTCGAGGGTTCTAGGGTCGTCTAGGGGTCGAGGGTTCCAGGGTCGTCGAGGTTTCGAGGGGTCGAGAGAGGTTTCGTAATGTAAAAGTATTGAAGAAATCCATGGCTTCATTAGCCGGAAGTAACCAGGGCATGATGGTATGAAGTCCTCCAAAGTTATTCTGGAATGGAGTCCCGGATAGGATAATTTGCCTTTTTGTATGAATTTCAGCAAAGGCCTTCCAAATAACGATATTCGGAAGGTTCTTGCTGAACTTTGTACCAAAAAGCGAATTATCCTATCCGGGACTCCGTTCCAAAATAACTTTGGAGAGCTTCGTACCATCATGCACCTGTTACTTTCTAATGATGAAGACATGGTTTTGTTGAATCCTTTTACACTAGGCAACCTCCCGACCCTCGGCGATCCTCAACCCTTGACCTCGACCGCTCAGCGATCCTCGACCCCTTGACCCTCGACCCCTCGGCGATCCTCGACCCCTTGAAAAAAAAGAAGAGGAAGAAGAAAAAAAAAGAGAACAAAGAATAGAGGAGTTCTTCTCCTCTATTCTTTCTTCTCCTCTTTTTTTTTCTTCTTCCTCTTTTTTTTATCGGGAACGAGGGTCGTCGAGGGTCGCCGACCGGTAGAGGAAACCCTAATTAAATAGCAAGTATCGTCGGTGTGAGATACATGTGGCCGCCCTCTCCTTGAAGCGTTCTCGAGGCCACCCCCTAACCCTTGAAGCATTGTCGAGGCCACTAATATGATTCCTTATTGTGATTAGCTAGCTAGTTCTACGTTTTCCACTAATATATCCATATCTGTCATGTTTGAATAATAATTGCCATGTTGTAAATATTTGTAGAAACTATGGACACCCCCCGAGATGAAGCACAAGAAGCGTTGTTGAGGGACATAATCGCACAAGGAAGTGATGCCGTCTGCTCGTTGATGTTTCTCAACGACAACGATGGTCTGGAAGGAGAGGGTGAAGAAGCAGCTGGCTATGATTTACATGGCTCCGATGACCCAATGCCGGTGCAATGATGAGAGGGTGAAGAAGTAGATCGTGAGGACGGCTCCGGTGATCACCAAACCGAGTCCGCCAGGTATATATATTAGTTAAGCCTGTCTTGACTAGCTAATTGATGCATTCATTGTTTTGGTATGTACACATATTAATTAACTCTCGTCTTTGTTCTTTTTCTAGCCCTCCGGATCGAGCACAACTTCGGTAAAGAGACGAGGACCGAAGAAAAAGTTGAACTCGGATGAAAAGTTTGAGATTATACAAATCGAGCGCGACGGCCAACCGATTGAACCCTACCGGACAAAGAAGGCATTTGTTGCTTTCGGTCAGGGGTTACGGTTAGGGACAAGATCCCGATCAGCATCCACCAATGGTATAAGCCTAAGAACGAAGACCCTGAGGTGTCTTATGTCAATGATATGCAGAAAAATGATCTTTGGACTGAGCTGAAGTCAAATTTTACCCTACCGCTAGAGGATGATCCGGAGAAGCCAGTAATAGACCCATTAATCAAGTCTTTTGCTCTTAAGAAGATGGCAGACCTATTCAGGAATTGAAAGAAAGAACTCAATACGTATGTCGAAAATAATGAGTCACTAGAATTCTAGGGCAAATATGAGTAGATCAGAGATGACTGGACCGCATTTGTGGCCCACAAGACATATGAAAAGAGTAAATAGATGTCGGCGACAAACAAGAGAAATGCTGCGAAGAAGAAGCTTCACCATCGCGACGGGTCGGTGGCTACCTCGTAGCCCGGCCTAAGTGGGCCAAGGCTGAGAATGATCTGCTTGATAAAGGGATCGAACCAGAGACAATGAACTGGCCAGACCGTTGCGGACTTGGTTCTTGAGGCGGCGGATCCTTGGACCCTATAACAGGGAAGTGCATTTGGACGGACGAACAATTGGACATACCAGTCAAGAGGCTTCAGCAATATATCGAAGCAGCAGCAAGTGAAGTTCATTCCAGATAGGGAGAAGGGCGAGCTCACAATGGCCCTCGGGAATCCACGAGCACCACAGACGGACACGAGGCACGCCAGGCTCCGTTTCGTGTAAGGCTGGATTTCCGGACGCAGGGGGTTACAAAACCCAGGAGAGGAGGAAGAAACTGGAGCAGAGCCAAATGCAGGCGGTACGAAAGGGTAATGGGGCTAGAGGAACGAGAAGAGGAACGAGAAGCAGCAGATCGCAGCAAACGACCTGCCGAAGCTTCCCCCGAAGCTACCCCGCCATCTCAGCGGAGAAGCAGCGTGGCTTCCACCGAGCTGCTTCAGCCAGAGCATGCCTTGACGGCTCCTGCCAGCTATCCCGTGGATGCTATCACGGATGCTGAAAATAGCCACCTTATGGCGCAATGGAGCAATTTGAAGGCCAAGGCGGTTGTTGGCTCTGTTTATCCTACTAAACCCGACTCAATTCACTGCCGGCGATTCCAGAAGGATATGCTAAGGTGATGGTCGATGAAATAACGGAGGGAATTGAGGACCTCCGGCTTGACCACACTACTGGTGAAGGGGAGTGTCGGCTGGGTTCTGCTCTGAAGACTCCATGCCTATGGCGGAAGGATCTCATCAACCTTCCGAACTGGACGCCTCCGCCTCCTCCTCCTCCTCCGGCGAGTCAGGGCACTCCGCCTCCTCCACCGCCGCCTCCTCCGGTGAGTGACGATCAGGGCACTCGGCCGACTCCTTCTCCGGTGCGTGGCGGCACTCCGCCTCCTTCTCCTCCTCGCTGGCGCCCGAGCAACCAGCCTCCTCCTTCTCCGCCTCGTCAGCAAGGGCAGAAGAGACCCGCCGCCGCTCCGGCTGCTCCGGCGCGTCATAGTCCTTCTCCTCCGCCTCGTAAGCAAGGAAAGAAGACATCCGCTCCGTATGCTCTGCCGGAGTCTAGCAGTACAGCCAAAGGCGGGAGGAGATACAGAATCGGTCCTTCTCTGAAGACTCCAGAGAAGTTACCGTACGAGAGGAGCGAGGAGGAAAACGCGAAGATCGCGCAGACTGAAGTGGATGACTGGTTTCAAGGGTTGAAAGCAAAGAGACATCCACCTCCGGAGGAGAAGGTAGATCCGGTGAAAGCGAAACGCACTCTGGCTGCCCTGACAAAACCACCCAAGTCTCCGCCGAAAGGCAACTATGAGCGCATTATTGGAAAGGCATTTGCCGAAGCGGAGAGGTCGGGAAGTACTATCAGTGATCAAAGGATGAAAGAACGACGAGCTGGGAAACAATTGCCCAGCTCGGCGAACAACAGCAATCGTGCCCCCGCTCAAGGTGCACGCTAGCGACATCGTCGATCCGAGGATGGTGCCCGGTTATGGCAATCCTGCAGATTACCTGCCCGACGATGTACATTATGATTTCTTGGAGGTGCAGATACAAAGATACGAAAATGGAAGCCTCTCGTCAAAGATGAAAGTTCTCTATCAACGATGATGCGAAGATTGCATGATTGGTACATGAAAACCTACAAAGAGTCTGAGGGAAGGAGTACTTTGTATGTGAGAGTTAAAAAGGAGCATGACCTCCTTGGAATTGAACTGTTGCCTATTCCATTTGAGGAGTTCTATCAGTTTTTCAATCAATTGCCCCTCGATAAAGCAACGTTCACCTGCTACTGTCTGTAAGTAGTACTACTTCTGTCATTAAGTCTCTCTATATAACTCAGCCCTTTCATTGCATGTATTTATAATTATCCTCACTATATTATGCAGATTGAAGATCGCCGAATTGAAGAAAAGACAAGTGGGTGATATTGGGTTCATTAACACATATCTCATAGATAAAACTAAGGTTGAATTTCATAAAAAGAAAATACCGAGGCCAACTTGCTACAATCGTTGGAAATAAATGAACACAAAGATATAATACTCTTTCCTTACAACTTCAAGTGAGTGTTACTGTCTTGTGGCATATTCGGTTTCCTTATTAGTCCAGGTTATAGTAATGTAATATTGATGAGTTATGCATGGGTGCGCAACTACCACTATATTCTCCTAGAGATTAAGTTTGAGAAGGGAGTAGTAACTGTCTTAGAGTCCAAGCGAAAAGATCCCAAGGAGTATGCGGACATGACTGAAATGCTCGAGAAGTAAGTTAAATCGATCATTATCCACCATATCAACAACTTTGTTCATTTCTGATATCAAGTAATTGTTTTCTTTGTATGGCAAGGCTTGGAGAAAATTCACCAAAAAGCTCGGGACTACCGAAGAAGCTGCAATTTAGACACCCAGTAAGTACTATATAGTAGCATATTCCACGCATCTCCTAGTGATTCAAGCGCTAGTTTCATCAATACCATTTAGCATGCTTGCTAATTATCAGTTTGATTGACCTCTATTTCTTGTAAAGTGGTTGTGGCAGGAACAAGGGAATGATTTCTGTGGATACTATATTTGCGAGTCCATCCGCCACACGACCTGTGAGCGGGGCTACTCCGACAAACAATATGAAGTGCATAAATAAAAATATTCACAATTTTATTTTATTACCATCATTTGTGTTGAGTTTCATTCATTCATATATATATATATATATGTATTGACCCCTCCCCCCCCTTCTTAAAATTAGATGTTTCGGATGCGGGATGAACTCCTAGCACCAGATCGCATGCGAGCAATTCAAGAGGAATTGGCGGCATTCTTTCTTGACCACGTGATCGCTGAAGACGGAGAATACTATGTGGACCACGCGTCCGTATGTTAGAAGATTATATATTTGTAAAAGATAATTATTGTATGTATGTAGCGGTAGTGTCGGATAGATATCACGAGAACTTGTTGTTCGACCAATCTCGGAGAAGGAGAGGTGGTCGATATCACTTCTCTCTGTATGCATATATGTTCATGACGATCTTCTGTTTGCTTAATTACTAGCTAGCTAGCGTGTCTAGCTAATCCTCTCTATACGCATGTATAGTACGTAGCGTCGACCAAGCATGGACAAAAGAGAGGACACTTTTCTCTATTAATTAGCTAGCTATAGCACAATATATGAAACACCTTAATTAACCCCCCAAAACCCCCCAAACCCGGACCCCCCTTTAAAAAAACCAAAAACCACAGCCATAGAAATGCTGACGCGTGGATGCCTATTGGTCCCGGTTGGTGCCACCAACCGGGACCAAAGGCCCTCCCGCCTAGGCTCGTGGACAGGCCACGTGGAGGCCCATCTGTCCCGGTTAGATTGAACCGGGACTAAAGGCTCAGGGCATTAGTACCGACCCTTTAGTCCCGGTTCATGAACCGGGACTAAAGGCCCTCACCAACCGGGACTATACGCCCTTTTTCTACTAGTGTAGGTGGCTGACACGTGTCGGATCCTGACATGTGGGGCCAGGCGAACAGGCCGAGGGCCATCTTTGATTCATCCCTCTTGTTCCTCAATTATTCGATTTTGTCTGACTAGGTGAAGGAACCCTGGATGAAGGACGATTGTTGGGAGGCCCTGGTTGACATGTGGTGTGATCCAGCATGGCAGGCGCAACATGTGGAGAAGGGAAACGATCGAGCCAAAATGACAGGCCCGGCTCATGTCCAGGGGAGCCGGAACCTAACCGCTCTCAAGCAACACATGGTATGTGGATTAAGATGTTAATTTTTCGCAAGGTGCATCTTGGTGCAACATGTGGAGGAGGGGAAGGTTGGTCGCCCGGTCCACATCCTGGAAGCCTAGAGAGAAGGCCACAAGGGGAAGTATGGCGCCGAGTTCTGCAGCGAGTCGGCAGAGGATAAGTCGGTGACCTTCAAAGAGGTCTTCTAGGAGGTGCACGGGCAGGAAGCCGAACGTACGTCCAAGCCCCTTGACCCTGAGCTTCTCATCATTGTTGGCGAGGGGAAGGGCCATGGCCGCCACCTCCTTTGCAACAGAGTGATCGCCATCTCCGGGCATCGCAAGCTGCACGAGATACGCGCGTCGAGCACCAGCTCAACTCCGTCCATACGGAGTCGCCCAACCGCCGCATCACGTGAGATAGCGCATCTCAAGGTTAGCATCCTAACCTTTTATTTATGTCCATGCCTCGAAATAGCACCGTTCCAACCTATATGAGCCTAATGTCATGTTACAGGATTTAATGGCGCAGCGGGCCGTTGAAGAGGAGCAAAGGCGGCAGGCTGGGAAGGACTCCAGAGAAAAGGAACGGGAAGACACGAACAAGAGGTTGAAGGTGCTTGAGGATCAACTACAGGTAGAACATTATCTAAACTAGAGTAGAAGATTCATTACATATGGACGAACCACCCTCACGTGACTCTACTCTTATAAGTTCTTATGCGATCTCGAAGCAGTGCAAGTGATGCCCCTCCTCCTCCTCCGGAATGTTAACCCGATGGCCTCTCCTCCTCAAGATGATCTATATATGAACAAGTGTACTTCTATTGTGACGTGCACGTGTTTTGCAAGTAGTGACAATATGTATGAATTTGCGACTTGTGTGTGACGTCTACTAGGATAATACATTCGACTTGTGTGTGACAATATGTGAACTATCCCTAATTATGCATATATATGTGGACTAGATCAAATATATATGTGTGGACTAGATCAAATTATGCCTATATATGATCAAATTGCACAGTAGTTGTTTTTATCTGCAGGAATCAGAAAAGAAAGAGCTTGACAGCAGAATGGATGGGAAAGATATCCGAGAGCAACACTCGGAAAAGGATAGACTACCGAGAGCACCTCCCGAAAATATGGTCGTCTGGGACACTACTGTTGTGCCAAAACTTTTCGAGAGCAGCTCTCGGAAAAGAAGGAGAGCATTGCCGAGACTAGCTCTCGGCAAAGCTATGTAAACTGTCAGCTCCCATGTAGGCCACGCTGTCCTCACTCTCGTCATTTAAAAAAAATATTTAGCAAGTTATTTAAAAAATTTATTGATAAATGTGATCATTGGGACCACATGGCAGTTAGAAAGAACACACACAAAAAATATAGGATGTTATGCTTTGCCGAGAGTGACGTTCGGCAAAGTACACAGTAACTGACGGAGCCGTCTGTTGCGGATGGGCATGCCACGTGGCTCCTCTTTGTCGTGAGCTGCTCTCGGCGTCTGCAGGGTTTGCCGTCCGCTGCCTCTTTGCCGTGAAGCAGTGGCAGCAAAGATGACAGTTTACCGTGAAGGTGGGTTTGCCGAGAGTCTTGCTTTGCCGAGTGCCCGTGTTTTAGCACTCAGCAAAGAGCATTACACCCGGCGTAGCCCAGAATTCCAGTAGTGTATAGTCATACGGTATGGACAGACGCGGCCTGCCGCTGCGCAGGGATAAGCTAGTACAGTACTATTGAGAGAAGAAATAAAGAAGAGGCACGCCACGTGCTTTGGCAAAGTTTTTCTTGCTTGTGTGTTCGTGACCTCATGAGTATTTGATGTGGACGTTTCGTTGGCGAATCCCAACGCTCCCATGCTTGATGCCCATCAAGCTCGTGCGCGTAGAAGAGATCGGTTGATGGCGCCGAGATCATGGTCGGACCTCCCGGTGGACCTCGCTGCCGTCGTGCTTCTCCGTCTCCCGTCGCATCACCTGGACCGCGTCCGCTTCGGCGCCGTCTGCCGCCAATGGCGCGCAGCGGCATTGGACAACCCCTCCCTGCCGTCCCATTTCCCGTGGCTCGCGTTGCCGGACGGGAGCGTCTACAGCCTGCCTGCCTCAGCGGTTCAGCCACTGCCGGTCCACCACGACGGCCACCGGCAGCTACCGGGCGCGCAGAGCTCCTGCGGCGAGTGGCTCGTCTTCGAATGCCAGGACGGCGCCCTCACGCTCAAGAGCCCTCTCTCCGCGGCTGCCGGCACAATGGTGCTCCCTGCACTCCACACTCTTCTGCGATCCCTACGAACCAGGCATGCCGAGGCCAACCATCTGGAAGCTAGTCGTGTGTTGGGACGACCTCATTGCCGCCGCGGTGGCGAAGAGGCCGCAACGGCGTCGTGGGACAACGCCGCCGTCGTTGTCAAGCTGGCGCTGTGCCGGCCAAGGGCACTGTTGATGTTAAAACCGGCGGATCTCGGGTAGGGGGTCCCGAACTGTGCGTCTAGGCGGATGGTAACAGGAGACAAGGGACACGATGTTTTTACCCAGGTTCGGGCCCTCTCGATGGAGGTAATACCATACTCCTGCTTGATTAATATTGATGATATGGATAGTACAAGAGTAGATCTACCACGAGATCAAAGAGGCTAAATTCTAGAAGCTAGCCTATGGTATGATTGTTTTTTGTCCTACAGACTAAAACCCTTCGGTTTATATAGACACCAAATAGGGTTAGGGTTACACAGAGTCGGTTACAATGGTAGGAGATCTACATATCCGTATCGCCAAGCTTGCCTTCCACGTCAAGGAAAGTCCCATCCGGACACGGAACGAAGTCTTCAATCTTGTATCTTCATAGTCCAGGAGTCCGGCCAACGGTAATAGTTCGGCTATCCGGACACCCCCTAATCCAGGACTCCCTCAGTAGCCCCTGAACCAGGCTTCAATGACGACGAGTCCGGCGCGCATATTGTCTTCGGCATTGCAAGGCGGGTTCCTCTTCCGAATACTTCATAGAAGATTTTGAACACAAGGATAGTGTCCGCTCTGCAAAATAAGTTCCACATACTACCGTGAGAGAATAACCTTTGCATAGATCTGGCGGCGTATTCAGCGGGCGTGACATCACACCACGGCCATGCCTTTATACGAATCGTTTTTTACTGTTCCACCTTAGCGCGTTTAGCGAGGCGGTTTCCTTGGCACGTCTTATCAAAGCGGAGATCGTGCCCCTTTATTTTGGGGTTCCCATCAATACGGACGTGGGTAACCCATCCGCGCCATTGATTACGGCGCTTGGGAGATAAGCGAGTTTTACCAGGCTGGAGGGGGACGCATAGCTTCGTCCGTCCATATAAGGGGATAAGGATCCACCTTTTCACCTAAGCCTTCTTCCTCCTTTGCTCATCCATTTCCGCGCACTCGAGCTCCAGCGCCCAAGTCCGCACACCCCACCTCAACCTTCTCCAACTATGTCCGGAGCAGGAGGCAGGTGGATGGCCTCCTCCGTTACGGAGGGGCACATCAAAAAGCTGCGGAAGACCGGATACTTGTCCAGTGACATCGCGCATCGGCTCCCCGACGAGGGGCAGCTCATTCAACCCCAGGCCCCATGAGAGGGTGGTGTTCCTCACCCACTTCCTCCGTGGACTAGGTTTTCCAATTCACCCATTTGTCCGGGGGCTCATGTTCTACTACAGCCTGGATTTCCACGATCTGGCCCTGAATTTCATCTTCAGCATCTCGGCGTTCATCGTCGTGTGCGAGGCCTTCCTCTGCATCCAGCCCCACTTCGGCTTATGGCTGAAGATCTTTAATGTCAAGCCGAAGGTAGTGGGCGGCCGCCAAGCGGAGTGCGGAGGTGCCATGGTTGGCAAGATGGCCAAAGCCCTATGGCTCGAGGGCTCCTTTGTGGAGACCATAAAGGGGTGGCAATCGGGGTGGTTCTACATCACCGAGCCGCGCGACTCTCAATGGGCGGCGGCCCCCGAATTCCGATCTGGCTTCCCCACGCTGCTCAAATCATGGAAAGAGACGGGCCTGTCGTGGGGTGATTCGGACGAGCTATCCGGACTCCAAACCTGCGTCCGAAACCTGGCGGACAAGAATCCCAGGCTTGTCAACGTTATCCAGGTGATGCTCATCCGCCGGATTCTCCCATGCCAACAACGGGCCTTCAAATTGTGGGAGTTCGATCCGGCACAACACCTAACTCTGAAAAGGCTCTTCGACACTACGTACGAAGATGCCTGGAAGGTGGTGTTCAAGGGCGCCGAGGATCCCACATCCGCTACCGAAGATCGAGGATTCAGCTCGCAGCGTCAAGCCAGCGAGGTAAGTTATTTTACCCTTTATGGGACTCTTTTTTCATAGTTTGACTCTATGCGGGATCTAAAACTCCCTAACCACTGGCTGAAGACGTCCGGACAGATTAACTGTCCGGCCCCTTTGCCGAAGACCAGCGGACGCTCAATAGACGGGCTGCTGGCTCCGGCACATCACGTGGTGCCGGAGAAGAAGGCCAAGAAGAAGGCCACGGGAACTCGAAGGAGCTCCGGCGCCAGGTGCTGTCGGACTCATCGCCCGACAACCCTGAGGCGGAATCCTCCTCCGAGGAAGAGGAGGAGGAAAAAGAAGCCTCTCCCCCAGCGGGGGGAGAGAAGAAAAGGAAGGACGCCCCGACTGGGAAGGCCGGAGGGTCCAAGAAAGGAAGGACCCTTCCTCCGGACTTCTCCACCAATGCCGACAGCGACGAGGAGGAGTGGCCACCAAGGGCCAAGCCCCTGGCGAGATCGTAAGTGTCTGGACTCCGGAATAGTTCATGACTTTTTATTTGTCTCATAGTGTCTTCTAACGCCGAATATGACCATGTAGCCCGCCCAAGGACGAGCTTGCCGCCGTCGGCGGCTCCTGGGCTCGTCGGATGTGAACAGTACTTCACTTCCGACCGCCTCCTCTCCTCGTGTCGCCGACGACACTGCGGTGGAGTCCCAAGAGGGGCCCAGCCAGGAGGAGGTGGTCTGAGGCGCCAAGGCGACCTCCCGGACTCCGGGCGCGAAGGGGGCGAGACCCCAGAGGGATCTAAGTCTGGCCCTGTGCCGGACTCCGTACCGGAACCTTCAGTGGTTCCGAAGTCCGGCAAGCGGTCCCTTCGTAAGAAGGGTAAGACTACGACGCCGGTGACCTCCATCCATCCGGAGGCACCGGATAGCTTGCTGGAGGCGCTTAAGGGCGCCTCCATCGACAAGGAGCACCACACTGTTATGAGTGTGGTGATCCAGAAAGTTCAGTCCGCCAAGAGCGGGCTGGCTGAAGCCTGTACCAGCCTTCTAACATGCTTTGAGGTAAGTTTAGAATATGTAAAAATATTACCGCTTAGTTCGGTGTTCGGAAAGAAAAGCCGGACTAAGGATCTAAACAGATATACGCAGGAGTCTAACATAAGTATGTCAATATGCGAATGCAGACTGCGCTGCTGACCTCACGCCTTGACCGCGGAGGTCAATGCATTGAAGAAGAGCCTCGGCGGTCCGGGAACGAAGCTCGGCCTTGCCAAGAAGCAGCTCGAGGACAGGGAAGGTAAGCAATACCTTATTAAATAAATACCTTATAGAAAGGATTCGTTGCAAAAATGACAGGAATAACGTGGGTATTGTATGGGCCACGAACGAGGTGGCGACCCTGAAGGAAGCGGTGTCCGCGGCTGAAAGCAAAGCGGCCGCGGAGCGCACCGAGCGAGAGAAGTAGGAGGAGCGGGTGGCGGAGGTGCGGATGTCCGCGGCCGAAAGCAAAGCGTCCGAGGAGCGCACCGAGCAAGAGAAGCAGGAGGAGCGGGTGGCGGAGGTGCGGCAAGAGCTCCAGGCTCTCGTGGAAAAACACGAGAGTTTGGAGCGTGACTCGAAGACTCAAGAGTCCGAGCTCGCCTCGGCTCTTGAGAGTGCCAAAGCCGCTAAGGCCGAAGCCCAAAAAGCCCTCCAAGAAATTGAATCATTAAAGAAGATAGCGGCGGGTAAGGCATTCTTTATGCAAAGCAAGCATGTGAAAGTGAATTACCTATTACTTACCGGATTCGGAGCTCTCAAGGAGCATTTGCAGATCTGCCTGTCAGAAACCGATGCTGCCGCGTTTTACCGCGCCAAGGAGGGGAGCTCGACGGAGAAGGTGTTCTAGTCTCAGTATGCTGAGGCGAGCGTCTGTGCCTGAGCGACCAGCTGAAGCAGCTGGTCGAGCTCCACAAGGTTGCTGAACAGGCCATGAAGGGCCTCATAGTTCGGCTGTGGCCATTGGAAGCCATGCCTGGGAGATACTTCGGGCTAGTGCAGCGGCTGGTGGACGCCTGTCCATGGATTGAAGTCATCAAGCGCTCCGTTGCATTGAAGGTGCCGTCGGGCCCTTGCCCGTGCTAAAGTGCACCGGGGCAAGCTGGATGCGGAGAAGCTTGTGACGGACGGGCCACCGAAGGGCAAGGAGCATCGCAAGCCCGAAATGTACTATGAGGGCGTCCTGAAGGGTGCCCGCCGTATAGCGGATGAATGCTCCAAAGATGTAATTTTTGAATAGACTCGCATTTGTTATCCTGTACGCTGAAAACTTGTTCATATGCACTAAGCAACGCTTGTTAATTTAAAATATTACCTTCTGTGCGGCCGTTTATCAAATTTGAGAGATGGCAAGTCGTTGGCTTCAGCCCCCATGCCACGAAAGTGCTTTGGGGTGTTCGGGATAAACTTGAGCGCTCTTGTTCCCATTCTTGGGTCCGTCGAGGGAGGCGCTCAACGCAACGAACAAGGCAACCGGACTTATAGTGCTCGAACACTCTCACTTAGCCATAGAATTCTATAATTTTAAATTTCGGCGTAGCCCCTAGTATTCGGAAGACCGAGTTCGGGGCGCTATCCACGCCTGGCCGGACCATGCTGACTCCTCGCTCTAAGCGGCATAAGTCTTTAGGGACCCGAAAAAACCTCTCGAACAGCGACCGACTCTCGCCCTATCATGACGGTCAGTTTTAGCTTTCTCCACTGAGGTGCTCAACCCAGCTCAACCGGGGCACAATCGCAGTGGTTCTCCCAGCGCTACCTTAGCCGATATAACGGAACGTAAGGTACCAAAACATGGGAGCCGGGCAAACCCAACTATTGACCCAAGATTCGGAGCCGATGCATATAATGCTATAAGTTCGGGGTGCCGCACTTGTGAAAGTGTTCGGACTTATCACACCATACTTTTGGGGTACTTAAGCCCCTGGTGTATTGGGAGTACCAAAGTGTACGGGTGCAATATGTTATGAAATGAACATATATATAGATAAAGAAAGGAGTGCAATAATAGTCAAAAGCTATGTATTGTTTATTCAAAAAGTTACTGCAATGAAAGCATAACGATACAAATAGTGCGATAAGCAAGGGATGGGAATATTTAACATGTCCCCCTCCAGGGGTAAGCTACGGGATGGTATGTAAAACATGTATAATGCTCGTAGTAGAGACCACCTGGGCACTCGACGTAGCTTTCTGCTTCCCTGGCTGTTGCATCGTGAGTTCGACAATTCTAGTGCCGGACAGGGCTTCTGGAAAACGAAGTCCTGAAAGTAAAAAAAGAAAAAAGAAAAATAATGACACAATCGGGAGCCCCTGGTGCGGTTGAGCCGCATTCTGGGCGTGCCGTGGTCGTGCCCCTCCCCTTATGCCCATGGTATCTCCAGAGCGTAGTAATGTACGCGTAGTACTGGCTTCGCAATTTCGCGAGGGCTGGGTTTGGGGCCGGATTGCTACGCGTGCTTGGATCGTGCCACGCAGTCTTGTTGTAGGTTACTCCGGGCGCGCTTGACAGTGTCCGGACGTTTAGTGGCCGGACTCGAGAATTGCTGTGAGAGGCTGCCTTGCACCTCCGCCACGAGGGCCGCCATATGCTCCTCCGTTTGGAGAGAGCGTTCGATGTTTCCATTGACCGTGATTACTCCTCGAGGGCCTGGCATCTTGAGCTTGAGGTATGCGTAGTGCGCCACCGCACTGAACTTTGCAAATGCGGTTCGCCCAAGCAGTGTGTGATAGCCGTTGCGGAACGGGACTATGTCAAAGATTAACTCTTCGCTTCGGAAGTTATCCGGGGAACCGAAGACCACTTCGAGTGTAACTGAGCCTGTACAACTGGCCTCTATACCCGGTATGACGCCTTTAAAGGTCGTCTTTGTGGGTTTAATCCTTGAGGGGTCTATGCCCATTTTGCGCACTGTATCCTGATAGAGCAGGTTCAGGCTGCTACCGCCGTCCATCAGGACTCTAGTGAGGTGAAATCCGTCAATGATTGGGTCAAGAACCAATGCGGCGAATCCGCCGTGGCGGATGCTAGTGGGGTGGTCCTTTCGATCAAAGGTGATCGGGCAGGAGGACCATGGGTTCAAATTTGGGGTGACTGGCTCCATCGCGTATACGTCCCTTAGTGCGCGCTTCCGCTCCCTTTTGGGTATGTGGGTTGCGTATATCATGTTCACCGTCCGCACTTGTGGGGGGAAACCCTTCTGTCCTCTATTGTTCGGCGGCCGGGGCTCCTCCTCGTCATCGCTATGCAGCCCCTTGTCATTGAGTTCGGCATTTAACTTGCCTGCCTGTTTGAAGACCCAACAATCCCTGTTGGTGTGGTTGGCTGGTTTTTCGGGGGTGACATGTATTTGACACGAGCGATCGAGTATTCGGTCCAGATTGGACGGGCCCTGAGTATTTCTTTTGAACGTCTTTTTCCGCTGACCGGGTTTAGAGCCTCTGAATCCGGCATTGACTGCCGTATCTTCAGCATTATCGCCGTTAATGCGGCGCTTGTACTTGTTGCGACGCGACCTGCCATTGCTATCCTTGGTATCCGAACTACCATGGTTTTTGGTCAAGTTGTTGCTACGAGCTAGCCAGCTGTCCTCTCCCGCGCAAAAGCGGGTCATGAGCGTTGTGAGGGCCGCCATGGATTTCGGCTTTTCCTATCCTAGGTGCCAGGCAAGCCACTCGTCGCGGATGTTATGTTTAAAGGCTGCAAGGGCCTCTGCATCCGGACAGTCAACTAGTTGATTTTTCTTGGTTAGGAACCGTGTCCGTAATTGTCCGCCGATTCTTCCGGCTGCTGAATTATGTGGCTGAGGTCATCGTCGTCTGGTGGTTGCCGTATGTGCCTCGGAAGTTATCAAGGAATGCGGCTTCCGGGTCCTCCCAACAACCAATTGATTCTGGCGGCAAGCTGTTAAGCCAATGCCGAGCTGGTCCTTTAAGCTTGAGTGGGAGGTATTTGATGGCATGTAGATCATCACCGCGGGCCATGTGGATATGGAGGAGATAGTCCTCGATCCGCACCGCATGATCTGTGGTACCATCGTATGATTCGATGTTTACGGGTTTGAAGCCCTCGTGGATTTGATGATCCATTACTTCGCCTGTGAAGCATAGTGGGTGTCTTGGCGCCTCAGATTGGGCTATATCACGGCGTAGCTCATATGAGCTTTGTCTCATCGTGTTCGGCCCGGCCGAGTTTGCTGTATCCGGCGTGACGGTAATCATCCCGAGTCGTTGGGCGCCCACGCGATCTGTAGATCGATCTTGTATGCTTTGCCTTATCCTCCAATATATCTCGCAAGTCCGGCGCGTTTTCCCGTGCCTTGGTACTTTTTGAGCGGCGTCGGGGCGTGGCTTGAGCGGAGGGCCGAGAGGCTTCTCTGTCGCGGCCACGGGGTGGCCGGTCAGCCATGTTGTGCGCTGGTGATGTGGGTGCTTCCTCCTCTGATTGTGAAGCACTCATTAAGTATGGCATGCTAAAAGAGTTGATGTTGGAGAAGGAAGACAACGTAATGGTTTATGTTTTCTCACATCTCAGTTAAAGTATATTATCATTGACCTTCCAAACATGTTGAGCTTGCCTTTCCCACTCATGCTAGCCAAATTCCTTGCACCAAGTAGAGATACTACTTGTGCTTCCAAATATCCTTAAACCCAATTTTGCCATGAGAGTCCACCATACCTACCTATGGATTGAGTAAGATCCTTCAAGTAAGTTGTCATGTTGCAGGCAATAAAAATTGCTATCTAAATATGTATCACTTATTAGTGCAGAGAAAATAAGCTTTATACGATCTTGTTGTGGAAGCAATAAAAGCGACGGACTGCATAATAAAGGTCCACATACAAGTGGAAATATAAAGTGACGTTCTTTTGCATTAAGATTTTATGCATCCAACCCTAAAAGCACATGACAACCTCTGCTTCCCTCTGCGAAGGGCCTATCTTTTACTTTATGTTTTTACTTTATGCTTGAGTCAAGGTGATCTTCACCTTTCCCTTTTTCATTTTATCCTTTGGCAAGCTCCTCGTGTTTGAAAGATCTTGATATATATATACATACATACATATATATCTATATATATAAATATATATATATATATAGACACACACACACACAATTGGATGTAAGTTAGCATGGACTATTATTGTTGACATCACCTAAAGGTGAATACGTTGGGAGGCAACACGATAAGCCCCTATTTTTTTCAGTGTCCGGTTGAAACTCTATAACCACAAGTACCGCGTGAGTGTTAGCAATTGTAGAAGACTACATGATAGTTGAGTATGTGGACTTGCTGAGAAGCTCTATTCTTGACTCTTACTGATGTTATGATAAATTGCAATTGCTTCAATGACTGAGATTATAGTTTGTTAGCTTCCAATCAAGTTTCTGAACCATGCTTGACATTGTGAATTGATCGTTACTTGAGCATAAGAAATCATATGATAAAATCTATCTATGTTGCTGTTATAAGAATGATCATGATGCCCTCATGTCCGTATTTTATTTTTATCGACACCTCTATCTCTAACATGTGGACATATTTTTTGATTTCGGCTTCCGCTTGAGGACAAGCGAGGTCTAAGCTTGGGGAGTTGATACGTCCATTTTGCATCATGCTTTTATATCAATATTTATTGCATTATAGGCTGTTATTACACATTATATCTCAATACTTATGGCTATTCTCTCTTATTTTACAAGGTTTACCATGAAGAGGGGGAATGCCGGCAGATGGAATTCTGGCTGGAAAAGGAGCAAACATTGGAAACCTATTCTGCACTGCTCACTAGTAGAAAAGGGGGCAATGGTCCAGGCCCGGCCAGCCCATTAGTCCCGGTTCAATCCAGAACCGGGACCAATGGGGGCATCGGACCCGGTTCGTGAGGCCCGGGGGCCGGCCAGGCCACGTGGGCCATTGGTCCCGGTTCGTCTGGACCTTTTGGTCCCGGTTGGTGGGACGAACCGGGACCAATGGGCCTCGCTCCTGGCCCACCACCATTGGTCCCGGTTAGTGGGACGAACCGGGACCAAAGGCTGCCCTTTAGTCCCGGTTCAAGTCACCAACCGGGACCAATTAGTTGCCTATATATACCCCTCGCCACGAGCGAGCACTCCCGGTGCTCTGTTTTTGTAACGGCGAGGAGAGCTTTGTGGTGCTCTAGCTCACCTCCTATGCACACGAGGTGTTCGATGGAATGCCCGAGCCACACTACTTAAGCTTTCTCCTCCAAGCTCGACCTCCAACCTCCATTTTCCTTAATATTTGTCTAGGTTTAGCGGTCCGTCACGTCCGTCCCGTCTTCACCGCCGTCAATCGTCTGCGCCGATCTAAATGCCGGCACCACTGTGGTGAGCCTCTTGTTCTTATCTTCTTTCTGAAAGGAAAAAAAATTCTTACTTGTATGTTTATATAGATACTTGTATAATTTTCTTACTTTTATTATTGCATCTTATATTGTGCGATGGTTTTGGTATCCGCACCCGTCGGTCCTCGTCCTGTCTATGATTCGGATGTGGTATATATTATCTTTTCATAACTATTGGTTCATTTATTGTTTATGACAATTATGCCGACCAACGTGACATAGATTTTATTTATCTAGGAGGTTGTTGAACCGGAAATTCCAACCGACCCTATTGTCGAGAGGTTAAATTTAGTTGAAGAAGAAAACAATTTGTTGAAGAAAAAATTAGAAAAATTGAGGAGGAGAAGATGATATGGGAGTTGCATGTTGCGGATGTCGTCGATGATCACAAGATCAAGATGGATGCAATGCGCTTGAAGATTAGAAAGATTAGAAAATATGCCATTCATACCGAGGCTTGGTATCATTATGCCGTTGGATCAGTTGTTACATTGGTTGCGATTATGATCGCATTTGTTTTCGCATTGAAATGTTTTACATAGTTTCAAAGGTATGGTTTAATTAATTTAGATGCTCTGCAGAGCTTTATGTTGTTAGATGAGAACAATGTATGTACTTTGGTTTTAATGTGATGATGAACTTCTATTAATTTGGTCACTTAATTATCTATTCATGATGTTCTGTAATGATTTTTGACACACTTAATTATATATAATGCACGCAGATGAACCGGCAATGGATGTACGGTTCAAGACACACCTCCGAGTACATTAAGGGTGTGCATGATTTTCTGGAAGTGGCTGAGGCAAACAAGCAGAATGGTTTTATGTGTTTTCCATGCCCTATATGTGGGAATGCGAAGTCTTACTCTGACCGGAAAATCCTCCACACCCACCTGCTTTACAAGGGTTTCATGCCACACTATAATGTTTGGACGAGGCACGGAGAAATAGGGGTTATGATGGAAGACGGCGAAGAACAAGAGTACGATGACAACTATGTGCCCCCTGAATACGGTGATGCTACTGAAAATCAAGAGGAACCAGACGATGTGCACGATGATGCTGCAACGGGCGAAGCTGCTGAAGATCAAGAGGAACCAGACGATGTGCCTGATGATGATGATCTCCGCCGGGTCATTGTCAATGCAAGGACGCAACGCGAAAGTCAAAAGGAGAAGCTGAAGTTCGATCGCATGTTAGAGGACCACAAAAAAGGGTTGTACCCCAATTGCGAAGATGGCAACACAAAGCTCGGTACCGTACTGGAATTGCTGCAGTGGAAGGCAAAGAAGGCCGTATGCCCTCTAGGATTGGAGGTGCAGAAGATACATGCATGCCCTAATGACTGCATCCTCTACCGCGGTGCGTACAAGGATCTGAATGCATGCCCGGTATGCGGTGCATTACAGTATAAGATTAGACGAGATGACCCTGGTGATGTTGACGGCGAGCCCCCCCAGGAAGAGGGTTCCTGCGAAGGTGATGTGGTATGCTCCTATAATATCACGGTTGAAACGTCTGTTCAGAAACGGAGAGCATGCCAAGTTGATGCGATGGCACAGTGAGGACCGTAAGAAAGAGGGAAGTTGAGAGCAACCGCTGACGGTCGCAGTGGAGAAAAATCAAGAGAAAGTACTGGGATGAGTTTGCAAGTGAGCCAAGGAACGTATGGTTTGCTTTAAGCGCGGATGGCATTAATCCTTTCAGGGAGCAGAGCAGCAATCACAGCACCTGGCCCGTGACTCTATGTATGTATAACCTTCCTCCTTGGATGCGCATGAAGCGGAAGTTCATTATGATGCCAGTTCTCATCCAAGGCCCTAAGCAACCCGGCAACGACATTGATCTGTACCTAAGTCCATTAGTTGAACAACTTTTACAGCTGTGGAATGGAAACGGTGTACGTACGTGGGATGAGCACAAACAGGAGGAATTTAACCTAAAGGCGTTGCTGTTCGTGACCATCAACGATTGGCCCGCTCTCAGTAACCTTTCAGGACAGACAAACAAGCGATACCACGCACGCACGAAATGTTTACTTGACACCGATAGTATATACCTGGCAAGCTGCAGGAAGAATGTGTACCTGGGCCATCATCGATTTCTTCCGACCAACCATCACTGTCAAAAGAAAGGCAAGCATTTCAAAGGCGAGGCAGATCACCGGAAGAAGCCCGCCATGCGTACTGGTGATCACATACTTGCTATGGTCAATGATTTACACGTAATCTTGGGAAAGGGTCCCGGCGGACTAGCTGTTCCGAATGACGCTGAGAATCACGCACCCATGTGGAAGAAGAAATCTATATTTTGGGACCTACCCTACTGGAAAGACCTAGAGGTCCGCTCTTCGATCGACGTGATGCACGTGACGAAGAACCTTTGCGTGAACCTGCTAGGCTTCTTGGGCGTGTATGGGAAGACAAAATATACACACGAGAACGCAGGAGGACCTGCAACGCTTGCACGAAAAAGAGGGCATGCCTCCAAGCGATATGAAGGTCCCGCCACCACGCTCTTACGAAAGAAGTGAAAGAAATCTTCTTTGAATTCCTGCTCAAGATGAAGGTCCCGACTGGCTTCTCATCGAATATAAAGGGAATAATAAATATGCCGTAGAAAAAGTTCCAGAACCTAAAGTCTCATGACTGCCACGTGATTATGACGCAATCGCTTCCGGTTGCATTGAGGGGCTTCTACGGAAAACGTCCGATTAACCATTGTGAAGCTATGTGCATTCCTCAATGCAATCTCTCGTAAGGTGATCGATCCAGAAATCATACCAAGGCTAAGGAGTGATGTGGTGCAATGTCTTGTCGGGCTTTCGAGCTGGTGTTCCCACCATCCTTCTTCAATATCATGACGCATGCGTCCTAGTTCATCTAGTTGACGAGATTGTCATTACGGGCCCCGTATTTCTACACAATATGTACCCCTTTGAGAGGTTCATGGGAGTCCTAAAGAAATATGTCCATAACCGCGCTAGGCCAGAAGGAAGCATCTCCATGGGCCATCAAACAGAGGACGTCATCGGGTTTTGTGTTGACTTCATTCCTGGCCTTAAGAAGATGGGTCTCCCTAAATCGCGGTATGAGGGAAGACTGACTGGAAAAGGCACACTTGGAAGGGACTCAATAATATGCAGGGACGGATATTCTTGGCCTCAAGCACACACTACAGTTCTACGTAACTCTACCTTGGTGACCCCAGATGTCGATGAACACAAGAATGTCAAGCGCTCCAAACACCCGAGCAAAGGCGACGACTGGATTACATGTGAACACATCGGACTTTCAGCAGTTGGTTGGAAGCACGTATCAGAGGTGACAACACTGTTTGTGATGAGCTGTACTTGTTGTCCAGGGGACCATCTTTGACTGTATTGATTTGGAAAGGATACGAGATAAATGGGAATACATTTTACACGATTGACCAAGATCAAAAGAGCACCAACCAAAACAGCGGTGTCCGCTTTGATGCAACAACCGAGAGGGGAAAGGACACATATTATGGTTACATAGTAGACATATGGGAACTTGACTATGGACATGATTTTAAGGTCCCTTTGTTTAAGTGCAAATGGGTCAATCTGTCAGGAGGCGGGGTACAGGTAGACCCACAGTACGGAATGACAACAGTGGATCTGAAAGATCTTGGGTACACTGACGAACCGTTCGTCCTAGCCAATGATGTGGCACATGTTATCTATGTGAAGGACATGTCTACCAGACCGAGAAAGAGAAAAGATAAGGAAGCGAATACATCATACGATGAGCCAAAGCACCACATAGTTCTTTCAGGAAAAAGGGACATCGTGGGTGTGGAGGACAAGATGCATATGTCTGAAGATTATGAAAAGTTTCATGAAATTCCTCCCTTCAAAGTCAAGGCTGACCCCAGCATCCTGATAAACGATGAAGATTTCCATGGTTACGGCGCAATAAGAAAATGACACAAGCGAAGAAAAAGTGAAGACTTTCTCCTGCAACTATTATGATGATACCATGCCAACTTTGTAACTGACGAGTATGATACCATGCCAACTTTCAACTTTTTCAGAGTTCATTTGAAATGCTTTAATGTCTTATGGTTCGGCCCTCGTAATAATTAAAAATAGCAACAATAAGTTTTTTGTTGTAAGTAGAAACAAAATAAAATAAATAAAGCAAGAAAGAAAACAAAAAAAAAGTGTTTTCAAATTTTAAAACTAATGGCACTAACAGAAAGTTTATAATTTTCCTTAAACTAAAAGCAAAAAGAATTGAAAAATAAAGCAAAAAACAAAAGAAAATAAATAATGCAGAAATCAAAACAAAAAACAACAATAAGTATTTTGTTGTAAGTAGAAACAAAATAAAATAAATAAAGCAAGAAAGAAAACAAAAAACAAAAAAGTGTTTTCAAATTTGAAAAGTAATGTCACTAACAGAAAGTTTATAATTTTCCTAAAACTAAAAGCAAAAAGAATTAAAATAAAGCAAAAAAAAGAAAATAAATAATGCAGAAAACAAAACAAAAAAACTGGAAAAAAATAAAAATAGCAACAATAAGTAAAGAAAACAAAAAAATGCCTCCTACTAGGCCCCCACGGCCTGAATACGACATGAAACCCTACTATGGGCCAGGATTCAGGCCCGCAGTAGGCCCAGAAGGCCCATCAGGCACAGCAATAGCAAGTAGGCCCGAAAGCCTGTGGTGGAGAGGAGCTCGAGAGGGGTGCGGCAGTGGGGCTTATAAACCATCGCGCCTCTCAACTAGCGAGGTGGGACTAAACTTTGGCCCCGACGCGTGCAGAGGGCCTTGGGCCCCGGTTGGGGGCACCAACCGGGACTAAAGGGGGGGGGCATTGGTACCGGTTCGTGGCACCAACCGGTACCAAAGGCCGCCGCTTCCCGCCCTTTGGGCTGCCGAAAAAGAGGCCTTTGGTCCCGGTTGGTGGCACCAACCGGGACTAAAGGGTGCATTAGTCCCTGTTGGTTTCACGAACCGGGACCAATGGCTTTGCTATATAAGCAAACACTTTGCAAAAATTCAGAATCTCATCGCCAGTTGCCCCCGACGCCGACCCTCCTCGACGCCGCCAGTTGCTCCACCTCGTCGTTGCCGCCACCGCCGCCAAGGCCGTCGCTAACCCGCGCCGTCCTCGTCGCCAGCCTCCCGAGCCCGCCCGTCCCGCCTCACCGCCCGAGCCCTGCCCGTCGTCTGGCCACACAGCGCCTCGCCGCCTCACCGCCGCCATCGCCTATCTATCCGCCCCCGCTGTGAGCTGGCCATACGCACCGGCTCTGTTTTTTTTTCATTTTATTAGTTTAATTTTTTGTTCATATATATATATATATATATATATATATATATATATATAATGTATATGTGTATGTATGTGGCTATGTGTATGTAGATGTTCAAAATGTATAAAAAAATTGTTCAGAGCATGTTTTTCTTCATATATATATTTTTGTTCATATGTGTATTAATGTTTTCATATATGCAAAAGATAGATTTTTACAAAAGTTAGGTTTTTTTTCTGTTCATAGATTCTTTTGGTGATATTAATTATTGTAGAATGTGCAAATGTTTGTCTATTCATATGAACAATGCATTAGGCAAAACCTTTGTTTTTTTGAAATTTTCTATTTGAACATTTTTTTAAAACAAGAAATACTAAAAGAATGAGAGGAAAAAGGAAAATAATAAGAGGAAGAAAGGAGAAGAAGAGGAGAGGAAGAAGAGGAGAAATAAATAAGAAGAGGAAATAAGAAGAAAAAGAAGAGGAGAAGAAGAAAGGAATAGAGGAGAAGAAGAAAAATAGAAATTTTCTATTTTTCTTCTTCTCCTCTATTCCTTTCTATTTTTCTTCTTCTCCTCTATTCCTTTCTATTTTTCTTCTTCTCCTCTATTCCTTTCTTCTTATCCTCTTTTTTTTTCTTCTTCCTTCTTCCTATTTTCTTCCTTTTACTTATTTTCCTTTCTCGAGGGAGAAGAAGAAAAAGAAGAGTAGAAGAAGAAGAAAGGAATAGAGGAGAAAGAAGAAACTTCAACACGAGGGGGGGGGGTACCGATACCCCCTCCCCGATAACATTATTTTCCCATGTATATGTATGTCGCGTCGTTGTCGATATAACCTCCTCGAGATAACTTCGACATGAGGGGCGGTCGATCTATATACCCCTCTCGACCGTGATAACTTATACAACGGCAGCACCTCGGCCCTCTCGCCACCAAAACTCTCGAGGACAACCAAACCCTAGAGAGAAAACGATGTTGGTCTCCTACCCCCTCCCGCCGCGCCCCTACCCGACAAATTAACTCTCTCGAGGCCACCCAAATTAACCCTTGAAGCTTTGTGTCAAGGCGACCCCAAACCCTAGAGAAGCAGCGTCGAGGCCACTAACATGATTCCTTATTGTGATTAGCTAGCTAGTTCTACGTTTTCCACTAATATATATATATATATATATATATATATATATATATATATATATATCCATCTGTACCATGTTTGAATAATAATTGACATGTTGTAAATATTTGCAGAAACTATGGAGCACTCCCGAGACGAAGAAACAGAAGCGATGTTGGGGCACATAATCGCACAAGGATGTGATGAAGTTGCGTCATTTCTCAACGACACCGATGGTTCCGAAGGACTGGGTGAAGACGAGGGCTATGTTCATGATGGCTTCGACCCATTAATGCCGGTACAAGAAGAGGACTATGTTCATGATGGCTCCGGTGACACAATGGAGGTACAAGAAGGAGACCGTGCTGACTGCTCCGGTGACCGAACCGAGTCCGGCCAGGTATATATATTAGTTAAGCCCGTGCTGACTAGTTAATTGATGCATCCATTGTTTTGGTATATGTACACATATTAATTACTCTCGTATTTCTTCCTTATAATTTCTAGCCCTCCGATCGAGCACAACTTCGGTAAGGAGACGAGGCCCGAAGAAAAAGTTGAGCACGGATGAAAAGTTTGAGATCATAGAAATCGCGCCCGACGGCGAACCGATTGAACCCATCCGGACAAGGAAGGCATTTTCTGCTCAGTGCGGGGTTCTTGTTAGGGACAAGATCCCGATCAACATCCATCAATGGTATAAGCCTAAGGAGGAAGACCCTGAGGTGTCTTATGTCAATGATATGTAAAAATAAGATCTTTGGACTCAGCTGAAGGAAAATTTCACCCTACCGCCAGAGGAGGATCCGGAGAAGCCAGTTAAAGAGCAATTAATCAAGTCTTGTGCTCTTAAGAAGATGGCAACCCTAATGAGGAGGTGGAGGAAAGAGCTGAACCAGTTTGTCGAGAAAGAAAAGACACCAGAATTCATCGGCAAATATGAGAAGACCAAAGATCACTGGCCCGCATTTGTGGCCCACAAGACATCGGAAAAGAGTAAGAAGATGTCGGCGACAAACAAGAAAAATGCTGCGAAGAAGAATCTTCATCATCGCACGGGGTCAGGTGGCTACCTCAAAGCCCGACCTAAGTGGTCCAAGACTGAGCATGATCAGCTTGAAAAAGGGATCGAACCAGAGACAATGTATCGCTGCATCGTTGCGGACTTGGTTCTTCGGGGCTGGCGGAACCTTGGACCCTGTAACAGGGAAGTGCCAGTGGACGGACGAGCAACTGCAAATACCATTCAAGAACCTTCGACACTATATCGATGCAGCGCAGCGAGGGACGTTCCTTCCAAACAGGGATAAGGACGAGCTCACAATGGCCCTTGGGAATCCTGAGCACCACAGACGGACCACGAGGCCCGCCAGCTCCATTCCGTGGAAGGTTGGTTTTCCGGACGCAGGGGTTACAAAACCCACGAGAGGAGGAAGAAACTGAGCATGACCAACTGCAGGCGCTGCGAAAGGGTAATGGGGCTAGAGGAACGAGAAGCATCAGATTGCAGCAAGCGACCTGCGAAGCTTCCCCGGTTACCCCGCCATCTCAGCCGAGAAGCAGCGTGGCTTCCACCGAGCTGCTTCAGCGGAGCATGTCTTGACGGCTCCTGCCAGCTATCCCGTGGATGGTATCACGGAGTCTCAAAATTGCCACATTATGGCGCGATGTATGAATTTGAAGGTTAAGGCGGCTGTTGGCCAAGTTTATCCTAGTGGACCCGGCACAACTTATCACTGCCAGCTGATTCCAGAAGGATATGCTAAGGTGATGGTGGATGAAATAACGGAGGGATTTGAGGACCTCCTGCTTGACCACCCTATCGGTGAAGGGGAGACTAGGCTGGGTTCTGCTCTGAAGACTCCATGCCTATGGCGGAAGGAGCTCATCAACCTTCCGAACTGGACGCATCCGCCTCCTCCTCCTCCGCGAAGTCAGACACTCCGCCTCCTCCACCGCCTCCTCCTCCAGCGAGTGACGATCAGGGCACGCGTGGCGGCACTCCTCCTCCTTCTCCAGCGCGTGGCGGCACTCCGCCTCCTTCTCCGCCTGCGCCGGCGCGCCCGAGCAGCCAGCCTGCTCCTTCTCCGCCTCGTCAGCAAGGGCGGAAGAGACCCGCCGCCGCTCCGGCTGCTCCGGCGCGTCGTAGTCCTTCTCCTCTGCCTTGTAAGCAAGCAAAGAAGACATCCACTCCGTCTGCTCTGCCGGCGTCTAGCAGTACAGCCAAAGGCGGGAGGAAATACAGATCCGGTCCTTGTCTGAAGACTCCAGAGAAGTTACCGTACGAGAGGACTGAGGAGGAAAACGCGAAGATCGCGCAGACCGAAGTGGATGACTGGTTTGCAGGGTTGAAAGCAAAGAGACATCCACCTCCGGAGGAGAAGGTAGATCCGGTGAAAGCGGCGCACTCTGGCTGCCCCGAGGAAACCGGCAAAGTCTCCGCCGAGAACCAACTATGAGCGACATCGAATGTACATATCTCCAAGCGGAGCGGTCGGAAGTAATCTTGTCGGACATCAAAGAGCAAAAGAACGAGCAGCTGCGAAAAAAATTGACCAGCTCGGCGAACAAGCAAACCAATCGTGCCCCGCGCTCAATGTGTCTAGCGGCAACATCGTCGCTAATGTTCCGGGGATGGTGGCCGGTTATGGCAATCTACAAGATTACATGCCTGACGATGCACTTCCTGAATACATGAAGGTGGAAGAACACAGATCTGATGCGGAAGCCTCTCTTCAAAGATGAAAAATCTCTAACAACGATGATGCGAAGATTCCATACTTGGTACATGAAAACCTGCAGAGTCCGGGGACGGATAGTTTGTATCTGCACATTAAAGAGGAGCACGACCTCATTGGAACTGATCTGTTGTGTGTTCCATTTGAGGAGTTCTTCAAGCGTTCTTCAATCAAAAGGCCCTCGATAAATTAACGGTCTTTTGCTACTGCCTGTAAGTACTATTTCTGTCATTAAGTTTCTATATATAGCTCGGCTCTTTCATTGCATGTATTTATAATTAATTATCCTCAATATATTATGCAGATTGAAGATCGTCGAGTGCAAAAAAATGAAATCTATGATATTGGGTTCATTAACACAAATATCATAAATGTATTTCTAGTTGAAAAGCACGTCTAAGAGGCCGAGGACAACTTGCTACAATCGTTGATCAAAAATCGAAACAAAGATACCATACTCTTTCCTTACAACGGCAAGTGAGTGTTACTGATCATTTGCATATTCGGTTTCCCTTATTACTCGAGCGAGGTTATAGTAATGTAATTGATTAGTTATGCATGCGTGCGCAGGTACCACTATATTCTTCTGGAGATTAAGCTTGAGCGTGGACTAGTAACCGTCTTAGACTCGAGACGGAAAGATCCCAGCACCTATGCGGACATGACTGAAATGCTCAGCAAGTAAGTTCAATCGATCATTATCGCACCATAGCGGTAACTTTTTGTTCATTTCCTTATATCTCAAGTAATAATAATTATTTTCTTTGTCTTGCAGGGTTTGGAAACAGTTCACCGCAAAAGTTCCGGGACTGCCGAAGGAGCTGCGATATACATACCCGAAAGTAAGTACTACTGGCTAGCTAGTTGTGCGCATCTCCGTTGATTCTATAGCTATACTTTCATCAATGCCATTTATAATGCTTCATTATCAGTTCGATTGACCTCTATTTCTCGTAAAGTGCTTGTGGCAGGAACAAGGGAATGATTTCTGTGGATACTACGTGTGCGAGTTCATCTACAACGCGACTTTGAAAAATAAGCGGGGCTACTCTCAAAGACAATATGAAGTGCGTAAGCAATTAATAATATTCACAATTTCATTTTATTACACCATCATTTCTGTTGAGTTTCATTCATATATATGTATTAATTAACCCCCTTCTTCAAATTAGACATGGCAGATGCGGAATGAACTCCTAGAACCAGATCGCATTAAAGCAATTCAAGAGGAATTGGCGGGATTCTTACTTGACCACGTCATCAATAAAGCCGGAGAATACCATGTGGAAGTTGATTTCAAATGCTAGGGGACTGTAATTGAGAGATTTTATATATTGTACATGTATGTAGCCAGTAGCGTCGGACGTACATGATATTTAAAACTTGTTGTTCGACCAATCTCTCGGAGAAGGAGAGGTCGATCGATCATTTCTCTCGGTATGCATGACGAACTTCTGTACTCGATGGTTCCCTTCATTTTCTTACTAGCTAGCGTGTCGAGGGCTATATGTATATAGAACGTAGCGTCGACCAAGGACGGACATAAGAGAGGACACTTCTCTCTATTAATTAGCTAGCTAACACAATATATGAAACACCTAAATTAACGCCCAAAACCCCCAACCCCCCTTCAAAAAAACAAAACCCCAGCCACCGGAATGTCGACACGTGGATGCCTTTTGGTCCCGGTTGGTGCCACCAACCGGGACTAAAGTCCCCTGCCTCGGCTCTCGGCACCAGCCACGTGGAGGACCATCTGTCCCGGTTCGTGTTAGAACCGGGACTAAAGGGAGGAGGTATTAGTAACGACCCATTAGTCCCGGTTCATGAACCGGGACTAAAGGCCCTTACGAACCGGGACTAATAGGTGTTTTTCTACTAGTGGCTCCAAAAATCCTGAAACTCAACGAAACTTATTTTTGGAATTAATAAGAATTATTGAGCGGAAGAAACACCTCAGGGGGCCCACAACCTGGCCAGGAGGGTGGGGGCGCGCCCCCCTGTCTCCTAGGCCCCCTGGTGGCCTTCTGGTGTCCGTCTTCTGCATATGAAGGCTTTTACCCTGGAAAAAATCATGGGCAAGCTTACGGGACGAAACTCCGCCGTCACGAGGCGGAACCTTGGCGGAACCAATCTAGAGCTCCAGCAGAGCTGTTCTGCCGGGGAAACTTCCCTCCGGGAGGGGGAAATCATCACCATCGTCATCACCAACACCACTCCTCTCAAAACCCTAGTTCATCTCTTGTATCCAATCTTGTATCAAAACCACAAATTGGTACCTGTGGGTTGCTAGTAGTGTTGATTACTCCTTGTACTTGATGCTAATTGGTTTACTTGGTGGAAGATCATATGTTCAGATCCTTAATGCATATTATTACTCCTCTGATCATGAACATGAATATGCTTTGTGAGTAGTTACGTTTGTGCCTGAGGACATGGGTGAAGTCTTGCTATTAGTAGTCATATGAATTTGGTATTCGTTCAATATTTTGATGAGATGTGTGTTGTCTTTTCCTCTAGTGGTGTCATGTGAACGTCGACTACATGACACTTCACCATTATTTGGGCATAGAGGAAGACATTGGGAAGTCATAAGTAGATGATGGGTTGCTAGAGTGACAGAAGCTTAAACCCTAGTTTATGCGTTGCTTCGTTAGGGGCTGATTTGGATCCATATGTTTAATGTTGTGGTTAGGTTTACTTTAATACTTCTTTTGTAGTTGCGGATGCTTGTGCTAGGGGTTAATCATAAGTGGGATGCTTGTCCAAGTAAGGGCAGTACCCAAGCACCGGTCCACCCACATATCAAATTATCAAAGTACCGAACGCGAATCATATGAGCGTGATGAAAACTAGCTTGACGATAATTCCCATGTGTCCTCGGGAGCTCTTTTCTCATTATAAGAAATTGTACATGCTTATCCTTTGCTACAAAAAGGATTGGGACACCTTGCTGCACTATATTTACTTTATTTACTTGTTACTCGTTACAATTTATCTTATCACAAAACTATGTGTTACCTACAATTTCAGTGCTTGCAGAGAAAATCTTACTGAAAACCGTTTATCATTTCCTTCTGCTCCTTGTTGGGTTCGACACTCTTACTTAATGAAAGGACTATGATAGATCCCTTACACTTGTGGATCATCAGGCGGCCGAGGACAAACTTCTTTGCGAGTGTTGGTGAGACATTGGACAAAACCCCAAGACGAGCTCCGAGCAAAACCATTCAACCTTTTGGATTCATGTCCACCGAGAGTTTCATGAGCGCAAGAAGTTTCCGCCTTACCAATTTGTGAGCACGCGCGGGTGGGTCTTCATTTCCAAGCGGTGGAGGGTGATCCAACAAGAGTGCAACAAGTTTTGCGCCACTCTTGAGAGTGTCAAGGCCCGCCCCGTGAGCGGCATCGGCATGCAAGACATGGTATGCTAGCAAGCCGCCCTCTTTTGTGTCATCAAGTTCATCCTTTGCGTGCTCATTTGCATATCACTTGTCCATATGCTTGCACGGAAACATTTTGAGGGCATTTAAAGCTTTGGAGGCATTCAAGGTTCAACACAATGGCAAGTGCTTCAACCTCTCCCATTGCTATCGGGTCATCAAGGACGAGGAGAAGTTCAAGGCGCAATATGCCGCACTCAAGGTGAGTGGGGGGAAGAAAGCCGTGGAGGATGTTGGGGAGGGTGAGTCGGCACGGCCGCGGGGGAAGACCAACTCCAAGAAGGAGGACAAGCGAGATGCGGCCACCAACGCCTTAATCGCAAGTGTGGACGGCATGATGAATAAGGACTCAAGGGAGGAGGAGCGCCGGCGTTTCAAGGCGGAGCAAATGGATGGTTTCATGGAGATCCAAAGGAGGAGGCTTGAGATGGACGCCGAGAAGCAAGCCAAGATGTTCGAGCTAGAGGCGGAGAAGCAAGCCAAGATGCTAGAGATCGAGGCCGCCAACGCCAAGACCAAGGCGAAAGAAGTGGCTCTTGTGAGCATGTTGACCGGGGTGGAGGTCATGAAGGTGGATCTCAACACCGTGTCGCCAAGGAAAAGGCCGTGGTTCGAGAAGATGCAGGCCGACATGCTCAAGTTCGACGACGAGTGATCTATGGCAGCGAGCGCCATCTTTTTTTATGCCGGCAGGTGTACCAGTATGACCACTGGATCCGCGATGACATGGTCGAACTCAAGTCCCATCCTTTTTGTGTGCTGCCATGTGTGCCGGCCGGCTGGCGAGTGCGCCAGCATTAACTGTGGTGATATTTTCTGAAGCCGGTATTGTATGCCGGCGCTGGCATGATGCCGGCATGAGACATGGCCGCTGGCATGATCGGCCGCGGGCCTTTAAAAAAAATTAAATGCGGACATGAAATAGGCCAACACGTTAGGCGCGCTGCCGACCCAAATGTAAAACTGAGCGGACGCAGAGCGGGCGGCCGATCCAAATGGAAAAAAGCAAACAAATGCGGCGTCCGTTTGGGTCGACCCGTTGGAATTGCTCTTCCTGTCAATCGGGCGCGCCATCGAATCCTGGCAATTGGCCGGAGCAAACCCCGTTTCGGGACCCGACGTGAGAGATACTATCATCTTCGTGGTGATACAAGGGAACCCTTCTCTCCCTCCCCTTTTTCCGGGTGTGTTTTTTTTTTGAAAAACTTTTGATCTATTCATTTTTAATCATGGCATTACAAAAAAACATTACAAATAATACAAATCATATCCGCATTCATAGAGTACTTAGCGATGACTATAAGCACTAAAGCAAGCGGAAGGTGCGCCGCCATCATTGCCCCTTCCTCGTTGGAGCCGGTCAAAACTTGTTGTAGTAGACACTAGCTCGAAAAGACGTCATGCTAAAACTTCATAGGACCAGCGCATTAGAATAGTAACCATGGCCGATGGAGAGTAACCTAGATCGAAAGGATCCAACCTGAAAAGAAACAAACAAAGACGAACGACAACAAGATCCGAGCAAATCCGGCAAAGACAGATCCACCGGAGACACACCTCCACACGCGCACCGATGATGCTGGATGCACCAACGAAACTGGGCTAGGCGAATGGGGCCGCCGCCGTCTCGCCTTTCTGAACAAGACAGAAACCCTAACAGAACTCGAAAAAACAACTAAAAACAAAGCCTTCCCACCGGCAAGGGCCAGGATCCACCCCCTAGCCCTAAGGCCACCAGAGACGTAGTGGCGGTGCCGGTAGGAGGCAGAGAAACCCTAATATATTTTTCACGGCCTGTTGTTCTGTTCGTATACCACCGCCCCCTTTTATGTGTTTTCACTCATGTTTTCCTCCTTCTATATCGCCTTATATTGCTACCGATCTACCATAAACGGCAAAGCCATCGATTGCTGGATCTTTCCAAAAAAATCTCAACCACCAAGTGTATGCAGATGCCCACAAGAACAGATTAGTGGGCTGACGAGCATATATTAGCAGTGTCACGAACATTGTATACAAATGACAAAGATTGTCTGAGTCATAAATCCAGATCATGGTTAATCGTTGAACCATAGAGTTTTGAAAGAAACCAAAGAGCAAAACAAGTAATTCTTTTGAAAAATATCGCAAAAATTGTAGAAAGTTTGTGAATTCAAAACAGTTCATGTATTTTTTTAAAGTTCACAAAATAGAAAAAAAGTTAAATATTTTTCGAGAAAATCGTCATTTTGAAAAAAATCACGAATTAAAAAAGTTGCACTAATTTTGGCAAAAAAGTTCATGGATTTGAAAAAATTTCATGCATTTGAAAAAAGTTCACGTATTTTTAAAAATAAAGTTCAATTTTTTTAAATGCAGTGATTTTGAAAAATAGTGAATTTTCAAAAATGAGTATTTAAAAAAATTCACAATTTTCGATTTTTTACGTGTTTTGGAAAAGGTTCATGACTTTGAAAAAAAACCCACGAAATTGAAGAAATTTTCAAAAGATTAAAACGTTTTTGCATATAAAAACTAAAAGGAAAGGAAAATTGGAAAATCAAGAAAAAGAAAAAGAAAAAGAAAAGAAGAAAAAACCAAAAGCAAATATCTTGCATAAAACTGAACAACAATAGGCCAAACAAGCATATAAAACCACCAGAAAATAAACACCAACCCGGGAGCCAACTTCCCGCTAGAGCTTCCATTCGTGCATAACGATTTGGATGGGGCGGCCCATATATAATGTACCGAGTGGTGTGCGCACACTAACGGGCACCACAGGCGCCGAATAGGAAATGCTCTCCCAACGAACTGCTCTCATCTACAACCGAACCGAAAGATAGACTACATGCAGTGCGCAAAGAGCCCAATAAGCCCACGGAAACAAAACGCCCAAAGAACAACATGACCAAACATCAACAATACGAAGAGGGGGATAGCCGTCGAGAAGCTCTTGCGCTGGCTCTGGACTTCCATATTCAAAAGATTCAGGTGGTGACAGATTGTAAAAGCAACGGTGACTCATTTGCAGGCAGAGTGCACGGCATTAAAGGCTTGATTGGTAGGTTTGAAATAGCTCATGTGAAGTTTGAACCTAGAGAAGTTAATAGGGAAGCTGATAGTTTAGCTATGGCCAGTTTATCACTTGATGTGAGGCGCCATCTATGGCTTTTACATCCCCCCAAATATTGCTTATGTCCCAACTTCGGTTTTGGTTGAATAATTAAAGTGGTGATACTCAATTAAAAAAGAGAGGGGGAAACACGGGACCTCCTTCACCAGTTAACCAAACCAACGCTCACGCGCGACCTTTCGTGGGCCGACCCAATGACGTGAGCAACAACATCTGTTCGCTCAATTGAAATGGGCCACTCGCTCGATCAAAATCAGTTGACTGGCCCACAATTCACTAGTTGACCGTTGACTTTTCAGACAAAAATATCACAAAGGAAAAAAAAACGTGAAAAAGTTCATGAATTTTAAAAGATTTCTTGCAAAAATATAATTTTTTTCATGAAATCAAGAAAAATTGTCAATCTGAAAATTCATGAATTTGAAAAAAAAATATTAAAAAATTGAATAAAATTCATGAATTGTTTAAAAATTACATATTTGAAAAGAAAATTTTGAAAATTTGAAAACGTTCATGAATTATAAAAATGTCCGCTAATTTTTTTAGCAAAACTGCAAAAAGTTCACTGAAAAAAAAGCTCATGGATTGGAAAAAAGTTCATGAAATTTTTAGAAAAAATCGCATAGTTGGAAAAGTTCACAAATTTGGGAAAAGATTGGAAAAAACATTCATGCATTTGAAAAAAACCAGAATAAAATGAAAGAACAAGAAAAAACAAAACAGTAAATAAACACAGACAATCCCCCGTTCAGGAAAAGCCAGTAACAAAAAGAGAAGAAAAAAAACTGGTCTCAAAGCTTCTAGAAGCTTCCCAATACCGGAGCAAAATTGATGTTATTGTGCTCTTAGATGGGCCAGCCCATTTTCTGCAATTACTGGGAGGGGTCCTGCGCCACTTTTGCGATTTAGCCTATATAAGTGGCGCCAACAGGGATCAGGAAAAACACAACATTTGAGAAAAAGGCGCGGTGAGGCACACAGCAGTAACCGGTGACACCTACGACAGGAGATAGTGACACTCTTAAGTCTTAAGTCCAAGTACCAGTCCCAGTCCCAGTAAGATGTACACCGTCGATTTTCCGTTTGTTTCTTTTGGTTCGTTTTTTACTGGTCACTAGCAGAACGCCCGTGCGTTGCTACGGGCTATCCGCAATATCTGTAACATCCGGGTTAAACACAAAAACCCTATCCAATGATGCACCTTCCCTTTTTCTGTCGGAACCTCTCATTCTTGACCGATTTTCCGTCGTAGCGAGACATTTCTCGTTTTTTCTCTCACTGGCGCCACCTCCTTTAAAAGTAGATGACAGCCAACTCATCTTCGTCTTGCATTGCAGTAAGGATGAAATTTTTTTGTTTACGATATAATAGAGTGGGTTAAACTAACACATACTATTAACACAAAACAACAAATAACTACAGAGATCTTTCCTAGTCACCAATAAGCTCCACCTCCATCCCACATATGTTAGAAGGGATAATTGTCGTTCTTCTCTTCTTCATATTTTCGTACGTCTTCTACTCCATGCCTCTTCGCCAATCCGTTTAATTGGCACCAACCAGCACCACGTCAACATTAATGTGTTCATCATCGATGCCTCATCTTCTTCTTTCTCATTCCTCGGCAACTTTAGTTCTCGTTCCTAATTATTTCCTAGAATACTCTTTCTTTCTTTTTTTCTCTTATTATTTGGAACACTCTTACTTTCTCCAACACCATGCACCACTTTGGCTTCAGTTATTTTTCCTTCTTGTTTTTGGAACACTCTTCCTTTTTACTATAGCATGAACCACCTAGCTAGTGTTGTGTCATGTTATCCTCACCCGCGAACATTTCGGCCACCGTCATCGAGTGGACATCCCTTGGCATAGACTTCATCCATCTTGGTGAATGCTAGGTCGCCCATGTCGCGAGCGCATGGTGGCCGTTGTCCATGTTGGCAAGCCGTGCTCGGTGCTTTGCAATGTAACTGAGAGCCCGTTGATTGTTTATGCCCACCCTCGACCGTTAGTGCATGGTCGTCCTCAAGCACGCGACCGTTGACCTTGTTCTATGTCATCTGTTATCCTCGCCCGCAAACATTTCGGCAACCATCAGTGTGTAGACGACGGTCATAATCCATCTTCTGAATGCTTGGTCGCTCATGTCACGAGGCGTGGTGGTTGTTATCTATGTTGGCAAACGCTGGCCAACCATGTCGTTGAGAGCATGTTGGCAGTCACCAATGGCAGCGATAGCCTAGCTATTGGCCGTCCTCGCCCACAAACGCTTTCAAACTGATTCGGCATGATTAACTTCCTGCCTAATTAATTAATAACATGCCTAATTAACGGCATGCCTAATTATGTGCATGCCTATTAATTGTTTGCCTAATTATCTGCGTGCTTGATTAATTGTTTCTAGGTCTTCGCTTCTCGCTTTGACTCTCAGAGCACATCCAAATTTTATGTACTTGGTTTTTTCTTTTTGCTAATTTTGGGAAATCAGCACCAAGCAAGGCATTGCTTATCCTGGTAGTTTCTCTAATTTTGTTGAAATAGTAAACATGGTTTTGAGGATCTTGTCTTACAATTTTAACATCATGTCAGCTAAACTTACACATCACACAGGTAAACCAGCTAGAGATTGAGAAGTAGTGCATTTTGGTCACCAAGAGCATTCTCATATTTGACCAAAGAAAATTTTCCAAACAAAAAGCACGCCGTTGCAGCTGGATGGCTGTGCCAATGCATCCGCTAATTAACCCCACACGACCAGCAGCCAAGACACTTCTGCAACTGCATGTTTGCTGAACCCGTCGCTTCATCTGAGTACGCCAAAACTATGAAGCTATATTGGTTTACTACTTCGAGTCGCAAATCAGTTTTAATTCACCTGGCCAGGCAAAAGTTGCATCCAATGCGTAAGCACGATCAGGAGGATTGACAAAAATCCAGATAATTAGTGTACCTGTGACTTGGAGTTGACTTGATGCAACTGTCGCTTCTTGATTCGCCTACTCCTTCTTTGGTCTCCTCTCAACACTACCACTCTACCAGATCCGTGTCCATGGAATCGGACCCTTCGCCATTACGGAGGCAGGGGAGGTGGCGTTGGGAGGCGCCAAGCAAGGTGGCCAGCAGCGAGCGGGACGGCGGCGGCGGCAGCGAGCCATCGAAAGGACGGCGGCATTCTGCAACGGGTGCGGCGACGGGCTGCGTGCGAGCAGAGGTTAGACCTCTCGCTCGGAAGTCCCAAAGGATGTGGGCGTTGGTTTTCTTTTGAGGGGTACCCCATCATTGATTTGGTTTGGAGAGGATAGGAAAACGGGATTTGTTTCCTTTTTCGTGTGCGACGATATAATTGGAAGGGACGACGACTGATGAACGAAAGTACGAAACCGACCATCACGACCGTAGACTCCTCCATTACGAGTAGAGATAGCCTTTGAGGTAATTGAAATCTATTACCATATAATTACCGTATTCGAAATTTTCTGAGTTATGGCCTTACCATACCTGGATTGATAGCCTTTAGGATAATTTAAATTTATTACCATATAGTTACCATATTCAAAATTTTCTAAGTCATGACCTTACCATACCTGGATTGATGAGATTTCTGAGTTTATAGCCTTTTCATACGTGGATTAATTGTGATTGATTACCATAAATACGTTTGGTATTGCCGGCCAGACGAGAGAAGAGGAAAACCGATGGAAGGGGGTGGTGGGAGGTGGGACAAAAAAAAAACCAGACGAAAAATAACCGATTGAAAATGGTGAGACTATTCAACCAACTCGTCCATTAGGAGTAGAGATTAATCAATATATACTCTAATGTGTAGTGCTGGTACACCATATGAGGAAAGTTTATCCATCCAGCTTAATTATTGAAAACGAGGGAGTGGTTGGGTCCAGCAGAGCAAGTTGGTACGAGTGCATTCCACATATTTTCATCAACTGGATATATACGAGACAACACATATTAATTCTTTTTTTTTTGAAACGGAGCCCATATTAATTCTTGGACCTTCTCCATGGACAAACTCCAATGGTTGTCACGCTCACGGCTCGTCCTGCTCTTTGCCCCCTACGTCCTCAACCATGTCAATGAGGCGCGTCAGGGGGAGCTTCGCGTCCGCGTTCGCGGCGCTGCCGTCGCCCACGGCCTTCGGCGACGAGACACCTCTGATCGTCACGCGGGCCAGGAGCTACACCGCGCGCGACATGCCGGAGTTCCTGTCGGCCATTGGGATGCCGGCGTCCGCCGTGGGCCTGTACCTGTCGCGGGCGCTGCCGGTGGCGCTCCACCTGAGAGCGCCATTGGTGCCCATGACGTGCATCAACGGCGTTGGCCTGGCGACCCCGGAGAAGCTGGTGTACTGGGACGGCGACCTCGACAAGGACTCCGAGGTGGTGTAAGGCGATGGCGACGGGGCGGTCAATCTGGCCAGCATACTTGCGCTCGACACAGTTATCGGTGAAGATCCGGGGCAGCGGGGATGCTATACAAGTCTATCAAGATGGCCAACACGACCCACGCCGGCGTCGTGTCGGATGGTCTCGCCGTTGAGCGTTTAATCGATGAGATTCTTGAAGCAAATCGTGTGACCAACAAATATTATTTTTTTAGGGTAACATGTGTGCTACCTACTGCCGGTCACTCTACAATTTGAGACCATCTTTTTTTAATTTTGACGACTATCTTCCAGAAGCACGTACGTGATCAATGCACAAATAGATTTTCACTCCCTTTTTCTGTTTGATGATGGGACAAATAGAGAATGGTGTCAACCGGTTGGCTAGGCTAGCACGGAGCTAGCTAGCTCACCCGCGCTCGAGCCATGGAGTGACGCGTGATGTTTAAAATTTCTTCTATGAAAATATGCCTTCATGGGCTAGTATTAGATGGCCTTCTTATACATGTTGGGACAAATATGATAAGAGATGCATTGCCCAAAAACAATTACCACTTTAGCAAACAATGTACAATATTATAGGACAAATATGCAAGTTGGTTGATTTTTAGATTTTGATAGGTCGAATTTCCGGTTGTTGATTCTTGTGTCAAGATTGGTGTTTTTTGTTCCTTCGTGTTGTTTCATGATTGGTGTCAATCGGTTTTCTTATTCTGCTTTTATGCATGTTACCCATTTGTCGTTTTTTTCTATTTGTATGCGGTTTTCTATAGTTTTTTGTTCTTCTTTTTTTCCTATTTTGTCTGTTTTTCTTTATTCTATATGGAAACTTTTTAGATATATTATGAGTGTAAATGTATACACAAAAATACTATACAATATGTGTGTAAATTACTCTAGAGTGGGAAAATTGCATTATTATATGTTTTTTATTTGTATATTACATAAAGTGCAATTCCAGTGCAAAGCCGTGGGGCAAGTTTTTACATTCTTTCTTCTTGGAACATTATACGAATTAAATTGTTATTTCTTTGGAAAACTTCATTATTTTGATTGTTTTCAATTTTTCGCCATTTCGTTTCTTCTTTAAGGTTAATATCAATTCCACTAATTAATTCTATCTTAGTAAGCTCAATTTTTATGAAAATCCCACTCCTTGCAAATTTAAAACAAAACATAGTTTTTGCGTATGTTGTGCTCCAATTTTTTTCATTATCGTTTTTAAATGTTTAGTTTAGTTTCTTCTTAAAGGTAATAACAATGATACTAATTCATTCTCCCTTAGAAAGCTTCCTTATTTTGATTTTTTTCTTTTTATTTTATTTCTTCTTTAATGGAATACCATTTTAACTAATTCATTCTTTCTTACTAAATGTATTTTTTGCAAAACAAATATACTATTATATGCTTATTCTTGAAAGATATATAAAAAAGTGCAATTTCCATGTAAATTGTACCGCGACGGCGACGGGGCGGTCAATCTGACCAGCATATATACTTGCGCTGGACACGGTTATCGGTGAAGATCTGAGGCAGTGTGGATGCTATAGTTCTATCAAGATGGTCAACACGACGCACGCCGGGCTCGTGTCGGATGGTCCTGTCATTGACCGTTTAATCGATGAGATCCTTGAAGCAATTATTCAGATTTAGTTTTAGTTTTTATTTAATTTTCTTTCTTCTTTAATGGTAATTCTAATGTCACTAATATTTCCTTGTTAGAATACTTTTTACTTGCAAAAATTCCGCTATTATATTCCACCATTAAAAAGGCAAAAAGTTCTGGATGAAATTTGGCATTGTGTTTTCGTGGGACCCATGTAGGGTGTGGTAAACATTTGAGAGTATTATGACAAAAAGTTGATTCGCTTCTTGTACAAACTGAACACTCTCAAGCGAAGTATCGGAATATCAAAGGAAAACCACACAGAACTCAATTTTTCTACATCATTTTCACCTCATTTTTTTCTGTGCTTAATACACCCCATTGGAATTCTCATGTTCAAATTTGAGACTATTATGTGTTTAGTAAATATGATTATTTTTTCTTTCAGGAATCATATTTTTTTTGAAAAAAAATACAAGCATAGCTCATCAAGCTCTAATGGTTATTTCTTCTAGCCTTTTCCAGGTCATGCTTATATTCAAAGTAGATCGCATAGCCCAGCGCCCCCACGCTTCCGTAGAGTTGTGTGTCTGTTTGTCGCTAGGAAGAATAAGGAAGCGGGAAGAGAGAAGAAGCAGCTGCGGATTGGGGTAGGGCCGCATGTTGTGGCGTGTTGTGGGACTGGGGCGGCTCGAGGCTTTCGGCAAGTGGTCAAGTGCATGCTTGGTTCGGACGATCTAATCTAGGCATGGGAAGCTGAATCTTCACGCAGCTGAAGTCTCCAAAAGCTGAATTCCAAACATATTATAGGAACAAAGTAGAGGTCCGGTTGAAGATGATCCAAGGCCATCTTCAACTGTGCTGCGCGTGGCACTTCTCCGAGCATAACCCGTTGTCCCGGCTTCTGCATAGTCATGCTCCGGTGCTCTCCCACAGGCTGCAGTGCAACGGCGCAAACGGTGTGGCACCAATCCCGCTGGCAGTTAGGCATACTAATTATGCATACTGCATAATCCTGTTTAGATGTGTTTGCATACTAATTATATGTACTTCATAATCCTATTTATGGTCAAAGAAAATTATCAGTGTGTATAGACTATGTTGATTTTGCATCATACGATTTTATGTTCTTCTCACAGCTTTGAAAATAAAAGAAAGTATGCGCTAAATTTTTGTTCGTCCTCTGCCACCATGCAAAGATCAATATCAGATTCGCATCGTTACTATTAATTTGTCGGCTCAATCAAATTTAAACAATTGCTCTCACTGGTTTTCTAACACTAGTAGAAAACAAGGCTTTCGTCCAGGCCAGTTCAGCCCATTAGTCCTGGTTCAATCCAGAACCAGGACCAATGGAGCTATTTGCTCCGGTTCGTGAGCCCAGGGGTCCGGCCGGGCCACGTGGGCCATTGGTCCCGGTTCGTCCGGACCTTTTGGTCCCGGTTGGTGGGACGAACCGGGGCCAATGGTCTTGGCTCCTGGCCCACCACTATTTGTCCCGGTTGGTGGCATGAACCGGGACCAAAGGCTTTCCTTTAGTCTCGGTTCATGCCACCAACCGGGCTAATGGTGCTGTTTATATATAGCCCCTCAGCGCAAGAGCAGAGCACACTGCTCTGTTTTTTCCGCCGAGGGGAGAGGGCTTGGTGGTGCTCTAGCTCACCTCCTATGCACACAAGGTGTTCGATGGAATGCCCGAGCCACACTACTTAAGGTTTCTCCACTCCAAGCTCGACCGCCAAGCTCCATTTTCCTCAATATTTATCTAGGTTTAGCGGTCCGTCACGCCCCGTCCCCGTCTTCATCACCGTCGATCACCCGCGCCGATCTCATCGCCGGCACCACCGTGGTGAGCCTCTTGTTCTTATCTTCTTTCTGAAAGGAAAAATGTTATTACTTGTTTGTTTAGATAGATACTTGTATTATTTTCTTACTTTTATTATTGCATCTTATATAGTGCGATGGTTTTGGTATCCGCCCCCGTCGGCCCTCGTCCTGTCTATGATTCGGATGTGGTATATATTATCTTTTCATAACTATTGGTTCATTTATTGTTTATGAAAATTATGCCGACCAACGTGACATAGATTTTATTTATCTAGGAGGTTGTTGAACCGAAATTCCAACCGACCCTATTGTCGAGAGGTTAAATTTAGTTGAAGAAGAAAACAATTTCTTGAAGGAAAAATAAAAAACTTGAGGAGGAGAAGATGATATTGGAGTTGCATGTTGCGGATGTCGTCGATGATCACAAGATCAAGATGGATGTAATGCGCTTGAAGATGAGAAAGATTAGAAAATATGCCATTCATACCGAGGCTTGGTATCATTATGCCGTTGGATCAGTTGTTACCTTGGCTGCGATTATGATCGCATTTGTTTTCGCATTGAAATGTTTTACATAGTTTCAATGTATGGTTTAATTAATTTAGATGCTCTGCAGAGCTTTATGTTGTTAGATGAGAACTATGTATGTACTTTGGTTTTTATGTGATGATGAACTTCTATTAATTTGGTCACTTAATTATCTATTCATGATGTTCTGTAATGATTTTTGACACACCTAATTATATATAATGCACGCAGATGAACCGGCAATGGATGTACGGTGATGCACGCACCTCCGAGTACATTAAGGCGTGCATGATTTTCTCGAAGTGGCTGAGGCAAACAAGCAGAATGGTTTTATGTGTTGTCCATGCCCTATATGTGGGAATACGAAGTCTTACTCTGACCGGAAAATCCTTCACACCCACCTGCTTTACAAGGGTTTCATGCCACACTATAATGTTTGGACGAGGCACGGAGAAATAGGGGTTATGATGGAAGACGGCGAGGAAGAAGAGTACGATGACAAGTATGTGCCCCCTGAATACGGTGATGCTACTGAACATCAAGATGCACCAGACGATGTGCACGATGGTGCTGGAACGGGCGAAGCTGCTGAAGATTAAGAGGAACCAGACGATGTGCCCGATGATGATGATCTCCGCCGGGTCATTGTCGATGCAAGGACACAATGCGAAAGTCAAAAAGAGAAGCTGAAGTTCGATCGCATGTTAGAGGATCACAAAAAAGGTTGTACCCCAATTGCGAAGATGGCAACACAAAGCTCGGTACCGTACTCGAATTGCTGCAGTGGAAGGCAGAGAATGCTGTGCCTGATAAAAGATTTGAGAAGCTACTGAACGATTGGCCCGCTCTCAGTAACCTTTCAGACAGACAAACAAGGGATACCACGCATGCACGCACTGTTTACTTGACACCGATAGTATATACCTGGGAAGCTGCGGGAAGAACGTGTACAGGCCATCGTCGATTTCTTCCGACCAACCATCAATGTCGAAAGAAAGGCAAGCATTTCTAGAGGCAGATCACCGGAAGAAGCCCGCCATGCGTACCGGTGATCACGTACTTGCTATGGTCAATGATTTACACGTAATCTTTGGAAAGGGTCCCGGCGGACTAGCTGTTCGAATGACGCTGAGAATCACGCACCCATGTGGAAGAAGAAATCTATATTTTGGGACCTACCCTCTGGAAAGACCTAGAGGTCCGCTCTTCGATCGACGTGATGCACGTGACGAAGAACCTTTGCGTGAACCTGCTAGGCTTCTTGGGCGTGTATGGGAAGACAAAAGATACACACGAGGCACGAGAGGACCTGCAACGCTTACCGCGAAAAGAGGGCATGCCTCCGAAGCAGTATGAAGGTCCTGCCAGCTACGCTCTTACGAAAGAAGAGAAAGAAATATTCTTTTCAATGCCTGCTCAGTATGAAGGTCCCGACTGGTTTCTCGTCGAATATAAAGGGAATAATAAATATGCCAGAGAAAAAGTTCAAGAACCTAAAGTCTCATGACTGCCACGTGATTATGAAGCAACTGCTTCCGGTTGCATTGAGGGGGCTTCTACCGGAAAACGTCCGATTAGCCATTGTGAAGCTATGTGCATTCCTCAATGCAATATCTCAGAAGGTGACCGATCCATAAATCGTACCAACGCTAAGGAGTGATGTGGCGCAATGTCTTGTCAGTTTCGAGCTGGTGTTCCCACCATCCTTATATCACGAGGCACGTCCTAGTTCATCTAGTCGATGAGATTGCCATTCTGGGGCCCGTCTTTCTACACAATATGTACCCCTTTGAATGGTTCATGGGAGTCCTAAAGAAATATGTTCGTAACCGCGCTAGGCCAGAAGGAAGTATCTCCATGGGCCATCAAACAGAGGATGTCATCGGGTTTTGTGTTGACTTCATTCCTGGCCTTAAGAAGATAGGTCTCCCTAAATCGCGGTATGAGGGGAGACTGACTGGAAAAGGCACGCTTGGAAGGGACTCAATAATATGCAGGAACGGATATTCTTGGTCTCAAGCACACTACAGTTCTACTGAACTCTACCTTGGTGACCCGTATGTCGATGAACAGAAGAACGATCTGCGCTCCAAACACCCGGAGCAAAGGCGAATGGATTACATGTGAACACATCAGGACTTTCAGCAGTTGGTTGGAAACACGTCTCGTGAGGTGACAACACTGTTTGTGATGAGCTGTACTTGTTGTCCGAGGACCATCTTCGACTGTAATGATTTGGAAAGGATACGAGATAAATGGGAATACATTTTACACGATTGACCAAGATGAAAAGAGCACCAACCAAAACAGCGGTGTCCGCTTTGATGCAGCAACCGACAAGGGAAATGACACATATTATGGTTACATAGTAGACATATGGGAACTTGACTACGGAGTAGATTTTAAGGTCCCTTTGTTTAAGTGCAAGTGGGTCAATCTGTCAGAGGCGGGTACAGGTAGACCCACAGTACGGAATGACAACAGTGGATCTAAAAAATCTTGGGTACACTGACGAACCATTCGTCGTAGCCAATGATGTGGCACAGGTTATCTATGTGAAGGACATGTCTACCAGACCGAGGAAAAGAAAAGATAAGGAAGCGAATACATCATACAATGAGCCAAACCGCCACATAGTTCTTTCAGGAAAAAGCGACATCCTGGGAGTGGAGGGCAAGACAGACATGTCTGAAGCGTATGAAAAGTTTCATGAAATTCCCCCCTTCAAAGTCAAGGCTGACCCAAGCATCCTGATAAACGATGAAGATTATCCATGGTTACGGCGCAATAAGCAAACGATACAAGCGAAGAAAAAGTGAAGACTTTCTCCCGCAACTATTATGATGATACCATGCCAACTTTGTAACAGACGAGTATGATACCATTGTCCGTTTTGTACATGCACATGCTATGCCAACTTTTTCAGAGTTCATTTCAAAACTATGAATTTGAAAACCTCGCCAACCGAAGGGCGCTCACACCGGTTTATAAGCCCGTCCCTCTACACACCGTTTTGTTGTAAGCAGAAACAAAATAAAAATTTGAAAACTAATGGCACTAACAGAAAGTTTATAATTTTTCTAAAACTAAAAGCAAAAAGAATTAAAAAATAAAGAAAAAAACAACAAAAAATAAATAATGCAAACAGAACAAAAAACTGAAAAAAATAAAAATAGCAACAATAAGAATTTTGTTGTAAGTAGAAACAAAATAAAATAAATAAAGCAACAAAGAAAAAAAAACGAGTTTTCAAATTTGAAAACTAATGGCACTAACAGAAAGTTTATAATTTTTCTAAAACTAAAAGCAAAAAGAATTAAAAAATAAAGCAAAAAATAACAAAAACTAAATAATGCAGAAAACAGAACAAAAAATGAAAAAATAAAAATAGCAACAATAAGTATTTTGTTGTAAGTAGAAACAAAATAAAATAAATAAAGCAACGAAGAAAACAAAAAAAGAGTTTTCAAATTTGAAAACTAATGGCACTAATAGAAAGTTTATAATTTTTCTAAAACTAAAAGCAAAAAGAACTAAAAAATAAAGCAAAAAACAACAAAAAGTAAATAATAATGCGGAAAACAAAACAAAAAAACTGGAAAAAAATAGTGCCGCCTACTGGGCCCCCACGGCCTGAATACGACTAGAAACCCTACATGGGCTGTGATTCAGGCCCGCAGGAGGCCAAGTAGGCCCACAGCACATAGCTAGTGACAGATTAGGCCCAGCCTGCAGTTGAGAGGAGCTCGAGAGGGTGGGCGTAGCAGCGCTTATAAACCACTCTCGAGCTCTCTCAACTAGCGAGGTGGGACTAAACTTTTGGGCGCGGGGTAGCACAAGGCCTTTGGTCCCGGTTGGTGGCACCAACCGGGACTAAAGGGGGGAATTGGTCCCGGTTGGTGGCACGAACTGGGACTAATTAATCTGCTTAGTCGGTTGGTGCCTGCTGAACCAAACCGCCGCTTCCGCCCTTTGGGCTGCTGAAAATTGGCCTTTGGTCGGTTGGTGGCACCAACCGGGACTGGCAGTAGTCCCGGTTCGTACCTGAACCGGGACCAAAGCCTTTTCTATATAAGCAAAGACTTGGCGTTTTTCAGATTTCATCGCCAGTTCCCGCCACGACGCCTTGAGGCTGCCGAGCTTCGCCCGGCAGCCCGTCGAACTGCCGTCTTCGCCGTCGCCGTCGCCCAGCGCCCCTGCCCGTGCTCGCCATCGCCGTCGCCCAGCGCCCCTGCCCGTGCTCGCCGTCGCCCGCCCTGCCCGTCGCCCCGCAGCGCCTCGCCCTCGCCGCCCGTCGCCTCGAGCTCCCCACTTTCTGGGCTCGCCGTCGCCGCCGCTCCTCGTCACCGTCGCCCTGCCCCCTGCCCGTCCGCCCAGCAGCCACCTCGCCTGGCCCGCGCCGTGAGCCGCCACCCGGCTCTTTTTTTATTTCTTTAATTTTTTTCATATATATATAATGTTTAAGCTCTTTTTTTATTTTTATGCTCTGTTTTTTTATGTTTTAATTTTCTTGTTCACATGTGATGTATATGTGTATGTGGCTATAATGTACATGTGTATGTGAACAATGCAAAAGATAGTTTTTTAGCAAAATTAGGACTTTTTTTTTCTGTTCATAGGTTTTTTTGGTGATATTAATTATTGTAAATATGCAAATGTTTGTATATTCATATGAACAATGAATTAGGCAATACTACTTCATGTATTTTTAAGAAGGAAGAAGAAGAAAAAGAATGAGAGGAAAAAGGAAATAAGAAGAGGAAGAAAGGAGAAGAAGAGGGGAGAGGAAGAAGAGGAGAAATAAATCAGAAGCAGAAACAAGAAGAAACAGACGAGAAGAAGAAGAAACGAACACAGGAGCAGAACACAAAATAGAAAAAAAAATCTATTTTTTCTTCTTCTCCTCTATTCTTTTCTTCTTCTCCTCTTTTTTTTCTTCTTCTTTTTCTTCTTCTTCTTCCTTCTTCCTTCTTCCTCTTTTCTTCCTTTTCCTTATTTTCCTTTCTCGAGGGATAAGAAGAAAAAGAAGAGGAGAAGAAGAAAGAAAGGAATAGAGGAGAAAGAAGAAACTTTGACACGAGGGGGGGGGTACCGATACCCCCTTCCCGATAACATTATTTTCTCATGTATATGTATGTTGCGTCGTTGTCGATATAACGAGGGTGTCGAGGATCGCCGAGGGATCGAGGGTCGGGAACTAGGGTAGAGGGTCGAGGGTCGTTAAGGGGTCAATGGTCGAAGGTTTCAGGGTCGAGGGTTCCTATAGTGTCAAAGTATTGAAGAAATCCATGGCTTCATCATTAGCCGGAAGTAACCATGGCATGACGGTACGAAGTCCTCCAAAGTTATTCTGGAATGGAGTCCGGATAGGATAATTTGCCTTTTTTATGCGAATCTCAGCAAAGGCCTTTCAAATAATGATATTCGGAAGGTTCTTGCTGAACTTTGTACCAAAAAGCGAATTATCCTATCTCGGGACTCCGCTCCAAAATAACTTTGGAGAGCTTCGCACCATCATGCACCTGTTACTTTCGCCTAATGATGAAGACATGGTTTTGTTGAATCCTTTGACACTAGGCAACCTCCCGACCCTCGGCGATCCTCGACCCTTGACCTCGACCGCTCGGCGATCCACGACCCTCTACCCATCAAGCGTCGATGCCCACGTCACTTGTGGGACATAGATGTAGTGTTCAACGCCGACCCCCTCCCGATAGCTTCAACACGTGGGGGGGGGGTCGATATTACCCCCTCCTAGCTTGAAGCGTTCTCGAGGCCACCCACTAACCCTTGAAGCGTTGTCGAGGCCACCCCAAACCCTAGAGAAGCAGCGTCGAGGCCACTAATATGATTCCTTATTGTGATTAGCTAGCTAGTTCTACGTTTGCCACTAATATATCCATATCTGTCATGTTTGAATAATAATTGCCATGTTGTAAATATTTGTAGAAACTATGGACACCCCGAGACGAAGCACAAGAAGCGTTGTTGAGGGACATAATCGCACAAGGAAGTGATGCCGTCTGCTCGTTGATGTTTCTCAACGACAACGATGGTCTGGAAGGAGAGGGTGAAGAAGCAGCTGGCTATGATTTACATGGCTCCGATGACCCAATGCCGGTGCAAGAAGGAGAGGGTGAAGAAGTAGACCGTGAGGATGGCTCCGGTGATCACCAAACCGAGTCCGCCAGGTATATATATTAGTTAAGCCTGTCTTGACTAGCTCTCGTCTTTGTTTTGGTATGTACACATATTAATTAACTCTCGTCTTTGTTCTTTTTTCTAGCCCTTCGGATCGAGCACAACTTCGGAAAAGTTGAGCTCGGATGAAAAGTTTGAGATCATACAAATCGCGCGCGACGGCCAACCGATTGAACCCTACCGGACAAAGAAGACATTTGTTGCTCAGTGCGGGGTTCTGGTTAGGGACAAGATCCCGATCAGCATCCACCAATGGTATAAGCCTAAGAACGAAGACCCTGAGGTGTCTTGTGTCAATGATATGCAGAAAAATGATCTTTGGACTGAGCTGAAGTCAAATTTTACCCTACCGCTAGAGGATGATCCGGAGAAGCCAGTAATAGAGCCATTAATCAAGTCTTTTGCTCTTAAGAAGATGGCAGAACTATTCAGGAATTGGAAGAAAGAACGACGAGCTGGGAAACAAATTGCCCAGCTCGGCGAACAAGCAAAGCAATCGTGCCCCCCGCTCAAGGTGCCTGCTAGCGACATCGTCGATCCGAGGATGGTGCCCGGTTATGGCAATCCTGCAGATTACCTGCCCGACGATGTACATTATGATTTCTTGGAGGTGCAGATACAAAGATACGAGTACTGGAAGCCTCTCGTCAAAGATGAAAGTTCTCTATCAACGATGATGCGAAGATTGCATGATTGGTACATGAAAACCTGCAAAGAGTCTGAGGGAAGGAGTACTTTGTATGTGAGAGTTAAAAAGGAGCATGACCTCCTTGGAATTGAACTGTTGCCTATTCCATTTGAGGAGTTCTATCAGTTTTTCAATCAATTGGCCCTCGATAAAGCAACGGTCACCTGCTACTGTCTGTAAGTAGTACTACTTCTGTCATTAAGTCTCTCTATATAACTCAGCCCTTTCATTGCACGTATTTATAATTATCCTCACTATATTATGCAGATTGAAGATCGCCGAATTGAAGAAAAGACAAGTGGGTGATATTGGGTTCATTAACACATATCTCATAGATGCAACTGAGGTTAAATTTCGTGCCGAACATACCGAGGCCAACTTGCTACAATCGTTGGTAAGAAATGAACACAAAGATATAATACTCTTTCCTTACAACTTCAAGTGAGTGTTACTGTCTTGTGGCATATTCGGTTTCCTTGTTAGTCCAGGTTATAGTAATGTAATATTGATGAGTTATGCATGTGTGCGCAGCTACCATTATATTCTCCTAGAGATTAAGCTTGAGAAGGGAGTAGTAACGGTCTTAGACTCCAAGCGAAAAGATCCCAAGGAGTATGCGGACATGACTGAAATGCTCGAGAAGTAAGTTAAATCGATCATTATCCACCATATCAGCAACTTTGTTCATTTCTGATATCAAGTAATTGTTTTCTTTGTATGGCAGGGCATGGAGAAAATTCACCAAAAAAGCTCTGGGACTACCGAAGAAGCTGCAATTTAGACACCCGAAAGTAAGTACTATATAGTAGCATATTCCACACATCTCCTAGTGATTCAAGTGCTAGTTTCATCAATACCATTTAGCATGCTTGCTAATTATCAGTTTCATTGACCTCTATTTCTTGTAAAGTGGTTGTGGCAGGAACAAGGGAATGATTTCTGTGGATACTACGTTTGCGAGTCCATCCGCCAAACGACAAGAGAGAGGGGCTACTCCGACAAACAATATGAAGTGAGTAAATAAAAATATTCACAATTTTATTTTATTACCATCATTTGTGTTGAGTTTCATTCATATATATATATATATATATATATATATATATATATGTATGTATGTATGTATGTATGTATTGACCCCTTTCTTAAAATTAGATGTTTCGGAAGCGGGATGAACTCCTAGCACCAGATCGCATGCGAGCAATTCAAGAGGAATTGGCGGCATTCTTTCTTGACCACGTGATCGCTGAAGACGGAGAATACTATGTGGATCACGCGTCCGTATGTTAGGAGATTATATATTTATAAAAGATAATTATTGTATATATGTAGCCGGTCGTGTCGGATAGATATACGAGAACTTGTTGTTCGACCAATCTCTCGGAGAAGGAGAGGTGGTCGATATCACTTCTCTCTGTATGCATATATGTTCATGACGATCTTCTGTTTGCTTAATTACTAGCTAGCTAGCGTGTCTAGCTAGTTCTCTCTATACGTATGTATAGTACGTAGCGTCGACCAAACATGGACAAAAGAGAGGACACTTTTCTCTATTAATTAGCTAGCTATAGCACAATATATGAAACAACTAAATTAACCCCCCAAGACCCCCCAAACCCCCCCTTTTTAAAAAATAAAATAAAAACCACAGCCATAAAAATGCTGACGCGTGGATGCCTATTGGTCCCGGTTGGTGCCACCAACCGGGACCAAAGGCCCTCCTGTCTGAGCTCAGCGGACAGACCACGTGGAGGCCCATCTATCCCGGTTCTAGATTGAACCGGGACTAAAAGGTCAGGGCATTAATACCGACCCTTTAGTCCCGGTTCATGAACCGGGACTAAAGACCCTCACCAACCGGGACTATAGGCCTTTTTTCTACTAGTGTAACTATATGTCGATTGAAATTATATGGAAAAGAGTTTTTCTTTTGTTTTTTGCGGATGGAAAAGAAAGTTTAGATACCATAAACGACTATGTTCGACTACGTACCCTTGTGATTCACGTACGGCAGCATCTGTCCTGTATGATCGGATGTTCATGCACTTATCCGCACGATTACCCTGAATACAAAGCACACAAATTAGGTATAAAAAAAGAGATTGATCGATGCCAACCCGTTTGGAGCCATAGTGTTTATATATGCAGCATGCCGCTGCCGCCATATGTTTCACGATTTTTGCAAGATTCCTTTAATTTCCATGCAATGCGACATATATTTATATCCGAAACATTTGAAACTAATATTATAATTATGGCCTCTGTGGATTAATACTATGCGATATACTCCCTTCGTTCTTAAATATAAGTCTTTCTAGAGATTCTAAAAAAGACTACATACAAAGCAAAATAAATGAATCTACATTCTAAAATATGTGTATATATATCCGTATGTTGTTTTTATTGTAATATCTAGAGAGACTTATATTTAGGAACGGAGGGAGTAGATCGATGCTAGAAAGAAAACGTGCTCCGTACTTTTAAAACCCAGACATGGATTCACTCGGAAAAAAAACCCTAGACATGGATGGGTGCGAACCTGGGCAGCCTTGGTGGCACGGGCGGCGCTGGCGCCGGTGGAGGAGGAGAGGGGCTGAGGGGTAGCGAGTCGCCGGCTGACCATCGGCACCAACCGACTCAACGCAGCCGCCATATGTTTGGCTCTCCTGTTTCGACGAACGATCGCCTGCAAAATTAACATGTATGATGAGTCACGCCTGGTTTGCAGTTCGCTATATGTACACCACGGTCAAAAAGTCAGAGGTGGACTTGTATTTCTTCACGACTCTTTGTAGGACAAAAACTACATGTCACCATGTTTGGAAATAGGGTTAATTATCCTTTTGCCCTCAGTGGTGTCCATGTGCTCAGTTTTGCCCTCAGATGCGAATTGTCCTTAGTTTCGCCCCTAGTCCGAGCACGACAGCTACGACGAGGCCAACCGGCCATATTTGAGTCCATTCCGTCCGCCGGCGTTAGTAGTTCTGGGTCCGGAGCTTACACGTGGGACCGCGTGGACGTGGGTCCGGAGCTGACATGTAGGCCCGTGCAACTAAATCCCCAAATCATTCTAGCTCACACCCATCCGCCCGGCCGGCTGTCCTGCGCCGCGGCCAGCACCTGCCCCGCCACCAGCTGCACGGCCTGCTCCGCCGCTACCTCCCTGCGCCTACGCTCCACGGCTACCTGTGACGCCCACCACCTTCCTGCGACGCCACGGGTGGGGCGCCCGCCACCTGCTCGATTCGCAGCTCGGCCTCCTTCCGTGCGCCCGGCCGGAGCGCTCAAAGGTGGGGGGCTGCTGGAGCTATTTGAACTAGGAGGAAGAACCCTAGGGCGAAATGGAGAGCAGCGGCGACCCCGGAGTATTTGGCGAGGCAGGCATCGGGTCGGAGATCCGCCACGTCCACGACTGGGTTCCCGAGGGGTAAGTCTCGCCTCTTGTTTAGATTGAGCTTAGTTGTGCATTTGAACACTCGATTCGAGTAGGTTTGCCCAATTAGTATGCTGATTGCGTCTCTGTTTTTCGCCGGTTAGGATGGAGTTGCGGTTTGCTTTCATGGTGCACATTAGAAGGGACCGGTACATGTTCGATGCAAAGGATAAGAAGAAATACCAAGGAGGTTTTGATTATCGGTTGCCAATGGCTAGTGATTGGAGTTTCAGACAATTTGGGGAGGTAATTTGCAGCCAATATCCTTAGGGTTTGCTTGATGAAGTGGTATACAAATACTATGATGGGGAAAAGAATTGGGTGACAGTTAGTAATGATGAAGAGCTAGCTACCATGTTTGTTAGGCATAAAGAGAAAGATAATTTTCATGTGAGGCTGCAAGTTGATGTGCTTGAGCAGGCATTTGGACCTAGGATGGCGGGTGCAACATCTCGGGGAGAATCAAGTCGTCGTAATGGCATCTCTAGCCAGAACAGTTCAGTTGGTGCACGGCGACGTGGTGGCTCGACAAGTGTGGGCAACAGCAGTAGGGTCCCCCTTGAAGTGGAGCCTGATGGCTATAATTCTGGGGTTGATGAAGAGAAGTTATATTCTGATGTTATTCGAATTTCTGACGGGCACCTCGGGCTGAAAACCAAGATGAGGCTCACAATGCAGTCCGTGTGGATGATGACGCGATGGGTGAGGATGAAGACCTTGCAGCTGTTGAATGGGACCCTTTGAACCCTCAAATGGAAGAAGGTACAGTTTTGCATCCATGAATGAGTGTAGAAATGCACTTGTGACATACTGCATCAAGGTAGAACGTACTTTCAAAGTTGACAAGAGCGATCAAATGCGTTCTGAGTGCATCGTCCGACGGAGGGTTGTCCATGGAGGCTGCTTGCATCTAAAATGCGGAATAGCACTAATGTTCAGGTCAAAGTGCACCCTTTTAAGCACACATGCCAGGAATCAACCCTTAGGAAGAATACAATCAGTAGAGCCAAGTCAAGGTGGGTGGCAGAAGAAGTAAAAGAGTGGGTGAAAGAAAACCAGCAAGTGGGTCCAAAGGAATTGCAGAAGAACATCAAAGATAAGTTCAAGATAGATTTACCATACATGAGGTTGCTCAATGGTAAACAACATGCTATGGATTCTATTTATGGTAACTGGCAGGAATGTTTTCAATTGTTGTATTCATTCAAAGGTGAAGTGGAGAGGACAAGCCCAGGTAGTATTGTAGATATTGATCACCACACCGTGGAGTACACATTCAGGGGAGTGACAAAGACCAAGGAATGCTTTAGAAGGGTTTTTGTCTGCTTTGAGGCTTGTCGCCGGGGTTTTTTGGCAGGCTGCAGGCCTTATTTGGCTATTGATGCCACTTTTCTCACAGGGAGGTTTAAAGGACAGTTAGTAGCAGCTTGTGCAGTTGATGCACATAGTTTTGTATTTCCAGTTGCCTATGGTGTGCTGGAGACAGAGTCTGAGGAGAGCTGGACTTGGTTTTTGCATAATCTCCGTCGGGCTATTGCACATCCCAATGGGTTGGTCATTCATATAGATGCCTGCAAAGGTTTAGAAGTGGCCGTGGACAATGTGTTCCCTGGAGTAGAGCATAGGGAATGCATGCGTCACCTTGCTGCAAATTTCATGAAGAAATTCAAAGGAAAGGTGTATACCGACAATTTATGGCCAGCATCTTTGACATGCAGTGTGAAGAAGCACAACTACCACTTGAGGCAGTTATACATGAATCCCAAAGTGAAAGAATACTTGGAAACACACAAGCCAATTCAGTGAAGTGAGCAAAGTTGACTATGTGCACAATAATCTAGCAGAGTCTTTCAACTCAACGATTCGGAAACTAAAGGGTCATTATGTGGTGGATTTGCTTGACAGGATAAGGATAGAATACGTGCAGAAATTTCATTATCGTGCAGGAATAGCCGAGGCAAAATTCATGGGCCACATTATCATCCCTGCCGTGATGAATGAACTGAAGCAGAAGACAACAGGCTTGGAAATGAACATGACGCTTTGCTCGGGTACCACAGCAGAGATATCATATTTGGATAAAGAGAAGAGGAAATGGAGATATCCGAAAGGATTTAGAAGCTAGAACTTGCAGTTGTAGGCAATGGCAGATAACTAGGTTGCCATGCATTCATGCCTTGTTTTTCATCACTTCTCTCCCGGGTCCAACAGGAACATACAGCAGTATGTGCATTTTTACTACTCTGTTGCTAGGTTCAAAGCCACATATGCTTATGCCTTGCCTGCTATGGAGGGAAAACAACAATGGGACATGGTGGACCCTGGATTCAAGCTTTGCGCTCCAGTTCTGAAGAGAGCAGCAGGTAGACCAAGGAAGAGTCGAATCAGACCTCGCAGCGAAGGAGCTGGACTTGGAGCGAGGAAGCGTAGGTGCACAAGGTGTGGTGGGTCTGGTCATTTTGGTAAGTATTGTGATAACACAGTAGGTCCAGCGTTCGGAGAGAGTTTCGATGAAGGTTTCGATGAAAATGTTGGTCAGCAGCCGGTTGCCTCAACAGATAATGAAAATGATGGTCAACAGCCGGTTGCATCAGATGAGGATTTTGACGAGGTTCCAAATGATGATGGTCAACAACCGCATGATTTTGACGATGATCCAAAATATCCTGCAAATAATGATTCAAGTGAGGCTCCAAATGGTGATCCAAGTGAGGCTCTAAATGGTGATCATGGTGATCCAAGTGAGGCTCCAAATGATGATCCAAGTGAGGCTCCAAATGATAATCCAAGTGAGGCTCCAAATGATGATCCAAGTGAGGCTCCAAATGTTGACCAACCTTCTGTTGTTGTGAGGTATGCTAGGTATGTAAATCTTGCAAGGGTCAAATACTACTGTACATCTATCACTTGACACGATCTCATTACCGTTTATGTTTGGACCCTTTTTGTTTTGCACAGCTCTATGGTAGGTTTGAAGAAGACGCGCAAGGTACCGACAACCAAGAGAAGAAGAGAAGAAACAATGAGCACAAGGTGCACGAGGAGCAAAGTGATGGCAAGAAGCTCAAGGAACAGACACAAGCCCCAACGCTATCTATGAATAATTATGAAACATTATGAATAAGGAATGATGTTGTATTATGAAACATTTATCACTTGACATGTTGTATTTCTGTTGGATGATGTTGGACCTATGTTAGAAGTATGTTTGACATGATGTTTAAATATCTGTTGGATGATGTTTGAATGAGCACATGGTTTTTCCCTTTTTTGATTTTTTTGAATTTTGTTTTGCTCATTTAAATTCTGGTCAAACCTAACTTTGACCAAGATTTAAACAAGTCTAAAACATCAAAATGAAAAACTAAGCCTGGATACTTCTTAATCAATCCAAAATGAAGTTGTGGTGAGGTTTTTGAAATTTTCATGAAAAATGTGCTAAAAAGAGGGGTCCAAAGGTAGGGTAAACGGCGGAAGTGCTATTCTGAACTCGATCACAGATGCGCCCGTTATCTGAATCACCCGTTGGCATCTAGATCCACACCAGCCCACCTAATGTGTCAGGGTATTCCAGTTAGTATATGTGCACAAATTTCAGGCCGTGGCCCACCAACGATCGCAATCAATGGGACGGTTGCCGTCTAACACGGGAAGGCTCAGACGGGGGACACCGTTACAGGCCACAGCTCGACGTAATAACGGGCGCCGTCTGCCCCTTTATTTTACTCCACCCCTCCCCACAGCAAGATGTTTTCACTATACCCCTAAAAAAGCAAGATTCTTTCACAGCGCCATTCCCAGATCTGAATGACCAGATCATTCAACAGAACAAACCATACTGCAAAAATAAGCAGATCACCCCAAGGATTCAACATACAAATTGCAAGAATTAGTAAGATCAAGCAGCTAACTACGACAACAGCCATCATTCGCACCATGGGCAATTAATTGCTGAAATAACGCCAGATTTTTTAATTGCAGTTCAGCCTGCCAACGAGTGCAAAGAAAAATCTAAAATAATCCACAACACAACAGCACAGGTTTACAACTAACAAAAAAACAGCCCGTCAGGCCTAGCACTACACTCCAGCATCCCACATTTGCTAACCTCATCTCCATTGCCTTAGTGCAGGTGTTTCTCCTATGACCCTCAACCCCACAATTCTTACACCTCGCAGACTTCCGAGGTTGCTCCCTGGACATCACACATGTCCAAACATGTTGTTCTTTTATGCAATTCATCGTCCAATTCTGGTCTGCAATCATGACATAAGCAAGTTAATCAGTTCATCCTGAATGAACCATAAGGTTATCATCTTACATCATCAAACAAGCCATATTAGCAATGAGTATTGTCCTCGGCGCCACGCCTCTCATCATCTGTAGAAAATCTGAAAAGACACACTCAAAACTTTCCTCAGTCTCGTCACATACCAGTACACCAGCCAGTATAATACTCTGAAAATTGTTGTTAACCCCAACAAAAAGTCTTAAGGGCATGTCGTAAAGGTTAGTCCGGTACATTGTATCAAACATCACTATATCACCAAAGAAACTGTACTTCAGCCTGCTGCTGCCATTCGCTTAAATCAAGTTCTTTATCCGACCCTCTTTGTCTGCCTGCACACGGTATGTAAAGTGTGGATCCTTTGCCCCCAATTCAGCAAACACTTCCATTATCTTCCTCACATCGTCATTCGCATGCTCCTAGCTAATCTTTCAACATAGAGTTTTCAGAGACCTCTTCGTAAACGGCACATTCTCCATTAACCCGAAAAAACTCCCAACAATGTTGTACATTTTTTGCAAGGTTGACATTGTTCTGCCTCACCTGCTTGATCAAGTCACAACTCACGACTGTACACATCAATGTGTTTGTGGGGTGGCCAATGAATCTTCTGCCAAAATTTGGCTAGAGAGAGTGGATGTGCTTCTCCTGTGCTGAACGATGTACCACTCATTGTCCTCTAATCTGAGTAATCTGATCAGCGCAGGACACTCACACCGGCAGGACCTAGTGTTCTCCACGCCAGCCTTCCCCTGCAAGAAAATTTCACAGCGTGTGCATAAATTCCCCACAAGAAAAAGGAATAGAAAAGAATTTATGCTGGCTGCCGACGGCACATACCAAGCACCCGCACACGATCTCTTGCATGCCCTTCATCCTCTCGACATTCACTCTACTCTTCTTGTACCTTATTCCAAATCCTCTCTCCCAGGAATAAAGGTTGTAGAAATCATAAGCTTCTCCTAGCGAATCAAAGCTTGCGCCCAGAATCGGCACAATGACATTCTCCGAAGGGTTCTCTGCATACCCCCTTACAATTTTCTCAAATGCAGTCACACACGACAGGCATGGTTTCCTGCAACGAGCGGCCGTGCCTATCCTCACCCTGCAATTGCAGTGCCCATGCCTTAGGAATTGTGCCACACTTCCAAACCCAAAATCCCCATGAAACAGGGATTAAATCCAAGAGATGCAGACATTTCCCAACCCAACAGCCTCATAAATGCAGCTGTTAAAATTTAAATCTAACAACTGACCACATTTTCCGAACCAAACAGCGACATCGAACAGCAATTACACCTAGCCCATCTCAGGAAACACAAAAAGAACTAAAACCGTCCCACAATAATGAGTTTTCATATGCATTTTCCGCCGCTCACAAGCACCAACAATGGAATGCTTCTATTTTCAATGTCTTGTACCTGGAACACCCTGGATTCGCCATCTACCATGGCGGAGATAGATATGCCTGCAAAATACGAATGCACTATTCACTACACGTGTCCATGATCATGGTTAACTTCTCTCTCAAAAATTAAACGCTGCATTCATACCAGTTTAGACTACGGATTTACATCGACAATCCATTGCTAATTATCATCACACTATAATTCCACAGGCCATGTACCCGAATTCTAGCTACATATATTAAAACTTGCAGGAGACTGGTCTATCTTCAGCCATCAAATTACTAATGAACTTCATTACAAGTAGCACTTGCTCATTTCTGAAGACCAACAGAGAATTGCATCAGGTTCAACATTATACTTCTCTATTTTCTGTGTCGATAATTAAATGCCGAACATTCCCAACTGTCTTGCAAAATACCAATGCCCTATTCACTACAGGTGTCCAGGATCATGGTTAACTTCTCTCTCAAAAAATTAATGCTTCATCCACACAAGTTTACTAGGGGATCTACATCTGATAATCCATTATACACCATCATGCCCACCAGAACTCAGTCTAAGAAAATTACCAGATGCCCAAACCTATTCATGCAAACCTGCTCCATGCCAGCGAAAAATTGAAAACTACACACAGAGATTAATGAGGATGCACCTCTTAGCCCAACCAAGTGCCTGCAGGTTCATCTTCCCGGTGGACCATTCCGATGCCTCAAGGCGTCCTTCCGCGGGCAGCAGCACCGATCCTCACCCTGCACTCGAGATTACTCGTGTCAGCACCTATGCATTCCCAAAAATCTTATGGAATCAGCTGCACGTAGTTTTTATCTAGCGCTTCCGAGTTTTGCAGACTCTCCATATGCTCTAGGCCTATTTTCATGACCACATAGAAACATACAACCCGGTGCCGGCAATCATCCATTTGAAACCACTTTGCATTGTTTCTCATTTATGCTATATTTTTACATCGACCTTCTACACTCATTTCATTCGTCTTATATGCAGCAGGACAAAACATAGGCCAAACTGAATAGCATCTACAACATTTCCATTTCCAACTGCAGTTTCCACATTTTGCACCATTTTAAATGAATGTTTAATTAACTGCCTGTCGACTACTGTCACGGATCTACAGAGTTTTATTATGTACATAGTATGCTTAATGTGCTCTCAAAATCTATAAAAATGGCTCCACTGCTCAGTTCTAGAGTTTAGTACGGCCTCCCCCAGCTATATTATAATTGCAATGCTGTGTCTACTAATCTTAAATCGACAAGGTGCATCGGCTATCTTCTGCCGCAAACAATTCAGTCAACAACACTGCACGGCCATACACAGCTTGAAAATAGGTTACTGAAATTCCACATAGCACTGATCAATTTAAATCCAGTTCCCCTCACCTCTTATTCCAACCAAGATCCTAGGGATACATATTCCCCGTCGATTGCCGCCGCTCCAGACACCCGGCAGATCTGCTCTTCGCCGCTCACACCCGTGGCCTCCTGCGGTGCCACCCGCACAAACGTTCGCCTAGTACCATCCGCCGGCGAATCTTCCGACCTCCTCAATCAGAGTGGATCTGTGGCGGAGAAAGCATAGAAAACCTCAGCCGCCTGAGCTCCACTCTTCAAATCGCATGCTACGGTGGACAAAAAATGCATCTGACTGACATACCTCATGATTGGCTGCACGAGGAACTCCATTTGCGCGTCGGCCACCTGTTCTCCCTCACTTTCTCTCTCCTTCGTCAGTTACCAAAAATGGCGGCCGAGTTGAGGAAGAAGATAGTACTAGAACTGCATTCCGTTCGAGACTACCGCCCTCTGAACGAAAGAGACTTATCGGAGCCACGGATCAGACGGACGCAGGTGAAACTAGGCCACGGCTCAGCCCGTCACCAGTTGACGGCCGTCCTGAACTGGCCCACTTCCCAGGTCTGCCACATACGTATTCCCACACAGTGCCCATTTACCAGCAATTCTTAGCCCACTATATAAAGAATCAGCCCAGATCCCCACACAGCAGCGAACGCACAGGATATCGAGCACATCTGTGCTCGTGACCAGTTACTCCGCGTCCCACGGCCTCATTTCTAAGCAAGGTTTTTTTCGACCTTATCTAAATCAGCCAAATAACTTTCCTACACATATATTCTATATGTACAGACTATGTGCGCTGGTTTTTCCATTTTTTGATTTTTTAAATTTGTTTTGCTCATTTGAATTCTGGTCAAACTTAACTTTGACCAAGATTTAAACAAGTGTAAAACATCAAAATGAAAAACTAAGCCTGGATCCTTCTTAGTCACTCCAAAATGAACCTGTGGTGAGTTTTTGAAATTTTCATGTTCATTTCCCCAAAACACTTCTCTTCACTTCATACAAGAGAGTTTGAGATACTCGAGATATCATACAATACACATGAACTTATCATTTAAATGTATGTAAAGCTTGTTTATCAACTTAAATCGTTAGTATATGACATAAGAAGACTATGTGCGCATGTTTTTCATTTTTCTGATTTTTATTTAATTTATTATGCTCATTTGAAATCTGGTCAAACATAGCTTTGACTGCTTCAAACCCCTCCCAAACCCCGCTAACCCCAGCGCTGAATAAGGACCGTTCATCTAACCCTAGCGGTGATCAAGGGCCGTCGATCTAACCCGTCTAGAAGGAATCTGCGGGGAGGAGGGGGCGATCCGCGAGATTGTTTTTTTAACAAATATCAGGCGCGCTGGATGGACAGTTGGGCCGTCTCGTTGTCTGGGCCTGAGACCGCAGTAAATAGCCCGTCTCAGCCTTTCCAGGCCTTGCATGCATGGAGTCGGCTACGTGGGTTTGCGCATGCGCGGGAGGCGGCGACGTGCATGCATGCGAGTGAGGCAAGCGAGGCGCGCTAGGCGAGTTAGGCTAGCGAGGCGAGCTAGGTGGTTCAGGGCAGTGGTTCAGGGCAGCGATTCACATGCACTGCCCGGTCAAAGATGCATCGTTTTCGTGCAAAAATTTAAGTGTGCAAAACGTAACGGATACACACACGCGTCCGGATTCACACACGCACCGTTCTCATCCTTTCTCTCTTCCTCTCCCACCCACAAGCCTATAAATGGGGTGCCTCTCTTCCTCTCCCACCCACAAGCCAGATCCGATCCTCTCCAACTTCAAACACCCAAGCGACCAAGCCCTCCCCAAGCGAGACCAAGTGAAGAAGATGCAGTTCAACGGGCCGACCTTCAGCCGTCCGCCTGTGGTGCCGGAGCTGCGCTACCCACCGGGCGTGCTCGTGGAGAGGGAGCTCCATGTGTGGGCTATTTCAAGGTGGAGGGGTTCCGTCGAACTCACCCGCGCCTTCCTCAGAGCCGGCTATGCCCACCTCCCACAGGGCTCGCCGAGGATGTTCACCCTCAACGAGGTTCGTGACATGCGGCGTCCTCCTACTGCTCACGGTCACCTTCACCAACCCATTTGACGCCTTGAAGCTCCTCGGCCAAGTCTTTTGGTGCGGCTGCGAGGCCATCTTCTTCACCATCTACAACATCTACACCAACTACGAGCGCATCTTCCCGCTCTAGGCCAGATGCACTCCCTTCCTTCTGACGACGAGGAGGAGGTGTGAAGATGAAGACGGTGTTGAAGGGGATGCCAAGGTGGAAGAAGGAGGTCAAGATGAAGATGTTCAAGCCCGGAGTCAAGCTCGTCATGTTTGGTTTTTTATTTTGTTGCTTTTCTATGTCGTGGTCGTGGTCGTGTCATATTTAAATGTGTGTCCGTGAACTGTCCGTGAACTTATCTAAGTTATTGTAATGGTACGGTGTGTTCCATCTTATTATGTGTGTTAAAAATGTCCGTGCCCAAACTTATCATTTCTTCCCTAAACAAGTCATGAAGTTCGAGAACTTGTGGTTTTCGAAGGGGGTGAGAAGCCCTCTGTTTCATTCAAACAAAAAGTCATGAACTAACATGCAAATTTATTCCCTTTAAATCCTAAACCAAGTGCCACTCAAACCCTAAACCAAGTGCCACTCTGACCAAAATCATGTGGTAGTGCAACATACATTTTCAACCTTCCAACCCTTCAAAATTTAAGTGCAAAACAAAGGAAAACCACTCTCACACGTGTGCAAACATTCACGGTCTCACTATTTTTTTAAAAAAATTCACAGTCTCACTATGTATACCTTCCTTCCCTACCCATGTCAAAGTCTTGCCATCTGTCCTAGCGGTTACCAGCGCAGTCCTAAACACCACAAACCCACGCGGTCCTGGGTTCGAGTCCCCAGCTGCACCAACTTTTTGTGCATTTTCCACCCTTCATTTTTTTAGACATATTATGTTTTTCTCAATGTAATGCCCTTAAAAAATGTTCATTTATTTTGGCACCTGGCGTAAACCTCTACCAGAGCGGAGGCACATTTTCCATGACATTTTGGTCTTTGATTTAAATCACGGTGTATTTGAATTGGATTAATTAACAGCTCCAAAAAATTTCTAACCTTAATTGTTTGGCTCCGGAATAATTCAATTAGCTTCCACAAAAGTTTCAGCATTATGATTTACTGCCTAAATTAAATCAGAATAGAAAACAGAAAAATACGCAAGAAAACCCTGAATGGGCCTAATTGGATGCAGTTGGCCCATTAGTCTAGCCTGCACTTGGCTCTACGCTCTGAATTGGGCCCAAGAGCAACCTTTTTTTGGACAGAAAGGCAGAGCAGGGAGCTGCATTTCATTGATCAAAAGTTTCTGAATTCCTAATTTCTTCTATTTTTTTCCAAAATATTTAAATGTTGGTCACTTCTTATCTTTTTGTTTCAACATTTAAACAACTTTGACCAACATTTAAACTAGGTGAATTTCTCAAACAATTTCAAGATTACAAATTCCTTCATAATTCATGCCTTTCCATACATTTTCAACATTACAACCAGTGCGATTACCATACCTACAAATGCCCAAAAGTATTTGCAAATGGGTATTGGTAGTGCTTGATCTTCAAGCTTCCTAACCTTCTTCTTCAACATCCTAAGCTCAATAGCTAGCTCTCTGTCAGTGCGTGCTTCGCCATCCATCTCTTCTTCCGGAGCTCGTGGTGTGGCCACCCGTTCGTGGCAGCATGCGCAACCATTCTTCATGCTCTTCTTGCAGTTCATTCATCAGAGTCTTGGCCAGAGCATCGACCCAAAGAAAGAAGCATGTCACCTGCATGAACACCAAACAGATCAACCCATTGCTCAAACATCCCGACAGCGAAAATGGTGCAATTGCCCCGATTCTTACCCCATTCTCGCTGCACACGTAGAACGGACGATTCTGGTTCCTCGGTGTCTGAGAAACCCTTCGATCAACGCCCGCCCGGCACCGCGGACAGACGAAGACAGGCATGTCCACACGCGCCCGGCTCTGCATCCGCGAGGTGGCGCGGGAGCTTGAGGAAGACATGGAGCTCGGAGCCGAAGGGGATCTCAACGCCGCCGCGCCCTCCACAACTAGCTTCCCGCCGCTGTGCTCTCTCTCTCGCCGTGGTCACCGCCGTGCTCTCTGTCGCCGTGGTCACCGCCGCTGTCGCCCACTTATATAGTACACCCGCCAACGGCTCTCTGCTCAACGGCTCTTTGCTGGATCCCACAAGCCACGCGTGCAACGGTCTGAATAAAATTGGCCGTTTCTGCCGCCTGGTCCCACCTATAAGGGCCGAGTCAAAAGGTTGACCTGACGGAGACGGCAGAGTTCACGGAACGAGTCGGTACGCACGGACTAGGGGCAAAACTGAGGACAATTCGCATCTGAGGGCAAAACTGAGGACATGGACACCACTGAGGGCAAAAGGATAATTAACCCTTGGAAATAATAATAATTTACGTAAAACAGCAGGATTTCTCCCTCTTCCGTGCTTTTTTTAGGGTCTTCCGTATTTACTTTTATCTCTGCTCCTAATGGATGGGTCAGTTGTCGTTTCATCTGGTCAGACCCACCCCCATCGAAGGTGATCTTGTATCTCGACATGTGCGTGCCGGGCTCGTGGAGGCTCAGTGCCGGCAGCGTCCCCATGCTCCTGCGGCCCTCCGACGCCGAACGCCGTGCCGAGATCGCACGGATCCGGGCAACGCTGCCGGAGGAAGCGCGACAGTAGCCGAGGTACGCCCCCGACAGCCACGCGTTGTGGACGGCGTACTTCCAGCGCTGCCACGCCGACCAACTCGCGACCATGAACGGCAGCCGGCGCCATGGGGCGCCACAACTCCGACGGCCGCCGTCAGCGGTGTGGCGTCCCCGGGCGCACGCTTCACGCAGTCCTCGAGTACATCGAGGTCGGCAACACGCCGGCGCTGGCGTATCCTGCGCCATCTTTTCGCGCTGGAGCGGCAGCTCGTGGCTGTCGCGACGCATGGCGGGGACGTCGTCCTCTTCCTCCGGCTCCCACTCATCCGGCACGACGACGCCGCTCGCCGCCATCAAGGCCAACCCCCAGGAGACGCCGGAGCGCCGACACAGTCGCGGCGGCAGCCTCGTCTTAAACGAGGGCCGCCGCCAACCTTCCCCTCCTCCGCGCGGCCATCTTCGCCTGGTCAGGCCGAAGAAGGAGCCCGGCGACACCGCCCATCCTCTTCAAGCAGGAGCACGCTGACATGGCCGCCGACCTTGAAACCGGCCTCAAATGGGCGCGGGACGACTACGTCCGGGAGGAGATGGAGCGCCAACACTGCGCCTTCGAGGAGATCGCCGCTCGGCGCCGCAACCGCGATGAGGAGGCGCTGGCGCCGACCAACCCCGTCCGTCACGACGACCTAGGATAGGGCTGCAGCAAGGATGGCGGCGGCGTGCAGGACAACGGCGGCGGCCCAACGGCGGCGACTACACCGCCTTCTACAAGCTCCTCGGCATGTAGTAGGCTCGGGGCGGCGGCCACGGCGTAGTGTTAGTTTTTCTAAGTTTTTAACTTATGTCTTTAAGTTTGTACAAATATCAATGAAAACCGTCTGAATTTCATCCAAATTTGTGTCATTTCGCATGAAATTTAGCCGAATTTGAATTTTAAAAAACGGTGTCTGGGGCTAACTTGGGGCGGCGGTTGGGAACCCGACCACCCCACGACGAAAATAGTGCCGGCTAGCCCCCAGACGGCGATATTTCAACCCCTGGGGCGCCAAGCTAGCAGCTGGAGATGCTCTTAGTGGCGTCCGTCCCGGTCACCACTGGTAGCCTGGTAGGTGTGACACCAGTGGTCTTAGGAGCCAATGTCACCAGTTTGAGCATACCAATCGCGTCATACTAGTGGTGTGCGCCCTACGTGCCTCTAAGGCCGTTTCTCAAACGCCACTAATATGCTTCAGAGACAACCAGCTTTAGGCCTTGTTCGGTTGCGTGTGAATTCGAATGGATTGAAGGGGTTTGAGGGGGATTTAAACCTCTTGTATCTCTGAACTTTAGCTCTGTAAGAGTAAGACTCTGTATGGTTTCATTCTTGATAATGGAACCGGGGAGAGGCCTCCCTGTTCATCTAAAAAAACCTCTTGTAAGTCAAAATACGAACCAATCATTGCCAATCTCCTCCAATCATCTTGAGGAGAGGATTAACTGAAGAAGCCCTTGAGGTTCTACGCAAACAAGTGCCTGCTAATGAGATTATGACATCTAAGACCCATCAGGTTGAAGCCTACGCATGTAATTAACTGTCCGGCCAAACCATGTACGTACATACTGGTCTTCAACAATGAGTCATGGCCAAGGAAGGAGATGTACTACTAATCATACTGTGTAAATACCATGCACATGGGACCATGTGAAGTACGCAATAGTGTACAAATACAGTACACCAGAGAGAGAGAGAGAGGTGGTACACACACGACTACTAACACGGTCAAACTGGTCGAGAGAGATTGAGAGACTACTAAAACAAGTTGTAGAGCCTATCTTATACCATGAATAAGCATGTACGAGGCTAATTCAGCAACCATCCATGAGAATAGGGCAAAGGCAACATTTAGTTTAAGAATTTGACCTATTTCACCATGGATAAGCACCTACTAAACAACCGGCTATGAAAAAATCATAAATTTTATGTGGTCGAGACTTAATGCAACAATATTGATGACAAACTAGGCAAGTTACTGACAAGAGGAGACTATTGCTATGCCAGCATATATGGGGACATGAACCAAAATCCAATGTGTAATGTTGCAGCGTCTTCTATATCAAGATTTAGATGATCGACATGTACAGCCCTAAAATCCTGAAAACATAACAGAGAACGCAGACAACGGCCAAGTTTTGTTTCTTTTCTTTTTGAAAAACATAAGCGCCATGCTACTGTATTTTTTGGTTTCCTTCGCCTATCTGTCATGTTTACTGATGCCTAGAAGAAGGCGGTTTGATATGTTTTTTTTGTGACAGTATGGTCCTTTTGCCATTTATTTATTTTGTATGCTGATACTATTTTCTGTTGTCTGTTAGTCGGATCACCTTCAGCAAGCATGAGTAACGGCCAAGCTTAATGTAAGTACATCACTGTGCCCACTTGATCTTTTACATGGATTTCCATTACAAAGTTGCCGCAGAACATGATTCCGATTGGGACGGGAGTGCTGGCTTCGACATGTTCCATCGTATCAAGACCAACGGAGCACCACGAAACTACATGCCATGAGGCGCCCTTTATAAAATCACTTTGGCTATGGATTCCTGAGAATCAGAAGCCAGTTGTTTGTTTACCATGTTATTGAACAGCTGTAGAAAGTGGAAGGGGTGTGAAATGCCAATGATGTCACTGAATGGTGAGTATCACATTTATATGCTTATTCAACGCAAGTTAGCTGTTTTTTCAGAGTTTAGACTAAAATTATATATATATATTGCTCAATGAGTGCAAATTAACGGCAATACCAAATGCAATATATTATGATTGTTGGCAAATTCTAGCCTATCTCACTCACCTCACCTCGATCTCTCTCTGAAAAACTCAGGTGACAGGAAGAACAGGGAGGTTTTGCGCTGCGTAAAACTTGCAGCTTTTCTGCTCTTCTTCTCTCCTCTTTTATTTCCGAAAGCAACAAGGAAAACGGGGTCGTGGCCCCTTACATTGCGCCACCACCGATCGTGGTGCTCGTGCCATCCCACGAGCGATCTGGAGGGGGCGCAAGACTCGTTCAGACTCCAACAGAACAACGAGCTAATCTCGCTACCTGAAACTACCTGACGAAACTGAAGAAAACAAACTACACTAGCCTAAAAACCTGCAGACTTGGGTTTATTCAACAATCACCCCCTAAACTCTAGTCTGCCTACATTATTTTCTTCATCCCAATCTTGTCATGCAGCTGAATGAATCTGACTCGTCCCAGAGGCTTCGTCAGGATGTCAGCCAACTGATCTTCAGTTCTGATGTAATTGACTTCCATCTTCCCCTCTTCTACGCACTCTTTTTTTCTCCGAAAAAGTTGTGTATTATATTAATTCAACACAGGTTCAATACAATCATCGTCGACCAGTAGCAACACGCAGGTCGGAACTGTGTCGATCAACACACCCTTACTCACACCACTCCTACCGTAACTAGCGAGAGTAGGGATGAAAATGGAGTGGAAAGTTTCCGCTTTTCCGGAGAAAAAATGGAAACGGAGAGGAAATAAGAAAATGGAAATGGAAATGAAATTTTTTATGCGGAAACGGAAACAAAAATGGAATGGTGTTTTCCGGTAGAACACACGTGGAAACGGAACTTTCTGTTTCCGTTAATATGGAATTTCTGTTTCTACTTTGTAGCCAACTACCAAACAACACACAATGACACAATGAGTAGAATGAGCAGAATGTATCATTTGAGTACCAACTTTTACTACCACACACATAGCTAGACTATATACAGAATTGTCATGTACTACTACAATACTACCCTATGTTACCGACACAACCATACTAATTTGTAGCCATGTTAAGAATTCCATCAATTTGTTTGTTGTTTGTCTGTATTTCTCTATGATTCAAGGGGGTTTAAGTTCCGGTCAACACACAGTTTTGTTTCCGTGTCCGCTCTGTATTCGCTCCGTGTTTGTTTTCGGTAGTATCTGTTTCCGTTTTTGTTTCCGGTGTTTCTGTATTCGTTTCCGCTTCTGTAAAAAACATGAAAATAAATATGATAGCAACCAGTTCCATCCGTTTCCGTGGCGTTTTCATCCCTAAGAGAGAGCATGGGCAACCCTATTGCCATTTCTAGAAATCTTAGCAATAGTAAAATTGGGAAGTTGGCCCAGCAATCTCAGGATTTCCCTAACCACGTTCCCAATGGGGGATCTATTAAAATCCTTAGAAGAGAGTTGTCTAACAACATTCGCACAGTCGCTCTCAATAACTACTGGCCGGTCTATGAGCATCATGGTATCTTGAATTCCTTGAAGACAAGCTTCCGCTTCGGCTGCCTCAGCACTAGCACAATTACGAATTGTGCTCCAAGCAGAGCCACATACTGCTCCATTCATATCACGGAGAACCGCCCCCAAGATTCGAAGTTTGTTTCCTGAATAAAGCTAGCATCGACATTCAATTTAAGCCATCCTGACTTAGGTTTCACCCAATGATCTTCCTCTTGTCGCTGTTTAGTCTCCGGAGTTGAGATGTCTGGCATAACTTTTCCTTTTCCTTTATGGTCACGAACATTCATACCGGCTTTGATTGCCGCAAAAGAGTTAGCATAACTTTGTAGGAACTCCGCTGAGGCTTTTATTGTAGCCTTCCCGTCACCAAAAATAATATTGTTTCGGAGATTCCATGCTCGCCACCAGATAAGGAGTAGGTGTGACCGCTCCTCCTCGTTAGCCTTTGCGAGAGTTAGGAGAACCCACTCATGTCCCGTACATGTCAGGTCAGTGTCTTTAGGGAGCGTCTAGATCTCTTGCATGGTCTCACGCAAAGCTTTAGCTTTAGTACATCTCATGACCGCGTGGTATCCATCTTCTGGTTCCATACCACAGATAGAGCATGTAGGGAATATCTCCAAACCTCTCTTGTGTCTATTTGTCTGAACTCCAAGAGATTCTGTCGCCAAACGCCATCCAAAGTATCTAATTTTTTTGGGGGGGTGGGGGGAGGGGGGACGTTTGCTTTCCAAAGCACGCTCCAAATCTTTCTTTCTCAAGATGGCTCGGTACTACTTTGTCCCAAAACACCATTCCCATCCCTATCATTTACAACCAGCCTGTATGCACTGCGAACCGAGAATACACCCGAGCGTTCAAAATGCCATGCAATAAAATCCTCAGAGTTAGACCGTGAGAGACAAATTTTTAACACTTCATCCACATCATGAGGTAGGAATATTTTCCTAACCAAATCCTCATTCCATGTCCTTGACACTGGATCGATAAGCTCGGAGACCCATTTTATCCTAGTTGGAGATTGTTTCCCGGAAATTTTTAGATTTCCCCTTGGAATCCAATTATCCCTTCATATTTTAACTTTATCACCTTCACCAATTCTCCAGATAATGCCTTTCTTAAGAAGATCGAGACCATGACAGTTTCCTTGCCAGCACGGTGACGCGTTCTAGATAAAGGCAGTATCAGCCAGGTTGCCATGTGGATAATATTTCGCCTTCAATAGTCTAGCACATAAGCTGTCCGGAAATTGAATAAGTCACCAAGCCTGCTTAGCCAGGAGGGCTTGGTTAAAAAGGCGAAGGTCCCGGAAACCCATTCCTCCCTTGTCTTTTGTTTTTAGCAGCTTATCCCAGGCAATCCAGTGTATCTTCCTTCTCTCATTTTCATTCCCCCACCAAAAGTTTCTAATGATCTGTGAGAGCTCCCCACACGGGCCAGCAGAGAATTTGACCAAACTCATAGCATAGGTGGATAACGCCTGTATTACTGACTTTATAAGGCTTTCCTTCGCCGCACTAGATAGGTATTCCTCTTCTACGCACTCTCTGATGAAGTGGTAGCGCAAGTCAATATGTTTGCTCCTGTCATGCAGAACATGATTCTTGCAGAGTGCAATGGCGGACTTGTTGTCCACCAGGAGTGTAGGCACCTGCAGCTTCTCGCCGGTGATCTCTGCGAGCAGTCTAGCCACCCACACCCCCTGAGGGGCAGCAGTGGTGGCTGCTATGAACTCTGCCTTGCAAGATGAGAGGGCCACCACTTTCTGTTTCTGCGACAGCCAGATGACGGGGCTCTCTCCAATGAAGAACAGCGCCCCCGTCGTGCTCTTGCGGTCGTCAATGTCGCCAGCCATGTCGCTGTCGCTGTACCCAAAAAGGTTGGCTCCTCCAGTTCCTCGGCACGGGAAGTGGCAGCCCAAGCTACGTGTCCCCGCGACATATCTGATGATGTGCTTTACCGCCGTCAGGTGTTCGACAGTCGGCGCCTCCATGAATCTGCTCACATAGCCGACAGCATAGGTGATGTCAGGCCGTGTGTGCGTGAGGTAGCGTAGCATCCCCACCAAGCTTCTGTATTCTGTTGCGTCGGTCGGAGCCGCTGTGCTGTCCTTGCTCAACTTCAGACGTACTTCCATGGGCGTCTGACTCGGGTTGCACCTAGTCAGTCCAGCCCTTTCCACAATCTTGTCAGCGTACGCGCTCTGAGTGATGGTCACCCCGGCTGCTTCCTGGCGCACCTCAATGCCCAGGCAATAGGCGAGCAGCCCAAGATCACTCATCCTGAACGTGCCCTTCATCTTCGTCTTGAAGTTGTCGATCTCCTTCGCATCTGCTCTGGTGATTACCAGGTCGTCCACGTACACCCCCAGAAGAAGGAGCTCGCGGTCGGATCCACGTGCGTAGACCGCGTGCTCAGAGTTGTAGCGGCGGAAGCCCATGGCGACAAGCGTTGCGTCGAGCTTGGCGTTCCACGCTCTTGGGGCCTGATACAGTCCGTACAGCGCCTTCCACAGTCACAACACCTTGTGTTCCTAGCCAGCGGCAATGAACTCCGGCGGCTGCTGGACATATACTTCTTCCGCCAGGTCGCTGTTGAGGAACGCCGACTTCACGTCCATGTGGTGAATCGCCCACCCCTCGTGCGCGGCGAGGGCGAGCAGAACGCGTACAGACTCTAGTCGAGCTACGCAAAGACCTCATAGAAATTGATCCCCTGCCTCTGCGCAAAGCCTTTTGTGACAAGCCGGGCCTTGTGCCTGACGACGTTCCCGGCGGCGTCCGCGGAAGACCCACTTCACGCCGATGGCATGGTGGCCGGCGGGAAGATCCATCAGCTCCCATGTTCCGTTCTCCTTGATGGACCCCATTTCCTCGAGCATTGCCCTCCGCCAGCTTGGATCGCGTTCTTCTTCTTTGAAGGTGTTCGACTCCTCAGCAGATGCGATCATCAGCTCTTCAGCATGCTGCACCGGGCTTTTAGGCTCGTCGAAGAGGTCGGCGACGCGGCGAAAGTTGTGAGCCGCACGGGCAAGGTCATGTGCATCGAGCACGGGAGTCCCTGAGGGCGGAGATACAAACTCCACGCCCACTGGAGTGGAGATCGCTGCAGGAGTAAGTTCTGCAGAGGAGGCCGCTTGACTGCTGCCCGCTGTTGAGGGCGTGTGCATCTCCGTGGCCGCGTACCCGGGCACTGACTCTGCATGGGTGTTAGTCGGGGTCTGCAGCGTCGACGGTGTCTGCGGATGCAATCCTTCCTCGCCGTCGTGGTGAGCGATCTGCACCTTGTAGGCAGGCTACTGAATGGTGAAAAACTCGCTTTGTTCAGTCTGAGCTCCATGAGTGGTGTCCGCCCAGTTCCAGTGCGCGGCCTCGTCGAAGACTGCATCCCGCATGACATGAACGCGCTTGGACGACGGGTTGTACGCCCGATAAGCCTTGCCTCCATCCTCGTACCCGACGAACACCATCGGAGTGGATCGATCATCAAGATTTCTCTGGTGTGGCTTCACCATCTTCATGTGCACCATATAGCCAAAAATGTGGAGGAAGTGCACTGCTGGTCTCTCGCCGTGCCACGCCTCTTACGACGTCATGCCGATCACAGAGCATGTCGGCGATCGGTTCAAGATGAACACGGAGGTGGTGACCGCCTCCCCCGCAGAACTCTCTAGGCATGGCTTTGGCCTTCATCATGCTCTTAGAAATGGCCACCACGGTTTTGTTGTGCCGCTCCACGATGTCGTTCTGCTACGGCGAATACGGCGCCTTGAGCTGCCGCTGTACGCCGTGCTCCGCGCAGTAATCGGTGAAGTCGACGGACGTGAACTCGCTGAAGGAAATATGCCCTAGAGGCAATAATAAAGTTGTTATTTATATTTCCTTATATCATGATAAATGTTTGTTATTCATGCTAGAATTGTATTAACCAGAAACTTAGTACATGTGTGAATACATAGACAAAACAGAGTGTCCCTAGTATGCCTCTACTTGACTAGCTCGTTAATCAAAGATGGTTATGTTTCCTGACCATAGACATGTGTTGTCATTTGATGAACGGGATCACATCATTAAAGAATGATGTGATGGACAAGACCCATCCGTTAGCTTAGCATAATGATCGTTTAGTTTGTTGCTATTGCTTTCTTCATGACTTATACATGTTCCTATGGCTATGAGATTATGCAACTCCCGAATACCAAAGGAACACTTTGTGTGCTATCAAACGTCACAACGTAACTGGGTGATTATAAAGATGCTTTACAGGTGTCTCCGATGGTGTTTGTTGAATTGGCATAGATCGAGATTAGGATTTGTCACTCTGATTGTCGGAGAGGTATCTCTGGGCCCTCTCGGTAATGCACATCACTAAAAGCCTTGCAAGCAATGTGACTAATGAGTTAGTAGTGGGATTATGCATTACGGAACAACTAAAGAGACTTGCTGGTAATGAGATTGAACTAGGTATTGAGATACCAACGATCGAATCTCGGGCAAGTAACATACCTATGACAAAGGGAACGACGTATGTTGTTATGCGGTTTGACCAATAAAGATCTTTGTAGAATATGTGGGAGCCAATATGAACATCCAGGTTCCGCTATTGGTTATTGACCGGAAACGTGTTTCGGTCATGTCTACATAGTTCTCGAACCCGTAGGGTCCGCACGCTTAATGTTCGGTAACGATCGGTATTATGAGTTTATGTGTTTTGATGTACCAAAGGTAGTTCGAAGTCCCGGATGTGATCACGGACATGACGAGGAGTCTCGAAATGGTCGAGACATAAAGATCAATATATTGGATGGCTATGTTTGGACATCGGAATGGTTCCGGGTGAGTTCGTGCATTTACCACAGTGCCGGGAGGTTACCGGAACCCCCCGGGGAGTATATGGGCCTTATTAGGCCTTAGTGGAATAGAGGAGAGGAAGGCCAAGGTGGAGGGCGCGCCCCCCTAGCCCAATCCCAATTGGATGCCCCCCCCCCTTTCCTTCCGTCTCTCTCCCCCTCCCTTCTCTCCTACTCCAACAAGGGAAAGGGGAAATCCTACTCCCACCGGGAGTAGGACTACCCCCTTGGGCGCGCCTAGGAGGCCGGCCCTCTCCCCCTCCTCCACTCCTTTATATACGGGGGAGGGGGCACCCCATAGACACACAAGTTGATCATTGATCTCTTAGCCGTGTGCGGTGCCCCCCTCAACCATAATCCACCTCGGTCATATCGTGGCAGTGCTTAGGCGAAGCCCTGCGCCAGTAGCTTCATCATCACCATCATCACGCCGTCGTGCTGATAAAGCTCTCCCTCGACACTCTGCTAGATCGTGAGTTCGTGGGACATCACCGAGTTGAACGTGTGCAGATCGCGGAGGTGTCGTACTTTCGGTGCAAGGATCGGTCGATCGTGAAGACGTACGACTACATCAACCGCGTTGTCATAATGCTTCCGCTTACGGTCTACGAGGGCACATGGACTACACTATCCCCTCTCGTTGCTATGCATCACCATGATCTTGCGTGTGCGTAGGAATTTTTTTGAAATTACTACGTTCCCAAACAGTGGCATCAGAGCCAGGTTTATGCGTAGATGTTATATGCACGAGTAGAACACAAGTGAGTTGTTGGCGATAATAGTCATACTGCTTACCAGCATGTCATAGTTTGATTCGGCGGTATTGTTGGATGAAGCGGCCCGGACCGACATTACACGTACGCTTACGCGAGACTGGTTCTACCGACGTGCTTCGCACACAGGTGGCTGGTGGGTGTCAGTTTCTCCAACTTTAGTTGAATCGAGTGTGGCTATGCCCGGTCCTTGTTGAATGTTAAAACAACACATACTTGACGAAAAATTGTTGTGGTTTTGATGCGTAGGTAAGAACGGTTCACTACTAGGAAAAGGGCTATAGATGGGATGGACACTAATGGTGCACTGTATATGTGGTGCGCCATTACTAAATACTAATGACGCACCATGTGTTGGTGCGCTATTAGTGTGCAAATACTAATGGCGCACCACATCCCACGGTGCGCCATTAGTAATTTTTTTTAATTTTTTCAAAACTACTAACGGCGCACCGTGGGAGTGATGCGCCATTACTAGTAATGGCGCACCACTCCCACGGTGTGCCATTAGTATTTTGGCCCAAACATTCCCCTGAATGCACCCCCCTGGTGGACCGCCTTTTCAGTTTCAAAAAAATAAAAGAAAATGATAGAAATGTCAAAAAAATAAAAGAAAATAAGATTCCCATGTCATATGTGGTCTAGTTGTTAGCAAAATTTACAAACATGAATTTTCGAATTTTTTGCAAAATCTCTCGAGAATTTGTAAAAATGGGCATAACTTTTGCATACGAACTCGGATGAAAAAGTTCTTTATATGAAAAATCATCTACTCGAAAAGTTACATCCGAATTTAACCAGGGGAACCCCGTTAAACATTTTCAAAATCCTCAAAAACCTAACGGAAAAAAAGATATGGGGCTTTTAAGATCTAGAGAGGCAAAAAGATTCGAACTTACTAATCGCGCACCTGCCCATGGTGCGCCATTACTATCTTCCCGCCTTCAAAATTCAAAATAAATGAAAAAAATAAAAAAAACTTACTAATGGCGCACCTGCCCATGGTCCGCCATTACTATCTTCCCGCCTTCAAAATTCAAAATAAATCAAAAAAATAAAAAAAGTTACTAATGGCGCACCTGCCCATGGTGCGCCATTACTATCATCCCACCATCAGAATTCAAAATAAATCAAAAAAATAAAAAAAAGTTACTAATGGCACACCTGCCCATGGTGCGCCATTAGTATCTTCCCGCCTTCAAAATTCAAAATAAATCAAAAAAATAATATCTTCCGGCCTTCAAAATTCAAAAATAATTCAAAAAAATTATAGTAATGGCGCACCTGCCCACGGTGCGCCATTACTATGCCGTATATATGGCTGGGCGTGTCCTCTCCTCCTTACCTCTTCATTCTTCTCCTCCACTCCACCTCTCCTCCACTCCAACACTCCATCTTCCCTTCTCTCCTCCACCATACTACCCTCCTCCTCTTCGGCGACCTCCTCCTCCTCCTCTCTGGCGACCTCCTCCTCCTCTCTGGCGACCTCCTCCTCCCTCCTCTCCTCTCCTCCCCTCCCATCCCCTTACGGTTTCTCCTCCCTCCTCTCCGGTGAGCTCCTCCTCCCTCATCTCCGGTGAGCTCCTCCCCCCTCCTCTCCGGTGAGCTCCTCGTCCCTCATCTCTGGTGAGCTCCTCCTCCCTCCTCTCCGGTGAGCTCCTCCTCCCTCCTCTACGGTGAGCTCCTCCTCCCTCCTCTCCTCCCATCCCCTCATGGTTTCTCCTTCCTCCTCTCCGATGCTCCGGTGAACTCCTCTCCGGCGACCTCCTCCTCCTCTCCGGCGAACTCCTCTCCGGCAAAAGAACATGGCAAAAGAACGTACAAGATCCAAAAACGGGAACAAAATTTGAAACAATATCATGCAAAAAAAAACGAGGAAAAAATGGGAAAAATATCGCGATCCAGATCCAAATTCAAAATTCAAAAATAGCAATGGCGCACGGTGGGGGTTAGACTGTGCGCCACTACTATTTTCCCGCCTTAAAAATTCAAAAATACTAATGGCGCACCGTGGCCAATACTAATGGCGCCCCAGTGGCCTATACTAATGGCGCACCGTGGCCTATACTAATGGCGCACCAGTGGTGCGCCATTAGTATACCAGATACTAATGGCGCACCACTGGTGCGCCATTAGTAAAAAAATACTAGTGGCGTGATACTAATGGCGCACCAGTAGTGCGCCATTAGTAGGCAAAACTGGTGCGCCATTAGTAGGCCTTTTCCTAGTAGTGGTTCTTGCTCAGCCCGTAGCAGCCACGTAAAACTTGCAACAACAAAGTAGAGGGCGTCTAACTTGTTTTTGCAGGGCATGTTGTTATGTGATATGGTCAAGACATGATGCTAAATTTCATTATATGAGACGATCATGTTTTGTAACGGAGTTATCGGCAACTGGCAGGAGCCATTTGGTTGTCGCTTTATTGTATGAAATGCAATCACCATTTAATTGCTTTACTTTATCACTGAGCGGTAGCAATAGTCGTAGAAGCAATAGTTGGCGAGACGACAATGTAACACCCCCGGTGTAATGATGCTACAGTAACCCCTGGGGTTAAGTTAATTGTTTTGCTAAACATGTGCCTGATCATTATTGTCTCATGCTCTTTCACATTCCAGTTGAATTCAAATTCAAATTCTGTGTGAAATTCAAAATGCTCAGACATGAACACAAAAATGTTCAGCATGTGCCAAATAATCCACAACTAATATTGGTGGTGAACCAACATTTTTGCAAAAGGTTTAAGTGGCCTAAGCTACTTAAAGCAGTGACCTAAGCAATAAATTAAATGCCCTTTTTAATTTATAAAATTGGCAGTGCAATATACTTCTTTGAAATTATTTTGGCCAATGGCATAATTTTTGCAAAATCTTTATTGGCTAAAAAGAAAAGGCAAAAGCTGCTGGAAAAAGAAAAAGGGAAAGCAAAAAAAAAGAAAAGAAAAAGGCCAGGCTGCACTGTGCACTTGGGCCAGCCGCGCAACAGTGCAGCCCAGCCCACCTAACCCTGCCGTCCCCTACCTCATTCGCCGGGGCTGGGTGGGCCAGCCTTGCGCCCGTCCGTGGCTGCTGATGGCCACGAGGCGGCCATCCGGCTCCCGGCGACTACTAGGTCGCCCCGACCCGGACGAACCCTAGCTGCCCCCCCACTTGCCCCACGCACCTCGCCTCTCTCTTTTCCCCACCTTGCCCGAGAGCTCGTCGCCATCGCCCTCCGTCGATCTCACGGTCCTCGACGCCCCCTCGATCGTGCTGGAGGCTGGGAGGAGCGCCGTCCTTCGCTCCGTCGTCCTCGACCATCAGCGGGAGCTGGGAGGCCCTGTAGAGGCCGCTCTCCTACACCCCCTTTCGCCTCTGTCGCCGGCGAACTCCGTCATCTCCGGCAACCGCTGCTGCTACTAATCTTACACCGGGCCACCTTGTGCCTCCCCGGTGAGCTCTCCTACCTTGTCCCTCTCCTTGACGACTTGGCACGCTCCCTAGCTGCTTCCCCACGTGCGCCCGAACGCAGCGCCGCGGAGCTCGTCGCCGGCGAGTCTCCGGTGACCAGTTGATCACGGGCGTATGCCCGTTAGCTTCACCGCGCCGCGCAGCACCTTCCTAGCTTTTCTCCCCGGGTCGTAGCACGCCGTAGCTCCGTTTCATCGTCACTCGTAGCCGCTCCACCGCAAACCTCGTCGCCGATGCCGTTTCCGGCCAAGTCCGCCCGGGCCACCACCGCAGAACGATGCGGCTTCGTCCGCTCGTTCGAACGAGCTAGGACACGAGCCCGGAGACGCCCCGTAGCTAAATCCCCCCCGCTGGCCGTGCTTCCGCCGTGGTTTTTGCCACCGGCGGCTAGACGCCGGCGCTCGCGCTGACGTGGTCGACCGGGGCCACCCCCCAGGGTCACTACCTGGTGGTCCCAGGGGCCCGGGCTGGCCAGTTGACCGAGGTCAACTCTGACTGGGCAGCCCCCAGTCACTGACTGGTGGGACCCGTCCGTAACTCTAATTAAATTAGTTAACTTAATTAATCTAAACTAACGAGTCACTGACAGGTGGGCCTAGAGTTTAATTAACTAGGTTTAGGTTAGTTTTAACTCTGTTTAAACCCGCTGTCTATGACAGGTGGGTCCCCCATGTCAGTTTTGACCAGTCAACGTCCTGTTGACTGCTGACGTCACTCCTACGTCATGCTGACGTCATTTTTCTTTTCTGTTATTTTAAATAATTCCAGAATATGTTTAAAACTTAGAAAATTCATATAAAATAATCTGTAACTCGGATGAAAATGTTTTCTATATGAAAGTTGCTCAGAAAAATCCAACGAATCCGAATACATTGTCCGTTCATCTGTCACATGCCCCTAGCATGCTGAACATGGAACTTTCCCCCTCTTTTCCTTGTCCAGAATCCACCTAACGTCGGGAATTCACCCTCGGATGTTTCCCCCCTTCGTCTGCGTTAGAGCACGCCTAGCGCTACGTATCGTCATGTCATGCTTAGTGTTACCTCTGTTTGCTCTGTATTTACTGTTTCTTCCCCCTCTTCTCTCCGGTAGACCCCGAGGCCGCTGATGCCCCGGTGATCGACTACGTCACCGACAACTCCTCCTTGCCAGAGCAACCAGGCAAGCCCCCCCTTTGAGCATTCCGATATCGCCCATTCCATTCTCTCATGCTTGCACTAGATTTTGCTACTATTATTGTTTGCCCATATTCTGCTGCATAGCCTGTTTATTGTAACCTGCTATTGTTACCTACCTGCTTATCCTAAACTGCTTAGTATAGGTTGGTTAGAGACCCATCAGTGACCCCCCCCCCCACCTTGTCCTTGTTGCCCCCGCTTCATCATCAAAGACCCGATCAACGGGATCGAAGACCAGGCCCCGGCACCGCACATCACTTCCCCTTAGTTGCTCGACACTACTGGGAACTATCGAGTACCCAGGGTGAACCTCTTCAGCACTTCTGATGTTAACCCTGTAGTGTAGTCATTCGGTCGTGGTCATCAAGGGTGATTTCCTCCTTAACCACTTCCGATACGACTCTGTCGTTAAACCCCTCAAGTGTGAACCTTGGGGGTGATTCCTCTTACGTTCACCTTGATGATTATATCTAGTGGAATTCATCGGGGGTGATTCCTCGGGTTTTCCCCTTGATGTTTGTACACACGGATACTTGGACTCTACCACTGTTACTTGGAAAGACGGGTCGACCCTGAGGGGTACCCGCGCGTGCTTAATTGCGAGTGATGTGGAGTCGGGTTTACCTGGAGGGTGCCCGCGAGATAATTACGAGGCGTGGCCGGGCATTCCTAGCCCTTGCCCCAAGTCCTCGAGACGGGGCAACGGGTAACATCTTTCGTGAGTCTCTGCTTGTTACCGCGCGTTCCTAATCCACTACGATTTGGATATTTGATCCGAGGGGCCTCTGGCCTGATAGCACTAACCATCACGTGGGCATATACTATGGGCGTTCTGCGTTGTATACATCAGCCGAAGCTTAATAGACGTCAGCGACTGAGTGGGGCGCGCCGGGTTGGACTGCATAAGCACCTGTCTTGTTGAAGGAGGTAGCTATGTCTGCTCACCGGTCGCGTACGCAACGTGCAGGAGTTCCCGGGGAGATGGCCCATGACCCCTGGGGGCATAGGTTTAGTCCGGCGTGCTGGCCTCTCTATTAAGCCTAGGTCGGGTTGCGGCGTATTGTTTGGCCGAGGCCGGGCATGACCACAGAAAGTGTGTCCGCGGAGTTAAGCGAGCGTGGTGGGTAAGTTGGTGCACCCCTACAGGGAAGAAAACATCTATCGATAGCCTGTCCTACGGTAACGGACACTTGGAGTTGTATCCGGATCGATACAACTAGAACTGGATACTTGAGATGAGACATGGATATGAGCAATGGATTGCGATGAGAATTGTATTGTGATGATAACTGGATAGTATGGCTCGGGATATCTTTCTCGCAGGGAGTCGAGAAAGGATCTCCGTCCGAGGTTGATAACACTACTACTTTACGTTATGCTACTCTACTCCCTCCTGTTTGCTGCAAGATGGTGGTTTCCAGAAGATGCTAGTCTTCGATAGGACTAGGCCTTCTCTCTATTCCGGCATTTCTGCAGCCCAGTCCACATATACCTCCTTCCTTTGATAATGTTGCATATGTAGTGTAGATCCTTGCTTGCGAGTACTTTGGATGAGTACTCACGGTTGCTTTGCTCCCCCTTTTCCCCCTTTCTTTTTCTTTCCGGTTGATGCAACCAGATATCGAAGCCCAGGAGCCAGATGCCACCGCCGATGCTTACTACTACGTGGAGGCCGTCGATGACCAGGAGTAGTTAGGAGGCTCCCAGGCACGAAGCCTTGCCTTTTCGATCGTTGTTGCTTTTGTGCTAGCCTTCTTAAGGCAAACTTGTCTAACTTATGTCTGTACTAAGATATTGTTGCTTCCGCTGACTCTTGTGTATTCGAGCTTATGTATTCGAGCCCTCGAGGCCCCTGGCTTGTAATATAAAGCTTGTATTATTTTAATTTGTGTCTAGAGTTGTGTTTGATATCTTCCCGTGAGTCCTTGATCTTGATCGTACACATTTGCGTGCATGATTAGTGTACGATTGAATCGAGGGCGTCACAGACAACGATGCTACAATGGAGATCAAGGTGTCGCGCCAGTGACGATGGTGATCATGACGGTGCTTTGGAGATGGAGATCAAAGCACAAGATGATGATGGCCATATCATATCACTTATATTGATTGCGTGTGATGTTTATCCTTTGTGCATCTTATTTTGCTTAGTTTGACGGTAGCATTATAAGATGATCTCTCACTAATTTTCAAGGTATAAGTGTTCTCCCTGAGTATGCACCGTTGCAAAAGTTCGTCGTGCCGAGACACCACATGATGATCGGGTGTGATAAACTCTACGTTCACATACAACAGGTGCAAGCCAGTTTTGCACACGCAGAATACTCGGGTTAAACTTGACGAGCCTAGCATATGCAGAGATGGCCTCGGAACACTGAGACCGAAAGGTCGAGCGTGAATCATATAGTAGATATGATCAACATAGTGATGTTCACCATTGAAAACTACTCCATCTCACGTGTTGATCGGACATGGTTTAGTTGATATGGATCACGTGATCATTTAGATGACTTGAGGGATGTCTATCTAAGTGGGAGTTCTTAAGTAATATGATTAATTGAACTTATTTATCATGAACTTAGTCCTGATAGTATTTGCATAACTATGTTGGAGATCAATAGCTCGCGATGTAGCTCCCCGTTTATTTTTTTATATGTTCCTAGAGAAATATAAGTTGAAAGATGATAGTAACAATGATGCAGAATTGGTCCGTGATCTGACGATTTTTCCTCATTGCTGCACAGAAAAATTATGTCCTTGATGCACCGCTAGGTGACAGAACTATTGCAGGAGCAGATGTTGACATTATGAACGTTTTGAGAAGCTCGGTATGATGACTACTTGATAGTTTAGTGCACCATGCTTTACGGCTTAGAACCGGGACATCAAAAATGTTTTGAACGCCAGGAGAATATAAGATGTTCCAAGAGTTGAAATTGGTATTTCATACTCATGTCCGTGTCAAGAGGTATGAGACCTCTGACAGTACTTTGCATACAAGATGGAGGAGAATAGCTCAACCAGTAAGCATGTGCTCAGATTGTCTGAGTACTACAATCACTTGAATCAAGTGGGAGTTAATCTTCCAGATAAAATAGTGATTGACAGAGTTCTCTAGTCACTATCACCAAGTTACTGGAACTTCGTGATGAACTATAATATGCAAGGGATGACGAAAATGATTCCTGAGCTCTTCGTGATGCTGAAATCAACGACGGTAGAAATCAAGAAAAGCATCAAATGTTGATGGTTGACAAGACCACTAGTTTCAAGTAAAAGGGCAAGGGAAAGAAAGGGAACTTCAAGAAGAATTACAAACAAGTTGCCACTCTCGTGAAGAAACCCAAAGCTTGACTCAAGCCTGAAACTGAGTGCTTCTACTGCAAAGGAAATGGTCACTGGAAGTGGAACTGCCCCTAGATACTTGGCGGATAAGAAGGATGGCAAAGTGAACAAAGGTATATTTGATATACATGTTATTGATGTGTACTTTACTAGTGTTTATAGAAACCCCTCGGTATTTGATACTAATTCAGTTGCTAAGAGTAGTAACTCGAAACAAAAGTTGCAAAATAAACAGAGACTAGTTAAGGGCGAGGTGACAATGTGTGTTGGAAATGATTCCAACGATGATAAGATCACCATTGCACACTCCCTTTACCTTCGGGATTAGTGTTGAACCTAAAATAAATGTTATTTGGTGTTTGCATTGAGCATGAATATGATTAGATCATGTTTATTGCAATACGATTATTCATTTAAGTCAAAGAATAATTGTTGTTCTGTTTACATGAATAAAACCTTCTATGGTCATACACTCAAAATAAATGTTTTATTGAATCTCGATCGTGTTGATACACATATTTATAGAATTGATGCCAAAAGATGCAAAGTTGATAATGATAGTGCAACATATTTGTGGCACTGCCGTTTAGGTCATATTGGTGTAAAGCGCATGAAGAAACTCCATGCTGATGGGATTTTGGAATCACTTGATTATGAATCACTTGATGCTTGCAAAACATGCCTCATTGGCAAGATGACTAAGACTGCGTTCTCCAAAAGAATGGAGCGAGCCACTGACTTATTGGAAATAATACATACCGATGTATGCGGCCCAATGAGTGTTGAGGCTCACGGCGGGTATCATTGTTTTCGGATCTTCACAGATGATTTGAGCAGATATGTGTATGTCTACTTGATGAAACACAAGTCTGAAACACTTGAAAAGTTCAAAGATTTTCGGAGTGAAGTAGAGAATCATCGTAACAAGAAAATAAAGTTTTTACGATCTCATAGCAGAGGCAAATATTTGAGTTACGAGTTTGGCCTTCAATTAAAACAATGTGGAATAGTTTCACAAACTCTTGCCACCTGGAACACCAAAACATAATGGTGTGTCCGAACGTCATAACCATACTTTATGGGATATAGTGCAATCTATGATGTCTCTTACCGATTTACCACTATCATTTTGGGGTTATGCATTAGAGACAACTACATTTACGTTAAATAGGGCACCGTATAAATCCGTTGAGACGACACCGTATGAACTATGGTTTGGCAAGAAACCTAAGCTGTCGTTTCTTAAAGTTTGAGGTTGCAATGCTTATGTGAAAAAGTTTCAACCTGATAAGCTCAAACCCAAATCGGAGAAGTGCGTCTTCATAGGATACCCAAAATAAAATGTTGGGTACACCTTCTACCACAGATCCGAAGGCAAGATCTTTGTTGCTAAGAGTGGATCCTTTATAGAGAAGGAGGTTCTCTTGAAAGAAGTGAGTGCGAGGAAAGTAGAACTTGCTGAGGTAATTGTACCTTCTCCCGAATTGGAAAATAGTTCATCATAGAAATCAGTTCCAGTGATGCCTACACCAATTAGTGGGGAAGATTAATGATGATGATCATGAAACTTCAGATCAAGTTACTACCGAACCTTGTAGGTCAACCAGAGTACGGTCCGCACCAGAGTGGTACGCTAATCCTATTCTGGAGGTCATGTTAACCTACGAACTATGAGGAAGCGATAATGAGCCCAGATTCCACTAAATGGCTTGAGGCCATGAGATCTGAGATGGGATCCATGTATGAGAACAAAGTGTGGACTTTGGTTGACTTGCCCGATGATCGGCAAGCCATAGAAAATAAATGGATCTTCAAGAGGAAGATGGACGCTGATAGTAGTGTTACTATCTACAAAGCTAGACTTGTCAAAAAAGGTTTTTTTACAAATTTCAAGGTATTGACTACGATGAGATAATGCTTAAGTCTGTCCGAATCATGTTAGCAATTGCCACATTTTATGAAATCTGGCAAATAGATGTCAAAACTACATTCCTTAATGTATTTCTTAAAGAACAGTTGTATATGATGCAACCAGAAGGTTTTGTCGATCCAAAAGGTGCTAACAAAGTATGCAAGCTCCAGCGTTCCATTTATGGACTAGTGCAAGCATCTCGGAGTTGGAATATACGCTTTGATAAGTTGATCAAAGCATATAGTTTTATACAAACTTGCGGTGAAGCCTGTATTTACAAGAAAGTGAGTGGGAGCACTACATCATTTCTGATAAGTATATGTGAATGACATATTGTTGAGCATTGTACACATAGAAAATTTTCAAAATACACACGGCTCTGAATGTGACAGACCCATTGAGTAAGCTTCTCTCACAAACAAAACATGATCACACCTTAGTACTCTTTGGGTGTTAATCACATAGTGATGTGAACTAGATTATTCACTCCAGTAAAACCTTTTGGGTATTAGTCACATGGCGATGTGAACTAATCACATGATGATGTGAACTATTGGTGTTAAATCACATGGCGTTGTGAACTAGATTATTGACTCTAGTGCAAGTGGGAGACTGAAGGAAATATGCCCTAGAGGCAATAATAAAGTTGTTATTTATATTTCCTTATATCATGATAAATGTTTATTATTCGTGCTAGAATTGTATTAACCAGAAACTTAGTACATGTGTGAATACATAGACAAAACTGATTGTCCCTAGTATGCCTCTACTTGACTAGCTCGTTAATCAAAGATGGTTATGTTTCCTGACCGTAGACATGTGTTGTCATTTGATGAACGGGATCACATCATTCAAGAATGATGTGATGGACAAGACCCGTCTGTTAGCTTAGCATAACGATCGTTTAGTTTGTTGCTATTGCTTTCTTCATGACTTATACATGTTCCTATGACTATGAGATTATGCAACTCCCGAATACTGGAGGAACACTTTGTGTGCTATCAAACGTCACAACATAACTGGGTGATAATAAAGATGCTCTACAGGTGTCTCCGATGGTGTTTGTTGAGTTGGCATAGATCGAGATTAGGATTTGTCACTCGGATTGGCGGAGAGGTATCTCTGGGCCCTCTCGGTAATGCACATCACTATAAGCCTTGCAAGCAATGTGCCTAATGAGTTAGTTGCGGGATGATGCATTACAGAACGAGTAAAGAGACTTGCCGGTAACGAGATTGAACTAGGTATTTGTTGGGGAACGTAATAATTTCAAAAAAATTCCTACGCACACGCAAGATCATGGTGATGCATAGCTACGAGAGGGGAGAGTGTTGTCCGCATACCCTCGTAGACCATAAGCGGAAGCGTTATGACAATGCGGTTGATGTAGTCGTACGTCTTCACGATCGACCGATCCTAGTACCAAAAGTACGACACCTCCGCGATCTGCACACGTTCGGCTCGGTGACGTCCCACGAACTCACGATCCAGCAGTGTCGAGGGAGAGCTTCGTCAGCACGACGGCGTGATGATGGTGATGATGAAGCTACCGGCGCAGGGCTTCGCCTAAGCACTGCAACAATATGACCGAGGTGCATTATGGTGGAGTGGGGCACCGCACACGGCTAAGAGATCAATGATCAACTTGTGTGTCTTTGGGGTGCCCCCTGGCCACGTATATAAAGGAGCAAGGGGAGGGGGCCGACGGCCTCATAGGGTGGGCCCCAAGGGGGGAATCCTACTCCTACTAGGAGTAGGTTCCCCCTTTCCTAGTCCAACTAGGAGGGGAAGGAAAGAGGAGGAGGGAGAAGGAAAGAGGGGGCCGGACTCCAAAGCCCTAAACCAATTTGGTTTGGGCCTATGGGGCGCACCCCACACTTCCTTGCTGCCCTCTATTTCCACTAAGGCCCAATGAAGGCCCATTGACCCCTCGGCAAATTCCCGTAACTCCCTAGTACTCCGATAAAGACCCAAATCACCCGGAACCTTTCCGATGTCCGAATATAGCCTTCGAATATATCGGTCTTTACGTCTCAACCATTTCGAGACTCCTCGTCATGTCCGTGATCTCATCCGGGACTCCGAACAACCTTCAGTACATTAAATCACATAACTCATAATACAAATCGTCATCAAACATCAAGCGTGCTGTCAGGACCCTGACTCAATGCCACACCGATCTAGCATGTAACACCTCATATCACTTTTCGGCCTCACGCACGGTATTCCCACGGGTGTCGCCTTACCAGGCCCGGGACCGTTTGCTCCTTTTGGCACACGTATATATAGTGTCGCTACCATCCATATGACAAGGAGCCCGGGCTGACATGGTTAGTCGTGAACCCAAAGTGGCACTAACTTACAGGGACAGGCATACATGACCCAGCAAGGAACGTGTCGGTCATCAGCGAGTGAATCCGGGCAGTAGCAACTGGGCTAGCAGGACTCCGGTAAACCGGGCTGTAGCAGGCTAATAGGACTCCGGTAGACACCGCGTGACATTTCCCTGAAGGGACAGACACAGGAACGAAGAAGGACACATGCCGGCCAGCCTAAGTATTCCGGAACAGTAGCAAGCTATCAAGGCTCAGTGGAAGCATTAGCAGACATTTCCTGGTAAGAGAGGCTACCGAGGATAAGCAACTAGACAGTCAGATCCCACACATACCAAGCATTTCAAATCATACACACAGTATGCCTGATATGTGCAAATACAACATGGCATCACAACATAACTTTATGACTCAGAGTATTTATTCAATAGGCTCCGACGAGCGAGATATTACAAACATGGGTCTCATGACCCAACACTCAGAGCATACAAGTCAAAGCACAAGCGGAAGCTTAACATGTCTGAGTACAGACATCTACAAATGAAAAAGGCTGAGAAGCCTGACTATCTACCAAATCCTGTTGAGGGCACAAGATCGTAGCTAAGGTAACAAGCTAAACGTCGAAGTCCACGCAGAACTACTAGTGAGACTGAAGTCTCTCCGCAAAAACGTAAAATAGGAAAACGCGAGTACAAATGTACCCAGCAAGACTTACATAAGAACTAACTACATATGCATCATTATCAACAAGGGGGTGGTGGGGTTTAACTGCAGCAAGCCAGCTTTGACTCAGTGGCTATCCTAAACTACGACTGCAAGTAACTCTTTTGAGGTGGCGCACACGAGTCCACATATTCACCATATCAATACACCACTATGGATCCGCTCTCGTCTCCCTACGAGAACGCCATCCATAACACTCACGCTTATCTTGCACATTTTAGAGTATCCACTTTCACTTGTCTATGAACTGTATAGGCAACCCAGAAGTCCTTTATCGGGGACACGGCTATTCAAATAGATCATTTATAACCCTGCAGGGGTGTACTTCTGCACACACGCTCTCGCCACTTACCACCATGTACATGTCGTGTATCTCGGGAACCTTCAAGCGGAAGCCTGGCGAGGGAATCGTCCACGACCTGACTAACCACACAAGTCTCTAGTCCTGGTTTATCGCCTATTCGGGTTCCATCCACAAGCAGATCCGGCTGGGGTGTCGCTCACGGCCCCAAACGATGTGTGCAGGGTTCCCAAGCCCACCATCCGGGTGCCACTTGGTACACCGGGCCACTGTGCCTAGTCTGTCCCAAGCCCACCTGTACCGGGTGCCACTTGGTAGACTACTAACACTACCTACAAACACCAGAAACTAGTTGCAACTCCTGGACAGAGATCAAGTTGATTAATAAGCCGAGAGGGGCCGAGTTACCGGAACCCAATGTGTGGTAGTAGATGTTCATGGATCACAAACACATAACTCAGTTCCTGAGGACGGTTTCAATGAGACAACCCACCATGTACTCCTACATGGCCTCTCACCGCTACCTTTACCAAATCGTGTTCACACACTTAGCTCACACACGATGAGGACATGTTCATCACAGTTCCAATTCATCCCCGATGAATCAGACCTGACACAACTCTAAGCATAGCAGGCATGACAAACAAGCATGAATGAGTAGGCACATCAGGGCTCAAACAACTCCTACTCATGCTAGTGGGTTTCATCTATTTACTATGGCAATGACAGGTCATGTAGAGGAAAAGGGTTCAACTACCGCAGCATGTAACAATTGAATCGTTGTTGTCCTAATGCAGTAAAATAGAGCAGGATCAAGAGAGTGGGATTGTATCGAAATGAACAAGGGGGTTTTTCTTGCCTGGAACTTCTGAAGATAGTATAGTTCTTCATCGGTGCCATCGAACTCATCGTCGGAACATCGTCTACTGAGAGGGGACAAATACCGGCAAACAAGGAAGAACACAATCAATGCAATGCACAATATGATGCATGATCATGACATGTCAATATGCTGTGATTTGAGCTAATGCAACTAGCAACAGGTTAAATGAAGCTGGTTTGAATCCAAGATTCAAATTCAAACTCCATATGTGGATATCTGAATGCCATTCATATGATTTGTACTAAACAGCAGCTATAAGTTGTTCTAACATGCATGAAAATGGGACAGATGGATATATTGGATTTTTCTGATCATTTTTCATATATAATTTATCTCATTCTGAGTTATGGTCGAATTTCTATGAATTTTAGAAGTTTAGAGCATTTTCTGAAATTTATAAATCATTTCTAATTTAATTTAATTCCAAAAAACAAATACTGCGTCAACATTGAGTAAGCATGATGTCAGCAAGTCAACTACGGCTGACCGGGGTCAAACCTGACTAGTGGGGCCCACTGGTCAGTGACCCATTAATTAACCCCGGTCAAAACCCACGCTGACGGGGTTTGACCCAGCGGTGGGGCCTGCTGTCAGTGGCAGTGAGGTGGCTAATGGTGGGGATTAGTCCTAATGACCGTGCCACGTCATCATTGCCAGAGATCAACCGACGGCGGAGGTGCACCGTGCGCTCGCTACAGGGAACCGTTTTACTCGCGGTTTGCGGCTACGGCTAGCTGTGGTTCTTGCGCATCTGGTGGGGCAAACGGGAGGAACTGGGGTGGCCTGAGCTCGCCGGAGTGGAGCTTGCGGCGGCGGCCGGAGTTCGGACCTCGACGAAAACGAAGCTACGATGGACGGGAGGACGAACGAATGCTTTTTTTGGGCTCCTGGGACCATGCTGAGCACAAACACGGGCGGCAGCAACTGTGGCTGCGGCGGCTACGTGGCCGGCGGAGCAAAGCTCTCGGCCGCGACGACGAAGCTAGCTAGAGGGAGAAATCGACACGGGAAGTAGAGGGGAAAGATGGAGGGGCTCACTACGAAGTAAAAGAGAAGGTCGGCGGCTCGAGGGAGGCTCTGGAGTCGACGGGCCGGCGGTCGCGATCTCCGGCGCCCGACGAGGAAGATAGCGAGGTAGACGGCGATGCAGGGCGGCAGGCGTCGCGTGGCTTTGCATAGACGACGAGGACGACGCTGCGGTTCTTTAGGGCTGGTCGGCGAGGCGAGGGGTGGATCGATGGCTGAGCTAAGGCGAGCGGCGGCGACGGCTGCGCTCGGGCGAGGTTCGGCCATGGATACAGGAGGCGAGGGAGAGAGTGATACGTCTTCAATGTATCTATAATTTTTTTATTGTTCCATGCTATTATATTACCCTTTTGGATGTTTATGGGCTTTATTTTACACATTTATATCATTTTTGGGACTAACCTACTAACCGGAGGCCCAACCCATATTGCTGTTTTTTTGCCTATTTCAGTATTTCGAAGAAAAGGAATATCAAACAAAGCCCAAACGGAATGAAACCTTCGGGAGCATGATTTTTGGAACGAACGTGATCCAGAGGACTTGGAGTGCAAGTCAAGAAGCAGCCGAAGCTTCCACAAGAGAGGAGGGCCCCCCCCCCTATAGGGCGCGCCCCCTGTCTCGTGGGCCCCTCGGACGTCCACCGACGTACTTCGTCCTCCTATGTAAGCCTACATACCCCGAAAACATCCAGGGGGCAGCCGAAACACAATTTCCACCACCGTAACCTTCAGAATCCTCGAGAACTCATCAAGCAGCCTTCGCCAGCACTCTGCCGGAGGGGGAATCGACCACGGAGGGCTTCTACATCAACACCCTTGCCCCTCCGATGAGTTGTGAGTAGTTTACCACAGACCTTCGGGTCCATAGTTATTAGCTAGTTGGCTTCTTCTCTCTTTTTTGGATCTCAATACAATGTTCTCCCCCTCTCTTGTGGAGATCTATTCGATGTAAACTCTTTTTGCGGTGTGTTTGTCGAGATCCGATGAATTGCGGGTTTATGATCAAGTTTATCAATGAATAATATTTGAATCTTCTCTAAATTCTTTTATGTATGATTGAGTTATCTTTGCAAGTCTCTTCGAATTATCAGTTTGGTTTGGCCTACTAGATTGATCTTTCTTGCCATGGGAGAAGTGCTTAGCTTTGGCTTCAATCTTGCGGTGTTCTTACCCAGTGACAGAAAGGGTTGCAAGGCACGTACCGTATTGTTGCCATCGAGGATAACAAGATGGGGTTTATATCATATTGCTTGAGTTTATCCCTCTACATCATGTCATCTTGCTTAATGCGTTACTTTGTTCTTATGAACTTAATAATACTCTAGATGCAGGCAGGAGTCGGTCGATGTGTGGAGTAATAGTAGTAGATGCAGGCAGGAGTCGGTCTACTTGTAACGGATGTGATGCCTATATACATGATCATGCCTAGATAATCTCATAATTATTCGCTTTTCTATCAATTGCTCGACAGTAATTTGTTCACCCACCGTAATACTTATGCTATCTTGAGAGAAGCCACTAGTGAAACCTATGGCCCCCGGGTCTATCTCCTATCATATTTGCTTCCAATATACTTTTATTTGCATCTTTACTTTTTGCATCTATATTATAAAATACCAAAAGTATATTTATCTTATCTTACTATCTTTATTAGATCTCACTTTTGCAAGTGGCCGTGAAGGGATTGACAACCCCTTTATTGCGTTGGTTGCGAGTTCTTTGTTTGTTTGTGTAGGTGTGTGGGACTTTTGAGGAGCCTCCTACTGGATTGATACCTTGGTTCTCAAAAACTGAGGGAAATACTTACGCTACTATTGCTGCATCACCCTCTCCTCTTTGAGGAAAACCAACGCAAGCAAGAAGGATTTCTGGCGCCGTTGCCGAGGAAGTCTTCGCTCAAGTCAAGACATACCAAGTACCCATCACAAACCCATCTCCCTCGCATTTACATTATTTGCCATTTGACTCTCGTTTTCCTCTCCCCCACTTCACCCTTGCCATTTTATTCGCCCTCCCTTTCCCAATCTCCTCTCTCTTTCGCTTGCCCTTTTGTTTGCTCGTTTGGTTGGAATAGATGCTTATTTATTGCTAAACAGAGAACCTAAGATCTATGGATACTCATCCGCTTTCTAATCTTTTTAAGAGATCCAATTATGGTGAACCAATTGCTAGTGAGTTTTGTGCGCTAGATTATCTTTATGAAGCTTTGCTTAAAATTTGTGAATCTGAAATTAGGATGAAGAAATTTATGAAGAGATTCACAATAACTCCTTGAATAAAAAGCATGATTGCAATGATTTTCCTATAAATTCTCTTGATGTCAATTGTGCTAATAATATGCCTATGCATAGGAAGTGTGTTAGACTTAGATGTGTTTGTCACGTGTTTTATGATGCTCTCTTTGTGGTTCAATTCTTGTCTTTCATGTGAGCATAATTGAAATCTCAATGCCTAGCTAAAAAGGCTTTAAAGAAAAGCGCTTGTTGGGAGAAAACCCAATATTTTTCCTTGCTGTTATTTAATAAATCTTGCATCTACCTTCTGTTTAGATGTGTTTTTACCTTTTAATTAGTGTTTGTGCCAAGTAGAACCTATAGGATAACCTATGACGATAGTTGATTTGATTCTGCTGAAAAACAGAAACTTTGTGCGCACGAATATAATTTTGTTAAATCACAGAAACGTGCTTTTGCGTTGATTCTTTTTTTTCTGTTCAATAAATAAATTTTCCAGGACTTCCTATTTTTGTAGAATTTTTAGAGTTACAGTAGTTTGCGTTAGTTACAGATTGCTACAGACTGTTCTGTTTTTGACAGATTCTGTTTTCCGTGTGTTGTTTGCTTATTTCAATGCATCTATGGCTAGTAAATTAGTTTATAAACCATAAAGAAGTTGGAATACGGTAGGTTTAACACCAAAATAAATAAAGAATGAGTTCATTACAGTACCTTATGTGGTGGTTTTCTTTTCTTTCACTAACAGAGCTTATAAGATTTCCTGTTGAGTTTTGTGTTGTGAAGTTTTGAAGTTTTGGGTAAAGCTTTTATGGACTAGGGAATAAGAAGTGGCAAGAGCCTAAGCTTGGGGATGCCCTAGGCACCCCAAGATATTCAAGAATAGCCAAAAGCCTAAGCTTGGGGATGCCCCTGGAAGGCATCCCCTCTTTCGTCTTCGTTCATTGGTAACTTTACTTTGAGCTATATTTTTATTCGCCACATGATATGTGTTTTGCTTGGAGCGTCGTGTATTATATTAGTCTTTGATTTTTAGTTTACCACAATCATCCTTGCTGTACACACCTTTTGGGAGAATCCTATTTGATTAGAATTTGCTAGAATACTCTATGTGCTTCACTTATATCTTTTGAGCTTGATAGTTTTTGCTCTAGTGCTTCAATTATATCTTTTAGAGCACGGTGGTGACTTATTTTTGTAGAAATTACTAGTCTCTCATGCTTCACTTATATCTTTTTGAGAGTCTTTTAGAACAGCATGGTACTTGCTATGGTTATAAAATTGGTCCTAGAATGGTAGGCATCCAAGTTGGGTATAATAAAAACTGTCGTAGGAATTGAATTGGATGCTATGATCAATTTGATACTTGATAATTGTTTTGAGATATGGAGGTAGTGATATTAAAGTCATGCTAGTTGGTTGATTATGAATTCAAAGAATTCTTGTGTTGAAGTTAGCAAGTCCCGTAGCATGCACGTATGGTTAAAGTTGTGTAACAAATTTGAAACATGAAGTGTACGTGGCTTGTGCATCCTTATGAGTGGCGGTCGGGGACGAGCGATGGTCTTTTCGTACCAATCTATCCCCCTAGGAGCATGCGCGTAGTGCTTGATTTTTGATGACTTCTAAATTTTTACAATAAGTATATGAGTTCTTTTGACTAATGTTGAGTCCATGGATTATACGCACTTTTACCTTTCCGCCTTTGCTAGCCTCTTCGGTACCGTGCATTGCCCTTTCTCACCTTGAGAGTTGGTGCAAACTTCGCCGGTGCATCCAAACCCCGTGATACGATACGCTCTATCACACATAAACCTCCTTATATCTTCCTCAAAACAGCCACCATACCTACCGATTATGGCATTTCCATATCCATTCCGAGATATATTGCCATGCAACTTTCCACCGTTCCGTTCATCATCATGACATACTTTACTTTTGTCATATTGCCATTGCATGATCATGTAGTTGACATCGTATTTGTGGCAAAGCCACCATGCATTATTTTTCATACATGTCACTCTTGATTCATTGCACCATCCCGGTACTCCGTCGGAGGCATTCATATAGAATCATATCTTGTTCTAGTTTCGAGTTGTAATTCATATGTTGTAATCAATAGAAGTGTGATGATCATCATTATTAGAGCATTCCCCAAAGAAAAAAAGAAAAGAAAAAAAGAAAGGCCAAAAAAAGAAAGGCCCAAAAAAAGAGAAAACAAATAAAAAGGGCAATGCTACTATCTCTTTTTCCACACTTGTGCTTCAAAGTAGCACCTTGTTCTTCATGTAGTGAGTCTCATATATTATGCTTCAAAGTAGCACCATGTTTTTCATATAGTGAGTCTCATAAGTTGTCTTTTCATACTAGTGGGAATTTTTCATTATAGAACTTGGCTTGTATATTCCTACGATGGGCTTCCTCAAATGCCCTAGGTCTTCGTGAGCAAGCAAGTTGGATGCACACCCACTAGTTTTCTTTTGTTGAGCATTCATTTATAGCACTAGTGCATCCGTTGCATGGCAATCCCTACTCCTCATGTTGACATAAATTAATGGGCATGTCCATAGCCCGTTGATTATCCTCGTCAATGTGAGACTTTCTCCTTTTTTGTCTTCTCCACACAATCCCCATCATCATATTCTATTCCACCCATAGTGCTATATCCATGGCTCACGCTCATGTATTGCGTGAAGGTTGAAAAAGTTTGAGATTATTTAAGTATGAAACAATTGCTTGGCTTGTCATCGGGGGTATAGAAGTTGGGAACATCTTTGTGTGACGAAAATGAAGCATAGCCTAACTATATGATTTTGTAGGGATGAACTTTCTTTTGCCATGTTATTTTGAGAGACATGATTACTTTGATTAGTATGCTTGAAGTGTTACTATTTCTTTTATCAATATGAACTTTTATTTTGAATCATTTGGATCTGAACATTCATGCCACAATAAAGAAAATTACATTGAGAATTATGCTAGGTAGCATTCCACATAAAAAATTCTTGTTTTATCATTTACCTACTCGAGGACGAGCAGGAATTAGGCTTGGGGATGCTTGATACGTCTCCAACGTATCTATAATTTTTGATTGTTCCATGCTATTATATTACCCCTTTTGGATGTTTATGGGCTTTATTTTACACATTTATATCATTTTTGGGACTAACCTACTAACAGGAGGCCCAACCCATATTGCTGTTTTTTTGCCTATTTCAATATTTCGGAGAAAAGGAATATCAAACGAAGTCCAAACGGAATGAAACCTTCGGAAGCGTGATTTTTGGAACGAACGTGATCTAGAGGACTTGTAGCGCAAGTCAAGAAGCAGCCGAAGCTTCCACGAGAGAGGAAGGCGCCCCGCCCCTAGAGGGCGCGCCCCTTGTCTCGTGGGCCCCTCGGGCATCCACCGACGTACTTCGTCCTCCTATATAAGCCTACGTACCCTGAAAACATCCAGGGGGCAGCCGAAACACAATTTCCACCACCGTAACCTTCTGTATCCGCGAGATCTCATCTTGGAGCCTTCGCCGGCACTCTGCCGGAGGGGGAATCGACCACGGAGGGCTTCTACATCAACACCCTTGCCCCTCGATGAGTCGTGAGTAGTTTACCACAAACCTTCGGGTCCATCGTTATTAGCTAGTTGCCTTCTTCTCTCTTTTTTGGATCTCAATACAATGTTCTCCCCCTCTCTTGTGGAGATCTATTCGATGTAAACTCTTTTTGCGGTGTGTTTGTCGAGATCCGATGAATTGTGGGTTTATGATCAAGTTTATCTATGAATAACATTTGGATCTTCTCTAAATTCTTTTATGTATGATTGAGTAATGTTTGCAAGTCCCTTCGAATTATCAGTTTGGTTTGGACTACTAGATTGATCTTTCTTGCCATGGGAGAAGTGCTTAGCTTTGGGTTCAATCTTGCGGTGTTCTTACCCAGTGACTGAAAGGGTTGCAAGGCACGTATCGTATTGTTGCCATCGAGGATAACAAGATGGGGTTTATATCATATTGCTTGACTTTATCCCTCTACATCATGTCATCTTGCTTAATGCGTTACTCTGTTCTTATGAACTTAATACTCTAGATGCAGGCATGACTCGGTCGATGGGTGGAGTAATAGTAGTAGATGCAGGCAGGAGTCGGTATACTTGTAACACACGTGATGCCTATATACATGATCATGCCTAGATAATCTCATAATTATTCTCTTTTCTATCAATTGCTCGACAGTAATTTGTTCACCCACCGTAATACTTATGCTGTCTTGAGAGAAGCTACTAGTGAAACCTATGGCCCCCGGGTCTATCTCCTATCATATTTGCTTCCAATTTACTTTTATTTGCATCTTTACTTTTTGCATCTATATTATAAAATACCAAAAATATATTTATCTTATCTTACTATCTTTATTAGATCTCACTTTTGCAAGTGGCCGTGAAGGGATTGACAACCCCTTTATTGCGTTGGTTGTGAGTTCTTTGTTTGTTTGTGTAGGTGCGTGGGACTTTTGAGGAGCCTCCTACTGGATTGATACCTTGGTTCTCAAAAACTGAGGGAAATACTTACGCTACTATTGCTGCATCACCCTCTCCTCTTCGAGGAAAACCAATGCAAGCTCAAGACGTAGCAAGAAGGATTTCTGGCGCCGTTGCCGGGGAGGTCTTCGCTCAAGTCAAGACATACCAAGTACCCAACACAAACCCATCTCCCTCGCATTTACATTATTTGCCATTTGCCTCTCGTTTTCCTCTCCCCCACTTCACCCTTGCCATTTTGTTCGCCCTCTCTTTCCCAATCTCCTCCTCTCTTTCGCTTGCCCTTTTGTTTGCTCGTTTGGTTGGAATAGATGCTTATTTATTGCTAAACAGAGAACCTAAGATCTATAGATCCTCATCCGCTTGCTAATCTTTTTAAGAGATCCAATTATGGTGAACCAATTTCTAGTGAGTTTTGTGCGCTAGATTATCTTTATGAAGCTTTGCTTAAAATTTGTGAATCTGGAAATTACGATGAAGAAATTTATGAAGAGATTCACAATAATTCCTTGAATAAAAAGAATGATTGCAATGATTTTCCTATAAATTCTCTTGATGTCAATTGTGCTAATAATATGCAAAACCCTAAGCTTGGGGATGCTAGTTTTGCTATGTCTACTAGCTACTTGTTTCAATGATCATGATTGGGGTGATTCTTCTAACCTTGAAAATTTATTTAAGCCCCATGATGAATATGAGATTGATAATAGTGTTTCAGAATATTTGGAACATTTAAAATATATATAGCATTTAAATGTCTCCAATTCAAATACTTTTCTGTTAATTCAAAAATCCATAAATGGCCAAGAAATATGCTCATCATTTTTGGCAGAGGTTTTCACCTTTATCAGAAATCATGAACATTTTCAAAGGGCATTTTGGGTTCTTTGAAAAAGATTTTAAGTTGAGCCTGGTTGAATTCCATTTGGTGCTAGGGTTTGAACATCCCCATTTCAATTTTCAAATAAATTTAGACATGATGCATGGATGCTGATGAACCTAATTACAATCAAATCTAGGGCTGTGACAACTCACCCCCACTAAACAAGAATCTCGTCCCGAGATTCAAGACCTGAGGTAAGAAGACAGAGGGGACACCAATCTAACACGATCTTCATGATCCAATTGCATTTCTCAAAGATGTTGATTCATTGCTTCAAATTGATCTTGACGCCTTTGCTTTTGAGATCTTCATCGAACACGACGACAAAAGGAATGAGGTACCCTATAAGAATTGATCTTCTCAAAGTTCGTGCAACTCACGATGAATTCGCGAAATGAGACGTTGAATCATCTCTTGAGATGAGTCACAAACGCACATCAAGAGGTGATGGAAGGCAGATGACGAAGGTTCAAATTGGTAGGCAACAAGTCCACGCCTAATAAGATGGTGGATGGGTTCCATAGTGGCGAGGAGTTAATTGCCATGATCCCATAACGGGGCACTTTAGGGAAGATGACTCATAGAATCATTCCCTTAAGTGGAAAAAAGAATTGCTTTTGATATAGAGATCATTGAAACTCTCTATACCAAGCTAGGGCAATTCACAATTGATCGTTTGTGGAAATGACATACTCAGATCAGAAAGGAAACTATGGTTATAAAACAACTCGACAAACGGGAGCATCCCAATTGATACCGAGGATATAACATAGCGACTGAGCGTGCTCTCAAGAACTTGAGCATTTCCATACTCATCAAGGTCTTACCAACATCGGTGCCGAGGATCCTGGCAGCACATCTTACTACCGTGATGAGTAGTGATAGATAATGCAGAAGCAAAGGAAGACAATACTTTCTCAGATTTTACCTTGACAATGCCAAGGAAACAAAATCTGGACGATCGACCGAGAGACATTTAACACTCCACTTCTAATATTCTCCTTGATGTGCTAGCGTAACCCATTTATAGATAAAGTTTTGTATCTAGAACATCAAGTAAAAGGTCGGACTTCGGGAGTGCAAGAATCCATAAGGAACAACTACTGGATTAAATCCTACGAAATCCTTATGGGGAGGTGGCCAACTTCCTCAATCAAGATACTACAATAATAGGTCTTCCGGTTGGGTGTGTTAGCAATGACATCCACTTTACCGGGTTACAGAGAGACCAATATTATGGTTCTTGGAACACGTTCCAACCATCATACCTGCCTGAGATTCAGATCTGATTGGTGTCAGGATATTCCAGACTCATCAAGTCTAGAAAGAAAAATGAAAGTTTGCAACACAAATCGACGAGACGACGTTGCGAGATTCTCGGGAAATGGACTACGGTAGTAAGCTCCAAACATGAGCTGGTTCTGCTACAAACATGTGAACACGTTGTCCCAGACAAGCATGACCACATGATAGTCTTATAATGAAACACTACCGAGCTCAGGTGGGGAACCATCATTGAGGATATCGAAGTCCTTGTGCACTTATCGACGAACTTCTTATCCTTGAACAAATCAATCAGGGGCTTGAGGTGTTAGGAATCACACATGGAGTGGAGGTAGCGAGCCTATCAAACCATGGAATACTTCTCACATGCATGACTAATTTGGAATGATTCCAGAGGAGGTAAAACAAGCCTTCTCAAATTATTGGCGACAACTTTCATCAAATCCACATGTATTAGAGAAAGTCACTTCTTTCATCTGAACATATGCTTCATGAACGAGACATGAAGATAATGCTTATAAAAGTTTCCAACACTAGCTTAATGTCCAACAAATCATGGGGAAGATAGGAATGTTGTCAATGGGCTCAACAACAATTCATCCAGGTTTCCATATAAATGGAATTCCACAATTATGTGAACAAGGTGATAGCATCGGTCAGACCAAAAGATATAACGGTGTATGCTCGAGGAAAATCCACGAGTAAGACAACATTACGAACATCGTTGATTCTGTTTTGATTTGAGGATATCCCACACTCAAATCAAAGTTTTGACAAGATAATAGGTCCAACAACTGGTCACAAGGATCAATCGATGAAGATATCATCTTTCTTCAACACACACGCACAAGGATATCCCTTGGAATGAATTGAGTCGGACAAGCTTTTATCTTCCAACTCTCTAAGTTGTTGTTTAGCTTAACCAACTAGCTCAGGGTATCCAACACAGATTCTTGGAGTAAGGATGGTTACAAGGAACCAACTTGATCACAAACTCAACATAGCGGTCAGGTGGCGACCTGGTGATACATCCAAGAAGAAATTTGAAAAATCACGAACCACCGATATGTTACTAAGCTCGAGAACAGCCTGTCTTTTCAGGGCAAGTCGATATGATCCAATGAGCAAGGATGGGCACTATCCTAACTCATTGATCGAGAAGAACACCGAAAGTAAGGACTAGGCAGTACGATTAATCTTTGAATGGGGATTCAATAATCAACACGCTAAGAATGAAATTATTGTCCTTTAACTACCAAGCAACGATGTTGCTAGGAGTATTGATTTCACACATCATAGTTCACTTGTCGTCATTCCGGTTGCAACAACATGGGGACCGATGAATGAAAAATGATGGCGAGAAGTACCACTGTATCGAGAGTTCATAGGACAGTGTGCAATTCCCATGATATTCTTGATATAAAGATGGTAATACTCCAAGGTAGAATAGAACAAAAACTGGATTTGCATTTTGATCTGTGGAATACAACTACTTTGTCCCAATCCTAGAAATGGATGAGGTACTGGAGTTTGTTTCTCCTAGTCATTCCGGAATAGAATGGCTTGACGGACCACAAGGGTAAAAGGCACCCATAAACACGAATGCACACATACTCTTCACTATCGACTGATAGGCTGAGGTCGGAATACAACTAAAGGGGGACAACTCAAGGAACATATAATTTTCTGAGTTGTGGACGCATGGATTAGTATGTCGAACAAGTTCAACATATTTCTTCCGGATAACCCATGCAGAAGAAGAAGGACTGGCAGATTCACAACTGAATGGAGAACTCGTCAAGAGCAATCTGGTTGTGATCTTTCGGTTCAGCGAGGAACTTCTGCCATAAACAGCTCATGGTACTTGTAAGAAGGTAATACCACGAACCTCGAGGACTATTGCAAAGGTTACTAATATCCTAAAGGGTCTAGCAAACACTATCAACATGAAGTAAGTGGAGTGAATCTCGGGTTCAAAAACCCAGTAATAGAGTACCTACTACTAAGTGACATCACGGGATGCTTTCGAGAATAAAGGCCAGAATCATCACACTGGAAACAAAAAATACGGTACCTCAACTCATCGATTAGTATGGTTAATCTGGCCCAAAGGGACATCGGGAACAGGAGGAAGGGATTTGCAAATGCTTAGGACTATTTAGAAACCTGGGATGACTCGGACAGCAGAACGGCTGTAAATGCTCAAATGATTTGAGACATACTGCAAAAATGGTGGCATAACCACTCAGAAGCACAATATCAAGGTTTCGAGATCAACAGTTAACATACGAAAGTAGAAGAAACTGAGCTAAGGCTTAAATCCATCAATCCTATAAGACTACGGATTAGTAACATGTGATCCTCATAGAAAGATGAGACGCCTAATTCCTTAACCCCTTAGGAAAGATAGGATGACTCGGATCAGAAGGGCATAAGGTATGAGGAGTAAAACAGCCTTACGTTCCATCCCACAATAAATTCCCCTACTTATAACTAAAGCATTTCTAGACTCAACTTCGACCAGTTTGGCTTGGTAATCCTACAGGCAATCAAGCTCTGATACCAAAGATGTCAGGACCTCGACTCAATGCCACACCGATCTAGCATGTAACACCTCATATCACTTTGCGGCCTCACGCACGGTATTCCCACGGGTGTTGCCTTACCAGGCCCAGGACCGTTTGTGCCTTTTGGCACACGTATATGATAGTGTCACTAGCATCCATATGACAAGGAGCCCGGGTTGACATGGTTAGTCGTGAACCCAAAGTGGCACTAACTTACAGGGACATGCATACATGACCCAGCAACGAACGTGTCAGTCATCAACGAGTGAATCCGGGCAGTAGCAACTGTTGGAAATATGCCCTAGAGGCAATAATAAAATGGTTATTATTATATTTCCTTGTTCATGATAATTGTCTATTGTTCATGCTATAATTGTATTAACTGGAAGCCGTAAGACATGTGTGAATACATAGACCACAACATGTCCCTAGTGAGCCTCTAGTTGACTAGCTCGTTGATCAATAGATGGTTATGGTTTCCTGACCATGGACATTGGATGTCATTGGTAACGGAATCACATCATTAGGAGAATGATGTGATGGAAAAGACCCAATCCTAAGCATAGCACAAGATCATGTAGTTCGTTTGCTAAAGCTTTTCTTATGTCAAGTATCATTTCCTTAGACCATGAGATTGTGCAACTCCGGATACCGTAGGGAATGCTTTGGGTGTACCAAACGTCACAACGTAACTGGGTGGCTATAAAGGTGCACTACAGGTATCTCCGAAAGTGTTTGTTGGGTTGGCACGAATCGAGACTGGGATTTGTCACTCCGTTTGTCGGAGAGGTATCTCTGGGCCCACTCGGTAATGCATCATCATAACAAGCTCAATGTGACTAAGTAGTTAGTCACGGGATCATGCATTACGAAACGAGTAAATTGACTTGCCGGTACCGAGATTGAACGAGGTATTGGGATACCAACGATCGAATCTCGGGCAAGTAACGTACCGATTGACAAAGGGAATTGCATACGGGATTGCTTGAATCCTTGACATCGTGGTTCATCCGATGAGATCATCGTGGAACATGTGGGAGCCAACATGGGTATCCAGATCCCGCTGTTGGTTATTGGCCAGAGAGCTGTCTCGGTCATGTCTGCATGATTCCCGAACCCGTAGGGTCTACACACTTAATGTTCGATGACGCTAGGGTTATAAAGGAAGTTTGTATGTGGTTACCGAATGTTTTTCGGAGTCCCGGTTGAGATCCCGGACATCACGAGGAGTTCCGGAATGGTCCGGAGGTAAAGATTTATATATGGGAAACCCAGTTTCAGTCACCGGAATAGTTTCGGGGGTTATCGGTATTGTACCGGGACCACCGAAAGGTGTCCGAAGGTCCACCGGGTGGGGCCACCTGCCCCAGGGGGCTTGATGGGCTAAATATGGGACGGAAACAGCCCCTAGTGGGCTGGTGCGCCCCTCCCCAAGGGCCCAAGGCGCCTCCACCTTGCTTGGGGGGCAAGCCTCCCCTCCTGGCCGCCGCCCCTCCCCTCTAGATGGGATCTGGAGGGGGCCGGCCCCCTTTCCCATTCCCATATATATAGTGGGGGTTTTGAGGCTGCCAAGGACACGAGTTTTCCTCTCTCCTGGCGCATCCCTACCCCTATCCCTCCTCGTCTCTCGTAGTGCTTGGCGAAGCCCTGCTGGAGTGCCATGCTCCTCCATCACCACCACGCCGTTGTGCTGCTGCTGGACGGATTCTTCCCCAACCTCTCCCTCTCTTCTTGCTAGATCAAGGCACAGGAGACGTCACCGGGCTGCACGTGTGTTGAACGCGGATGCACCGTTCTTCGATGCTTAGATCGGATTCGGCCGCGATCTGAATCGCTTCGTGAACGACTCCACCGACCGCGTTCTTGCAACGCTTCCACATCGCGATCTTCAAGGGTATGAAGATACACTCCCCTCTCTCTTGTTGCTAGAATCTCCATAGATTGATCTTGGTGATGCGTAGAAATTTTTTAATTCCTGCTACGTTCCCATATAGTGGCATCATGAGCTAGGTCTATTGCGTAGATTCTATGCACGAGTAGAACAAAAGTAGTTGTGGGCGATGGTTTGTACAATTTTCTTACCGTTACTAGTCCTATCTTGATTCGGAGGCATTGAGGGATGAAGCGGCTCGGACCGACCTTACACGTACGCTTACGTGAGACAGGTTCCACCGACTAACATGCACTTGTTGCATAAGGTGGCTAGCGGGTGCCAGTCTCTCCCACTTTAGTCGGATCGGATTCGATGAAAAGGGTCCTTATGAAGGGTAAATAGCAATTGGCATATCACGTTGTGGTTTTGGCGTAGGTAAGAAATGTTCTTGCTAGAAACCTATAGCAGCCACGTAAAACTTGCAACAACAATTAGAGGACGTCTTACTTGTTTTTGCAGCATATGCCGTGGTGATGTGATATGGCCAAAAGGATGTGATGAATGAAATATATGTGATGTATGAGATTGATCATGTTCTTGTAATAGGAATCACGACTTGCATGTCGATGAGTATGACAACCGGCAGGAGCCATAGGAGTTGTCTTTATTTATTGTATGACCTGCGTGTCACTGAATAACGCCATGTAATTACTTTACTTCATTGATAAACCGTTAGCCATAGTAGTAGAAGTAATAATTGGCGAGACAACTTCATGGAGACACGATGATGGAGATCATGATGATGGAGATCATGGTGTCATGCCGGTGACGATGATGATCATGGAGCCTCAAGATGGAGATCAAAGGAGCAAAATGATATTGGCCATATCATGTCACTATTTGATTGCATGTGATGTTTATCATGTTTATGCATCTTATTTGCTTAGAACGACGGTAGTAAATAAGATGATCCCTCATAATAATTTCAGGAAAGTGTTTCCCCTAACTGTGCACCGTTGCGAAAGTTCGTTGTTTCGAAGCACCACGTGATGATCGGGTGTGATAGATTCTAACATTCGCATACAACGGGTGTAAGCCAGATTTACACATGCGAAACAGTTAGGTTGACTTGACGAGCCTACCATGTACAGACATGGCCTCGGAACACAAGAGACCGAAAGGTCGAGCATGAGTCGTATAGTAGATACGATCAACATGAAGATGTTCACCGATGATGACTAGTCCGTCTCACGTGATGATCGGACACGGCCTAGTTGACTCGGATCATGTATCACTTAGATGACTAGAGGGATGTCTATCTCAGTGGGAGTTCATCAAATAATTTGATTAGATGAACTTAATTATCCTGAACATAGTCAAAAGGTCTTTGCAAATTATGTCGTAGCTCGCGTTTTAGTTCTACTGTTTTAGATATGTTCCTAGAGAAAATTTAGTTGAAAGTTAACAGTAGCAACTATGCGGACTGGGTCCGTAAACTGAGGATTGTCCTCATTGCTGCGCAGAAGGCTTATGTACTTAATGCACCGCTCGGTGTGCTGAACCTCAAACGTCGTCTGTGGATGTTGCAAACATCTGACATACACGTTTTGATGACTACGTGATAGTTCAATAATGTTAAACGGTTTAGAATTGAGGCACCAAACACGTTTTTGAAACGTCGCGGAACATTTGAGATGTTCCGAGGGCTGAAACTAGGATTTCAGGCTCGTGCCCATGTCAAGAGGTATAAGACCTCCGACGAGTTTCTTAGCCTACAAACTAAGGGAGAAAAGTTCAATCCTTGAGCTTGTACTCAGATTGTCTGGGTACAACAATCACTTGAATCGAGTGGGAGTTAATCTTCCAGATGAGATAGTGATGTTTCTCCAAAGTCATTGCCACCAAGCTACTAGAGCTTTGTGATGAACTATAACATATGAGGGATAGATATGATGATCCTTGAGCTATTCGCAATGTTTGACACCGTGAAAGTAGAAATCAAGAAGGAGCATCAATTGTTGATGGTTAGTGAAACCACTAGTTTCAAAGAGGGCAAGGGCAATAAGGGATACTTCATGAAATGGCAAAACGGTTGCTGCTCTAGTGAAGAAACCCAAGGTTGAACCCAAACCCGAGACTAAGTGCTTCTGTAATGAGGGAACGGTCACTGAAGCAGAACTACCCTAGATACTTGGTAGATGAGAAGGTTGGCAAGGTCGACAAAAGTATATTGGATATACATTATATTAATGTGTACTTTACTAGTACTCCTAGTAGCACCAAGGTATTAAGATACCGGTTCGGTTGCTAAGTGTTAGTAACTCGAAATAAAAGAGCTACGGAATAAAAGGAGACTAGCGAAAGATGAGATGACGATGTGTGTTGGAAGTGTTTCCAAGGTTGATGTGGTCATGCATCGTATGCTCCCTCTACCATCGAGATTGGTGTTAAACCTAAATAATTGTTATTTGGTGTTTGCGTTGAGCATAGACATGATTGGATTATGTTTATCGCAATACGCTTATTCATTTAAGGAGAATAATGGTTGCTCTGTTTATTTGAATAATACCTTCAATGGTCTTGCACCTAAAATGAATGGTTTATTGAATCTCGATCATAGTGATACACATGTTCATGCCAAAAGATATAAGATAGTAATGATAGTACCACATACTTGTGGCACTGCTGTTTAAATCATATTGGTATAAAACGCATGAAGAAGCTCCATGTTGATGGATCTCTGGACTCATTCGTTTTTGAAAAGATTGAGACATGTGAACCATGTCTATTGGTATATATGCATGAAGAAACTCCATAGAGATGGATCGTTTGGACTCACTTGATTTTGAATCACTTGAGACATGCAAATCATACCGCGTGGGAAAGATGACCGAAAGGCCTCGTTTTCAGTGAGATGGAACAAGAGAGCAACTTGTTGGAAGTAATACATTTGATGTGTGCAGTCCAATGAGTGTTGAGGCACACAGTGGATATCGTTATGTTCTTACTTCACAGATGATTTGAGTAGATGCTGAGTATATTTACTTGATGAAACAAAAGTCTGAATTATTGAAAGGTTCAAGTAATTTCAGAGTGAAGTTGAAGATCTTCGTGACAAGAGGATAAAATGTCTGTGATATGATCATAGAGATGAATATCTGAGTTGCGAGTTTGGTACACAATTAAGACCTTGTGGAAATTGTTTCATAACTAATACCGCCTGGAACACCATAGTGTGATGGTGAGTCCGAACCTCATAGATGCACCCTATTGGATATGGTGCATACCATCATTTCTCTTTTCGAATTACCACTATTGTTTATGGGTTAGGCATTAGAGACAACCGCATTCACTTTAAATAGGGCACCACGCAATTCCGTTGAGATGACACCGTATGAACTATGGTTTGGAGAAACCTAAGTTGTCGTTTCTTAAAAGTGTGGGGCTGCGACGCTTATGTGAAAAAGTTTCAGGTTGATAAGCTCGAACACAAAGCGGATAAATGCATCTTCATAGGACACCCAAAAACAGTTGGGTATACCTCCTGTCTTAGATCAAGAAGCAAAAGGGATTGTTTCTAGAATCTGGTCCTTTCTCGAGAAAAAGTTTCTCTCAAAAGAATTGAGTGGGAGGATGGTGGAGACTTGATAAGGTTATTGAACTGTCACTTGAACTAGTGTGTAGCAGGGCACGGGAAGTAGTTCCTGTGGCGCCTACACCGATTGAAGTGGAAGCTGATGATATTGATCATTAAGCTTCGGATCAAGTCACTATCAAAACTTGTAGGTCGACAAGGATACGTACTACTCCAGAGTGGTACGTAATCCAGTCTTGGAGGTCATGCTACTAGATAACAATGAACCTACAAGCTATGGAGAAGCGATGGTGGGCCCGGATTCTGACGAATGGCTCGAGGCCATAAAATCCGAGAAAGGATCCATGTATGAAAACAAAGTATATACTTTGGAAGAACTACTTGATGGTCGTAAGGCTGTTGGGTACAGATGGATTTTAAAAGGAAGACGGACAATGATGGTAAGTGTCACCATTAAGAAAGCTCGACTTGTCGTTAAGATGTTTTCCGACAAGTTCAGGGAGTTGACTACGATGAGACTTTCTCACTCGCAGCGATGCTAAGAGTCTGTTGGAATTATATTAGCAGTTACTGCATTATTTATGAAATCTTGCAGATAGGATGTCAAAACATTGTTTCGTCGATGATTTTCTTGAGGAAAGGTTATATGTGATACACCAGAAGGTTTTGTCAATCCTGAAAGATGCTAACAAGTATGCAAAGCTCCAGCAATCCTTCTAAGGATTGGAGTAAGCATCTCGGAGTTGGAATATACACTTTGATGAGACGATCAAAGATTTTGGGTTTATACAAAGTTTATGAGAAACTTGTGTTTCCAAAGAAGTGAGTGGGAGCACTATAGAATTTCTGATGAGTATATGTTGTTGACATATTGTTGATCAGAAATGATGCAGAAGTTTCGAAAGCATATAGGGTTATTTGAAAAGTGTTTTTCAATGGAAAACCTGGATTAAGCTACTTGAACATTGAGCATCAAGATCTATAAGGATAGATCAAAATCGCTTAATAGTACTTTCAAATGAATACATGCCGTGACAAGATTTTGAAGGAGTTCAAAATAGATCGGCAAAGAAGGAGTTCTTGGCTGTGTTATAAGGTGTGAGTATTGAGTAAGACTCAAGACCAGACCACGGCAGAAGAGAGAGAAAGGACGAAGGTCGTCCCCTATGTTTTAGACATAGGCTCCACAGTATGCTATGCTGAGTACCGCACCTGAAGTGTGCCTTGCCATGAGTCAGCCAAGGGGTACGAGAGTGATCCAAGAATGAATCACAGGACAGCGGTAAGACTTATCCTTAGTAACTAATGGACTAAGAAATTTTCTCGATTATGGAGGTGGTAAAAGAGTTCGTCAAAAAGGGTTACGTCGATGCAAACTTTGACACTAATCCGGATGATTCTGAGTAGTAAACCGGATTCGTATAGTAGAACAGTTATTTTGAATAGCTCCAAATAGAGCGTGGTAGCTGCATCTACAAGATGACATAGAGATATGTAAAACACACACGGATCTGAAAGGTTCAGACCCGTTGATTAATAACCTCTCTCACAAGCGAGATATGATCAAACACCATGGGTGTTGGATTCATTACAACCACATAGTGATGTGAACTAGATTATTGACTCTAGTGCAAGTGGGAGACTATTGGAAATATGCCCTAGAGGCAATAATAAAATGGTTATTATTATATTTCCTTGTTCAAGATAATTGTCTATTGTTCATGCTATAATGGTATTAACTGGAAACCGTAATACATGTGTTAATACATAGACCACAACATGTCCCTAGTGAGCCTCTAGTTGACTAGCTCGTTGATCAATAGATGGTTATGGTTTCCTGACCATGGACATTGGATGTCATTGATAACGGAATCACATCATTAGGAGAATGATGTGATGGACAAGACCCAATCCTAAGTATAGCACAAGATCACGTTGTTCGTTTGCTAAAGCTTTTCTTATGTCAAGTATCATTTCCTTAGACCATGAGATTGTGCAACTCCCGGTTACCGTAGGAATGCTTTGGGTGTACCAAACATCACAACGTAACTGGGTGGCGATAAAGGTCCACTACAAGTATCTCCAAAAGTGTCTGTTGGGTTGGCACGAATCGAGACTGGGATTTGTCACTCCGTATAACGGAGAGGTATCTCTGGGCCCACTCGATAATGCATCATCATAATGAGCTCATTGTAACTAAGTAGTTAGTCACGGGATCATGCATTATGGAACGAGTAAAGTGACTTGCCGGTAACGAGATTGAACGAGGTATTGGGATACCGACGATCGAATCTCGGGCAAGTAACGTACCGATTGACAAAGGGAATTGTTGGGGAACGTTGTAGAAAATAAAAAAATTCTACGCTTCACCAAGATCAATCTATGGAGTCATCTAGCAACGAGAGAGAGGAGTGCATCTGCATACCCTTGTAGATCGTGAGCGGAAGCGTTCAAGAGAATGGGGTTGAGGGAGTCGCACTCGTCGTGATCCAAATCACCGAAGATCCTAGTGCCGAACGGACAGCACCTCCGCGTTCAACACACGTACGGTTGGGGAAGACGTCTCCTCCTTCTTGATCCAGCAAGGGGAAGGAGAGGTTGATGGAGATCCAGCAGCACAACGGCGTGGTGGTGGAAGTAGCGGCGATCTCGGCAGGGCTTCGCCAAGCTCAGCGAGAGGGAGAGGTGGTACGGGGGGAGAGGGAGGCGCCAGGGACTAGGGTGCGGCTGCCCTCCCTCCCCCCTCTTTATATAGGGGGCCTAGGGGTGCGCCGGCCCCCTAGAGATCCCATCTCAAGGGGGCGACGACCTAGGGGGGGACTTACCCCCCAAGTCAAGTGGGGCGCCCCCCCCCCCCCACCCCTAGGGTTTCCAACCCTAGGCGCAGGGGAGGCCCAAGGGGGGCGGACCAGCCCACCAGGGGCTGGTTCCCCTCCCACTTCAGCCCATGGGCCCCTCCGGGATATGTGGCCCCACCCGGTGGACCCCAGGGACCCTTCCGGTGGTCCTGGTACAATAACGGTGACCCCCGAAACTTTCCCGGTGGCCGAAACTGGACTTCCTATATACAATTCTTCACCTCCGGACCATTCCGGAACTCCTTGTGACATCCGGGATCTCATCCGGAACTTCGAACAACTTTCGGGTTATCGCATACTAATATCTCTACAACCCTAGCGTCACTGAACCTTAAGTGTGTAAACCCTACGGGTTCGGGAGACATGCAGACATGACCGAGACGACTCTCCGGTCAATAACCAACAGCGGGATCTGGATACCCATGTTGGCTCCCACATGTTCCACGATGATCTCATTGGACGAACCACGATGTCGAGGATTCAAGTAATCCCGTATACAATTCCCTTTGTTAATCGGTATGTTACTTGCCCGAGATTCGATCATTGCTATCCCAATACCTCGTTCAATCTCGTTACTGGCAGGTCACTTTACTCGTACCATAATGCATGATCCCGTGACCAAACACTTGGTCACATTGATCTCGTTACGATGATGCATTACCGAGTGGGCCCACAGATACCTCTCCGTCATATGGAGTGACAAATCCCAGTCTCGATCCGTGTCAACCCAACAGATACTTTCGGGGATACCCGTAGTATACCTTTATAGTCACCCAGTTACGTTGTGACGATTGGTACACCCAAAGCACTCCTACGGCATCCGGCAGTTACACAACCTCATGGTCTAAGGAAATGATACTTGACATTGGAAAAGGTCTAGCAAACGAACTACACGGTCTTGTGCTATGCTTAGGATTGGGTCTTGTCCATCACATCATTCTCCTAATGATGTGATCTCGTTATCAATCACATCCAATGTCCATAGTCAGGAAACCATGACTATCTATTGATCAACTAGCTAGTCAACTAGAGGCTCACTAGGGACATGTTGTGGTCTATGTATTCACACATGTATTACGATTTCCGGATAACACAATTATAGCATGAATAACAGACAATTATCATGAACAAGGAAATATAATAATAATCATTTTATTATTGCTTCTAGGGCATATTTCCAATAGTCTCCCACTTGCATTAGAGTCAATAATCGAGTTACATTGTGATGAATCGAACACCCATAGAGTTCTGGTGTTGATCATGTTTTCCTCGTGGAAGAGGTTTAGTCAACAGATCTGCAACATTCAGATCCATATGCACTTTGGAAATATCTATGTCTCCATCTTGAACATTTTCACGAATGGAGTCTAAGCGACGCTTGATGTGCCTGGTCTACTTGTGAAACCTGGGCTCCTTGGTAAGGGCAATAGCTCCAGTGTTGTCACAGAAGAGAGTGATCGGCCCCGGCGCATTGGGTACGACTCCTAGGTCGGTGATGAACTCCTTCGTCCAGATTGCTTCATGCGCTGCCTCCGAGGCTGCCATGTACTCCGCTTCACATGTAGATCCCGCCACGATGCTTTGCTTGCAACTGCACCAGCTTACTACCCCTCCATTCAAGATATACACGTATCTGGTTTGTGACTTAGAGTCATCCAGATCTGTGTCGAAGCTAGTGTCGACGTAACCCTTTACGACGAGCTCTACGTCACCTCCATATACGAGAAACATATCCTTAGTCCTTTTCAGGTACTTCAGGATGTTCTTGACCGCTGTCTAGTGTTCCATGCCGGGATTACTTTGTTACCTTCCTACCAAACTTACGGCAAGGTTTACATCAGGTCTGGTACACAGCATGGCATACATAATAGACCCTATAGCTGAGGCATAGGGGATGGCGCTCATCTTTTCTCTATCTTCTGCCGTGGTCGGGCATTGAGTTGAGCTCAATTTCACACCTTGCAACACAGGCGAGAACCCCTTCTTGGACTGATCCATATTAAACTTCTTCAATATCTTATCAAGGTATGTGCTTTTTGAAAGACCTATGAGGCATCTCGATCTATCCCTATAGATCTTGATGCCTAATATGTAAGCAGCTTCTCCAAGGTCCTTCATTGAAAAACACTTATTCAAGTAGGCCTTAATGTTGTCCAAAAGTTCTATATCATTTCCCATCAAAAGTATGTCATCTACATATAATATGAGAAATGCTACAGAGCTCCCACTCACTTTCTTGTAAACGCAGGCTTCTCCATAAGTCCATAAACCCAAACGCTTTGATCATCTCATCAAAGCGAATGTTCCAACTCCGAGATGCTTGCACCAGCCCATAAATGGATCGCTGGAGCTTGCATACCTTGTTAGCATTCTCAGGATCGACAAAACCTTCCGGCTGCATCATATACAGTTCTTCCTTAAGATAGCTGTTAAGGAAAGCCGTTTTGACGTCCATTTGCCATATCTCATAATCATAGTATGCGGCAATTGCTAACATTATTCGGACGGACTTCATCTTCGCTACGGGAGAGAAATTCTCATCGTAGTCAACCCCTTGAACTTGTCGATAACCCTTAGCGACAAGTCGAGCTTTATAGATGGTAACATTACCATCCGCGTCCGTCTTCTTCTTAAAGATCCATTTGTTTTCTATCGCTCGCCGATCATCGGGCAAGTCTGTCAAAGTCCACACTTTGTTTTCATACATGGATCCTATCTCCGATTGCATGGCTTCAAGCCATTTGCTAGAATCTAGGCCCGCCATTGCTTCTTCATAGTTCGAAGGTTCACCGTTGTCTAACAACATGATTTCCAGGACAGCGTTGCCATACCACTCTGGTGTGGAACATGTCCTCGTGGACCTACGAAGTTCAGTAGTAACTTGATCCGAAGTACCTTGATCATCATCATTAGTTTCCTCTCTAGTCGGTGCAGGCACCACAGGAACATCTTCCTGAGCTGCGCTACTTTCCGGTTCAAGAGGTAGTACTTCATCAAGTTCCATTTTCCTCCCACTTACTTCTTTCGAGAGAAACTCTTTCTCCAGAAAGGACCCGTTCTTGGCAACAAAGATCTTGCCTTCGGATCTGAGGTAGAAGGTATACCCAATGGTTTCCTTAGGGTATCCTATGAAGATGCATTTTTCGACTTGTGTTCAAGCTTTTCAGGTTGGAGTTTCTTGACATAAGCATCGCATCCCCAAACTTTTAGAAACGACAGCTTAGGTTTCTTCCCAAACCATAATTCATACGGTGTTGTCTCAACGGATTTAGACGGTGCCCTATTTAAAGTGAATGTAGCTGTCTCTAGAGCGTATCCCCAAAATGATAGCGGTAAATCGGTGAGTGACATCATAGATCGCACCATATCCAATAGAGTGCGATTTCGACGTTCGGACACACCGTTACGCTGAGGTGTTCCGGGCAGCGTGAGTAGTGAAACGATTCCACATTTCCTTAAGTGCGTACCAAATTCGTGACTTAAATATTCTCCCCCACGATCTGATGGTAAGAACTTTATCTTTCGGTCACGTTGATTCTCTACCTCATTCTGAAATTCCTTGAACTTTTCAAAGGTCTCAGAATTGTGTTTCATCAAGTAGACATACCCATATCTACTCAAGTCGTCAGTGAGAGTGAGAACATAACGATAGCCTCCATGATCCTCAACGCTCATTGGACCGCACATCGGTATGTATGATTTCCAATAAGTTGGTTGCTCGCTCCATTGTTCCGGAGAACGGAGTCTTGGTCATTTTGCCCATGAGGCATGGTTCGCATGTGTCAAATGATTCGTAATCGAGAGACTCTAAAAGTCCATCAGCATGGAGCTTCTTCATGCGCTTGACACCAATGTGACCAAGGTGGCAGTGCCACAAGTATGTGGGACTATCGATATCAACCTTACATCTTTTGGTATTCACATAATGAATATGTGTAACATCACGTTCAAGATTCATTAAGAATAAAACATTGACCAGCGGGGCATGACCATAAAACATATCTCTCATATAAATAGAACAACCATTATTCTCGGATTTAAATGAGTAGCCATCTCGTATTAAATGAGATCCAGATACAATGTTCATGCTCAAAGCTGGCACTAAATAACAATTATTGAGGTTTAAAACTAATCCGTAGGTAAATGTAGAGGTAGCGTGCCGACGGCGATCACATCGACCTTGGAACCATTCCCGACGCGCATCGTCACCTCGTCCTTCGCCAGTCTCCGCTTATTTCGCAGCTCCTGTTTTGAGTTACAAATATGAGCAACCGCACCGGTATCAAATACCCAGGAGCTACTACGAGTACTGGTAAGGTACACATCAATTACATGTATATCACATATACCTTTAGTGTTGCCGGCCTTCTTGTCCGCTAAGTATTTGGGGCAGTTCCGCTTCCAGTGTCCGCTTCCCTTGCAATAAAAGCACTCAGTCTCAGGTTTGGGTCCATTCTTTGGCTTCTTCCCGGCAACTGGCTTACCGGGCGCGGCAACTCCCTTGCCGTCCTTCTTGAAGTTCTTCTTACCCTTGCCTTTCTTGAACTTAGTGTTTTTATTGACCATCAACACTTGATGTTCCTTTTTGATTTCCACCTCCGCTGATTTCAGCATTGAAAATACTTCTGGAATAGTTTTCACCATCCACTGCATATTGTAGTTCATCACAAAGCTCTTGTAGCTAGGTGGGAGCGACTGAAGGATTCTGTCAATGACCGCCTCGTCGGGGAGGTTAATGTCCAGTTGGGACAGGCGGTTGTGCAACCCAGACATTTTGAGTATGTGCTCACTGACAGAACTATTTTCCTCCATCTTACAACTGTACAACTTGTCGGAGACTTCATATCTCTCGACCCGGGAATGAGCTTGGAAAACCATTTTCAGCTCTTCGAACATCTCATATGCTCTGTGTTGCTCAAAACGCTTTTGGAGCCCCGGTTCTAAGCTGTAAAGCATGCCGCACTGAACGAGGGAGTAATCATCAGCACGTGACTGCCAAGCATTCATAACGTCTTGGTTCTCTGGGATGGGTGCGTCACCTAGCGGTCCTTCTAGGACATATGCTTTCTTGGCAGCTATGAGGATGATCCTCAGGTTCCGGACCCAGTCCGTATAGTTGTTGCCATCATCTTTCAGCTTGGTTTACTCTAGGAACGCGTTGAAGTTGAGGTTGACATGAGTGTTGGCCATGTGATCTTCAAGACATTTTGCAAAGGTTTTTAGACTAAGTTCATGATAATTAAGTTCATCTAATCAAATTATTTAATGAACTCCCACTCAGATTAGACATCCCTCTAGTCATCTAAGTGATGCATGATCCGACTCAACTAGACCGTGTCCGATCATCACGTGAGACGGACTAGTCATCATCGGTGAACATCTCCATGTTGATCGTATCTTCCATAGGACTCATGTTCGACCTTTCGGTCTCTTGTGTTCCGAGGCCATGTCTGTACTGTTGGAAATATGCCCTAGAGGCAATAATAAATTAGTTATTATTATTATATTTCCTTGTTCATGATAATCGTTTGTTATCCATGCTATAATTGTATTGATAGGAAACTCAGATACATGTGTGGGTACATAGACAACACCATGTCCCTAGTAAGCATCTTGTTGACTAGCTCGTTGATCAATAGATGGTTACAATTTCCTGACCATGGACATTGGATGTCATTGATAACGGGATCACATCATTAGGAGAATGATGTGATGGACAAGACCCAATACTAAGCCTAACACAAAGATCGTGTAGTTCGTATGCTAAAGCTTTTCTAATGTCAAGTATCATTTCCTTTGACCATGAGATTGTGCAACTCCCGGATACCGTAGGAATGCTTTGGGTGTACCAAACGTCACAACGTAACTGGGTGGCTATAAAGGTGCACTACGGGTATCTCCAAAAGTGTCTGTTGGGTTGGCACGAATCGAGACTGGGATTTGTCACTCCGTGTGACGGAGAGGTATCTCTGGGCCCACTCGGTAGGACATCATCATAATGTGCACAATGTGACCAAGGGGTTGATCACGGGATGATGTGTTACGGAACGAGTAAAGAGACTTGCCGGTAACGAGATTGAACAAGGTATCGGCATACCGACGGTCGAATGTCGGGCAAGTACAATACCGCTAGACAAAGGGAATTGCATACGGGATTGCTTGAATCCTTGACATCGTGGTTCATCCGATGAGATCATCGTGGAACATGTGGGAGCCAACATGGGTATCCAGATCCCGCTGTTGTTTATTCACCGGAGAACGTCTCGGTCATGTCTGCATGGTTCCCGAACCCGTAGGGTCTACACACTTAAGGTTCGGTGACGCTAGAGTTGTTATGGCAAATAGTATGTGGTTACCGAAGGTTGTTCGGAGTCCCGGATGAGATCCCGGACATGACGAGGAGCTCCGAAATGGTCCGGAGATGAAGATCGGTATATTGGACGAAGGGTATTGGTGTCCGGAATTGTTCCGGGGGTACCAGGTGATGACCAGCGTGTCCGAAAGGGGTTTCGGAGGCGCCGGCAAGCTTTGGGGGGGGCTTATGGGCCAAGGGGAGAGGGCACATCAGCCCGATGAGGGCTGAGCGCCCTCCCACCCCATCTCACGTAACACGGAGAGGTGGGGCGCCACCCCTAGGGCAGCCACCCTCCCGGCTTGGGGGCAACTTTCCTAGGGGGTGGGGGCGCCAAAACCCATCTAGGGTTTCCCCTATGGCCGCCGCCCCTCCCCTAGGGAACCGTAGGGCGCGTCCCCCTCCTCCCTTCCCCCTATATATAGTGAGAGAGAGAGAGAGGGCAGCCGCACCCTTCCCCTGGCGCAGCCCTCTCCCTCCTCCAACACCTCCTCCTCCTCCGTAGTGCTTGGCGAAGCCCTGCCGGAGAACCACGAGCTCCATCACCACCATGCCGTCGTGCTGTCAGAGTTCTCCCTCAACTTCTCCTCTCCCCTTGCTGGATCAAGAAGGAGGGGACGTCCCCGGGCTGTACATGTGTTGAACGCGGAGGCACTGTTGTTCGGTGCTTAGATCGGAATCAACCGCGATCTGAATCGCTGCGAGTACGACTCCTTCATCCGCGTTCTTGTAACGCTTCCGTTTAGCAATCTACAAGGGTATGTAGATGCACTCCCCTTTCCCTTGTTGCAAGTTTACTCCATAGATTCATCTTGGTGATGCGTAGAAATTTTTGAATTTCTGCTACGTTCCCCATCAGTGGCATCATGAGCTAGGTCTATGTGTAGTTTCTATGCACGAGTAGAACACAAGTTGCTGTGGGCGTTGATTTTTGTTCAATATGCTTACCGTTACTAGTCCAATCTTGTTTCGACGGTATTGTGGGATGAAGCGGCCCGGACCGAACTTACACGTACACTTACGTGAGACAGGTTCCACCGACTGACATGCACTTGTTGCATAAGGTGGCTAGCGGGTGCCAGTCTCTCCCACTTTAGTCGGATTGGATTCGATGAAAAGGGTCCTTATGAAGGGTAAATAGCAATTGACATATCACGTTGTGGTTTTTGCGTAGGTAAGAAACGTTCTTGCTAGAAACCCATAGCAGCCACGTAAAACATGCAAACAACAATTAGAGGACGTCTAACTTGTTTTTGCAGGGTATGCTATGTGATGTGATATGGCCAAAAGAATGTGATGAATGATATGTGATGTATGAGATTGATCATGTAATAGGAATCACGGCTTGCATGTCGATGAGTATGACAACCGGCAGGAGCCATAGGAGTTGTCTTAATTTATTGTATGACCTGCGTGTCATCGAACAACGCCATGTAATTACTTTACTTTATTGCTAAGCCGTTAGCCATAGTAGTAGAAGTAATAATTGGCGAGACAACTTCATGGAGACACGATGATGGAGATCATGGTGTCATGCCGGTGACGATGTTGATCATCATGGAGCCCCGAAGATGGAGATCAAAATGGAGCAAAATGATATTGGCCATATCATGTCACTTCTTGATTGCATGTGATGTTTATCATGTTTATGCATCTTATTTGCTTAGAACGACGGTAGTAAATAAGATGATCCCTCATTAAAATTTCAAGAAAGTGTTCCCCCTAACTGTGCACCATTGCGAAAGTTCGTTGTTTCGAAGCACCACGTGATGATCGGGTGTGATAGATTCCAACGTTCACATACAACGGGTGTAAGCCAGATTTACACACACGAAACACTTAGGTTGACTTGATGAGCCTAGCATGTACAGACATGGCCTCGGAACACAAGAGACCGAAAGGTCGAGCATGAGTCATATGGTAGATACGATCAACATGAAGATGTTCACCGATGATGACTAGTCCGTCTCACGTGATGATCGGACACGGCCTAGTTGACTCGGATCATGTAATCACTTAGATGACTAGAGGGATGTCTATCTGAGTGGGAGTTCATAAGATCAACTTAATTTTCCTGAACATAGTCAAAAGCCCTTTGCAAATTATGTCATAGGTTGCGCTTTAGTTCTACTGTTTTAGATATGTTCCTAGAGAAAATATAGTTGAAAGTTGAAAGTAGCAACTATGCGGACAGTAGAAGGCTTATGTCCTTAATGCACCGCTCGGTGTGCTGGACCTCGAACGTGTTCTGTGGATGTTGCGAACACTAATAGAAAAACCGCTACTAATGGCGCACCTAATTTGGCCATTAATGGCGCATCACTGGTGCGCCATTACTAGCACGCCATTAGTAACTTTTACTAATGGCGCACCATTGGTGCGCCATTAGTATCTGATATACTAATGGCGCACCACTGGTGCGCCATTAGTATAGGCTACGATCGCCATTAGTATGCCTCCCGGGGGCCATGTATACCCAGTGCTTTGGCATACTAATGGCGCATTTGCGTGAGATGCGCCATTAGTAACCATGGCATACTAATGGCGCCTTGACCGATGATGCGCCATTAGTATGCTTTGTCATACTAATGGCGCACCATCATGTGATGCGCTATTAGTATGAATATTAGGTTTTTTTATTTTTTTTATTTTCTGTTTTTGCACAGGTTACAAAATGTATAATTTGACAAAATATAGACAGCACACATGAACAACAGATTCATCGAATACAATAGAAGATTAGTCTTTGAATACAATTCATCATATTAGTGTCCGAATTGAAAAGACCGAACAAAGATAGAACATTATATTACAAGTCTCGAGACCGCGAGTAGCGAGTTTGTCTTCACATTACAAGTCGATATCGATCATATAAACTACCATCACATAGAAGAGAGCTGCAGTCATCACGATGAGCATCATCACGATGAAACTTCGTCTTCATCCGGTTCCTCCAACGCTCCCTCCCCTCTCCCGCTAGATAGCGGGCGTATCTAGATTCGGCCTCGGCCCTAGTGGTGTACCCTTTGTAACTGTTACCGCTGAATCGGTGAACCTGTCTTCGACACTCCTCCCAGTCATCGTAGACTCCGAGAACGATCGGAAGAGAAAAGCAAGACATTAATAGCATCGATTACATCTAAGTTGAACGACTCTCGAAACCAAAGAGACATACTACAAGTTCATTAAAGTTTAATTACAACATGAGCCAATCGATGTTTCAGAACTAGACACAGCATCACTGCTTTCGACTCGACTCAAGGGACCGGAGCGTTGATGAAGCCGCCGTCTATTGTGGGAGTCATGAAAGAATGGGCGTTGTCAGCCTGCATTTGTAGCATTGAGTCGATGTCACTGTTGGACGGTTGATTTCTGAGGTAGAACTGCCCCGAGGTATGAAGGACATCTTGATGGATGATTTCCGCAAACTCCGACTTGATGCGAAAGAATTCTTGTCTGATGTCCGCGTCCTGGATTGCCGACACGCTCGCGGCCCAATCTTTGAGTTTACTCGGTAGCGAAGTTGATGATGGTCCCGCACGATCGCCCGCATGTGATGGATGGCATAGTAGGCACCCTTCGATCACAAAGCGGCTGCTTGACGCAGCGTAACCTTCTTGACATTTGTGTAGTCTACCTTCGACTGACGGTCGGGGTCGAAATACGTGGCCATGGAATATTTGGGGCTTAGGAGGATGAGCGTGCAATGTGTGTCACTGCGGAAAACACGGAATGTTAAAACAAAAACGATCGAAATCTAAGAATTCATATGTTACGGGCCGGTTGAGGGGAGGACTTACTCGGGAAAGTAAGGCACGAGGAAGTTATCCTTATCTTGGTTTGCCGAATGACGCCTTCGAGGTAAGAACTTCGCGACTTGCGGTCCCCAGCGCTGCCCAAGATCTTGCACGCATGTAGAAGGGGTCGACTATCACGATGTCCGGGTCTTGTCGCGAATGATCCGCATCTCCATACTCAGCGAAAATAGCGAGCGAAGGTGTAGTGCAGCGGATGAAGGTTCAACATAAGCGTGGATGTCATCAAACCGCAGGACAATCGTCGCCCGATGGAGTTATCCACAAAGCCCTTGCCCTCCGCACCTTGGCCACGAAACCGGGTATGCCACATCCTTCTCTCTCGAGACGCCGCTTCTCCAAAGAAAGAACACATCATGCAGACTCCGCATACCACGGTTGCAGCATTGAGCATATTTGTCGGTAGCATCGCCCTACCCGCCACATACACCCTCCCCGAGATATCCTCGGTGAAGGTGGCCCGTCTGAGCACGGATCGTACTCGGTGCCGGCTGGCCTGCACCCTTGTTAGTCTTTCTTTTGCGTGCCTTCTTCTTCTCCTGTAATGGGACCGAGTTTTGCTCACTGACCGCCTTCTTGAGTGTGTTGGGGCTGATAATATTTCGCACCTCGCCTATCTGAGGCTCGGTGAAGTCGGCAGCTGGGCGTCTCCGAGAGCTGAGCAGCGGGCGGCCTGTTGCAACTTGGCTTCTCCGCGGTACCAGCTAGATCGCGCATGTCTTTTGTTGGGTTGGGTTCTTGAGAATGAGGCCCCATGAAGTCGCCACCGTACCCATGATCGGCAAAGTACTGATCGACGTTGGCAAATGTATCGTCGTCGTCGTCGTTCTGATCCTGTGCCATATGCATGTTTGGATCCATGGCATAGGGATGTCCGACACCGTTGTGGCGGTCTTGCCATGGGGCCGACTTGGCGGCAACACGGTGGCGGTGTTGTCTTTGGGGTGGTGTCCCCGCCCCCAAACGAATCTGGCTCTTCGCCAAAGCGAGGGCCAGCTCGAGGCGGCCGAGGGTCATCACGTCATCATCGTCGGCCCCGGCCGGGTCGAATCGGAGGTAACACCTCGTCGCAGCCTGGCAGCACCGAACCAGTTCAACCCTAAACAAGTTGGGTGGCATCCGGGTACCGTGGAACAAGGGTTGCCGGTTGAACGATTTTGCCCTTGGCGACATCGACCAACTCATTGCTCACGAAGTGCAGGAGAGTGCGGGCGTCTGCGGCGCCCTGCGAAAACATGTAGGGCGTCGGGGATGCCCGATCAAAAGGCAAGGAGATGAAGTCCTCGACCGAGAGAGGCTTAATTAGTTACCGTGATGATGGCGTCGAGCTCGGCTAATGTCGAGGCACCGCCAACGGCGGGCGTGCAGATTGACGGAGGGGCCGCTTGCTGCAGAGGTGCCGGCGGCGTACACCGGGTGCATTAAGCTCCGTGCGGCGTCGGAGACACCAATGCCGCCTCCGCCGGAGACAACAATGGCCCGCCATCGCATTCTACGAGTTGCTGGCCGTGAAGCTAGGAATCGCTGTTGGCCGCCCGCAATCCACGCACTCAACCCCTGGATCAAGGTAGGCACAATGGCGGTGATCGTCGCTCCGAGTTGTTGTTGCACTTGCTCTTGGACAATCTCCGGAATCCGCGCCACCTGTGCCTTGAGTTCTTGAACCTCGCGCCTGGCTTTCCGAGCTGGTCATTTTCTCCTTCCGCACACCAAATGTATAGTATGACCCCATTTTGTGGACAAGCCTTTGCCGGCCACACGACCAGCTGACGTCGGCTTACTGAGCTTATCCTTGTTCTTCAGTACATTCAACCCCCTATTTAGAGTGGTGTCCCAAGGGTTGCTCTTAGTCGACCCCGCGCTACTACTTTCAGTCGCCTGCGGAAGGAATGTGAACCATTTAGAAATTTGGCTTCATTAATTAGAATGCAACCATATGGAGCTAATTACCCCGGGGGGTTGTATTCCTTACCAGAACAACCTCAAGCGCCCTGGTCTTCGGATCCGTGGTAAGCTCCTTTGTTTTCGAGTCCTTCTTGTACTGGGCCCTGACAAAGTTCCTGGTCTGCTTGTCACCGTATGTATCGAAGAGGGGCGGTAGGCCTTGCTCGGCACGCTCCGCGTCCTCCTTGTCCCATATAGTCTCCGCCACTCAGAACCGCCGGGACCGAATGTGTGTTCCCTAAGTTCAGCTCCGCATTTCTTTCCCCACTGACTTGATTGGGAGTTTGCGGTGCTCGAGCAATTGATCTTGAAATCGTTGTAGTCATCTTCGGTGATCGAAGGATTTTTCTCCTTGATCTTCTCATAACTCTCACCTTTCTCGACCATTCTCTTCACATTGTTTTTCCAAGTAGACAGGGCCTTGCTCATCTTCGTGAGGGCAGCATTGTTCACTTTATTCCCTTTGAGGCTTGTGTTTTCAAAAGCAGCGGGGAACTTGTATCGTTCGTGCAACTTCGTGAAGTGGAGGCTGCGCAAATTCCCTCGGTCAGGATGCCTCAGGTTCTCGGTGTTGATCGAGACGGTGCTCTGGAGAATGCACCCGAGCTGAAGCGAGTACCCCTTGACTATTCGTTCGGGCGCCGTTGGATTCCCGTCGGAGTCCACTTCAGTAACTTCCTCCTTGAGGGTGCGGAGCACGGTCGGGCGCCGGTCCTTCCGTTGCCTCTTCTGTTGGCTGCCATCTGTGCGTGCGCCGCCATCATCAGTGGTGGCATCCTCGGCGGCACCATCAGTGGTGGCATCAGCGGGGTCATCCTCGGCGGTACCATCAGTGGTCTCAGGATCGGTGGGGAAGGCGGCGTCCTCATACAACTGAGGTTGGTCCTCCATCTCTGGGACAGCTCCCGTAATGCCTTGCCGCCTTGAACCCCGGCCTCATCGTTGTGGGCCATGTTTCTCTCTAAATAGAAACAAAGTTTGGTCAAAAGTTGGTTATTGTAAAGGAACAAGATCATGGTCTCATCATTTAGGGTTTGTCGACACCGAGGCATCCTAAAATCTAAGCTTTTATCATTGAGGGTTTTTCGACGCCGAGGCACCCTAAAAGCCTAACCTTTCATCATTTCGGTTTTATTCGACACCGAGGCACCCTAAAAGCCATGCATTAGTCACAAGTACGCCGGGGCACTTGATCCTACTTAATTAACTACTAAGATACCCCGGCCCATGCATTAGTCACAAGTACCCCATATGTCCTATTTTTAGCAAAGTCATGCTAAAATTCACGGAAAATTTCAGCATGACCTTTGCTGAAAATAGGACATATGGAGTACCCGAATTTGCTGGAACGGAAGTTAATCGACATTCCGGCAAACTCAAGGGCCTCTCAGGGTACCTGCAATATCATCACGACACGATGGTCGGACACAAAACCCAGCAAACTAGCACCACAATGTGCCTCTACTTTCATATGGATGAAAAGGCCACAATGTGCCTCTACTAGCACCACAATCTTAGTTAACTTAGGGGACATCGTAAAGTTAAGATCCGCCTGATTATTATGAGGACTTCACCGCCACTGTTTACTCAAACTTAAGTTAGTAATTAAAAATATAAAATAGGATAACCCAGTGACAGGACTGTTGGTTGATGTCACAAAAAGTTGCTAATCTCAACATGTTCTACAGTTGTTAAAATTATCGTACTGTATTTAGAACAAACTAACACCACAGAGTCTACCAATTCAGGTAGAAGCCATCATTCATTACAAATTTGAATATATGATACTCCAGAAAATAATCTGTCTACAAAATGAGATCCATTCTGTTTGAACTACCAAAACTGTAACCAACGTTATTACCTAATTATGATTAAGAAAATGGGATTTAGGCATCCAAATGCCACAAAAGACCAAATCACATTTTTAAACCAAGTTACACAAAGAAAATGCACCTAAGCACCAAGAGGAACTGTTACAACTCCATAAGGTATATCCAAGTCACTGCTACTCATATTCAAAAAACCTAACTCCAATATAACCGTAAAGATTGTAAAACATTATATCTCCTGTGACACGAACTGAAAGCGTAACAAAAATACCATCTTCTTTTGTTGATGCGTTGGTGTTTTAGAGTAGAGGTAAGAAAACCAGAGACCATATATGTAGTTTCTAACATATGCAAGATTACTTAAAATTGGAGAGCCATGTCGTTTCTCTGGACCTAAATATAGCTAGCTGCTGGTGTTGAACAATAAACAGCCACACCACACACTAAGACAAGTAACTGAAATGACTCTCTTTGTATTGTAGTAGAAGAAGAAACAAGAGAGAGATGCAAGATAGTAGTATATATAGGTGAGTCAACCTATTATTCTAGGCAGCTGCCTTGCTAGTGATTCGGTGTCGTCACAACTGGATCCCTCCCACTCGACCTGCAATCTTCTACAAGGAAAAAGTAGCAGCTCAGTCAACCACCATATAATTATACAAGGAAAAAATGCTACTTGGCACAAGTGTAAACGAGAAGCTTGAGGTAGCAGCAGATTGAAGTGATAAAGTGCAAAGGAGAAGCTTCAGCTAGTAAACAATTTCTGAATGTTATAAAGTGGGGAAAGTAAAATAAAATTCATGACTAGTCATGGCACTAGAAAAGAGATGAGATTTCACAAAACCAGAGCCAAGCATAGTCCGTAATGTCAAATTTTCAGTTAGTTAATTATTACAGTTCTTTGCTAAAAGAGATGATTCGTCCAAGAAATTTAATACTAGATGCATGCGATCTGTTGAGGATCTTTTAGTGAATGACTAACAACAAGTAGCCGAGCTTGCCCAAGAAAGATTAGATTCGTAAGTGCTGGCTGCTGCTAGTGAATGGAGGGGAGAATAAAAGCGAGCACAACGGGCAAATTAATAAATCAATAGCTAGCAGGGGAGAATAAAAGCAACACAAGCTCACAAAGCAAATCAAGCACCTAATTAAATTAGTTAGCCCTATCAACCACAGTCCATACATCCATTACGTACAATGTTTTCGACAAGGACACCATCACTCACATCACATAGAAATCTAATTACCTAAGTAGCCAGGCATGCCAGGGTGTAGATAGATGAACAAATTGGCCGGGCGACGCAGCCTAAATAGCTGTTCTCAAACTAAATGTCTCATGAGGAAGGTTAGATTTATTTAAAGTGGTGAGAACAACAACTGTAAAGAAGATATATTCGGGTACATCCATAACAAATGCGACGGTTATCTGAACTGACAGGCATTGAGCGCGGAGACTAAAAACAAACAGAGCTGATAAGATGGTTGCGTTGAAGCAGCTTGGTGCCTGGTACCCTATTTGGTTCCTTTGGTCATCTTTCCAAACAAAAAAAGACAATATACATCTTTCTAGACAAAAAAAGACAATATATTAACTTAAGGGCCATAAGCTTTCATAATGCTTGGTAATACTACCGGTAGGATCACGCCACTCTTCCGCACCGCTTAATTATGTAGTGCAACACTCGATTACCAAGTGCATCAGCACCTCTAAGTACCCACTGAGACTAACAACAGAGTTCAATTCAACTTTGCACCCACATGTCTGAATTTTGACTTCCACATGTCTGAATTTTGAAACAGTTGCAATATATGAATTCAATAACAGACTAATTCAACAACAAACAGACTAATTCAACAATATCTGAATTTCAAAATTTTGACTTCCACTGAGACTAACAACAGACTAATTCAACAACAAACAGTTGCAATATATTGACTTCCACATGTCTGAATTTTGAAACTCGAACCAGGGCACCTTGGCGTGTGGAAGACGAGGTGGAAGACAAGGTGGGGCGTGGAAGACGAGGTGGGGCGGCGAGTAGACGGGCACCTTGGCGTGCAGGCGCTCGAGGGCGACGAACTGGCGCTCGAGGGCGGCGGGTAGACGGGCACCTCCCCGGAGATCGCCTCCAGCCACGTCTCCTCCACGAGCAGCTCCGGACTTGGCAAGGCGGAGGTTGCGGCGCGCGCGGGCGAGGGCGAGGTTGGTGTCGGCCCTGCGGCGCTGCTCCGGCAAGAGTGGGGTGGGGTCGGAGGGGAGGAAGGGGAGGATGGGGAGAGGGAGGCGTCGGTGGTGTGGTGTGGACGGGGCGGCGCTGCTCCGGCGAGAGTGGGGTGGGGTCGGAGGGGAGGAAGGGGAGGATGGGGAGAGGGAGGCGTCGGTGGTGTGGTGTGGACGGGGCGGCGCTACTCCGGCAAGAGGGGGGTGGGGTCGGAGGGGAGGAAGGGAGGATGGGGAGAGGAGGCGTCGGTGGGACGGGCGGCGCTGGTGTCGGGCGGCGTCGAGGCGTGAGGCGGCGTCGGGAGAGGAGAGGGAAGGGATCGCGGGCGAGGCGAGGGAGGAGAGGGATCGATCTGAAGGGGATCATGGGCGGCACAATACTAATGGCGCACCACCCCTCGGTGCGCCATAAAATGCGTACATGCTAATGGCGCACCTCACCCAAAGCGCCATTAGTAATTTTTACTTACTTCCGAGCCAACAGGTTATCTACCACCAGACCTGATACACATCAAGTCTTCTCTACTAGTTCGATTGGTCAGCAGCTAGTTCTCACACCAGGAGGTCCTGGGTTCGATTCCCAGGCTCCACAAATTTTTTTTATGCATTAAAAATGCTGTTTGATACTTACTTGTGTTTAAATATGTTCAAACTTGTTTAAATCATAACATTAATATTTTTTATAAGACAGTAATATTTTTTTTGAAATATCATCAAACAGTAATGCCGGTGGAGCGGGGAGGTGCGGGGTGCGGGGGGTCGGCGGCGGTTGAGTAGGGAGGGTGCGGGGGTCGGCGGCGGTTGAGTAGGGAGGGTGCGGGGGTCGGCGGCGGTTGAGTAGGGAGGGGTGCGGGGGTCGGCGGCGGCGGTTGAGTAGGGAGGTGCGGGGCTCGGCGGCGGTTGAGTAGGGGAATCGAGGTGCGGGCGGTGTGTGGCGGCCGTGGACCGGATCTGGCGAGGTGGGATAGAGATCGAGATGGAGGGGATCGAGTGTCCATGAAATTAAAAATATTCATGATAGTTCAAAAGTGCCCATGAAATACAATCGAGAAATGAAGTCTACGATTTAAATACAATCGATCTTAGCTAGCTATCTCTTCACAATCTTCTTGCCCTTCTTTTTCGCAAATGGAGTTCTTCTATGGAGCAGACGTCCTTTAGGTAGGGTGGTCCCGCTTCTTCTTGTGGTGTATGCTGCTACTTCATCATCGTCGTCATGTTCGATCCTCGGTCGCCCGTACTTGTCAAGTCTTGCTCATTGGCTACTCCATCCATTCCGATGATCTTCCTTTTGCCTCTCCTCACGACAACACGGTGGGCTTTGGCGGGTCGGTAATGAAGAAGCATTGGTCCACTTGGGAAGCCAGTACCCATGGCTCATTTTTCGCGGTGACGTTTGCACCCGCGGTCTTGGATTTGGCTTCGGGTATAACCATGGTGGTGAAATACCGGTCTTCTTTTATGACGTTCTTGGCCCATCTGACACGGAACATCGGGACCTTCTCTCCAATAGCTCAGCTCCCAGATCTCCCGATCCTTCCGTAGTATCTGTCCTTGTCGTTACGGTGTAGGATTCCATCGTTACCCGGAGTTCTGATAACCATCGCTCTTCATGTCCTTGGCCTCGGTGTAGAATGTGTAGCCGTTGATATAAATGCGCCTCATAGGTCATCGAGGTTGTGCTCGGTGCCCTGTGACAAGGCGAATATGAGTTGTTCTTCCGCGGAAGAATCCTCATGTAAAGGGTACGCAGAAGCTTCGCTTGAACCAACGCGTGAAACATGAGTTGTGCTCTTTGAGTATATCTCCGTCCGTCCTCTGTTGGCCTCGGTCATTGTACGTCTTCTTAATAAAGGTTACATGCTGTACCACCCAAGGATCGACCACGTCTATGTGTTGTAGCGCCGACTAGGTTTGCTCTCTCAAAGTCGGAGAGTCGACCCTCGAAGTCGACATGCATTTTCGCGGCGACCCTCACGGTAACCCCATCCAAATGAAGCCTGCCGAGGTGCCTGTTGACGGGCAGACCAACGGGGTTCTCGATGCCTAGATAATTCGTGCGATGGGAGATGCACTCTTCGGTCGAAAAGCCCCGGCTATGCTTCCTTCGGGCGTGACATGTTGCGAACGTATCCTTTGATGACACCATTCATCCTTTCGAGCGGCATCATGCTGTGCAGGAACGTCGGCCCGAGTTGAATGATATCCTCCACTATATGGACCAGCGGATGCACCATAACGTCGAAGAATGTGGGCGGGAAGTACATCTCAAGCTCGCATAGTATCACCACGATCTCTTCCTCGTAGCCTTCGAGTTGCCTCACGCCAATCGACTTCCGAGAGATGACGTCGAAGAAGTTGCATAGGCCAAATAGCGTTTCCGCGGACGTGCGTGTCCATGATCCCACGGATTGCAACTGGAAGTATCTGCGTCATCGACGCGTGACAGTCGTGAGACTTCATCCTGCTGAACTTCGCTTCACTGGGTCTAGGTATCTGCTTATCTTCCCCACAGAATCAGAAGGAAGTTTTACTCCTAGGAGGCAGGTGAAAAACTGCTCGATCTCCTCCTGACTTAGAGTGAAGCACGCGGGAGGGTAGTCATTTCCGGTCTTCTTGGCCTTTTTGCCTCTGCGACGACTTTCTGTGTCCTGCTTCGCCTCATCATCATCATCATCATCATCATTAGCGTTAAGCTCCTGCCTGATGCCCATTGATTTCAAGTCTGCCCTTGCTTTCGGCCCATCTTTGGTCCTCTCGGCATGTTGAGCAGGGTACCAAGCAGACTCGCACACGTTCTTTGTGATATGCATGACATCAAGGCTGTGAGGCACACGGTGGATCTTCCAAGACGGCATGTCCCGTAAAAATGACCTCGTTTTCCATACCTTCAGCAGCGGCTCTGGCGCCTTTCGCTTCTTTCCCGGCTCTGGCGCCTTTTGCTTCTTTCCCGGTAGTGGGCAGTCTTTCCAATTGTTCAACAGCTTGTCTATTTCCTCGCCGCTCCTCATACACGGGCGTTTTCGGGATTCGGTCTCACCATCGAACAGATCCTTGCGTTTCCTCCACGGGTCATCGTCGCGAAGCCACCTTCGATGTCCCATGAACACGGTTTTTGAAGACCCGGGATCTCTATCTAGCTGGCGATACGTTGTGTCATCCATGCACCTTACGCATCCGTAAAGTCCGTGGACTACCTGCCCCTTGAGATATCCGTAATCGAGATAGTCATGCACCGTCGTGAGCGGTCACGGCTCTCATAGGGAAATATTCTTCCTCTGCGGCGTCCACGTATTGGCTGGCGTTTTCCACAGCGTGTCAAGCTCCTCTTTCAGCAGCCCCGGTCAGATTGATGTCGTTCCTGGTTGTTTCGGCCCTTCAATTAGCATACTCATGTGAATGTACTTCCTCTTCATGCACAACCAGGGGAAGGTTGTACATCCACACAAACACAGGCCAGGTGCTATGTGTGCTTCTCTGGCTGCCAAACGGATTGACTCCATCGGTGCTCGCGCCCAGCACGATGTTCCTTGGATCGTTCCCAAATTCTGAGTCTTCGAAGTTCAACGCTTGCCACTGGCTCGCATCCTTAGGGTGACTCAGCATCTTGTCTTTTTTTATTTATCTCTGGATCATTTGCGTCATCTTCTCGCTTCTTCTCCTCCCTATCCGCGTGCCAACGCAGGAGCTTTGCTACCTTAGGGTCCGCGAAATACCGCTTCAGACGAGGAGTGATCGGAAAGTACCACACCACTTTTCGAGGTGCTTTCTTCCTCTTCTTGTATCGAGTGGCGCCAACACCGGACATATGGTAGACTCAGCGTGCTCGTCCCGATAAATGATGCAATTGTTCATGCACACATGGTATTTCACGCGTGCGTAAATCGAGAGGACACACGATTTTCTTCGCCTCCTCAAACTGGTTGGGCACTTGTTCCCCTTGGGAAGACGTTCGTGCGAATGACATGTTCTCGTCGAAGCATCGTCGGTCATTTTGTGTTTTACCTTCATCTCCAGAGCCATGAGCGTTACTTTCAAAGCGGGTATCCTCGGGCCTGCATCCTTCATACAATGGAGTAACCGCGTCTAACTCAAGTTGATCCATCTTCGCTTTCTCTCGGGCGGCAGCTCTGGCGTTATCCGTCTGCTTGAGAAGCAGCTCTTGAATATGAGGGTCCTGCACCCAGCCCATCGATGGTCCAGCGTCGTCTGCTCCGCTGGCATCATCATCTTCATGATCATGCCCGTCGTCTGCTCCGGCATCTTCCTCATCATCATGTCCTGCATCTTCTACATGATGACTGTGTACAGCATCACCGTCGTGATCATCTCCTGGGGATTCTTCGTCTTCTCGCCCGCCCGAGTCGCGGTGGTTGTCTTGCTGCCCTTCCTCATTTCTTGCCCGGCCCCCATGGACGACTTCGTAGTCATCTTCATCACCTTGCCACCGATAGCCATCCATGAAACCACGCAAGAGCAGGTGGTCCCGCACCTGCCGGAATCCGGGTCCGCAATAAGGCTCTTCAGCTTGCAGCTTCGACACGGACATCTTATCTCCGTCTCGTTCTTTTGAAGCATCTCGGCCTTCGCGGACCTCAAAAACCTATGCACGATGCCTTCGGTCATCGTGCGGACCATCAATCGCCTTGAGGTAGAGCAAAAGCGATATTTTAGAACCAAACAAAAATTTGGCATGACTTTCCCTACAAATAGGACCAAATAGAATGCTTAATGCCAAAATTCTCGCCGAAACGGAAATGAATCAACATTCCGGCAAAATATTGGCAACTATCGCATTTTAAATACCGGTACACCTCCAAACACAAACACATATGCAACACCACAAACATATGCAACACCACGAACATACATAGATCTATCTAGGCCATAAAAAGTGCATGTGCACATTGTTGTAGGGAGAACAACATAAATATAGCTTCCCCCCTTACTTACCTATTAAAACAAGGTAATTTAACCACTTAATTTGAATGAATCTATGGTGGAAATGAGGTGAAAAGAGGAGGCACCCGAGACAAGGAGGAGGTTGAGAGAATGAAGTGGGGAGAAAGTGAGTGTGGGTAGGAGAGGCTGTCCAAAATATCTAGTTGTTGCCCACTTACTAATGGCGCACTAGCAACAAATGCGCCATTAGTAATCCAGGTTACTAATGGCGCACCTTCTGGCGGTGCGCCATTAGTAGTTTTGCAAAAAAAAAAACTAATGGCGCACCCTTGGTGCGGTGTGCCATTAGTAGTTACAACTACTAATGGCGCACTTCATCTGGATGCGCCATAAGTATGTTTGGACAGGCGCACTAGTTCAAAAAAAATAATTTTCTATACTAATGGCGCACCCACTGCGTGGTGCGCCATTAGTAGATACAACTACTAATGGCGCACTTAAGAAGGATGCGCCATTAGTATGTTTGAACAAGCGCACGAGTTCAAAAAAATTTGAGACTAATGGCGCACCCTTTGCATGGTGCGCCATTAGTAGTTTCAACTCTAATGGCGCATCAGAAGGTGGTGCGCCATTAGTATATACTAATGGCGCACCAACTTTCTGGTGCGCCATTAGTGTCAATCCCATCTATAGCCCTTTTTCTAGTAGTGGAACATCTGACATACACGACTACATGATAGTTTGGCAATGTTAAATGGTTTAGAATTGAGGCATCGATGACCTTTTTGAAATGTCGCGGAACATATGAGATGTTTCGAGGGCTGAAATTGGGGTTTCAGGCTCGTGCCCACGTCAAGAGGTATAAGACCTCCGACGATTTTCTTAGCCTGCAAACTAAGGGAGAAAAGCTCAATCGTTGAGCTTGTGCTCAGAATGTCTGAGTACAACAATCACTTGAATCGACTGGGAGTTGATCTTCCAGATGAGATAGTGATGTTTCTCCAAAGTCATTACCACCAAGCTGCTAGAGCTTCGTGATGAACTATAACATAGCAGGGATAGATATGATGACCCTTGAGATATTCGCGATGCTTGACACCGCGAAAGTAGAAATCAAGAAGGAGCATCAATAGTTGATGGTTAGTGAAACCACTAGTTCCAAGAAGGGCAAGGGCAAGAAGGGATACTTCATGAAACGGCAAACCAGCTGCTGCTCTAGTGAAGAAACCCAAGGTTGAACCCAAACCGGAGATTAAGTGCTTCTGTAATAAGGGGAACAAACACTGAAGCAGAACTACCCTAGGTACTTGGAAGATGAGAAGGTTGGCAAGGTTGACAGAAGTATATTGGATATACATTGAATTAAATGTGTACTTTACTAGTACTCCTAGTAGCACCAGGGTATTAGATACCGGTTCGGTTGCTAAGTGTTAGTAACTCGAAATAAAAGAGCTACGGATTAAACGGAGACTAGCTAAAGGTGAGTTGACGATATGTGTAGGAAGTGTTTCCAAGGTTGATGTGATCAAGCATCGCACGCTCCCTCTACCATCGAGATTGGTGTTAAACCTAAATAATTGTTATTTGGTGTTTGCGTTGAGCATAGACATGATTGGATTATGTCTATCGCAATACAGTTATTAATTTAAGGAGAATAATGGTTACTCTGTTTATTTGAATAATATCTTCAATGGTCTTGCACCTAAAAGGAATGGTTTATTGAATCTCGATCGTAGTGATACACATTTTCATGCCAAAAGATATAAGATAGTAATGATAGTACCACTTACTTGTGGCACTGCCATGTAAGTCATATTGGTGTAAAACGCATGAAAAAGCTCCATGTTGATGGATCTTTGCACTCACTCGTTTTTGAAAAGTTTGAGACATGCGAACCATGTCTATTGGTGTATACGCATGAAGGAACTCCATGCAGATGGATCGTTTGGACTCACTTGATTTTGAATCACTTGAGATATGCAAATCATACCACATGGGCAAGATGATTTGAAAAGCCTCGTTTCAGTAAGATGGAACAAGATAGCAACTTGTTGGAAGTAACACATTTTGATGTGTGCAGTCCAATGAGTACTGAGGCATGCAGTGAATATCGTTATGTTCTTACTTCACAGATGATTTGAGTAGATACTGAGTATATTTACTTGACGAAACACAAGTCTGAATTATTGAATGGTTCAAGTAATTTCAGAGTGAAGTTGAAGATCATCATGACAAGAGGATAAAATGTCTATGATATGATCGTAGAGATGAGTATCTGATTTACGAGCTTTGTACGCAATTAAGACATTGTGGAAATTGTTTCACAATTAATACCGCCTGGAACACCATAGTGTGATGGTGTGTCCGAACATCATAGTTGCACCCTATTGGATATGGTGCATGCCATGACGTCTCTTATCGAATTACCACTATCATTTATGGGTTAGGCATTAGAGACAACCACATTCACTTTAATAGGGCACCACATAATTCCGTTGAGACGACACCATTTGAAATATGGTTTGGAGAAACCTAAGTTGTCGTTTCTTGAAAGTTTGGGGCTGCGACGCTTATGTGAAAAGTTTCAGGTTGATAAGCTCGAACCCAAAGCGGATAAAATGCATCTTCATAGGACACCCAAAACAGTTGGGTATACCTCCTAATTCAGATCCGAAAGCAATAGGGATTGTTTCTTGAATCGGGTCCTTTCTCAAGGAAAAGTTTGTCTCGGGAAGTTGAGTGGGAGGATGGTGGAGACTTGATGAGGTTATTGAACCGTCACTTCAACTAGTGTGTAGCAGGGCACAGGAAGTTGTTCCTATGGCGCCTACACCAATTGATGTAGAAGCTTATGATAGTGATAATGAAACTTCGGATCAAGTCACTACCAAACCTCGTAGGTCGACAAGGATGCGTACTACTTGAGTGGTACGTACTCACATCTTGGAGGTCATGTTGCTATACAACAATGAACCTACGAGCAATGGAGAAGCAATGGTGGGCCCGGATTCCGATGAATGGCTCGAGGCCATAAAATCCGAGAGAGGATCCATGACTTTGGAAGAAATACTTGATGGTCGTAAGGCTATTGGGTACAGATGGATTTTAAAAGGAAGACAGACAATGATGGTAAGTATCACCATTAAGAAAGCTCGACTTATCCTTAAGATGTTTTCTGACAAGTTCAAGGAGTTGACTACGATGAGACTTTCTCACTCGTAGCGATGCTAACGGTCTGTTGGAATTATATTAGCAATTACTGCATGATTTATGAAATCTTGCAGATAGGATGTCAAAACATTATTTCCTCGACGATATCCTTGAGGAAAGGTTGTATGTGATACAACCAGAAGGTTATGTCAATCCTGAAAGATGCTAACAAGTATGCAAAGCTCCAGCAATCCTTCTAAGGACTGGAGTAAGCATCTCGGAGTTGGAATATACGCTTTGATGAGATGATCAAAGATTTTGGGTTTATACAAAGTTTATGAGAAACTTGTATTTCCAAAGAAGTGAGTGGGAGCACTACAGAATTTCTGATGAGTATATGTTGTTGACATATTGTTGATCAGAAATGATGTAAATTTTCTGAAAAGCATAAAGGGTTGTTTGAAAGGAGTTTTTCAAGGGAAAACCTGGATTAAGCTGCTTGAACAAGGAGCATCGAGATCTATAAGGATAGATCAAAACGCTTAATGGTACTTTCAAATGAGCACTTACCTTGACATGATCTTGAAGGTGTTGAAGATGGATCAGTCAAAGAAGGAGTTCTTCCCTGAGTTGTAAGGTATGAAGTTAAGACTTAAAGCTCGACCACGGCAGAAGAGAGAGAAAGGACAAAGGTCGTCCCCTATGCTTTAGACGTAGGCTCTACAGTATGCTATGCTAAGTACCGCACCTGAGGTGTGCCTTGCCACGTGCCTGGCAAGGGGGTACAAGAGTGATCCAGGAATGGATCATTGGACAGCGGTCAAAATCGTCCTTGGAGTAATAAGGACATGTTTCTCGATTATGGAGGTGATAAAGAGTTCGGCGTAAAGGGTTACGTCGATGCAAGCTTTAACACCTATCCGAGTGACTCTGAGTAGCAAACTGGATATGTATAGTGGATAAACCATTTGGAATAGCTTCAAGTGGAGTGTGGAAGCAGCATTTACAATATTACCTAGAGATTTGCGAAGTGCATACGGATCTGAATGTTGCAGACCCGTTGACTAAAACCTCTCTCACAAGCAAAACATGATCAAACCCCAGAACTCATTGAGTCTTAGTCACATGATGATGTGCACTAGTTTATTGACACTAGTAAACTCTTTGGATGTTAGTCACATGGCGATGTGACATGTGAGTGTTAATCACACGGCGATGTGAACTAGATTATTGACTCTAGTGCAAGTGGGAGACTGTTGGAAATATGACCTAGAGGCAATAATAAATTAGTTATTATTATTATATTTCCTTGTTCATGATAATCGTTTATTATCCATGCTATAATTGTATTGATAGGAAACTCAGATACATGTGTGGGTACATAGACAACACCATGTCCCTAGTAAGCCTCTAGTTGACTAGCTCATTGATCAACAGATGGTTACGGTTTCCTGACCATGGACATTGGATGTCGTTGATAACGGGATCACATCATTAGGAGAATGATGTGATGGACAAGGCCCAATCCTAAGCCTAGCACAACGATCGTGTAGTTCGTATGCTAAAGCTTTTCTAATGTCAAGTATCATTTCCTTAGACCATGAGATTGTGCAACTCCCGGATACCGTAGGAATGCTTTGGGTGTACCAAAGCGTCACAACGTAACTGGGTGGCTATAAAGGTGCACTACGGGTATCTCCGAAAGTGTCTCATTGGGTTGGCACGAATCGAGACTGGATTTGTCACTCCGTGTGACGGAGAGGTATCTCTGGGCCCACTCGGTAGGACATCATCATAATGTGCACAATGTGACCAAGGGGTTGATCACGGGATGATGTGTTTCGGAATGAGTAAAGAGACTTGACGGTAACGAGATTGAACAAGGTATCGGCATACCGACGATCGAATCTCGGGCAAGTACAATACCGCTAGACAAACAAAATTGCATACGGGATTGCTTGAATCCCTGACATCGTGGTTCATCCGATGAGGTCATCGTGGAACATGTGGGAGCCAACATGGGTATCCAGATCCCCCTGTTGGTTATTGACCGGAGAACGTCTCGGTCATGTCTGCTGGTTCCCGAACCCGTAGGGTCTACACACTTAAGGTTCGGTGACGCTAGAGTTGTTATGGGAAATAGTATGTGGTTACCGAAGGTTGTTCGGAGTCCCGGATAAGATCCCGGACATGACGAGGAGCTCCAGAATGGTCTGGAGGTGAAGATCGGTATATTGGACGAAGGGTATTGGAGTCCGGAATTGTTCCGGGGGTAACAGGTGATGACCAGCGTGTCCGAATGGGGTTTCGGAGGCCCCGGCAAGCTTTGGGTGGGCCTTATGGGCCAAGGGGAGAGGGCACATCAGCCCACTAAGGTGCTGAGCGCCCCTCCCACCCCATCTCACGTAACCTGGAGAGGTGGGGGCGCCACCCCTAGGGCAGCCACCCCTCCCGGCTTGAGGCAAGTTTCCTAGGGGTGGGGGCGCCAAAACCCATCTAGGGTTTCCCCTATGGCCGCCGCCCCTCCCCTAGGGAACCCTAGGGCGCCTCCCCCTCCTCCCTTCCCCCTATATATAGTGAGAGAGAGAGACGGCAGCTGCACCCTCCCCCTTGCGCAGCCCTCTCCCTCCTCCAACACCTCCTCCTCCTCCGTAGTGCTTGGCGAAGCCCTGCCGGAGAACCACGAGCTCCATCACCACCATGTCGTCGTGCTGTCGGAGTTCTTCCTCAACTTCTCCTCTCCCCTTGCTGGATCAAGAAGGAGGAGACGTCCCCGGGCTGTACGTGTGTTGAACGCGGAGGCACCATTGTTCGGTGCTTAGATCGGAATCAACCGCGATCTGAATTACTGCGAGTACGACTCCTTCATCCGCGTTCTTGTAACGCTTCCGCTTAGCGATCTCCAAGGGTATGTAGATGCAATCCCCTTTCGCTCGTTGCTAGTTTCACTACTAGAAAAACTGCTACTAATGGCGCACCCAATTTGGCCATTAATGGCGCATCACTGGTGCGCCATTACTAGCACGCCATTAGTAACTTTTACTAATGGCGCACCATTGGTGCGCCATTAGTATCTGGTATACTAATGGTGCACCACTGGTGCGCCATTAGTATAAACTACTGATCGCCATTAGTATGCCTCCCAGGGGCCATGTATAGCCAGGTGCTTTGGCATACTAATGGTGCACGACAAGGAGATGCGCCATTAGTAACCATGGCATACTAATGGCGCACTGACAAGTGATGCGCCATTAGTATGCTTTGTCATACTAATGGCGCCTTATCATGTGATGCGCCATTAGTATGAATATTAGGTTTTTTATTTTTTATTTTCTGTTTTTGCACAGGTTACAAAATGTATAATTTGACAAAATATAGACAGCACACATCAACAACAGATTCATCGAATACAATAGAAGATTAGTCTTTGAATACAATTCATCATATTAGTCTCCGATTACAATTCATCATATTAGTCTCCGAATTGAAAAGACCGAACAAAGATAGAACATTATATTACAAGTCTCGAGACCGCGAGTAGCGAGTTTGTCTTCACATTACAAGTCGATATCGAACATCTAAACTACCATCACATAGAAGAGAGCTGCGGTCATCACGATGAGCATCATCACGATGAAACTTCGTCTTCATCCGGTTCCTCCAACGCTCCCTCCCCTCTCCGCTAGATAGCGGGCGTATCTAGATTCGGCCTCGGCCCTAGTGGTGTACCCTTTGTAACTGTTACCGCTGAATCGGTGAACCTGTCTCCGACACTCCTCCCAGTCGTCGTAGACTCGAACCTTACCCTTGTACCACGACATACGTCGGCATCGCTATGCACTAGCCAAAGCGAAGCGTTATTACCAATTCACAGACAATACATAAGCAATATATAAGTATGCAACAGACCGATCGGAAGAGAAAAGCACGACATTAATAGCATCGATTACATCTAAGTTGAACGACTCTCGAAACCAAAGAGACATACTACAAGTTCATTAAAGTTTAATTACAACATGAGCCAATCGATGTTTCAGAACTAGACACGGCATGACTGCTTTCGACTCGACTCAAGGGACCGGAGCGTGGATGAAGCCGTCGTTTATCGTGGGAGTCATGAAACAACGGGAGTTGTCAGCCTGCATTTGTAGCATTGTGTCGATGTCACTGTTGGACGGTTGATTTCTGAGGTAGAACTGCCCCGAGGTACGAAGGACATCTTGATGGATGATTTCCGCAAACTCCGAATGGATGCGAAAGAATTCTTGTCTGATGTCCGCGTCCTGGATTGCCGACACGCTCGCGGCCCAATCTTTGAGTTTACTCGGGAGCAGTACGATCGCCCGCGTGTGATGGATGGCATAGTAGGCACCCTTCTGACCGCCAGGCGGCTGCTTGACGCAGCAGAACGTCGTATTGTGGGAGAACACGTGCTTGCCGTACTTACGAATAGGCCTGGTGAAGGTGCCTCCAGATTGGGCGTGGCCGGGGAGAACATCATCAAGAACCTTCTTGACATTTGTGTAGTCTACCTTCGGTAGACGGTCGGGGAATTGAAATACGTGGCCATGGAATATTTGGGGCTTAGGAGGATGAGCGTGCAATGTGTGTCACCGCAGAAAACAAGGAATGTTAAAAGAAAAGCGATTAAAATCTAAGAATTCATATGTTACGGGCGGTTGAGGGAGGACTTACTCAGGAAAGTAAGGCACGAGGGCGTTATCCTTATCTTGGTTTGCCGAATGGCGCCTTCGAGGTAACAACTTCGCGACTTGCGGTCCCCAGCGCTGCCCAAGATCTTGGCACACATGTAGAAGGGGTCGACTATCCACGATGTCCGGGTCTTGTCGCGAATGATCCGCATCTCCATGCTCAACGAAAATAGCCGAACGAAGGTGTAGTGCAGCGGATGAAGGTTCAACATAGCGTGGATGTCATCAAACCGCAGGACGATCGTACGCTCGATGGAGTTATCCACAAAGCCCTTGCCCTCTGGCACCTTGGCCACGAAAACCGGGTATGCCACATCCTTCTCTCTGAGAAACCGCTTCTCCAAAGAAAGAACACTGTCATGCAGACTCCGCATAGCACCGGTTGCAGCATTGAGCATATTTGTCGGTAGCATCGCCCTACCCGCCACATGCACCCTCCTGGAGATATCCTCAGGTGAAGGTGGCCCGTCTGAGCACGGATCGTACTCGGTGCGGCTGGCCCGCACCCTTGTTAGTCTTTCTTTTGCGTGCCTTCTTCTTCTCCTGTAATGGGACCGAGTTACGCTCACCGACCGCCTTCTTGAGTGTGTTGGGGCTGATAATATTTCACACCTCGCCTATCGAGGCTCGGTGAAGTCGGCAGCTGGGCGTCTCTGAGAGCTGAACGGCGACGCCTGTTGCAACTTGGCTTCTTCAGGTACCAGCTAGATCGCGCCGCGTCTTTTGTTGGGTTGGGTTCTTGAGAAGGAGGCCCCATGAAGTCGCCACCGTACCCATGATCGGCAAAGTCTTGATCGGCGTTGGCAAATGTATCGTCGTCGTCGTTACGATCACTGTGCCATATGCATGTTTGGATCGATGGGATAGGGATGTCCGGCACCGTTGCGGCGGTCTTGCCATGGGGCCGACTTGGCGGCGACACGATCGGCGGTGTTGTCTTTGGGGTGGTGTCCCCGCCCCCAAGCGAATCTGGCTCTTCGCCAAAGCGAGGGGCCAGCTCGAGGCGGCGAGGGCATCACGTCATCATCGTCGGCCCCGACGGGTCGAATCGGAGGTAACACCTCGTCGCAGCCTGGCAGCACCGAACCAGTTCAACCCTAAACAAGTTGGGTGGCATCTGGTACCGTGGAACAAGGGTTGCCCGGTTGAGCGATTTTGCCCTTGGCGACATCGACCAACTCATTGTTCACGAAGTGCGTGAGAGTGCACGGCGTCGGCGGCGCCCTGCGAAAACATGTAGAGGCGTCGGGGATGCCCGATCAAAGGCAAGGAGATGAAGTCCTCGACCGAGAGAGGCTTAATTAGTTACCGTGATGATGGCGTCGAGCTCGGCTGATGTCGAGGCACCGCCAGCAATGAGCGTCTGCGATTGACGGAGGGGCCGCTTGCTGCAGAGGTGCCGGCCGGCGTACACCTGGGTGCATTAAGCTCCCATGCCGGCGTCGGAGACACCAATGCCGCCTCTGCCGGAGACACCAATGGCCCTGCCATCACATTCTGCGAGTTGCTGGCCGTGAAGCTAGGAGTCGGGGGCGGCCCCTGTTGGCCGCCCGCAATCCACGCACTCAACCCCTGGATCAAGGTAGGCACAATGGCGGTGATCGTCGCTCCGAGTTGTTGTTGCACTTGCTCTTGGACAATCTCCGGAATCCGCGCCACCTGTGCCTTGAGTTCTTGAACCTCGCGCGCCTGGCTTTCCGAGCTGGTCTTTTTCTCCTTCCGCACACCAGCGGTATAGTATGACCCCCATTTTGTGGACAAGCCTTTGCCGGCTACACGACCAGCTGACGTCGACTTCTTGAGCTTATCCTTGTTCTTCATTACATTCAACGCCCTATTTAGAGTGGTGTCCCAAGGGTTGCTCTTAGTCGACCCAGCCATCGCTTTTCGATCGCTGCGGAAGGAATGTGAACCATTTAGAAATTTGGCTTCATTAATTAGAATGCAACCATATGGAGCTAATTACCCGGGGTGGTATTCCTTACTGTAACAACCTCAAGCGCCCTGGTCTTCGGATCCGTGGTAAGCTCCTTTGTTTTCGGGTCCTTCTTGTACCGGGCCCTGACAAATTTCCTGGTCTGCTTGTCACCATATGTATCGAAGAGGGGCGGTAGGCCTTGCTCGGCATGCTCCGCGTCCTCCTTGTCCCATATAGGCTCCACCACTCTGTAACCGCCGGGACCGAGTGTGTGTTCCCCTAAGTTCAGCTCCCGCATTTCTTTCCCCCACTGACTTGATTGGGAGTTTGCGGTGCTCGAGCAATTGATCTTGAAGTCGTTGTAGTCATCTTCGGTGATCGAAGGATTTTTCTCCTTGATCTTCTCATAACTCTCACCTTTCTCGATCATTCTCTTCACATTGCTTTTCCAAGTAGACAGGGCCTTGCTCATCTCCGTGAGGGCAGCATTGTTCACTTTATTCCCTTTGAGGCTTGTGTTTTCAAAAGCAGTGGGGAACTTGTATCGTTCATGCAGCTTCGTGAAGAGGAGGTTGCGCAAATTCCCTCGGTCAGGATGTCTCAGGTTCTCGGTGTTGATCGAGACGGTGCTCCGGAGAATGCACCCGAGCTGAAGCGAGTACCCCTTGACTATTCGTTCGGGCGCTGTTGGATTCCCGTCAGTAGTCTCAGGATCGGTGGGGAAGGCGGCGTCCTCATACAAGTGAGGTTGTTCCTCCATCTCCTGGGACAGCTCCCAGAATGCCTTGCCGCCCGAACCCCCGGCCTCATCGTTGTGGGCCATGTTTCTCTCTAAATAGAAACAAAGTTTGGTCAAAAGTTGGTTATTGTCAAGGAACAAGATCATGGTATCATCATTTAGGGTTTGTCGACACCGAGGCATCCTAAAATCTAAGCTTTTATCATTGAGGGTTTTTGGCCTTGAAGCACCCTAAAAGCCTAACCTTTCATCATTTCGGTTTTATCGACACCGAGGCACCCTAAAAGCCATGCATTAGTCACAAGTACGCCGGGGCACTTGATCCTACTTAATTAACTACTAAGATACCCCGGCCCATGCATTAGTCACAAGTACCCCATATGTCCTATTTTTAGCAAAGTCATGCTAAAATTCACGGAAAATTTCAGCATGACCTTTGCTGAAAATAGGACATATGGAGTACCCAATTTGCCGGAACGGAAGTTAATCGACATTCCGGCAAACTCAAGGGCCTCTCGGGGTACCTGCAATATCATTATCCCCGCGTAATGAAGTCCCCAATGGGTCATTTCAGAAGATCACAAGTAGCATCATCACAAGTACAACATCATCACAAGTACAACAGCAGCAGCAGTGAATACAGCCATAACAGCAGCAGCAACTTTATTCTTCTTCTTCATAAATACTAATTGTCTAATTGAGCAATACAACGACAGTGTGAACAAATAAAAACACAAACTACACCTACATATTTGGGTACCTCTATGGTAGTATCATGCCATTCTCTGCCTAGAGCTACTGTAGCACGATCTATTATGCTTACTACTAAAGTTATAGCAGTATCATGCTTTCATAACCAACTAGTTACCTTTAAGTTCAAATACTGTCCACAAAACCACAATGTAGTAGCACAAAATCATTCAAGTACCAAGTGTTTAACTAAAACTTGGTGTGAATAAGATCCTCTGTCAAGACTTCATACCAATAATCAAAACCCCAAAACCTGACCCCAACTAGTTACCATAAGGTCAAATACTGTCCACAAAACCAAAATGTAAGTAGCACAAAATTATTCAAGTATCATTGTTTAACTAAAACTTGGTGTAAATAAGGTAATAAAAGCAAATTATCCTAGCCAACATGGGTTTTCAGGAAATATTGAGGCCACGCACTTCCGATTGACTCACGAGGTACAGTCTCAACTAGCATAGTTTGTTTACCTTCTATTCCTATGTGGTTCATTACTTGATTTCCTTTCAGCCTCAAAGTTTATGTTTGTCTTGGTCATATTATGCTTTTGGCAACCACTACAAATGTAAAAGATTTTTTGTGAACTTGGGAAGAAAAGAACCAACTTTCATCAAACAAATAAAAATAAGATCATGAGCAGAATAGTTGTTAGGGTACTGTCATTTATAGGACCATTTAACATTGGCTATGCATTTCTTGGCTGCAACAATCACGAGTATGAAATAGGTAGAATAGAATTTATTTTTCTCACTTGGGAAAGTAATCAGTTACAGACAACTTCAATATTTTGTGTCTCTGAATATTTGCATAAATTCCTACGATCATCCATGAGCAGCACCACATAGCAGTTCACAGAAGCGTAACATGAGGCGATTAGCTCTTGTGAGCTTTTTGGCCAACACTCATAACACTGATCAACATTTCTCTAACTCAGACTACTTTACACTGATCAACTGTTCTAATGGAGGAGAGGAGGAACATCTGAGGTGGCTACTCACATCTACTTACGGTGGGTGTTGAGGTAGGACTTCTCATGATACTCGGAGGCGGAGTAGAGCTGCTGCCGCAGGTTCTTGAGCTCCTATATCAAGCATGGCCACAACACTCAGTTTATCTACCATAGACAGTTTAGCAGAAACAAAAGCAACACACATATGTCTATGAAGTATCTGAATTTTGCAACTTTATTGTGTCTGAAATAGCTCTACTCGATGGTGTTATCGAGCTGAGCAAAGCCGTACTGAATATTTGCATGTACAGAGATGTGAAATATTTATCAAGTGAATGTAAACATTCGGTGTTTGAATTTATTGACTGGAAGGTGTGCTTCAATGCATACTCACTAAGTGAAATGAGAAATTCCAAGTTGAGATGAGAAATACTCACTGACTACAGGTTAATAATTGATCACTACAGGTTAGAGAACATTCTTTATATTTTCTCAAAAGTGGCCACCACTTTTGAAAGAAGGAGACAGAACAAACTGAATGACCACCAAGCGGACATTTGGCCCCGCAACCTAAGTAGCCAGGCATGCCAGGGTGTAGATAGATGAACAAATTGGCGAGAACAAAAACAAACAGAGCTGATAAGATGGTTGCGTTGAAGCAGCTTGGTGCACAGTACCCTATTTGGTTCCTTTGGTCATCTTTCCGCACAAAAAAGACAATATACATCTTTCCAGACAAAAAAAGACAATATATTAACTTAAGGGCCATAAGCTTTCATAATGCTTGGTAATACTACCAGCTTGAATTCAACAGAAGCAGGAAGACCTTCAAGTTGCTATAATCATGTAAGGCTGATCACGACCACAGTTCTCATGTGCGACTTGCAAGGTTAATTCATTAGGAAGTCTGTCAGCAATGTTGGATCCACTCAGATGACAAAAGGTGAAAGAAACAGCTATCTTATAAGGAATATGAACACTTTTTTTGACTAGTCTCCTGTTACAAAACAGAGCCCAGTCTATTAACACTTCCCAGAAACTGATTATCCTATATATGGACATCAGATATCACGGAAATCAAACTTAATAATTCCTAATTAGCTCTCCGGTAACCAACGATACAAAACAACCATGGACAGAATGTTTTTTTTATTTGTGGAACTGATGTTTCGATAAAGTACCTTCAGTTGAGAGTTATCGGCTTCAGGAAGAGCTTCACGGGCTTCGGAATCTGCCAAGTCGCGCTCCTGAAGCTCTGCATTGCACACAAATTCGTTAGTGGTAGCTCCATAATTTAATCGAAATTGGGCGCTTCGTCGTACAAGTTAAAATGACAACCAAATTTTTATTGAGCAGTTCGTAAACCTACATTGACAACTCCACGACCCAAAGGGATCGAGCCAAAAGCAGGGAAAATGATGCCAATTTCTTCACCCAAATCATCGTAACAGTGAAGAGGAGATCCAATTCTTACCGGCGAGCTTGGGATTGGCACTGGAGGTAGCTGGGCGTGGGCCGAGGGAGGAAGGGAGGATGGGGAGAGGGAGGCGTCGGTGGTGTGGTGTGGGCCAGGCGCTGCTCGGCGAGAGTGGGGTGGGGTCGGAGGGGAGGAAGGGAGGATGGGAGAGGGAGGCGTCGGTGGTGTGGTGTGGGCCAGTGGCGCTGCTCCGGCGAGTGGGGTGGGGTCGGAGGAGGAAGGGAGGTTGGGAGAGGGAGGCGTCGGTGGTGTGGTGTGGACGGGCGGCGCTGCTCCGGCGAGAGTGGGGTGGGGTCGGAGGGAGGAAGGGAGGATGGGGAGAGGAGGCGTCGGACGGGCGGCGCTGGTGTCGGGCGGGCGCCGAGGGCGGCGGGCGGCAAGGCCGGGAGAGGAGAGGAAGGGATCATGAGGCGAGGGCGAGGGAGAGAGAGGGATCGATGCAGAGGGGATCATGGGCGGCACAATACTAATGGCGCACCACCCCTCGGTGCGCCATAAGACAGATACATGCTAATGGCGCACCTCACCCAGGTGCGCCATTAGTATTTTTTTTTTACTTCTGCCCGAGCCAACAGGTTATCTACCACCAGACCTGATACACATCAAGTCTTCTCTACTAGTTCGACTGGTCAGCAGCTAGTTCTCACACCAGGAGGTCCTGGGTTCGATTCCCAGGCTCCACAAATTTTTTTATGCATTAAAAATGCTGTTTGATACTTACTTGTGTTTAAATATGTTCAAACTTGTTTAAATCATAACAGTAATATTTTTTTATAAGACAGTAATATTTTTTAAAAAATATCATCAAACAGTAATGCCGGTGGAGCGGGGGAGGGTGCGGGAGGTCGGCGGCGCGCGGCGTTTGAGTAGGGGAGGGGTGCGGGGGTCGTGGCGGTTGAGTAGGGGAATCGAGCGTGCGGTCGGTCGGCGGCGGAGGCCGGTGGACAGGATCTTGCGAGCTGTGATAGCGATCGAGATGTAGGGCGATAGAGAAGGAGTGGGATCGAGAGACAATGAAATTAAAAAATATTCATAATAGTTCAAAAAGTGCCCATGAAATACAATCGAGAAATGAAGTCTACGATTTAAATACACTCGATCTTAGCTAGCTATCTCTTCACAATCTTCTTGCCCTTCTTTTTCGCAAATGGAGTTCTTCTATGGAACGGACGTCCTTTAGGTAGGGTGGTCCTGCTTCTTCTTGTGGTGTATGCTGCTACTTCATCATCGTCGTCATGTTCGATCCTCGGGTCGCCCGTGCTTGTCGAAGTCTTGCTCATTGGCTACTCCATCCATTCCGATGATCTTCCTTTTGCCTCTCCTCACGACAACATGGTGGGCTTTGGCGGTCGGTAATGAAGAAGCATTGGTCCACTTGGGAAGCCAGTACCCATGGCTCATTTTTTCGTGGTGACGCGTTTGCGCTTGATCTTGGATTTGGCTTCGGGTATAACCATGGTGGTGAAATACCGGTCTTCTTTTATGACGTTCTTGGCCCATCGACACGAGAACATCGGGACCATCTCTCCGGTATAGCTCAGCTCCCAGATCTCCTCGATCCTTCATAGTATCTCTGTCCTTGTCGTTACGGTGTAGGATTCCATCGTTACCCGGAGTTCTGATAACCATCGCTCTTCATGTCCTTGGCCTCGGTGTAGAATGTGTAGCCGTTGATATCGTGCGCCTCATAGGTCATCAGGTTGTGCTCGCGCCTGTGACAAAGGCGAATATGAGTTGTTCTTCCGGAAGAATCCTCATGTAAAGGGTACGATAGAAGCTTCGCTTGAACCAACGCGTGAAACATGAGTTGTGCTCTTTGAGTATATCTCCGTCCGCCCTCTGTTGGCCTCGGTCATTGTACGTCTTCTTAATAAAGGTTACATGCTGTACCACCCAAGGATCGACCACGTCTATGTGTTGTAGCGCGACTAGGTTTGCTCTTTCAAAGTCGGTGAGTCGACCCTCGAAGTCGACATGCATTTCGCGGCGACCCTCACGGTAACCCCATCCAGCGAGCCTGCCGAGGTGCCTGTTGACGGGCAGACCAACGGGGTTCTTGATGCCTAGATAATTCCTGCAGTAGGAGATGCACTCTTCGGTCAGAAAGCCCCTGGCTATGCTTCCTTCTGGACGTGACATGTTGCGAACATATCCTTTGATGACACCATTCATCCTTTCGAACGGCATCATGCTGTGCAGGAACGTCGGCCCGAGTTGGATGATATCCTCCACTATATGGACCAGCGGATGCACCATAACGTCAAGAATGCGGTAGGAAGTACATCTCAAGCTCGCATAGTATCACCAGGATCTCTTCCTGTAGCCTTCTGAGTTGCCTCACGCCAATCCACTTCCGAGAGATGACGTCGAAGAAGTTTCATAGGCCAAATAGCGTTTCACGGACGTGCGTGTCCATGATCCCATGGATTGCAACTGGAAGTATCTGCGTCATCAGCACGTGACAGTCGTGAGACTTCATCCCGCCGAACTTCGCCCTTGTTGGGTCTAGGTATCTGCTTATCTTCCCCAGCGTAATCAGTAAGGAAGTTTTACTCCTAGGAGGCAGGTGAAAAACTGCTCGATCTCCTCCTGACTTAGAGTGAAGCACGCGGGAGGGTAGTCATTTTCGGTCTTCTTCGCCTTTTTGCCTTTGCGACGACTTTCTGTGTCCTGCTTCGCCTCATCATCATCATCATCATCATCATTAGCGTGAAGCTCCTGCCTGATGGCCATTTATTTCAAGTCTGCCCTTGCTTTCGGCCCATCTTTGGTCCTCTCTGGCATGTTGAGCAGGGTACCAAGCAGACTCTCGCACACTTTCTTCGTGATATGCATGACATCAAGGCTGTGAGGCACACGGTGGATCTTCCAGTACGGCAAGTCCCAGAAAACAGACCTCGTTTTCCATACCTTCAGCAGCTGCTCTGGCGCCTTTCGCTTCTTTCCCGGCTCTGGCGCCTTTTGCTTCTTTCCCGGCAGTGGGCAGTCTTTCCAATTTTTCAACAGCTTGTCTATTTCCTCGCCGCTCCTCGTACAGGCGTTTTGGGGTTCGGTTTCACCATCGAACAGATCCTTGCGTTTCCTCCACGGGTCATCGTCGCTGAAGCCACCTTCGATGTCCCATGAACACGGTTTTGAAGACCCGGATCTCTATCTAGCTGGCGATACGTTGTGTCATCCATGCACCTTACGCATCCGGAAAATCCGTGGACTACCTACCTCCGCGAGATATCCGTAATCGAGATAGTCGTGCACCGTCGTGAGCGGTCACGGCTCTCATAGGGAAATATTCTTTCTCTGCGGCGTCCCACGTATTGGCTGGCGTTTTCCACAGCGTGTCAAGCTCCTCTTTCAGCAGCCCCGGATACAGATTGATGCCGTTCCTGGTTGTTTCGCCCTTCAATTAGCATACTCATGTGAATGTACTTCCTCTTCATGCACAACCAGGGGGAAGGTTGTACATCCACACAAACACAGGCCAGGTGCTATGTGTGCTTCTCTAGCTGCCAAACGGATTGACTCCATCGGTGCTCGCGCCCAGCACGATGTTCCTTGGATCGTTCCCAAATTCTGAGTCTTCGAAGTTCAACGCTTGCCACTGGCTCGCATCCTTAGGGTGACTCAACATCTTGTCTTTTTTATCTATCTCCGGATCATTTGGGTCATCTTCTCGCTTTTTCTCCTCCCTATCCGCGTGCCAACGTAGGAGCTTTGCTACCTTAGGGTCCGCGAAATACCGCTGCAGACGAGGAGTGATCGGAAAGTACCACACCACTTTTCGAGGAGCTTTCTTCCTCTTCTTGTATCGAGTGACGCCGACACCGGACATATGGTAGACTCGCGTGCTCGTCCCGAAATGATGCAATTGTTCATGCACACATGGTATTTCACGTGCGGTAAATCGAGAGGATACACGATTTTCTTCGCCTCCTCCAAACTGGTCGGGCACTTGTTCCCCTTGGGAAGACGTTCGTGGAATGACATGTTCTCGTCGAAGCATGCGTCGGTCATTTTGTGTTTTACCTTCATCTCCAGAGCCATGAGCGTTACTTTCAGGCGGGTATCCTCGGGCCTGCATCCTTCATACAATGGAGTAACCGCGTCTAACTCAAGTTGATCCATCTTGGCTTTCTTTCGGGCGGCAGCTCTGGCGTTATCCGTCTGCTTGAGAAGCAGCTCTTGAATATGAGGGTCCTGCACCCAGCCCATCGATGGTCCAGCGTCGTCTGCTCCGCCGGCATCATCATCTTCATGATCATGCCCGTCGCCTGCTCCGGCATCTTCCTCATCATCATGTCCTGCATCTTCTACATGATGATTTGTACAGCATCACCATCGTGATCATCTCCAGGGACTCTTCGTCTTCTCGCCCGCCCGAGCTGCGGTGGTTGTCTTGCTGCCCTTCCTCATTTCTTGCCCGGCCCCCATGGGCGACTTCAGTAGTCATCTTCATCACCTTGCCACCGATAGCCATCCATGAAACCACGCAAGAGCAGGTGGTCCCGCACCTGCCGGAATCGACTCCGCAATAAGGCTCTTCACTTGCATCTTCGACACGGACATCTTATCTCCGTCTCATTCTTTTGAAGCATCTCGGCCTTCGCGGACCTCAAAAACCTATTCACGATGCCTTCGGTCATCGTGCGGACCATGGTCGCCTGCGGGGTAGAGCAAAACGATATTTTAGAACCAAACAAAATTTGGCATGACTTTCCCTAAAAATAGGACCAAAAAGAATGCTTAATGCCAAAATTCTCGCCGAAACGGAAATGAATCAACATTCCAGCAAAATATTGGCAACTATCGCATTTCAAATACCGGTACACCTCCAAACACAAACACATATGCAACACCACAAACATATGCAACACCACGAACATACATAGATCTAGCTAGGCCATAAAAAGTGCATGTGCACATTGTTGTAGGGAGAACAACATAAATATAGCTTCTCCCTTACTTACCTATTAAAACAAGGTAATTTAACCACTTAATTTGAATGAATCTATGGTGGAAATGAGGTGAAAAAGAGGAGGCACCGAGACCAGGAGGAGGGGGAGAGAATGAAGTGGGGAGAAAGTGAGTGTGGGTAGGAGAGGCTGTCCAAAATATCTAGTTGCTGCCCACTTACTAATGGCGCACTAGCAACAAATGCGCCATTAGTAATCCAAGTTACTAATGGCGCACCTTCTGGCGGTGCGCCATTAGTAGTTTTGCAAAAAAAATTATACTAATGGCGCACCATTCGGGCGGTGCGCCATTAGTAGTTACAACTACTAATGGCGCACTTCATCTGGATGCGCCATTAGTATGTTTGGACAGGCGCACTAGTTCAAAAATAATAATTTTCTATACTAATGGCGCACCCACTGCCTGGTGCGCCATTAGTAGTTACAACTACTAATGGCGCACTTAAGAAGGATGCGCCATTAGTATGTTTGGACAGGCGCACTAGTTCAAAAAAATTGATACTAATGGCGCACCCTTTGCATGGTGCGCCATTAGTAGTTTCAACACTAATGGCGCATGAGAAGGTGGTGCGCCATTAGTATATACTAATGGCGCACCAACTTTCTGGTGCGCCATTAGTGTCAATCCCATCTATAGCTCTTTTTCTAGTAGTGTTTACTCCATAGATTGATCTTGGTGATGCGTAGAAATTTTTGAATTTCTGCTACGTTCCCCATCATGTACATGCTAGGCTCGTCAAGTCAATCTAAGTGTTTTGCGTGTGTAAATCTGTCTTACACCCGTTGTATGTGAACATTAGGATCTATCACACCCGATCATCACGTGGTGCTTCGAAACAACGAACTTTCGTGAATCAAGACAGTTAGGGAACACTTTCTTGAAATTATTGTGAGGGATCATCTTATTTACTACCGTCTTTCTAAGCAAATAAGATGCAAAAACATGATAAACATCACATGCAATCAAATTGTGACATGATATGGCCAATATCATATTGCTCCTTTGATCTCCATCTTCGAGGCGCCATGATCATCTTCGTCACCGGCATGACACCATGATCTCCATCATCATGATCTCCATCATCATGTCTCCATGAAGTTGTTCGCCAACTATTACTTCTACTACTATGTCTCCATGAAGTAATTACATGGCATTAATTCATTGACACGCAGGTCATACAATAATTAAGACAACTCCTATGGCTCCTGCCGGTTGTCATACTCATCGACATGCAAGTCGTGATTCCTATTACAAGAACATGACCTCATACATCACATATATATCATTCATCACAACCTTTTTGCCATATCACATCACAAGGCATATGCTGCAAAAACAAGTTAGACGCCCTCTAATTGTTGTTGCATGTTTTTACGTGGCAGCAATAGGGTTCTAGCAAGAACGTTTCTTACCAACGTAAAAGCCACAACGTGATATGCCAATTTCTATTTACCCTTCATAAGGACCCTTTTCATCGAATCCGATCCGACTAAAGTGGGAGAGACAGACACCCGCTAGCCACCTTATGCAACTAGTGCATGTCAGTCGGTGGAACCTGTCTCACGTAAGCGTACATGTAAGGTCGGTCCGGGCCGCTTCATCCCACGATGCCGCCGAAACAAGATAAGACTAGTAGTGGCAAGAAAATTGACAACATCTACGCCCACAACAAATTTGTGTTCTACTCGTGCAAAGAAAACTACGAATAGACCTAGCTCATGATGCCACTGTTGAGGAACGTTGCAGAAAATAAAAAATTTCTACGCTTCACCAGGATCAATCTACGGAGTCATCTAGAAATGAGAGAGAGGAGTGCATCTACATACCCTTGTAGATCGCGAGCGGAAGCGTTCAAGAGAACGGGGTTGAGGGAGTCGTACTCGTCGTGATCCAAATTACCGAAGATCCTAGTGCCGACAGACAGCACCTCCGCGTTCAACACACGTACGGTTGGGGAAGATGTCTCCTCCTTCTTGATCCAGCAAGGTGGAAGGAGAGGTTGATGGAGATCCAGCAGCACAACGGCGTGGTGCTGGAAGTAGCGGCGATCTCGGCAGGGCTTCGCCAAGCTCGGCGAGAGGGAGAGGTGGTACGGGGGGAGAGGGAGGCGCCAGGGACTAGGGTGCGGCTGCCCTCCTCTCCGCCTCTTTATATAGGGGGGCTAGGGGTGCGCCGGCCCCCTAGAGATCCCATCTCAAGGGGGGCGGCGGCCTAGGGGGGGACTTGCCCCCCAAGTCAAGTGGGGTGCCCCCCCCCCCACCCTAGGTTTCCAACCCTAGGCACAGGGGAGGCCCAAGGGGGCGCACCAGCCCACTAGGGGCTGGTTCCCCTCCCACTTCAGCCCATGGGGCCCTCCGGGATAGGTGGCCCCACCCGGTGGACCCCCGAGACCGTTTCGGTGGTCCCGATACAATACCGGTGACCCCCGAAACTTTCCCGGTGGCCGAAACTGGACTTCCAATATACAATTCTTCACCTCCGGACCATTCTGGAACTCCTCGTGACGTCCGGGATCTCATCTGGGACTCCGAACAACTTTCGGGTTACCTCATACTAATATCTCTACAACCCTAGCGTCACCGAACCTTAAGTGTGTAGACCCAACGGGTTTGGGAGACACGCAGACATGACTGAGACGACTCTACGGTCAATAACCAATAGCGGGATATGGATACCCATTTTGGCTCCCACATTGTGACACTCCAAAAATTTTCCTTTGGTTTTCTTCAAAATTTTGTTGGAGGTCTCCAAAACACTTCCAAAAATCTCTATCAAAAGCTTTTTCCCTCTGGCAAATATTTTACTTTTGCATCTCCTTCAACTCTGGTGTTTGGTTTTTAAATTTTTCCTCTGATTGCCCTCTTCTCAAGAATTCAAGAAAAATCTTTGAAGTTTATTTTTCTTTCAAAAAGAAACTCTAGGAGTTTTTCATCCTCTCCATATTTGAAATCATTCATGATTTGGCCATGCACCACATGGTAAAATCTTCCCAAATATATCTCCTTCCACTTTAGGCAATCCAAACATTCTGTCTCTACTAGTTCAACCCTCTTCTGAATTTTTATTTCATTTAATTCTCTCCCAAATCTTTTCTGTCTATTATTTTGAGCCTAGGTAATTTGCAAAGCAAATACCTTAATGCATTTGAATTTTGACCTCAAACCAACTCCCTTGGATAGTCCTTGGTACCCACAACCTAGAACTATCAAGATCCACTCCTCTTCTGTTCAAAAATTTCAAATTATAGTCTCTGCAAGTTTGGACCAAATTTGCCAAATTTGGTGAAATTCATATCTACACTACTCCAAAAATTCCACAAATATTCAGGAAGCCTCTAGATGCAATGAGAGGCCCCTCCACCAAAAACCAGCTCAAGGAAAAATCCCTACATGCCTAGATCATTCTGTCGAACACCTTGCATGCACTGTTTCTGTTCATCTTCAGTTAAGTTCAGAGTTTCAGTGTCGATCTTCGTCAGAAAATTCAGTCACATGCTCACAGTGCACTTGGCACGTTGCTCACGGCCTAGCTTGCTTGTCCGGAGCCTCACACGCGTGCTTGGCGCGTTCCTGGCGTCGGTGGCACCCTGGCCCGCCTGCACCGGCGTGTCTTGCGGCGGCCGAGCCACCATAGCGGCCGACAGGGAGCAGAACGGCGGCATAACGCCGTTCGGCGCCGCCCAAACCCCATGGTGGCTCCGCGTGGCCATTTCCTCGCCAACGCACGCATGCAGCACCGTCGCCGTGGCGCGGCACGCACAGAGCGTGCTCCACACGCCCGGCAGGCCCGCGCCTGCTCCGTTAGTCAAGCTCCTCCTAAGCAACCAAATCCCGACGCGGTTAGCACCTAAACGGAACCAGGGAACACCCACGACGACGCTCAACCTCTGAAACCTCCCGTGCAACCACAGCGCCGCCGTAATCACCTCGCCGGAGAACTCCGTTCTCGGCAACCGCCTCAGGGCGGCTATATATAGCACCCCGAGCTTGCTCTCGCCCCCGCACACCTCCTCTACCTCTCCAGACCTCGCCAAGTCCCTGGAAGGACCACGAGGAGCTCTCCTTCCCCGACTCCGGCCACTTCGTTCCGCCTCGGCCTCCACAGTGATTCACTCCGGTGAGGTCATCTCCGGCGCCCTATCCTCGTCCGATAACTTCTCATGCTATCGCGAGGCTAACCCCCTCCTCAATTCCACCTCCGCAGCTCTCTCCGACGAGGTCCACGACCACCCGAATCGCTGTCCGCCGGAGCAAGCGTCGCCGCCGACGTGGTACTCGCCGGCGACCACCACCACCTCCCACAGACGCGGAATGGCGCCCTGAACACGGAGATACCGAAGGAGGTGACGGAACCACGAACTTCGCCGAGCTAGACCCCGACTACTCCGAACCAAGCAAGCAAAGTTTGAACTTTTGATATGATGAGTGTCTGAGCATGTTTGCATTATTTTTGTATCATGGCACGTTCACGAGCATTTCGATGATAGTTTATCTCGTGAGCATCGTTGCAAATGAGCTCGGTAAATCCATGAGTTGTTGGAAACTTGTTGCATGGCCATGAGTTGGCATGATTATGGGTAAGATGGCAGTGTTGTAGCATGCCAGGCTTATGCCATATCGTTGACCCAATGTCAACCTAAATCGGTCAGATTCCCGTCCGTCTTCCCTTCCGTACTACCACCTGTTTCCCGCAAGGGATACGGCTTAGTAGGTTGCAAACCACTTCCTGGTACACACCAAATCGAGAGGCCGGGATGAAGGTTCCATGGCCCTGGATTAAAGCCTTTCATCCGTCAGGGGCATGGGTGTTTCGGTTGGGACCGAGAGGGGCACCCCTTAGAGCGTAGCGTAAATAAATTTGATCCCATGCTATTCGAGATTGTGATCTCCCCGTCTCAAAGTTTTTCTTAAACGTTGTCTAGGGTGATTCCTGGCAACGTGAGGTATGATGGGTGTGTACTAGCTAGTTGTGTTTCCTCTGAAATACCGTAACCGGAACTAGTCCTTCGTGACTACGGAAATCCGTTGGCTGTGGACAATTTTGGTACAAACTCTGCAGAGTCAAAAATTCTTGAATTCGTCTTATTCATATCCAAGTATCGTGTTCATCTCATCTTGTCGAGTGTCAGTCTCGGCGACAGGAACTCCTGAGGACCATTTGAGTATCAAATGTTTATTTTCCTATGAATGGACTAACCCGCTTATTGTCTTGTGATGAATATTTTCCGTGAGCACTAAATCTTGCCGGTTACGAATAATGTATTATAAGCCCTTTCTGCGATGTCGCTCAGACATCCAACTACGGCATTCTTGTTATTTAAATTCATCATTAGCCCTTTCTGCGATGTCGCTCTGACGTCCGACTGCGGCATTGCTGTTATTTATTTTTATTATAAGCCCTTTCTGTGATGTCGCTCAGACATCCGACTGCGGCATTGATGTTATTTATTTTTATTATAAGCCCTTTCTGTGATGTCGCTCAGACGTCCGACTGCGGCATTGTTATTACTTTCATTATAAGCCCTTTCTGTGATGTCGCTCAGACGTCCGACTGCGGCACGCATGTATTTTTATTTCAATATGAGCCCTTTATGAGGTGTCGCTCAGACGCCTGACTGTGGCAATGTTTTGCTTATTTATTCACCCTTCGAGGCGTCGCTTCAGACACCCGATCGGTTTTGAGTTTGTCTTCTTTGGTTTTTCGAACGGACTACCGCCGATTCCTTCCTTAATTATTTTGCTATACTGTTTTAATTGAGCATTGTTAAGATTAACCATGTCGCATTCATGCATTCATTTGTTATATCTTTTGTCCGAACTGTCTTGCGAGTACTTTCATAGTACTCACGGCTTGTTGATTTGGCGAGATCTTGTGAAAGGCGATCTCATGGATGAAGAGTTCGATAGCGAGTCCGGCGCCTAGAGGAATCCCAGTCAGTCTCGTGCGACCGGGATTAGTCATTGTGATATATCCGCTTCCGCTACCCAAATAAATTCATCGAGCCTCACCTCGGCCTTTCGATGAGCCGCCAGATCTTGATAGATTTATTAACCACTCCGTTGTGTTATTCCACCAACCACGCATGCTTCGAGTCAGTAGTATTTCCACCCCACACCTTTGTGCCATATCCGCCATCATGTATAATTATTGGCGTGTTGTAATAATTGGTTGGGCATCTTCAGTCCGACCCCTGTAATATTGTAATGCTACTGGCTCCTTGTATCAAAGTTTTGTCTACCGATATGGAGGATTTTTCCTCATATTGGAATTCATAGGTCGGTTGTTCAATAAATATTTTTATTGAAAAACCGGTCGTGACAAGCTTGGTACCAGAGCCAGGCTGACTGTAGGAAGCCACTAGGTGCGATCGCTAATCGGTTATTAGCATAATAGAGCTATTTATTATTTTCACAAATGTAGTCAATTTCTGACAGTCAGCGTAAATTTATGATTTGACTACTCAGGATTTTTGCCTACTTTTGTAGATGGCCAGCAACGACTGCGAGTCGCAGATGTTCGCCAACATGCCCGATGGGTTCGTCAAGCTTCTCTCCTTCATCGTCCAAGTCGCGATGGGGCCAGATGTGCGCCCAGTCTTCTCTCTCTCTCTCTCAGCACAAGGTCAATGACCGTCTAACCATGCACCAAGCCGCGGTGGAATTCAAGAGAGGACGAGTTGAGCGTTACCGGTTCGTGGGGAGAGCCATGCCCACAGAGAAGCACGCACTACAGATGGCAGCCCTTGAGGCGATAGCCCGTCTCAGGGATATCCTTCCTTCAATGAAGACTCGTCGCTACCGCTACCTGCCATGTCACGTGCCATACACCTGCCACTACGCGTTCTCTTGCCCCAGAGGAGAATGGGACGAAGCTTTTGAGATGCTCATCGAGTATCTCCGGGCTTTGAGGCAGCCTTCGACAACCTGGTGGGCGACTTTGTAGCTGCCCGCATGGACTCAGTCCATGGCTGTGCCGCCAACAGAGGGAGCTCACTGCGCCGCACCGCCACCGACTTTCGTCTCGTCATCAGCATCGTTCGCTCCTACTGCTCGCACCGCTACTCGTCGCCTGCCTACCACGGAGGAGTTCAACCATGTCATTGCGCCTACTCCGGTTCGTTCTGCACCACCCCTCGTGCCCGCTCAGATTCGAGTTGTCCCACACAGAGCACCTGCTCCACCAACTCCGGGCAACACCTCTCATCTGGAGCCTATCTCCGAAGAGGAGGTTGAGTCCCCAGCCTCTCTACGCCTCACCCTTGGCAGGCCAAGGGAAATCCTTACCATCTCCGACTAAGTACACTTAACCGCCATGCGATGTACCGACTTGTACGATATGTTTATATGTAAATAGGTTGTGAGAAGTAGTTTGTTTGCGCATCATGTAGGATCTGGAGGAGTGCACTAGACTAAATAACATGTCAGGATTTATGTACGCATATCCTAAGTGATGTATTGTATAAGTACTGCTTGCGTGTAAGATATGTAATGGAAAGTCCTTCTCCGTGCGCGAACGTATTTTCTCTTGAAAAATCTTGGAGCATTTGCAACTTTTGCATCCTCTTGAATTTATTGATTTTTGCGGCTCAATTTCTTTTCTTATGAGTGTTTCAAAATATATCCCCAGAGTAAACTATGTCTCGTCCTTGTACGCGCTCCATGCCAACTCCGACAGAGGAAAATTATGGCACAACCCCAGGCAACAATTTCACACAGGGGCAGACAAGTCAACAGGACAGTGAAACGGCACTTTCCCAAATGTGCCGTCTTTATGAACAAAGTCAGCAGCAACATCAGGAAATACTGAACCAAGTCATCAATATGGGAAATCACCGCGGACAGTATCAGCAGCAATCCAAGTTATCTGAGCTACAGAAGACGCGTCCCCAAACATTTTCTCACACTGACAAACCTCTGGAAGCCGAGGACTGGCTTCGAGACATGGAGAGAAAATTAATTATCGCCCAGTGTTCAGACCTTGAGAAAGTGCTTTATGCTCCGCACTATCTCACTGGAGCAGCCGCATCGTGGTGGGAAAATTTCCTACACATGCACCCCAACAAAAATAATATATCATGGGAGGAATTTAAAGAAGGTTTTCATGGGGCACATATTCCTAAGAGTCTTATGAAGATCAAAAAGAGAGAATTTGATGACCTCAAGCAAAGAACAATGACAGTGTCGGAATAGAACAGTCAGTTTACCCTGATGTCTCGCTACGCCAACGAGGAACGTATGTCAGAAAACAAAAAGATGGAGAAATTCCTAGACGGTCTGACACCCGCACTTAAATGTCAATTTGTCGTACACACATTTCCAGATTTTTAGACGCTGGTGGATAAGGCCATCACCTTGGAAAATGAGAGACGCAGCTTAGAAGATTTCCGCAAGCGGAAGAGGGACCAGTCTAAACACACCCGCAACCACCGCAGCAAGACAGATGTTTAGAAAAACTGGACACCCAAACCCACGACAAGCGTCTCGCGCCCAATCAAGAATTTCCACGCAAGGGACAAGGAGTTCACATACCGCCCAGGCGTTACCTGTTATGCTTGTGGAGAAGAGGGCACTATGCCAAGCAGTGCCCCAAGCGAAGGAACTCGGCCCCAAAGCCGAACAACGGAGGCAATAATTCGGCACCAAAGCGCAATAATTTCAACCCAAATAACAACCACAGGAAGGGTCATCTGAACCACGTGACCAAAGGGGAAGCACTAAATGCCCCAGATATCGTACTCGGTATGTTTCCTGTCAACACAATACCTGCCATGGTTTTGTTTGATTCTGGAGCTTCTCACTCGTTCGTTTCAAAAAAAAATATTTGCAAAATAATTTTTTGATGCTTCCCTTGGGAAAATCTATGATCGTCAAGTCCCCTGGAATTAAGCAAGTTACACAGAATTATTGCCAGGGTGTGGTTATCGAGTTTGAAGGGTTGAAGTTTCACGCAAATCTTATCGTATTGGAAAACAAAGGACTGGATGTCATCTTAGGGATGGATTGGTTAACCACCAACAAAGGTTTTATTGACTGCTTCAACAGGACCGTAATTCTCACCCATCACCACGGGAAGACCATACAGGTTTCAGCCAAGGAAAGAAAAATATCCCGGCAACCGAGATTGAACAAGGTAGATATTTCTGAATTGAGCAAAGTTCCAGTAGTGTGTGAATTTCCAGATGTATTCCCCGAAGAACTACCAGGAATGCCACCAGATCGAGAGTTAGAATTCAGCATTGAGCTAGCACCCGGAACCGCTCCCATATACAAGAAACCATACAGAATGGCACCATCCGAATTGGTAGAACTGAAGAAGAAAATAAAGGAATTGTTGGAAAAAGGGTACATACGAGCCAGTTCCTCACCTTTGGGTTCACCAATTTTGTTTGCCAAAAAGAAGGATGGAACGCTAAGATTGTGCATAGAATATCGAGCTCTAAACACGGTCACAGTCAAGAACAAATATCCGATGCCACGAATAAATGATTTATTCGATCAACTCGCTCAGGCCAAGGTGTTCTCAAAGATTGATTTGAGGTCGGGATACCACCAACTGAAAGTGCGAACCGAGGATATTCCCAAGACCGCTTTCACCTCCAGATACGGATTGTACGAGTTCACCGTAATGCCATTCGGACTTACAAACGCCCCCGCATATTTTGTTCACCTCATAAACAAAGTATTCATGAAGTTTATGGATAAGTTTGTTGTGGTATTTATCGATGATATTCTGGTATACTCCAAAACACCAGAAGAGCACGCTGAACATCTCCGAATTGTACTAGGGGAACTCAGGAAACATCAATTGTACGCTAAATTCAGCAAGTGTGAATTTTGGCTAAGGCAAGTAGGTTTTCTGGGCCACGTACTGACTCAAGAAGGTATCGCTGTGGACCCGGAAAAAGTCAAGGCCGTACTTGGCTGGAAGCTACCAGCCAGTGTGACGGATGTACGAAGTTTCTTGGGTATGGCAGGATACTACCGAAGATTTATTGAAGGATTCTCCACCATAGCAAAGCCAATGATGCAACTACTCAAGAAAGACAGGAAGTTTGAATGGACGGAAGCTTGCGAGAAAAGTTTCCAGGAACTGAAGAGGAAGCGACGACAGCAAGGTGCTAATTGTGCGGATATACACAAAAATTTGGAGGTATTTTGTGACGCATCTCGAAAAGGGCCTCGGTGCGTATTGATGCAAGAAGGCAAGGTTGTCGCATATGTTTCCAGACAACTTCGCAAACATGAGGAAAATTATCCTACACATGACCTGGAATTAGCAGCAGTGATTCATGCACTCAAGGAATGGACGCACTTTTTACTTCGTAATCGTTGTGAAATACACACGGACCGCAAAATCCTCAAGTATATTTTCACACAACCAGAACTAAATTTACGGCAGCGACGCTGGTGGGAATTAGTAAAGGATTATGATGTTGGGATCCACTACCACCCAGGCAAAGCAAATGTTGTAGCAGATACTCTGAGTCGGAACCCCAGTCCGGACAACGACAGCATGCCAGACTTAAGACCTGAATTCCAGCAGGAATTCGCAAAGCTCAATCTGATGGTGGTCACCGAAGGCAGTGTGTCAAACTTAGAATTACAGCCTACCCTGATAGAGGAGGTTAAAGAGGCTCAACGTGGACATCCCAGCATTGAAGGCATAAAACGGAAGATGAAGTTGGGCAAGGCTTCAGAATTCATTATTGATGAGCAAGGAATATTGTGGTACGGGAATAGGCTATGCGTACCAAATGTCCATGACCTTAAACAGCAAATCTTGGCTGAAGGCCACACCGCTCCATATTCAATCCATCCTGGAGGAACAAAAATGTACAAAGATCTTCAGGAAACATTTTGGTGGCATGGTATAAAAAGAGACATAGCCATGTTTATTGCATTTTGTGACTATTGGTAACGCATCTAGGCCGAGCACCATAAACAGTCCGGGCTATTGCAACCAAATAAGATACCCGAGTGGAAATGGGACGAGATTGGAATGGATTTTTTTTGTTGGACTACCTCGGTCACGACACGGACATGATGCCATATGGGTCATCACTGATAGACTGACTAAAGTAGCACACTTCATCCCCGTGAAGACAACACACACCACTCAGAAGCTTGCTAGGCTCTACCTCTCCTGTATCGTTTGCTTACATGGAGTCTCAAAGAAAATAATCTCGGACAGAGGCACTCAATTCGTCTCCTGGTTTTGGGATCACTTACAACAAGCTCTGGGAACTCAGCTAGCATTCAGTACCGCATACCACCCCCAGACAGATGGGCAAACTGAGCGAGTAAACTAGATTCTAGAAGATATGATGAGAGCATGTGTCCTCACCTATGGGACCAGTTCGGAGGAGAGCTTACCATACGCAGAATTCGCATATAACAACAGCTATCAGTCCAGCCTGCAAATGGCACCATTTGAAGCTCTGTACGGACGAAGATGTCAGACCCGCTAAATTGGTCGGAAACCGGAGATACCATATCTTCGCCCGCACCTGCTCAAAGAGGCTGAAGATAAAGTCAAGGTAATTAAGGACTGACTCAAGACAGCCCAAAGTCGACAAAAGAGTTATTACGATCAGAAGCATCGTGGAGTCCATTTTGAACACGGTGAATTTTTGTACCTACGAGTATCCCCCATGAGAGGCCTGCACCGATTCAAGATTAAAGGGAAGCTAGCACCAAGATTCATCGGACCTTTCTGCATAGTAGCACGAAGAGGCACGGTGGCCTACCAGCTAGACTTACCCGAAGAATTATCCGACATCCACGACGTATTCCACGTCTCCTAATTGAGGAAGTGCGTAAGAAACCCAGAGAAACAAGTACCCCATAAAAACATTGACGTGCAACCAGACCTTACGTATCGGGAGCATCCGATAAAAATCTTGGAAGATTCAGAAAGGAGAACCCGACAGAAAACCATCAAGTTCTTCAAAGTTCAGTGGAGCAACCACACCGAGAGTGAAGCCACTTGGGAAAGAGAGGATTTCCTTCATGGAGCACCCGCAATTATTTGAGGATCAACTGGAATCTTGGGGACGAGATTTTTCCTAAGGGGGTAGGTGTTGTGACACTCCAAAAATTTTCCTTTGGTTTTCTTCAAAATTTTGTTGGAGGTCTCCAAAACCCTTCCAAAAATCTCTATCAAAAGCTTTTTCCCTCTGGCATATTTTACTTTTGCATCTCCTTCAACTCTGGTGTTTGGTTTTTAAATATTTCCTCTGATTGCCCTCTTCTCAAGAATTCAAGAAAAATCTTTGAAGTTTATTTTTCTTTCAAAAAGACACTCTAGGAGTTTTTCATCCTCTCCCATATTTGAAATCATTCATGATTTGGCCATGCACCACATGGTAAAATCTTCCCAAATATATCTCGTTCCACTTTGGGCAATCCAAACATTCTGTCTCTACTAGTTCAACCCTCTTCTGAATTTTTATTTCATTTAATTCTCTCCCAAATCTTTTCTGTCTATTATTTTGAGCCTAGGTAATTTGCAAAGCAAATACCTTAATGCATTTGAATTTTGACCTCAAACCAACTCCCTTGGATAGTCCTTGGTACCCACAACCTAGAACTATCAAGATCCACTCCTCTTCTGTTAAAAAATTTCAAATTATAGCCTCTGCAAGTTTGGACCAGATTTGCCAAATTTGGTGAAATTCATATCTACACTACTCAAAAATTCCACAAATATTCAGGCAGCCTCTAGATGCAATGAGACGCCCCTCCACCAAAAACCAGCTCAAGGAAAAATCCCTACATGCCTAGATCATTATGTCGAACACCTTGCATGCACTGTTTCTGTTCATGTTCAGTTAAGTTCAGAGTTTCAGTGTCGATCTTCGTCAGAAAATTCAGTCACATGCTCACAGTGCACTTGTCACGTTGCTCACGGCCTAGCTTGCTTGTCCGGAGCCTCACACGCGTGCTTGGCGCGTTCCTGGCGTTGGTGGCACCCTGGCCCGCCTACGCCGGCGTGTCTTGAGGCGGCCGAGCCCCCATAGCGGCCGACAGGGAGCAAAACGGAGGCATAACGCCGTTCGGCACCGCACAAACCCCCTGGTGGCTCCGCGTGGCCATTTCCTCGCGAGCGCACGCATGCAGCACCGTCGCCGTGGCGCGGCACGCACAGAGCATGCTCCCTGCCGCCGACGGGCCCGCGCCGCCCCGTTCCGTCGAGCTCCTCCTAAGCAACCAAATCCCGACGCGGTTAGCACCTAAACGGAACCAGGGAACACCCACGACGATGCTCAACCTCTGAACCCTCCCGTGCAACCACAACGCCGCCGTAATCACCTTGCCGGAGAACCCCCCTTCTCGGCAACCGCCTCGGGGAGGCTATATATAGCACCCCGAGCTTGCTCTCGCCCCCGCACACCTCCTCTACCTCTCCAGACCTCGCCAAGTCCCTGGAAGGATCACGAGGAGCTCTCCTTCCCCGACTCCGGCCACTTCGTTCCGCCTCGGCCTCCACCGTGATTCACTCCGGTGAGGTCATCTCCAGCGCCCTATCCTCGTCAGATAACTTCTCATGCTATCGCGAGGCTAACCCCCTCCTCAATTCCACCTCTGCAGCTCTCTCTGACGAGGTCCACGACCACCCGAATCGCCGTCCGCCGGAGCAAGCGTCGCCGCCGACGTGGTACTCGCCGGCGACCACCACCACCTCCCACAGACGTGGAATGGCGCCCTGAACACGGAGATACCGAAGGAGGTGACAGATCCGCGAACTTCGCCGAGCTAGAACCCGACTACTCCGAACCAGGCAAGCAAAGTTTGAACTTTTGATATGATGAGTGTCTGAGCATGTTTGCATTATTTTTGTATCATGGCACGTTCACGAGCATTTCGTTGATAGTTTATCTCGTGAGCATCGTGGCAAATGAGCTCGGTAAATCCATGAGTTGTTGGAAACTTGTTGCATGGCCATGAGTTGGCATGAGTATGGGTAAGATGGCAGTGTTGTAGCATGCCAGGCTTATGCCATATCGTTGACCCAATGTCAACCTAAATCGGTCAGATTCCCGTCCGTCTTCCCTTCCGTACTACCACCTGTTTCCCGCAAGGGATACGACTTAGTAGGTTGCAAACCACTTCCTGGTACACACCAAATCGAGAGGCCGGGATGAAGGTTCCATGGCCCTGGATTAAAGACTTTCATCCGGTCAGGGGGCATGAGTGTTTCCGGTTGGGACCGAGAGGGGGGCACCCCTTAGAGCGCGCGTAAATAAATTTGATCCCATGCTATTCGAGATTGTGATCTCCCCGTCTCAAAATTTTTCTTAAACGTTGTCTAGGGTGATTCCTGGCAACGTGAGGTATGATGGGTGTGTACTAGCTAGTTGTGTTTCCTTTGAAATACCGTAACCGGAACTAGTCCTTCGTGACTACGGAAATCCGTTGGCTGTGGACAATTTTGGTACAAACTCTGCAGAGTCAAAAATTCTTGAATTCATCTTATTCATATCCAAGTACCGTGTTCATCTCATCTTGTCGAGTGTCAGTCTCGGCGACAGGAACTCCTGAGGACCATTTGAGTATCAAATGTTTATTTTCCTGTGAATGGACTAACCCGGTTATTGTCTTGTGATGAATTTTCCGTGAGCAACTAAATCTTGTCGGTTACGAATAATGTATTATAAGCCCTTTCTGCTATGTCGCTCAGACATCCGACTGCGGCATTGTTGTTATTTAAATTCATTATGAGCCCTTTCTGCGATGTCGCTCAGACGTCTGACTGCGGCATTGCTGTTATTTATTTTTAGTATAAGCCCTTTCTGTGATGTCGGTCAGACATCCGACTGCAGCATTGCTGTTATTTATTTTTATTATAAGCCCTTTCTGTGATGTCTCTCAGACGTCCGACTGCGGCATTGTTATTACTTTCATTATAAGCCCTTTTTGTGATATCGCTCAGACGTCCGACTGCGCCACGCATGTATTTTTGTTTCAATATAAGCCCTTTATGAGGTGTCGCTCAGACGCACGACTGTGGCAATGTTTTGCTTATTTATTCACCCTTCGAGGCGCCGCCTGCATAATTCGATCGGTTTTGAGTTTGTCTTCTTTGGGTTTTCGAGCGGACTACCGCCGATTCCCTTCTTAATTATTTTGCTATACTGTTTAATTTGAGCATTGTTAAGATTAACCATGTCGCATTCATGCATTCATTTGTTATATCTTTTGCCTGAACTGTCTTGCGAGTACTTTCATAGTACTCACTTGGCTTGTTGATTTGGCCAGATGCTGACGAAGGCGATCTCATGGATGAAGAGTTCGATAGCGAGTCCGACGCCTAGAGGAATCCCAGTCAGTCTCGTGCGACCCCGGGATTAGTCATTGTGATATATCCGCTTCCGCTACCCAAATAAATTCATCGAGCCTCACCTCGACGCTCGATGAGCCGCCAGTGCAGTAGATTTATTAACCACTCCGTTGTGTTATTCCACCAACCACGCATGCTTCGAGTCAGTAGTATTTCCACCCCACACCTTTGTGCCATATCCGCCATCATGTATAATTATTGGCATGTTGTAATAATTGGTTGGGCATCTTCAGTCCGACCCCTGTAATATTGTAATGCTACTGGCTCCTTGTATCAAAGTTTTGTCTACGGATATGGAGGATTTTTCCCCATATTGGAATTCATAGGTCGGTTGTTCAATAAATATTTTTATTGAAAAACCGGTCGTGACACACATGTTCCACGATGATCTCATCGGATGAACCACGATGTCGAGGATTGAAGTAATCCCGTATACAATTCCCTTTGTCAATCGGTACGTTACTTGCCCGAGATTCGATCGTCGGTATCCCAATACCTCGTTCAATCTCGTTACCGGCAAGTCACTTTACTCGTACCGTAATGCATGATCCTGTGACCAAACACTTGGTCACATTGATCTCAGTATGATGATGCATTACCGAGTGGGCCCAGAGATACCTCTCTGTCATACAGAGTGACAAATCCCAGTCTCGATCCGTGTCAACCCAACAGATACTTTCGGGGATACCCGTAGTATACCTTTATAGTCACCCAGTTTCATTGTGACGTTTGGTACACCCAAAGCACTCCTACGACATCCGGGAGTTACACGACCTCATGGTCTAAGGAAATGATACTTGACATTGGAAAAGGTCTAGCAAATGAACTACACGATCTTGTGCTATGCTTTGGATTGGGTCTTGTCCATCACATCATTCTCCTAATGATGTGATCTCGTTATCAGTGACATCCAATGTCCATAGTCAGGAAACCATGACTATCTGTTGATCAACGAGCTAGTCAACTAGAGGCTCACTAGGGACATGTTGTGGTCTATGTATTCACACATGTATTACGATTTCCGGATAACACAATTATAGCATGAATAACAGAAAATTATCATGAACAAGGAAATATAATAATAATCATTTTATTATTGCCTCTAGGGCACATTTCCAACAGGAATTGCATACGGGATTGCTTGAATCCTTGACATCGTGGTTCATCTGATGATATCATCGTGGAACATGTGGGAGCCAACATGGGTATCCAGATCCCGCTGTTGGTTATTGGCCAGAGAGTTGTCTCGGTCATGTCTGCATGATTCCCGAACCCGTAGGGTCTACACACTTAAGGTTTGATGACGCTAGGGTTATAAAGGAAGTTTGTATGTGGTTACCGAATGTTTTTCGGAGTCTCGGATGAGATCCTGGATGTCACGAGGAGTTCCGGACTGGTCCGGAGGTAAAGATTTATATATGGGAAGTCCAGTTTCAGTCACCAGAATAGTTTCGGGGGTTATCGGTATTGGACCGGGACCACCAAAGGTGTCCGGAGGTCCACCGGGTGGGGCCACCTGCCCCGGGGGGCTTGATGGGCTGAATATGGGAGGGAACCAGCCCGTAGTGGGCTGGTGCGCCCCTCCCCAAGGGCCCAAGGCGCCTAGGGTTGAAAACCCTAGGGGAGGGGGGCGCCTCCACCTTGCTTGGGAGGCAAGCCTCCCCTCCTGGCCGCCGCCCCTCCCCTCTAGATAGGATCTGGAGGGGTCGGCCCCCTCTCCCCTTTCCCCTATATATAGTGGGGGTTTTGGGGCTGCCAAGGACACGAGTTTTCCTCTCTCCTGGCGCAGCCCTACCCCTCTCCCTCCTCGTCTCTTGTAGTGCTTGGCGAAGCCCTGCTGGAGTGCCACGCTCCTCCATCACCACCACGCTGTTGTGCCTTTGCTGCCGATGAGTCTTCCCCAACCTCTCCCTCTCTCCTTGCTGGATCAAGGCATGGGAGACGTCACCGGGCTGCACGTGTGTTGAACGCGGAGGCACCGTTCTTCGGTGCTTAGATCGGATTCGGCCGCGATCTGAATCGCTTCGTGAACGACTCCACCGACCGTGTTCTTGTAACGCTTCCGCATCGCGATCTTCAAGGGTTTGAAGATACACCCCCTCTCTCTTGTTGCTAGAATCTCCATAGATTGATCTTGGTGATGCGTTGAAAATTTTGAATTTCTGCTACGTTCCCCTATCTGGGCTAGCAGGACTCCGGTAAACCGGGCTGTAGCAGGCTAACAGGACTCCGGTAGACACCGCGTAACATTTCCCCGAAGGGACAGACACAGGAACGAAGAAGGACACATGCCGGCCAGTCTAAGTGTTCCGGAGCAGTAGCAAGCTACCAAGGCTCAGTGGAAGCATTAGGAGACATTTCCCGGTAAGAGAGGCTACCAAGGATAAACAACTAGACAGTCAGATCCCACACATACCAAGAATTTCAAATCATACACACAATATGCCCGATATGTGCAAATATAACATGTCATCACAACATAACTCTATGACTCAAAGTATTTATTCAATAGGCTCCGAGGAGCGAGATATTACAAACATGGGTCTCATGACACAACACTGAGAGCATACAAGTCAAAGCACAAGCGGAAGCTTAACATGTCTAAGTACAGACATCTACAAATGAAAAAGGCTGAGAAGCCTGACTATCTACCAGATCCTGTCGAGGGCACAAGATCGTAGCTAAGGTAACAAACTAAACGTCGAAGTCCACGTGGAACTACTAGTGAGACCGAAGTCTCTCTGCAAAAACGTAAAATAGGAAAACGTGAGTACAAATGTACCCAACAAGACCTACATCAGAACTAACTACATATGCATCATTATCAACAAGGGGGTGGTGGGGTTTAACTGCAGCAAGCTAGCTTTGACACAGTGGCTATCCTAAACTACGACTGCAAGTAACTCTTTTGAGGTGGCGCACACGAGTCCACATATTCACCATATCAATACACCACTATGGATCCGCTCTCGTCTCCCTACGAGAACGCCATCCATAGCACTCACGCTTATCTTGCGCATTTTAGAGTATCCACTTTCACTTGTCTATGAACTGTACAGGCAACCTAGAAGTCCTTTACGGCGGACACGGCTATTTGAATAGATCATTTATAACCCTGCAGGGGTGTACTTTTTCACACACGCTCTCGCCACTTACCACCATGTACATGTCGTGTATCTCGACAACCTTCAAGCGGAAGTCTGGCGAGGGAGTCGGCCACGCCCTGACTAACCACACAAGTCTCTATTCCAGGTTTATCACCTATTCGGGCTCCATCCACAAGGAGATCCGGCTGGGGTGTCGCTCACGGCCTCAAACGATGTGTGCAGGGTTCCCAATCCCACCATCCGGGTGCCACTTGGTACACCGGGCCACTGTGCCTAGTCTATCCCAAGCCCACCTGTACCGGGTGCCACTTGGTAGACTACTAACACTACCTACAAACACCAGAAACTAGTTGCAACTCCTGGACAGAGATCAAGTTGATTAATAAGCCGAGAGGGGCCGAGTTATCGGAACCCAATGTGTGGTAGTAGCTGGTCATGGATCACAAACACAGAACTCAGTTCCTGAGGATGGTTTCAATGAGACAACCCACCATGTACTCCTACATGGCCTCTCACCGCTACCTTTACCAAATCGTGTTCACACACTTAGCTCACACACAGTAGGACATGTTCATCACTGTTCCAATTCATCCCCGATGAATCAGACCTGACACAACTCTAAGCATAGCAGGCATGACAAACAAGCATGAATGAGTAGGCACATCAGGGCTCAAACAACTCCTACTCATGCTAGTGGGTTTCATCTATTTACTGTGGCAATGACAGATCATGCAGAGGAAAAGGGTTCAACTACCGCAGCATGTAGCAGTTGAATCGTTGTTGTCCTAATGCAGTAAAAGAGAGCGGGAGCGAGAGAGTGGGATTGTATCGGAATGAACAAGGGGGTTTTGCTTGCCTGGCACTTCTGAAGATAGTATAGTTCTTCATCGGTGTCATCGAACTCATCGTCGGAACATCGTCTACTGAGAGGGGACAACTACCGGCAAACAAGGAAAACACAATCAATGCAATGCACAATATGATGCATGATCATGACAAGTGAATATGTTGTGATTTGAGCTAATGCAACTAGCAACAGGTTAAATGAAGCTGGTTTGAATCCAAGATTCAAATTCAAACTCCATATGTGGATATCCGAATGCCATTCATATGATTTGTACTAAACAGCAGCTATAAGTTGCTCTAACATGCATGAAAATGGGACAGATGGATAGATTGGATTTTTCTGATCATTTTTCATATATAATTTATTTCATTCCAAGTTATGGTTGAATTTCTATGAATTTTAGAAGTTTAGAGCATTTTCTGAAATTTATAAATCATTTCTGATTTATTTTAATTCCAGAAAACAAATACTGCGTCAGCATTGAGTAAGCATGACGTCAGCAAGTCAACTGCGGCTGACCGGGGTCAAACCTGACCAGTGGGGCCCACTGGTCAGTGACCCATTAATTAACTCCGGTCAAAACCCGCGCTGACGGGGTTTGACCCAGCGGTGGGGCCCGCTGTCAGTGGTTGTAAGGTGGCTAATGGTGGGGATTAGTCCTAATGACCGTGCTACGTCATCATCGCCGGAGATCAACCGGCGACGACCACAGCCGACGGCGGAGGTGCACCGTGCGTTCGCTACAGGGCACCATTTTACTCGCGGTTTGCGGCTACGCCTAGCTGTGGTTCTCGAGCATCTGGTGGGGCAAACAGGAGGAACTGGGGTGGCCTGAGCTCGCCGGAGCGGAGCTTGCGGTGGCGGCCGGAGTTCGGACCTCAACGGAAACGGAGCTACAGTGGACGGGAGGACAAACGGATGCTTTTTCTGGGCTCCTGGGACCACGCTGAGCACAGACACGCGCTCAAATGCGGGCGGCAGCAACTGTGGCCGCAGCGGCTACGTGGCCGGCGGAGCAAAGCTCTCGGCCGCGACGGCGAAGCTTGGGGAACGATGGAGGGGCTCACTGCGAAGTCGAAGAGAAGGTCGGCGGCTCGGGGGAGCCTCTGGAGTCGACGGGCCAGCGGTCGCGATCTCCGGCGCCCAAGGAGGAAGATAGCGAGGTACCCGGTGATGCAGGGCGGCAGGCGTCGCATGGCTCTGCGTAGACGACGAGGACGATGTTGCGGTTCTTCAGGGCTGGTCGGCAAGGCGGTGACGGCTGCGCTCGGGCGAGGTTCGGCCATGGATACAGGAGGCGAGGGAGAGAGCAGGGGGAGGAATGAGAGGCCGGATCGATCGGGACGACACCGAGGAGGAAGACCCGCGGCGTTGCGCTGTCCCGGGGACGCAGGCAGGCCGGTGGCGTGGCAGCACGGCTGTGCGCGCGTGTCGGGCACGTGCTCGGCGTCCGACTGGCGCGTTGGAGATGACGACTGGCAGTTGGGCCAGTGGGCCACACTGTTGGGCTGGGTAAGTGGCCAGGTATTCTCTCTCGCTCTCTCTTTCTAATTCTTTCTATTTCTCTTTTCTATTTTATTTACTCTGTTATGATTTTGTTAGGCACTAAATCATTTAAATAAATTCTGAAAATTATCTTGGAGGTTAATTGAATTATTTCAGAGCTCCACAAATAACTTCAGAATATTTGGAACATTTAAAATATATATAGCATTTAAATGGCTCCAATTCAAATACTTTTCTGTTAATTAAAAAATCCATAAATGGCCAAGAAATATGCTCATCATTTTTGGCAGAGGTTTTCACCTTTATTAGAAATCATGAACATTTCCAAAGGGCATTTTGGGTTCTTTGAAAAAGATTTTAAGTTGAGCCTGGTTGAATTCCATTTGGTGCTAGGGTTTGAACATCCCCATTTCAATTTTCAAATAAATTTAGACATGATGCATGGATGCTGATGAACCTAATTACAATCAAATCTAGGGCTGTGACACGTGCGGACCCTACGGGTTCGAGAACTATGTAGACATGACCGAGACACATCTCCAGTCAATAACCAATAGCGGAACCTGGATGCTCATATTGGCTCCTACATATTCTACGAACATCTTTATCGTTCAAACCGCATAACAACATACGTTGTTCCCTTTGTCATCGGTATGTTACTTGCCCGATATTCGATCGTCGGTATCACGATACCTAGTTCAATCTCGTTACCGGCAAGTCTCTTTACTCGTTCCGTAATGCATCATCCCGCAACTAACTCATTAGTCACAATGCTTGCAAGGCTTATAGTGATGTGCATTACCGAGAGGGCCCAGAGATACCTCTCTGATACACGGAGTGACAAATCCTAATCTTGATCTATGCCAACTCAACAAACACCATCGGAGACACCTTTAGAGCATCTTTATAATCACCGAGTTACGTTGTGACGTGTTCCTCCGGTATTCGGGAGTTGCATAATCTCATAGTCTGAGGAACATGTATAAGTCATGAAGAAAGCAGTAGCAATGAAACTGTAATGATCATAATGCTAAGATAACGAATGGGTCTTGTCCATCACATCATTCTCCTAATGATGTGATCCCGTTCATCAAATGACAACACATGTCTATGGTTAGGAAACATAACCATCTTTGATAAACGAGCTACTCAAGTAGAGGCATACTAGGGACACTTTGTTTTGTCTATGTATTCACACATATACTAAGTTTCCGGTTAATACAATTCTAGCATGAATAATAAACATTTGTCATGAAATAAGGAAACAAATAATAACTTTATTATTGCCTCTAGGGCATATTTCCTTCAGTCTCCCACTTGTACTAGAGTCAATAATCTAGTTCACATTGCCATGTGATTTAACACCAAAAGTTCACATCAGCATGCGATTAACACCCATAGTTCACACCGCCATGTGACCAACACTCAAAGGGTTTACTAGAGTCAGTAATCTAGTTCACATCGCCATGTGATTAACACCCAAAGAGTACTAAGGTGTGATCATGTTTTGCTTGTGAGAGAAGTTTAGTCAACGGGTCTGCCAAATTCAGATCCGTATGTATTTTGCAAATTTCTACGTCTACAATGCTCTGCACGGAGCTACTTTAGCTAATTGTTTCCACTTTCAATATGTATCCGGATTGTGACTTAGAGTCATCCAGATCGGTGTCAAAGCTTGCATCGACATAACTCTTTATGACGAACTCTTTATCACCTCCATAACCGAGAAATATTTCCTTAGTCCTCTAAGGATAATTTTGACCATTGTCCAGAGATCTACTCCTAGATCAAAATTGTACTCCCTTGCCAAACTCAGGGTAGGGTATAAAATAGGTCTGGTACACAGCATGGCATACTTTATAGAACTTTGGCTGAGGCATAGGGAATGACTTTCATTCTCTCTCTATCTTCTGTCGTGGTCGTGCTTTGAGTCTTACTCAACTTCACACCTTGCAACACAGGCAAGAACTCCTTCTTTGACTATTCCATTTTGAACTACTTCAAAAACTTGTCAAGGTATGTACTCATTGAAAAAACTTATCAAGCGTCCTGATCTATCTCTATAGATCTTGATGCTCAATATGTAAGCAGCTTGACCGAGGTCTTTCTTTCAAAAACTCCATTCAAACACTCCTTTATGCTTTCCAAAAAATTCTACATTATTTCCGATCAACAGTATGTCATTCACATATACTTATCAGAAATGATGTAGTGCTCCCACTCACTTTCTTGTAAATATAGGCTTCACCATAAGTCTGTATAAAACTATAAGCTTTGATCAACTATTCAAAGCGTATATTCCAACTCTGAGATGCTTGCACCAGTCCATAGATGGATCGCTGGAGCTTGCATATTTTGTTAGCACCTTTAGGATCGACAAAACCTTCTGGTTGCATCACATACAACTCTTCTTTAAGAAATCCATTAAGGAATGCAGGTTTGACATCCATTTGCCAAATTTCATAAAATGCATCAATTGCTAGCATTATTCGGACAATCTTTAAGCATCAATACAAGTGAGAAAATCTCATCGTAATCAACACCTTGAACTTGCCGAAAACATTTTTGCGACAATTTGAGATTTGTAGATAGTAACACTACTATCATTGTCCGTCTTCCTCTTGAAGATCCATTTATTCTCTATTGCTTGCCGATCATCCGGCAAGTCAACCAAAGTCCATACTTTGTTCTCATCCATGGATCCCATCTCAGATTTCATGGCCTCAAGCCATTTGCAGAATCTGGGCTCATCATCGCTTCCTCATAATTCGTAGGTTCGTCACGGTCAAGTAACATGACCTCCAGAACAGGATTACCGTACCACTCTGGTGCGAATCTTACTCTGCTTGACCTACGAGGTTCAGTAGTAACTTGATCTGAAGTTATATGATCATCATCATTAGCTTCCTCACTAATTGGTGTAGGAGTCACAGGAACTGATTTCTGCGATGAACTACTTTCCAATAAGGGAGCAGGTACAGTTACCTCATCAAGTTCTACTTTCCTCCCACTCACTTCTTTCGAGAGAAACTCCTTCTCTAGAAAGGATCCATTCTTAGCAACAAAGATCTTGCCTTCGGATCTGTGATAGAAGGTGTACCAAACATTTTCTTTTGGGTATCCTATGAAGACGCACTTCTCCGATTTGGGTTTGAGCTTATCAGGTTGAAACTTTTTCACATAAGCATTGCAACCTCAAACTTTAAGAAATGACAGCTTAGGTTTCTTGCCAAACCATAGTTCATACAGTGTCGTCTCAACGGATTTAGACGGTGCCCTTTTAACGTAAATGTAGTTGTTTCTATGCATAACCGTAAAACGATAGTGGTAAATCGGTAAGAGACATCATAGTATGCACTATATCCAATAAAGTACGGTTAATACGTTCGGACACACCATTATGTTGTGGTGTTCCAGGTGGCATGAGTTTGTGAAACTATTCCACATTGTTTTAATTGAAGGTCAAACTCGTAACTTAAATATTTGCCTCTGCGATCAGATCGTAGAAACTTTATTTTCTTGTTACGATGATTCTTTAATTCACTCTGAAAATCTTTGAACTTTTCAAGTGTTTCAGACTTGTGTTTTATCAAGTAGATATACACATATCTGCTCAAATCATCCGTGAAGGTCAGAAAACAATGTTACCAGCCGTGAGCCTCAACACTCATTGGACCGCATACATTGGCATGGATTATTTCCAATAAGTCAGTGGCTCGCTCCATTGTTCCGGAGAACGGAGTCTTAGTCATCTTGCCCATGAGGCATGGTTCACAAGCATCAAGTGGTTCATAATCAAGTGATTCCAAAATCCCATCAGCATGGAGTTTCTTCATGCGCTTTACACCAATATGACCTAAACGGCAGTGCCACAAATATGTTGCACTATCATTATCAACTTTGCATCTTTTGGCATCAATATTATGAATATGTGTATCAACACGATCGAGATTCATTAAACCATTTATTTTGAGTGTATGACCATAGAAGGTTTTATTCATGTAAACAGAACAACAATTATTTTTTGACTTAAATGAATAACCGTATTGCAATAAACATGATCTAATCATATTCATGCTCAACGCAAACACCAAATAACATTTATTTTAGGTTCAATACTAATCCGAAAGGTAAAGGGAGTGAGCGATAGTGATCTTATCATCCTTGGAATCATTTCCAAAACACATCGTCACCTCGCCCTTAACTAGTCTTTGTTTGTTTAGCAACTCTTGTTTCGAGTTACTACTCTTAGCAACTGAACTAGTATCAAATACCGAGGGGTTGCTATAAACACTAGTAAAGTACACATCAATCACATGTATATCAAATATACCTTTGTTCACTTTGCCATCCTTCTTATCCGCCAAATAGTTGGGGCAGTACTGCTTCCAGTGAACAGTCCCTTTGCAGTACTTAGTCTCAGGCTTAGGTCTAGACTTGGGCTTCTTCACTTGAGCAACAACTTGCTTGCCGTTCTTCTTAAAGTTCCCCTTCTTCCCTTTGCCCTTTTCTTGAAACAGTGGTCTTGTCAACCATCAACACTTGATGCTTTTCTTGATTTCTACCTTCCTCGATTTCAGCATCATGGAGTGCTTGGGAATCGTTTCTGTTATCCCTTGCATATTATAGTTCATCACGAAGTTCTAGTAACTTGGTGATAGTGACTGGAGAACTCTGTCAATCACTATCTTATCTGGAAGATTAACTCCCACTTGATTCAAGTGATTGTAGTACTCAGACATTCTGAGCACATGCTCACTAGCTGAGCTATTCTCCTCCATCTTGTAGGCAAAGTACTTGTCAAAGGTCTCATACCTTTCGACATGGGCATGAGCCTGAAATACTAATTTCAACTCTTGGAACATCTCATATGCTCCGTGGCGTTCAAAACGTCTTTGAAGCCCCGATTCTAAACCGTAAAGCATGGCGCACTAAACTATGAAGCAATCATCATATCGAGCTTGCCAAATGTTCATAATGTCTGCATCTGCTCCTGCAATCGGTCTGTCACCTAGCGGTGCATCAAGGACATAATTCTTCTGTGCAGCAATGAGGATAATCCTCAGATCACGGATCCAATCCGCATCATTGCTACTAACATATTTCAACTTAGTTTTCTCTAGGAACATATCAAAAATAAAACAGTGGAGCTAAACGCGAGCTATTGATCTACAACATAGATATGCAAATACTATCAGGACTAAGTTCATGATAAATTAAAGTTCAATTAATCATATTACTTAAGAACTTCCACTTAGATGGACATCCCTCTAGTCATCTAAATGATCACGTGATCCAAATCAACTAAACCATGTCTGATCATGACGTGAGATGGAGTAGTTTTCAATGGTGAACATCACTATGTTGATCATATCTACTATATGATTCACGCTCAACCTTTTGGTCTCCAGTGTTCCGAGGTCATATCTGCATATGCTAGGCTCATCAAGTTTAACTCGAGTATTCTGCGTGTGCAAAACTGGCTTGCACCCGTTGTATTTGAACATAGAGCTTATCACACCCGATCATCATGTGGTGTCTCGGCACTACGAATTGTAGCAATGGTGCATACTCAGGGAGAACACTTATACCTTCAAATTTAGTGAGATGTCATCTTATAATGCTACCGTCGAACTAGGCAAAATAAGATGCATAAAGGATAAACATCACATGCATTCAATATAAGTGATATGATATGGCCATCATCATCTTGTGCCTTTGATCTCCATCTCCAAACCACAGTCATGATCACCATCGTCACCGGTGCGACACCTTGATCTCCATTGTAGCATCATTGTCATCTCACCAACTATTACTTCTATGACTATCGCTACCGCTTAGTGATAAAGTAAAGCAATTACATGGCAATTGCCGATAACTGTGTTACAAAACATGATCATTTCATACAATAAAATTTAGCATCATGTCTTCACCATATCATATCACAACATGCCCTGCAAAAACAAGTTAGACGTCCTCTACTTTGTTGTTGCAAGTTTTACGTGGCTGCTACGGGCTGAGCAAGAACCGTTCTTACCTACGAATCAAAACCAAAACGATTTTTCGTCAAGTATGTGTTGTTTTAACCTTCAACAAGGAATGGGCGTAGTCACACTCGATTCAATTAAAGTTGGAGAAACTGACACCAGCCAGCCACCTCTGTGCGAAGCACGTCGGTAGAACCAGTCTCGCGTAAAAATACGCGTAATGTCGGTCCGGGCCGCTTCATTCAACAATACCACCGAATCAAAGTATGACATGCTGGTAAGAAGTATGACTATTGCCCACAATTCATTTGTGTTCTACTCGTGCATATAACATCTATGCGTAGACCTAGCTCTGATACCACTGTTGGGGAACATACTAATTTCAAAAAAAATTCCTACGCACACGCAAGATCATGGTGATGCATAGCTACGAGAGGGGAGAGTGTTGTCCACGTACCCTCGTAGACCGTAAGCGGAAGCGTTATGACAACGCGGTTGATGTAGTCGTACGCCTTCACGATCGACCGATCCTAGTACCGAAAGTACGGCACCTCCGCGATCTGCACACGTTCGGCTCGGTGACATCCCACGAACTCACGATCCAGCAGAGTGTCGAGGGAGAGCTTCGTCAGCACGACGGCGTGATGACGGTGATGATGAAGCTACCGGCGCAGGGCTTCGCCTAAGCACTGCAACGATATGACCAAGGTGGATTATGGTGGAGGGGGGCACCGCACAAGGCTAAGAGATCAATGATCAACTTGTGTGTCTTTAGGGTGCCCCTTGGCCACGTATATAAAAGAGCAAGGGGAGGGGGCCGGCAGCCTCATAGGATGGGCCCCAATGGGGGAATCCTACTCCTACTAGGAGTAGGTTCCCCCTTTCCTAGTCCAACTAGGAGGGGAAGGAAAGAGGAGGAGGGGGAGATGTAGCTGCAGCTGGGCCTTTGCATGCATAAACAAACCGCCAGCGCTCTCAGATGCCTCCCTGGGGACTGGGTTTCGGGTCAATCTGCTGGCGCTAAAATTGCACGAAATCGGCGAAAAAAGCGATCCTGGGGGCGTGAGTGGAGACTTTTTCACTGCCGGCGGTGAAAAAGTTAGAGAAAAGGGCCTCTTGAGGAGCCTAGTGGACATGCTCTGAGAGCAGCAGTAGTACCACTACCTGCCAACTGAACCGTGCTCCTCTGCTTCATGGGTGCAGCAAGCAATAATGGTGAACACAGGGCTCTGGATTAATAAATGATCCAATTTCTCGCTCTTCCTCTCAAGAGCAACTCCCGCGGCGTACATCTTTTTTCTTTTTCAGAAAAAAGGCTGGTTAAAACACAATTACAAGCCCCCGTTAAGAGCATCTCCAACAACAGATCAAAATTTTGGCTACCAAAATCCAATTTTTTTTAAATGAAGAGGAGAACATTTGGATGCCAAAAAAAAAACATTCTGCTTTTTACAGCATACTACCTCAAACTTGATATCCCTATTTCTGCTTCTACTTCGAACCACATATTTGTGTATATGCAATGCTCTAAACAATATCCAACTCGCGTCAAATAAAACCAACACAAATAAAACACGAGTAGTACTTAATGTATTATATTATTATTTTGAAAAAAGGGGGCAAACAAAGTCCCCGGGCACCTGAACAGAACAGACCCCAAGAGAGCCAGAGGGTCGGGCACCCGGACAGAACAGACGTCGAGAGAGCCACAGGATTGGGCACCCAGAGGTCCAACCTCCCGGACACCTGGACCGAACAGAGAGCCACGCAGGAAGCACCCGGGCCCAAAGGAGTCTAGGCACCCAGACCTCTCGAGGTGGATATTTTCTCGGTGGCAATACTCTTCCGATGATCATGGAATTTCTTGGGAGAAGTGTATACGGAATAAGCTTGAGTACCCCAACCAACTCTCTAATCTCTGAACCCTTCTTAATAGTACGGATGTTCATACGACTCAAAAAGTAACCGAAAAACTTTTCGAGCCTCCAAAGAACGCCGTCTTTTTCCCTTTTTGAATAGATGGGATTACCGAAGTCCGTACACTGGTAGAAAACAAACCTTTCGTCCGCCTCTTTAGTCCCGGTCAGGTTTTGGCCCAGGACTAATGTGACCATTAGTCCCCGTTTCAACAGCTAGGAGCGGATGGGGGCACGACCATCATTAGTCCCGATTCATTTTTTACCTATAGTCCCGGTTTGTGATGCAAACCGGGACTAAAGGGGTGATGGTAGACCAAATAAAGAAACCAATGTCCTGAGATATACTTGGCAACCACCATTACTTCTTGCAAATTGTACTGTGATCAACACCAAAATTGTAATTGAGTGACAATTTCACTTTCAATGGGTTTATGATTTATGTTTTTCCTCTCTTGGCCATATATTATATGCTGGACATGATCCATTGCTTGGACTTAATCTTCTACTACTGGCGTTCCCTGATGTTGGACTACTTCCTGTACTTCTGATCTCTTGTCATGTACATTTCATCAAACTCCTGTTCCTAGATCAAACATGTTCTTCTGATTCTCTTTCTTACTATGTTGCTCTAGGATCTTTCTGATTAGGGTTCTTGGACCAGTTCCAATGATCCCAAGTACCAGCTCAAACATTAATGCATTTTCCTTAGGGAATGCAACATTTTAACTACAATCCATATTCTTTATCTGTTATTGATTGTTTTGAAGGTTAAAATTAAGAAGAAAAGAAGAAGATCAAGGACCCATATAGGTTTAGTTTAGGGTTCTTCTATTTTCTTCTTTTATTCTTTCTATCCGATGTAAATCATAAGAACTTTCTTACAACTCTTATAGGTATAGCCCGTTAGTCTTAGGGTTAATTAGAAATAAGAGTCGCTTGCTTAGGGGTCAAGTAAACCTCTCTATATAAAGGAAGGAGATGTATCAATCTAATCAAGTAAGAACTAAGAAGGAAATCCCTTCTCTCTTGCCCGGCCGTGGGCAAAAAGGCCCCTGGCCGGCCCTCTTGCGCCCTCCTTCTAGCAGCCACATAACACATCTTGTGCACACTCTTGCAACCAACACTAGCTCAATCAAGGTGCTCTAGTAAACAGAAGAAATTTTGTCGAAGCTTTCACAATAACCAACACAAGTTCACTGCTTACAGATCTTCGGAACTCCAACTTACACTAGATGAAGCTATCACAATAATCAACACAAGTTCACTGCTTACAGATCTTCGGAACTCCAACTTACACTAGATGAAGCTATCACAATAATCAACACAAGTTCACTGCTTACAGATCTTCGGAACTCCAACTTACACTAGATTGATCGTTGGCATGGAGGGACGGGCACACAGCTGATCCGATGATGATCGTTGGATCATCATAAAACGATCTTTTCTTAAGAGGTTAGAGCTGACTGAAGACAGGGGAATAGAGCCTATTTTCACCCTTTTGGGGGACTAAGCTTCGACCGAGCTCCTGCGACTCCCTCCGCGACTCCCGCTAGGGTTCCCACCCGCCGCCGCCGCCGGCCTTCGGGCGCGTCTCCCCCGCCTCGCTCCCCCCCCCCCCCCCCCCCTCCTCCTCCCCTTTCATCCCCTTGCACGCCACAAGCGGGAGGATCCTCCTCTGCCGCGGCCCTCGCCCCGCCTCCCTCCCCTCTCCCCCGGCCGCCGCCGGCAGGTTCCGTCGGGCAAAGCCCGGTGGGCATGGCGGCGACGGGGCCTCTCTTCCCCCTCCGCTTGTAGGCGCCGACGCGGGGCGGCCCCCTCGAGCGGTGGCGCTGGTTGTCACGGGATCCAGTGGCGCGGCGGCGGTCTCGCTGGGCGGCGGGGTGGCCTGCTGGTGGAGGCGCTCCGGCTCCCTTCGTTCCGCGCGTGGCGGGGCGGCTGCGTTGCTCCCGTCTCGGGAGGTGGCGCGCGGCCGGCCCCTTGCCGGATCCGGCCAGATATGGCGTTGGGGGCCGACCGGCGGCGCGTGGCATCGGAGGTGCGTGCCCGGCGGCTCTGGTGCTTGGAGGTCGTCGGGCGACGCGGGTAGGGCAGCGGTCGGGCGTGGCCGCTGCTCCGGTCGTGGGCGGCGGCATGGGGAGGTCTCGGTGGTGACCTCTCGGTGTCGTGACGGCTTCACGGTGGCTCGACGGATCTGTCCGCGGCAGCGGCTGGCTTCCCCAGCGTCGGCTCGCCGGTGGTCGGGCCGTCTCGACCTTTACCCCATCTCCTCGTCGCCCGAGCGCTTCTCCCATCAAGGGGCTGGTCCTCTCCCGGATGCGGTCCATCGCTCGTCTCGCGCCCGGTGCCGCAGGACCGAGCTCGTCTCGCGCATGATGCAGCAGGACCGAGCTCGTCTCGCGCACGGTGCAGCAGGACCGACCTCGTCCCCCTCTCGCTGCTGCAGGACCAAGCTCGTTTCGCGCTAGGGGCAGCAGGACGGGTCGGTGGATGCCAGTTCTGGCCGACCTATTGGGTCTCGACGCTGGGGGTGGCCCAGGGGCGCGAAAGGTGAGACCTTTCCGCTCGTCTCTTTCGTTGGGGTGCGGCGGGTCTCGGGTGAGGTGGTGTCGAGGTCTTGGATGCTGGGGCGGCGGCCCTGGTGGTGGTTGCGCGGTGCTCTTGGGCAGAGCCCGTGCCTTGGTGCTGCCCGGTCACCATGGTCGTGTGGGCGGCGTGGTTGCCGGGGTGTGGCGTTCGGTGGCGGTGATGGTTGGTCGAGGTGAAAACCTGCTCTATCTTCGGACGGACCGGCGGCGACGAAGATCGTTCCCTTCTTGAAGGCGTCGTCGCGACTCTCATTGTCCGTCATGCGGCTCCGGGGAAAACTCCGATCCTTGGATCGGGCCGCTCCGGTGTCGTATCCTTTTTGAAGGCGCCGTCTTGGAGCGCATGGTTCGTCATATGTAGTCTCACCTCTTCGGGGCCGTAGTGCTAGGGGTGGTGTTGCTGCGCTCAGCGCCTATGTATCCTGGATGTGTGCGTGTGTTACGGTGGCGTGGCGTGTGTTTGTACTGGATGCTTGTGGTTTGATGCTTTATATATAAAGCGGGGCGAAAGCCTTTTTCGGTAAGACAGGGGAATAAGAGAAAACACCATGCAGTTGCAGACAGCTGTATCCTGCATGTCATGGTGTTGCGTTTTTTTGTCAGATAGGAAGGGAATAGTTCATCGCTGGAGTTGGAGTATCAGATCATACTGTCATCTCAGAGCTAACTGAAAACAAGGAATAATAAACAGCTGCAAATAGCTGCATGTCATGGTGCTGTGTTTTCATATCAGAAGGAAACTAGTGCGGAATTAGAGCACTAGAAATTGATGTCGATAGTGAGATGTGGGCAGCCTGTGATGGCACCAATTTTGATTATTCAAGCCAAAACAATCAAGCAGCCATGCTCAATTTCCTCGTGTCTCCAGTCAAGCAATGTAGCAAAGGAAAAAGACATCGCTTACAAGACCAGCAAAAGATGACCATGGTTCTGAAGCCCAGGCATTGCTTTTTGTAACCGAATGAGTTTCATCAACCAGGTTAAAGATAAACGGTTTTAAGAGTTGAAGGTTGTGATGCGAACTTGGCAAGCGTTTAAGGTTGTGAAGGGTTATACAGTAGACTTCATTTTTCACATGGTCCTTACAAATTAAGTTCCACATCACGACTAACATACGGCAGTAAGGTAATAAAACTGAAACCAGTTCCTTGGCAGACTACAATATATGTACATAATTTTCATACCAAGGTTAACCTGAACTAGTTCCAGGATTAAATGCACCTCGAGCCAGTTCCATGGCAGACTAGAACAGATGCACTTAACTCTCATACAGAGGTTAAACCTGGACTAGTTCCAAGGATAAATACAAACCTCAGGCCAGTTCCATACCAGACTACAATAATACCCCTGGACTAAACACAAACCTCAGACTTGCACCCCGAGGTTAAGCTGGACTAATCCCAGGACTAAATAAAAAGCCTCAGACCAAATCCACAGCGGTGGAAGGCTTTCCTGGGAACAATTATCTATATCCATGCCCCTACCCCTATATAATGTACGAATAGCTTTGAATACTATCAATTGATTTACTTCCATCCAACAGCTTATAGGTGCAAATCCAGGCACCCGCAACCATTGGATTAATTTATTGGTTGCACCAGATTGTGCCACCTTGCATCTCTAGATATTTCTATCTTGACAGTCGTATGAGGCATGAATGAATCAAAGCTGCGGTACCACATTTTCTCTGGGCTTCTCTAGAACAATCATATAAAAATCATAAGCAATGTGCATGTTGCAGCCCATTTCATGCTCCCTGTGCCAAATAAATATGGGGTTTTCATGTTTGTACCCTTGCTCACACCATGTCGACCATTGCCATACTATGACAATCAATGCCACCACCTATCCATGTTTTTGTCTAATTGTCTACGATTCCGTGAGGACTTCTCACAAAATCAGAGAAGGTTTCACGAATACGCTGATGTATGCACTCAATTCCCCATCCTCTCCTCCCTAAGTAGTACATGAGCCAACTCGCGCACGCCAATAAACAAAGACAAGGAGCTTAAGTTGTTCTTTTATATGAAAAAACACTTGGTTATTTTTGGCGATGCCGATTTTCCAAAGCAAAGTCGAGGTTCTATCAAATGTATTATTTCTCTCATACTTAGAAATTGTCGTTTTGTAAACCACAGATGTTCTCTAAGGTCTTAGGGCATCTCCAGCCGTTGGCCCCCCAGGAGGGGCAAAAAATCGCCCCCCGGGGGCGCACCGGCGCTAAACCGCGCATTGGGGGCGTGATGTCCCCCAGTCGCGGCGCCCACGGTTAGTCAAAAAAGTCAAATACGGCGCAAAAATGACTCAAATTTAACGCAAACATCGGCGAGTTCGTTCAAACTTAAACATATTTTACAAAAAAAAAGAAAACTACCGCGGGCTACCCCGCCGTCTCCCTCGCCGCCCGCCTCGCCGCCCGCCCACGCGGTTCTACATGCCGAGGAGGCTGTAGAACCGCGTGTAGTCACCGCCGTCGTCGTCGTCGTCGTCGTCGCCGCCCCCGTCTACGCCTCCGCCGTCCCTGCTGCATCCCTCCCCCGGTTGGCGCGGCGGGTTGGACGGTCCGGGGGCGTCGTCGTCGTCGTCGCTGTCGAGGACCACGACGCCGTGCTCGTCCTCGCGCCCACGCTTGCGGGCGGCGATCTCCTCCAGGGCCCGGCGCTGCCGGACCATCTCGTCGCGGAGGTAGTCGTCCCGCGCCCACCGCATGGCGTCCTCGTCGGAGAAGCCGCGCCGGGCTATCTCCTCGTACTCCGCGGGGAGGCCGGGCTCCGGCTTGGGCTCGACGAGGACGAAGCGGCCGGTGGGTGGAGAGGCGTTGGCGCCGATGCGGACGCCGGAGCTGCGGGTGCGCGCGCTGACCGGCGTGCCCTGGGGCTCCGGCTTGACGGGGCGGAGGCAGGGCGAGCCGCCGGACGAGGAGGAGGACCCCCCGGTCTCCATGCGCCTCGGGGTCCAGGAGCTTCCCCGGCGGCGTGAGAAGGAAGGGGGAGCGGGGTACTCGAGGCGCGGCGTGTTGCCGCCCTCGATGTACTCGAGGACGACCTCCAACGTGCGCCCGGGCACGCCCCACCACCGATGCCGGCCGGCGGCGTTGAGCCTGCCGGAGGGCACGACGCCGTTGGTGGCCTCGAGCTGCTGGGCGTGACGGCGGCAGAAGTAAGGGTCCCAGAGCGGGCTGTCGGGGACGTACCGTGGCCCCTCCCTCGCCGCACGCGGCAGGTTCGAGCGGATGCGTGCGATCTCCGCACGCCGCGCCGCGCCGGTGGGTACCGGGGGCACCGGCACGCCGCCCGCGCTGATCCTCCACGCCCCGGGCACCCGCATGTCCGGCGGGACCGGGTAGTCGGCCTCGTAAAGGAGGCGAGCCTCGTCTTCATGAAGATGGCGGCGACCGAAGCCGTTCGCCGCCGCCGCTTGGGAAGCGCTCGCCGCCATGGGTGTGAACTGGAGACGGCGAAAGAGAGGAGAGGAGAGGGAGGAACGACGACGGCGGTAGAGTGTGAGTCGCCGAGTGCGCCGGGGCGCGTCATATATAGGCCGAGGCGCGTGTGCCACCGTGTGTACGCGTGGCGGGCGAGGAAGGGCGAGGGACGCGCGTCGTCTGGGCTTCACTGTGCCGCCCGTGAGGCATCAATGGTGCAGGCTGACCGGCGCGGCAGCGCGCGGCAGCTTTGGCATTGATTCGCCGCGGGAAACGAGGCGATGAGGACGACGAAGGGCCGAGAAGAGAGCCGTGTCGCTGATGCGGCGGGCCCGCGTTTTTCGCCAAAACAGTTCGCTGGCGCCCAGGCGCCCCGCAGCGCGCCGGGTTCGGGCTGGGTCCGCCGGCGCTGTTTTCGGCCCAAGCCGGCGAAAATCGGGCTCCTGGGGGCGCGACTGGGCCGTTTTTTCGGCGCCGGCGCGAAAAAAACGCCTGGGGAGGCCTTCCTGGGGGCGCGGCTGGAGATGCCCTTATGGAGTGCATATAATCATGTATGCATACTCAATTTAGTTGAGACTTGAGACAAGACCAGGCCCCGAAAAGATATAAAGACATAAGTCAGACGCACTACTCAAATTTCAAATTTTTATAAAGTAATAACATTGCGACTTCAATTCAAAACTAGACCGTGATGTCACATGCGCAGCATGTACCGCGCGCTTACTAGTACTGAGTTGGTCCTTGCTCCCAAGCACCAGGAAGGGACGAAAGCAGGTTATCAAGCCTGATCCTTGCCTCCCACGACGAGAAGCAACGGAACCCCGAGGATCGTAGCACCAAGAATTGCATCTGCGGCCTTCCTCATGTTGTTGGCGGACTTCAACATCCTCTCCAGATCACGCCTATCAACAAAGCAAACAAGGGAGTGATCAAAACGTCCAAGTCTTGAAAGTTTGATAAAATATAAGTGATTCAGAGCAACACCTCGTCTTTTCCTGCCAGTCAGTGAATTGTTGGCGTAACAGCAGGTGGCGTTCGGAGGCCACAACAGGTGTCTATCTCATCGCGCTCTGCAGACTGGCCAGCACTTCTTGCGCTTCTTTCGCCTGCAAGGAGGGAACAGGCACGCGGTATGAATCAGTGATAGCCTTCCCGGCGACCAAGAGACGAGGAAGACGGATCCTTCAGAAAATCGATCTTTTTTCACAAGAAAAAAAGACGATCCAACGTGCCTACGGTCCAAACAAGCGATTCTAGTCCCACCCTGCGTGGTGAGAGGTTCCGCCGGCGGCAGATCTACGGTCTAGAGAGTATATAATTGGATGCTCTTACGGGAAAAGAAGACCTAGATCGCGTCAATGAAGAGGGGGGCCGTGTTAACATGTGTTGTATATCTGTATTTGTACTGTATTGTGTATGGCCTGCGTGCCGCCTCCGTTGTAACTATCTCTCCTGGTCAGTAGGATCACGATCTCCTCTTTCTGTTAGTGGCCTGTGTGCCTACATGCACGGGAGTAGTTCAGACTCCCTCTATTTGTACCCTGTACAGTCATTTATCTTTTCTTTTTTTTGAACTGGAACACCTTGCATTCCAAGAAATCACCGTGGACCAGCCATATCAGCGGTCACCGCATCGGTTACAACTTTAGGGAGGTTTACCGACCACACATGGAGGCCGAGGCCGGCATTGTCGTCCCGCCTACCAATAGCCGCTAGTTCGTGGGCAGGAACATTACAAAGGCGTGGGCAGTATGTGACTTTCCACTCAATAAAACCCATTTGGAGAAGGTATTTGATCTCACGAAAGAGGGTGCCCAGGTTGGACCGATCCAGTGTAGTTGTCGTGACAGCCTGCTGGACTCCGGTGCAGTCAGTTTCAAAAACAACCCGTCCCATTCCATTGTCTTCTGCTAGCTTCATTGCATACATGTGGGCACACGCCTCGGCATGCAGGGCTTCGCTCATGTGTGCAAGTTTTCCCGCTGCCGCGAAGATCACCCCTCCTGAATGGTCACGGGCGATGCAGCCCCAGCCCGCGTGCCTAGATTCCGGGTCGAAAGATCCATCAAAATTTATCTTGACAACATCCGTGGTCGGGCAAGTCCAAATGGGCTTTGGTTTTGCGTTGCTCCTTTCTTGCTCCCCAAAGAACATACGCCATTCGGCGATGTGTTTTGCCAGCGTGAAACCAAACTCCTGGGCCGAGGCTCTCTGCGCGTTGTGGTTCACCTTGTTCCTTTCCGTCCACCACATCCATAGGAGGCAGATCGTATGTAGCTTCTCATCCGCAGGCATAGACATAATGAGGTTAAGAAAATGGCGCGGTGACAGACATGATAGCAGTTTCTGCCGAGTCTGCTCCAGCCCGCAAGCCCTCCACATCTTCTTCACCTCCTTACAATGCAGAAAGAGGTGTCCTCCATCTTCCTGTAATCTGTGGCAAACCACACAGTTTGTTTCCAGCTTGACGCCGATCCATTCCATATTTCTCAACAGAGGGTGGCTGTTATGGGCAAGTCTCCACATGAAATGATGTACTTTCCCCGGACAATTTACCTTCCAGAGCTTCTGCCACATCTTCCTCTCCTCATTTTCCCCGGACGAGCTTTCCCCACGCGGTCGTGGCTGTTGTCTATGGAGCATGTCAGTATAAACCCGATAGGCCGATCTGACCGAGAACAATCCCTTGTTGTCAAATTGCCAGGCCACAAAATCCTCATGGTGTTCAAAAATTGGGATCTGCAGAATCACTGCCGCGTCCTCCGGACTGAAAGTCTGCTGCACTAACTGCTCATCCCATGTGTGCGTGGCTGGGTATACCAGTTCCGAGACCCTCGTCAGCAGGTTTGCACCCTGTCGAGTGCGCGGGAAGCGTACTGGTCCCAACGGCAGCCATGGATCATGCCACATGCGAATCTGCTGTCCGTCCCCCACTCTCCAAACCATGCCTTCTCTGACCACTTGGATCCCCTGCAAGATACTCCGCCATACATAGCTGATTCCGGGTGTTGGTATCGCCGATAGAAGGTCGCCATTGGGATAATAGTATAATACTTGGCACATAGTACTCGGGCACAAAGAGATTCAGGGGCTTGTAGGAGGCGCCAGACTTTACGGGCAAGCATGGCAATGTTGAAAGCGTGTAGGTCCAGGAAACCAAGGCCACCCTGCTCTTTTGGTAAGGTCATTCTCTCCCAGCCCACCCAGTGGTGTTTATGTTCATCATCTTGGTTTGCCCACCAGAACCGGCAAATCATAGCTCAGATATCATCGCATCGGCCCTTCGTCAGATCAAAACAGGCCATGGCATACGTGGGGATAGCTTGGGCCACTGTTTTGATCAAAATCTCCTTCCCCTTCTTTGATAAGAGCCTAATCTTGTACCCTTGGAGTAGCTCCTAGATTTTGTCCCAGATGTACTCGAAGCATAACTGCCGGGATCTGCCCAATGTTTTAAATAGCGGGCTATGGTATATAGCGGCAGCCCTTAAAAACAGCTATAGCGGAGCTATAGCGGGCTATAGCGGCAAATTGTACATGAAATCAAATAGCAGCAACATGCTCAAACAGCTATAGCGCAGCTATAGCAGGGCTATAGCCGGCTATTTAAAACTATGGATCTGCCCACGTAACTAGGGAGGCCCAGATACTTCCCTTGCATTCCTTTTCCTCTCAGGCCCAAACTGTGGAGCAACACTTGTTTCTTCTGGACCGGAGTGTTCTTGCTGAACTGTATTGCCGATTTGTCCCGGTTGATCGTTTGACCCGACCCCCTTTCATAAACCTCTAGGATCTCATTTATGGTGGCCATACTCTCCTCCGTAGCCTCCATGAGAAGGAGTGAGTCGCCAGCGAAGAGCAGGTGGGTTATGGACGGTGCAGTAGGTGCAATCTTTTACCCCGAAGCCGGCCCAACTCCTCCGCCCGGTTGATCAAAGACGAGAGCCCTTCTGCACAAATCAGAAAGAGATACGGCGAGGCCGGATCTCCTTTCCTCAACCCCCGCCCTGGAATCACCGTGTCCGTACAACCATCATTGATCTTGAAATGGTATCGAACAATGGTCATACACTTACAGATGAGGGCCACAAACGCTGGTGCAAACCCGAGATGTAGCATGATCTTCTCCAAGAATGCCCACTCCACACGATCATAAGCTTTGCTCATATCCAGTTTCAAAGCTGCAAAGTGAGTGTTGCCCGTCCTCTTCCTCTTCAAAAAATGGGTCATTTCATATGCCAAGATAGTATTGTTCGAGATCAGCCTTCCTGGGACGAAAGCACTTTGGTTGGGTGATATTATTTCACTTAGGATACTCTTCAGACGGTTGGCAAGCACCTTGGACACCAGTTTATACACAACATTACAGAGGCTGATCGGGCGTAGATCCTTTAATCTATCTGGGTTCTGAACCTTTGGGATCAACACCACTAGGGTGTCATTCCATCCCTCGGGTATACTGCCGCCCTGTAACACGTGCAAAACCTCGCGAACAACATCCTCGCCAATCAAATGCCAGTAGTGTTTATAGAAGATGGCCGGAAGGCCGTCCATCCCTGGGGCTTTAAGATCGCCAATACTATCCAACGCATCCTTTACTTCTTCTGTCGTGAAATCAGCAAGGAGGTGATCATTCATCTGTTGCGTAACTTTGGGGGCAATGTTGTCCAAAATTTCCACCATTTCTGAACCTACCACGGGGGTAAACAAGTTAGAGAAATAGTTAGTAACGAGGGCCTTTAAGCCCTCCTCCCCTTACACCTCCACGCCATCCTCCCTCTTCAACATGTGGATCGTATTCTTTTTCTTTCTCTCCGACGCAAAGGCCTGGAAATATTTTGTATTTCGGTCCCCTTTTGCCAGCCAGTCCGCATGAGCTCTCTGAGGTAAACCAGGTCGAGCTGATCCTCCAGCTTTTCCAATCTATATTTCACTGTCAGCTCCCTTCTAAGTTGGGCTTGTGAGATTGGTTGGCGCCGAACTTGCTCAAGTTCGTCCTTCAGTTTCCTGGCCCTCTTCTGGAGATCTCCCAGCACGTCACGGCTCCTTGTGTGGAGGGCTTTATTAACGGCTCCCAACTTGCTCGCCACTGACGATCCCTGTGCCCCTTCCTACGCCTCCCGCACGAGCTCATCACACCCATCCTCAAGAAGCCAACGCGCTTCGGACCGTTTTCCCTGTGGACCGCACTGTCTTCCCCCCATTCTCCTCGTGCCATGGAGCCACAACACCACGCGCCTGTGATCTGAGTGGTGCGGATCCCCATTCACCACTTTGTAGTACGGGAAACAAGTGCACCATGATGGCGAGGCCACAACCCTATCCAGCCTCTCCCGAATATACCCATCAACACGGAAGTTATTGTTTCGCCAAGTAAAAACGTCACCCTCAAAGCCAAGGTCATTGAGATTACATGTTTGTAAACCATCACGGAAATTCTGCATTAGGGAGTGCGTTCTAGGGCTCCTTGTTTCTCATGGTTGAACAAAATCTCATTAAAATCTCCAAGGCAGACCCAGGGCAGGTTAGATTGGTGGTTTAGAGTTCTCATGAGCCGCCAAGTCTCCACTTTCTTCTCCATACGTGGTTCTCCATAGATTCCCATGAGCCGCCATTTGAAACCATCCTCCTCCTGAATAATGACATCAATGTGCATCCTCCCCATCCACCTGAGTGTCACATCAATCCTTTTCTTCCAGAACAATGCTAGGCCACCACTCTTCCCCACACAATCCTTAACTAAAAGATTTTGCATCCCCAAACGACCACAGAACTTTTCCATTCTCCTCTTATCCAGGTGGGTTTCAGACAGAAAAAGAATGTCGGGATCCTCCTTCTTTTGGAGAGCCAGAAGACCACGAAATGCCGGGTCATTTCCCAAACCCCGACAGTTCGAGGCTATAGTCTTCATTGCTGCCCACCAAGCTGTACCTGCAGCCCAGCGTTCACGACATCATGTGATACACTCTCTTCCATCCCCACCTTCTTTGACTTCTTCCTACCCTCCTCCTGTTCACCCATATCCTCCACCGTTGGCAAGCTTCTCTTCCCTCCTAACACGTTGACAAAGCCACTGGTTCCTTCGGGCAGCATCCTCCCCTTCACGCGTTTGAAAGTGCCTATGCCCCCCTTGCCCCCTTCCTCCCTGCTTCTTTCACTGGTTTGCACCACCCCAACGTTGGCAGCAGAACTACTCACATCGATCTGCATGGCCATATGCATGGCCTCGGTTTCTATGTCCTGTGCAAATATTCCCTCAGCCTCGATCGCCATTCCTGTGACTTGCTGTGGTCGGGGCCCTCCAGCTGGTGCAAGCTGACCCGACTGGTCCCCCGCCTCCTCCTGCATGGTTGATTGACTCAGATCCTCCGTACACCCATCCCCATCCCCCTCCTCCCTGATCCCCACCACCTTGCCACGTGGAACCAAATGCCTGTGCCTTCCCCAACCTCCATCTTCTTCTTCTCCTTATCCACAGTCTGGTCCTGATCAAACTCACATGCGGACTGCATTCCAGCTTCATCAACAACAAGTTTCTTCTTTGAAACGCCCCTGCTCCCCCCTCCACTTGCTTTAGAGGGCTCGTGACCTCCTGATCTCGCTCTTCCTCCTCCTCCCTTGCAGCCCCACTTGGTTTGTTGCGCCAGGATGGTGCATCACTCCCCGAAGACGCTTTCCCCTTCCAAGACCCTGTACTCCTCGACCCCTGTCCTCTTCCCGCATAGCTTTGGCGTACCTCCACCCTTCTCTTGTCCATACATGCTCGCAGCCATGGCCCAAACTGCTTCCTCTCCCCCCTCTGCACCTGGACCTTGCAAAACTTTTCAACATGACCAAGGAAACCACACTTGTAGCAAAAATCCGGCAGGTATTCATACTGGAATGGGCACCAATTCCTATCCTCCTCGCCCTCTTGCTCTTTTCCACTCGTGATTAGATTCTGTTCACCCTCTTCCTCCAAGGTAAACCCCCGCATCAGAGGAACCGTGATTTTCATCCTCACCTTCACCCGCAGGTACTTGCCTATCGCTCCTCCATCTGCCTGAGTGTCGACTTCCAACACTTCACCAATCTCAGCCCGAATGGCTTCTCCCGCATCTCGGGTCATCAGTCCCAAAGGGAGGCGCAGCACACGTACCCAGATCGGGATAGTATCGAAGCTGTAATCCTCAAAGCGCTTCCTGGGAACATAGTCTTCCATTACCAGCAAGTCATTCCCGAATTCCCACGGTCCCCCATTTAGCGCCATTCTCTTCCCCGACTCCTGCCCGAAGGTGAAGTGAAAGATGTTCTCTCCAGCCTCCTTACAATCCACACCCTTTATGGGGCACCAGATCCAACCCAGCGTCTCCGCCATCGCCTCAACGAACACCGGTTTCTCCGACAATAGCCATGCCATCGCCTGGGGTTCCACTACTCCTGACTTCCCCGATCCCATCCAACCGATCTTGATCCCCTTCTTCTCCTTCTCTGACAAGCGCAAGTCCTTCAGCAAACTCTCAACCTTCTCCATCTGGTCCTCCGTCTCCTTTTCTGACGTAACCAAGCGGGCAAAAAAACTAGGTCAAGGTGGTGTACGATCACACACCCTAGCAACGCGCGAAAGGCTTTTGGTGGTGGGTGGGAGAACGATGGGCGGCCGCGGCACGCCGCCGGCCACCGTTGGGGCGGGGTTTACAGGGGCGAGGGCCGGCCACGAGGGTGATGCACCGCCGGAAACCCTAGATCGCCACACGGTCGCCAAAGACGGACAAAACCGTCACACGCGGGACAGACCTATGTGCACTGTCATTTATCAATGAAACATCAGAGAGTGGAATTCTAAACCATAGTTTGGTATCAGACGCCATGGCCTTTGAGGACCTCTTCGGCGCTCCTCCCTCCCCTGCCACCCACGACTCCTCCTCCTCTTCTGCGGTTCACTCCGGCACCTCCCCTCCTCCTTCCACCGCTCCGGTTGCTGCTTCCCTCACCATCGCTGCTCTCCACTCCACCGCTGCCCCATCCTCCTCCCACCCTCCACTCACCATCCACAACGATCATATCTCCAACTACATCAAGTTCAAATTAGATCCGGTGGAGAACAACTTCTCTAAGTGGCGCACTTTCTTCCGCATTGTCCTCGGGCAATACCGCGTTGAGGATCATGTTGACCGCCCCCTCCTGCTCATCCCGACGACGCATGGCTCGCCGTCGACCACCGCTTGACGCTCTAGATCCTGTTCACTCTCGCTGATCCCCTCCTCGAGCTCATCACCGGTGGTGCCGTCACCGCCTACACCGCGTGGCAACGCATCGCTGACTACTTCCTCGCCAACCAGGGGGCCCAGGTCCTTCATCTCACACGTCGGTACAGGAATCTCTAGCAGGGCGATCTCTCCATTGTTGAGTATGCCCGCCGCCTCAAGTCCCTGGCGGACAACTTGGCGGACGTCGGCTCCGCCGTCACCGACGCCGACCTCACCATCCAGCTGCTCCATGGCCTTTCTCCTTGCTTCGAGACGATCCGCATCATGCTGGGTGACACGAACCCGCTCCCTCCCTTCGGCGTCGTCCGCTCTCGCCTCGAGCTCGCCGAGTACAACCTCTCCCTCCGCGCGGCCACCGAGGGCGCCTCCTCTCTCTCCATCACCAACGGCTCTGGCGGCTCTGGTGGTCCTGGCGGTTCCGGTGGCTCCGGCGGTTCCGGCGGCTCTGGGGATCGTTGAAAGGATCAAGATGGACCTAGAGGGGGGGGGTGAATAGGTAAATTACAAATTTTAATTATTCCTTAGCAATTTTAGGCAATAATGCGGAATATGAAAGTGAGCCTAACAATTGCAAGTGAGTACAACTACTAAGCAAGTAACACAAGCACACAAGAATAGCAACCTCAATACGATGTAAGTAAGTGCAAAGAGACAAGTAACCACAAGTAGAGAGTTAGGATTAGGGATAACCGCAACTCCGGGAGACGAGGATGTATGCCGATGTTCACTTCCTTGGAGGGAAGCTAGTCACCGTTAGTGAGGTGGATGTTACCACGAAGGCACACCAACGCCACGTAGGCTCATCCTATTCTCCCTTTGAGACAACACCACGAAGGCGTTTCTCAACCACTAATGGTAGACCTTGGGGTGATCTCCAAACCCTTACAAACTTTCCAGGGGGTAATCACAATGGTTGATTCCTCTCCGAAAGACTCCTACCCAAGGAGTCTCCAACCTCCAAGAGTAATAAGAACGTTGGGGAAAAGCTCAAGACTTGCCCAAATCACAAATTCCTTTGGTACAAAGAAGGGGAAGGAGTGGACCTATCACTTGATTGGAGAACTTCTCTCAAATGCTCCTAGAACACTTGGGAATCTAGTATTTGGTGTAGGTGGTAGAGAGAGAGAGAGAGTGAGGAGTGTTCTTGGCAAGTTCAAAGTGAGTGGTCGACCTTATCCAGTGGAAGGGAAAGGTATATATATAGTAGGTGTGGAAAGGTGACCGTTTGGGGCATATAAGAGCACATGATAGGTCGGACGTCCGGACATATCGGACGTGCGGTGGCACAAATAAGTCCAGTCGTCCGACAGTCATCGGACGTCTGGCCACTGTGAATATGTGAGCCACGAACCAGTACACAGGACACTGACGTCCGAGACGGGCTGGACATCCGGAGCCCGGACGACCGGAGAGTCCGGACATCCGTAAATACGGTTCTGTTGTAGAAGTACCGGATGTCTGGAGAGTTCCGGAAATCCGCAAATGACATTCTGTAAAGGAACACAGGACGACCGGAGAGAGCCAGACGTCCAGACAGCTGAGAGGGACCGGACGTCCGTAGAGCACCGGACGTCCGGGGACAAAGAATGGGAGCTGTGGATTTTGAGCAAGTTTTTCACTAGATCCAAAGATCCCCTCTTAATAGTGCGGGATCCCTATACTCAAGAACAAACCATAAATAAAGTCAATGTCTTGTATCTCCATTCTTGAGTTATATGCTTTTTGTCCCTAGTCATGATCCATACACACGGTCTTTGAGACATAATCCTGAGATATACTTGATAAACATGATTAGTCCCTAGCATATGTGTTGATCAACATCAAAATATGATTAAGGGCATGATTGCACTTTCAATCTCCCCCTTTTTGATAGTTGATGACAACCCATATGCACACTCATAATAGTAATCGAAAGTATTTGTTGGGGAGCTTAATAATAATAATCAAGAATGAGTAAAGAGTGAGCTCCCTCTCAAAGTGATACCATTGAACATATGAACCCTGCTATGCTACCCGCATAGCCGAGGCAACTGCGTCGGGCGGCGATTTTCCTTCACACGATACACCACTGTCGTACGTTTCTATCGTGCTGTCAAAAATCCGCTCGTTGGTTTCTTTACACAATATGCTTTCGTGCTTCAGTGTATGACAAATGGGCCTCCTTTGCCCGCGGGCCTAGCTCTATGGCGTGTCTCGAGTACGTCTTGGGTGAGAAAAGAGGGGGATGCGGCGAGCGTGGGATTGTGTGAGTGGATTGAGGCAGAAATATCTACCTCGTCGGGCCTCTCTCTCCCTCATCTCTTCTTCATCCTGCTCCTCTTCTCCAGGCCGCCACCGCCGCTTCCCTCCTTCCTCTCGGCTGCCTCATCTCCTCTGCCTCCACCTCCACTGCCTCCTTACCCAACTAGCACGGACAGGACGACGTGCAGGCAAAGGGAGATGGCGGCGGCGCTCGATTCGGTCAGCAGTACATAGAAGATGAGAGGGAGAGAGAGAGGAAAGGGGAGAGGGAGGTGCGCCTGTCCCTCACCCCATGTCCCCGGCGCACCGTCGCCCCTCCAAGCCTTGGTGTTCCAGGGAGGAGTAGATGGCACCAACTTCGATTCCGGCCTCTGCCCTGAGCTCCGCCCCCTCATGAACACGAGGCGACGGGCGCCGCCCCCAGGAGCTCACTCTGCCTCTTGAGGTCCTCCTCTCCTTCACGGCCCCGAGCGATGTGTTGAACTCTTCTGTCCCTGCACATGGTCAGCATCAGCAGAGGGCCAAACGTGTGCTCCTCAAACCTGAAAACATTCACATCTGAAGCTTTTTTGTCATCCCCCAACCTTGATTTCTGATTGACTTGATTCAATTTTGATTCTACAGTATATTTGTTTGAAGGATGCAACCGCAGGCGCAAAAAATTTTGCTGGTAAGCTCCCATATTTCCGTTATTCATCCCTTTGTACATCTGCTCCGAAAAAAATCCCCTCTATACATGGGTTAAGATGGAGGCTTGCATGCTCAGGGTAGGTGGTCAAAGCCCTATTCTATTGTTGTGATACTGGTGAGCTTGCACGGTGCAGCAGCCTGGAGAGGCGGCTAACAGTGCACCTGCGAAGCAACAATAAACATGTCTGATGCCAACATGCCAAGGTGAGCTCTGCACAATCCCTCTGTCTATATATATGCAAGCTTGTGTGATGTGCTCTGCTTCCTCCTCCTTTTTTATTAATGGATCTCTTACTAAGAAGACCATGTTCTTTAGGTTGGCAGCACAAATGATATAGCTAAGTTATCCTCATGATAATTAGATAATTGTTGGCACCATCAATGATCCATATGACAGCCCTATGGAATTTTTTACATGTCTGTCAAGGAAGGTATTTTCAGGGATTTCAGGGAATATGATGATTTGTTGTTGTGTTCTCAGTTAGCAGCTTTAGTTTCCTAATTATCTTTTCTCAACCCCTGTCAAGATAGAAAAATTGCATCCAGCAGACTGTTTACGACATTGTGGCATTGGACTATGAGAAAGTTACGGTCCTTATTGATGCAACAACTGCTGCAAGGCCAGATATCCATTTGGGTGAGTACTCTTCTTTCACAGTAGCCCTTCTATTTTACTCTTCATGTGAAATACTTGTAGTGCTGGCTCTTGTTGATTCCTTATGCATACGTTTAAACTAATGTTGGCATGTTATTTGCCATTAAGCAGGAAAAGCTTTAAATGTAATTTAATTATGGCTCATGTTGCTGAATGCAATCTCGCCATCTTTGATAGTTGAGAGAAAATGAACATATTCTTAATTCTCTTTAATCTGTTTCCTATGACTTAGTACAAGTTGTGACTGTAGGCATTTGCTTTATGTTATCCAGCAAGTATTAGAGATATGATGACTATTGGCGTGGAAACACCAACTTTGGAAGAGTGGCGCCGTTAGGTTTGCAGGTGGTGTACTTCATTCTTGGAGCTGACATACATGCCTAGGTGCATCGAAGTCAACAAACGCGCTGCTACCTCTTGCTGACTCTCCATTCGGCCCCGACAAGTGTAATTATCTTAATATTTGCATATAACTTCTAATCCGTTTGGCATAAAAATTTTTTGTACTGCACCCTTATAATTTGGGTTTGCTGAATACACTATCGTTTCTGCTCCGGTGCTCCCCCAGGGTTGAACGCGAGGTGGAAAAACACATTGACGGCCAGGATGAACCAAAAACGGTTCATAACGAGGGGCACGATCGTTTTTGTTGCCCCCGCGTATAGCCGTCGAGGAGCCCTGGGAGGCCCGTACGGGCCCGGTTAGATCGTATGCCCGGCCGTATGCTCGTATTCGTATACAGCGGCGTTTCGTGCACGCCAGCAGCCGCCCGCGCGAGTAGTTGCCAAAAGTGCCCCATCATATAAATGTGGACGGCAACCACCTCCGGCCGCATCGCCCACCATTTCCCCCCGCCGCATCGTCTCCCTCTCCACTCCCCACTCCCCACGAGCCCCACTCCCTCTCCTCTCCAACCTCCTCGTCTCCCTCACCGCATCCTCTCCATCGCCATGGCGGACGCAGGAGGCGAGCGCCCCGATTGGAGCGTAGATCTGGTGGAGCAGGCGTGGCAGGTCGCTGCGGGCACCTTTGTGAGGGGCGTCTTTGGCGTCCAACGGTGCTCCTCAGCTGCAGATCTGGAGAAGGCGGGGCGGGATGCAGCAGCCTTGATCCAGCCAGATCGCCCGCCTGGCTATCTCCATGAGGCGCAAGGTGGAGGCGGGCTCGTGAGGCGCACGAGGTGGAAAAGGTGGATAAGGTCGAGGCGGCTCTGGCGAGGCAGGCGGAGCGAAGGTATGTGCTTATCACTTTAATGTGGTAGTTTTTAGATTGTAGGGTTTGTGTCCAGAAGGTTCTTTGGTTAGATTTGCTGGATGTGGGGTTTTCTCTGCATTAGGGTTTTTGTGTATTTGATTCGTGCAAGAATGGTGGACCTCATATGATTATTAGATTAGGTTAGAAGTAGATGGATTGAGGGATGGGGTTTTTTCAGATGCTTATTAGATTAGTAGTGGAATTTGTGCAATTCTTTAGGTGTTTGGCTTGAGGATTAGACGATGGATTAGTCAAATATATACTTCTCTATTGGTTTGGGTTGGTGACTGCTTTAGTTCTTTGGCTTGATGATTAATTAAATGGATGCTTAGTTCTAGGGATTATGCCTGCCATAGTTTCAATTCTTAGATACTTGATTGATGCATGTTGTCATAGTTGCAGTTCTTTGATGCTTGATTGATGCCCTGTCAAAGTGCAGAGGCTATGAGATGGGTTGTGCATGGCCTTGTGTTTTTGGAAATTGTCTACGAGGTGATTAGATGGTGCATTAGTTTGGTTGTAAATATAGTGAAGGATATGCTCATGTAATGGGTGTTGTCATGTTAATCAAAAAGAGCTTCTCAATGGCTGGATTTGTTTGTGTTGGATTGGGGCTTCTGAAGGAGAGGGGAAGGGGCAGTCTATGCTTATTTAGTTTGGGTTAGCAGTGGAATTTTTCCATTGCTTCAGAGATATTTACAGCATTGAACATCCTCTCCAATGCCATTGATTCAGAGATAAAAGCATCTTGGGTTTTTTCAGATGCTTATTAGATTAGTCCTGGAATTTTTGCTTGTTAGATTTTAATTAGTATGAGGTTGAATACCTTATTTAAGGGGGAATTTAAGGTCAGATAGACCATATATGATTATTAGATCTGTAGTTCAATGCTGCGTATATATATGATTATTTGATTTGATCTGTGATTCAAAGATATTGAATGGAAATATATTTGATTTGGAATGCATTAATTATGATGTGGCAATGAATTGATTTAGATGATACAAGATTCATCTATAGTATAATTTGTTGTTGTTTAGGTAAGTAATGAAATTTTAGTTCTTTGTTGAAGATGTATGCATTATGTTAATATGTGTAGGAGCTTTGCTGTATTATCCCAAAAAATGCTTAGGTACATCTGAATTATTCTTTTGTGTAGGTTTCCTGTAATTAGAGAGTTTTCCAGAATATGCATTTATATTAGCTATGTTGTCCAATATAGATTGGAGCTTTCCATCATTATGCAAAAACAAATTGTTTAGGTAGCTATATTTGTTTATTTATAGGTTTCATATTAAAATATTTTGCATTGGAAAATATATTGACAATATTGGTCACTTGCAACATACCAATGTGGTTCACATGCACAATTTTGTTTGTAATGACATTATTTGAAATGCAATTAAATTCCATGTAAATGATTTGCTTGGTTGACAATATAGCAGAAGGAGGATCTTGTTGGCAACAGGAGGAAGTATGACTCATCTGGGTACTACCCATATGACAGTGATGAAGATGAGCCGTACGAGGTAAGGCCTAGTTGAAATGTTATTTTTGCATTGAGTTAGTGTTAGATGTTTATAGTATTTGAATGCATAATGTATTAATGTCTGTCATTACTATGTGCAGATGAATCGAGATGATGTGGTTGAGGGGAACGTCGAGTCCTTTGGAGAGAAGGAGGTGCTGAAGATCAGGGCCCAAGGACCTGCTAAGTACTACAACTGGATGACGGAGAAGTATCGCTGCCCCTACTGCAGCAAGACCAAACCCAGGTATGGGTTACAGGAGCATCTGATGGAACATTGTCGGGCTACATCGATCATCGGTGATGACTACAAGATCAGGGCTCATCACTCTGCCCTCCTGAAGGTCCTGAGAAACCCTAACATCTAGTCCTACATCATGCTGATCATCAGAAGCTGGAAGCCCTACTCATCATCAGTAGATTTGATGATGTTTTACTTTTGGAAAACTACATCTGTGTCTGAACTACTAATATTAATGTAATGTATTGTGTGTCTGAAATGGATTTGTTGTGAATTGGCTGGTACCTGTGGGGGTAACGTAGAATGCTATCTATAATTGTGTGGCCTTAACTTTATTGGTGGTGAATGCTTCCTTCATGTTTAGTTGTTGTTTCGATGGTGCAATGATCACAAATGGCGCTTCAGTGTTGCTTGAGACATGCTGCAACACTTGTCTATGCTGTGGGCAAGTGCAACATGCTGTGCCCATGTGCCAATTATACCAAATATTGAATGTGGCAATGTTCCAAAATGGCTGTCATGAATTATAGTACATGGGTTTTAGTAAAGTTACTGATAATTGTTCATCCTCACACATTCCATCAACGCATAATTTGAATAAGCAAAAGATCAAATGTTCCATCATTTGAACCTATGTTGCAATTAGAGAGCAAATATTCCATCATCAAAGTGTGAAGGAATTAAATGTAAATTTAGAAGAGTAATGTAATACTAGTTAAAAATAATGTGTGCAAAAAAGGAATTTGAAATAAGATCTACTTTATTTTGTAATAAAGTTATATTACCCTACTTATTAGAATTTTGAAAATGTCACTTATTTATATGAAAAGAAAATATAAATATTCAAAAAGGTGTGTGTGCCAAAGTTGGCTATGAAAGAAAATATAAATATTCAAAAAGATGGCTATGAAAGAAAATTTGTAAAAAGAAGATTTTACAATTCCCCCCTGAGGTATAGACCGATGTTTTGACCAGTCAGTCTAGAGGGCATTATAAATTAATAAAAAATTCAAAAAAATATAAAACCTTGGAAACCCACCTTTTGTTTGTGCAATAGATCATGTGTGCCAAAGTTGAGGTCATTTGGAGGTGGTCGAAAAAATGACCGCATTCCGGAGGGGCCATTTGGTCTAACTTAAGCCATTTTTTGAAAAAATGTGATTTTTCCCACCACCTCCAAATCACACAAACTTTCTTGAACATGGTGACCCACATGTGCAAATCATGGCTATGAAAGAAAATTTGGAAAAATAATATTTTAGAATGCCCCCCTGAGGTATAGACCGATGTTTTGACCAGTCAGTCTAGAGGGCATTATAAATTAATAAAAAATTCAAAAAAATATAAAACCTTGGAAACCCACCTTTGTTTGTGCAATAGATCATGTGTGCCAAAGTTTAGGTCATTTGGAGGTGGTCGAAAAAATGACCGCATTCCGGAGGGGCCATTTGGTCTTAACTTAAGCTAGTTTTTGAAAAAATATAATTTTTCCCACCACCTCCAAATCACACAAACTTTCTTGAACATGGTGACCCACATGTGCCAATCATGTCTATGAAAGAAAATTTGGAAAAAGAATATTTTACAATGCCCCCCTGAAGTATAGACCGATGTTTTGACCAGTCAGTCTAGAGGGCATTATAAATTAATAAAAAATTTAAAAAAATATAAGACCTTGGAAACCCACCTTTGTTTGTGCAATAGATCATGTGTGCCAAAGTTGAGGTCATTTGGAGGTGGTCGAAAAAATGACCGCATTCCGGAGGGGCCATTTGGTCTAACTTAAGCCAGTTTTTGAAAAAATGTGATTTTTCCCACCACCTCCAAATCACACAAACTTTCTTGAACATGGTGACCCACATGTGCCAATCATGGCTATGAAAGAAAATTTGGAAAAGAATATTTTACAATGCCCCCCCGAGGTATAGACCGATGTTGACCAGTCAGTCTAGAAGGACTTATAAATTAATAAAAAATTCAAACAATTTCAAAAAAAATTATTAGATGACTTGAAGGTTAAAACATTAACTTGTCATACATGCAAAAAAATATGTGTATTGAACGCAAGTGAGCATGTGTATAATTTAGTGTGTGATTTCAAGATCAAATCAATACACAATGGCAATATGCCAAATAAATTGCCCACCTACCAGAGCAGAAGAATTTATACTCCACGGCCTGCATACAACTAGGAACCCTGCGGTGCATGGGCCAGGATGCAGGCCCGTGGTGCAGAATATCTCTGCTACTAGTAGGCCCCACGGGGCAGAGGGGACGAGAGTTAGGCAATGTACTGCCTGCAATTGATAGGAGCTTGTGAGGGGAGTCGCAGCCGGGTATATAAACCGGTGCGGCGCTCTCTCGCTTGGCGAGGTGGGACTAAACTCCCACCACCCAACGGCTATGCGCTGCGATGTGCCCTGCGCGGCTCCGCCTTGGGCCCAATTCGGGCGGGCTGGCCCAGGGCAGCCTTACTCCGCTCGCTGATACGTTATATATCTTCTTTGTTTCTTTTCTTGTTTATATTTCTAATATTTAAAATCAAGTCTCTTTTTTTCTATATTATTTCTAACAATGTTTACTAAATTTAAAAAATATGCCAAATTCTGTTGTGTTTTATTTCATTTTCTTCGTACTCTTTTGTATATTGATAATATTTACGAAATATGAACTAAAATGTTGTGTTTTAATTCAATTCTTCATTCCAATATTTCTTATCTTTATTATTTTTTAAATATTTTTAGTTTGTAAGATAAAATGCTCTTTCTTATTTCACTTCTTCATTCTAATATTTGTTCTCTTCTTTATATTTGAAATATTTCCAAAATGTAAGATAATATGTTGTCTTTTATTGCACTTATTCATTCAATTTTTTTCTTCTGTTTTCTATATTCTCCTCTTTTCTTTGTTCTGACAGTTATAAATTTAAATAATGTATGATATATTGTTCTCTCATATTTCACTTTTCATGGTTGTCTTTCCTAATTATAAATTTTATTTTCTGGCGGTGACAAAACCCTAGAACACTGCCGCGGCGTGACGCAACGTGTGTTTTGTGTCCGAACTCGTGCACACCTTGCCTAGGGGGGGCACATTGGCCATGCTCACATGCTCCCAAAAGTTGGGGTCATCTCATGCATGCCCCTCATGCAGCATGTACAAGCCGGACCATTCGGGTCTGCCTGAGGGCAAGTTTGGAAGAGGTTTTCCTTGACAGTCCCACCAAAAGATCCCAAACTTTTTGCCTACCGTACCATGACCATGGCATGCATGTGGTAGTAGAATTCATACACCACGGCCTCATTTTTGTTGAAATCCAATTAATATCCATGTGTATTACATGTAAGTGAGCATGTGTAAAATTTATTAGATGACTTGAAGGTCAAAACATTAACTTGTCATGTATGCACACAAAAATTGTGCATTGAATGCAAGTGAGCATGTCTATAATTTAGTGTGAGATTTGAAGATCAATACACAATGGCAATATGCCAAAAAAAATGCCCACCTACCAGAGCAGAAGAATTTATACTCCACGGCCTGCATACGACTAGGAACCCTGCGGTGCATGGGCCAGGATGCAGGCCCGTGGTGCAGAATATCTCTGCTACTAGTAGGCCCCACGGGGCAGAGGGGACGAGAGTTTGGCCATATACTGCCTGCAATTGATAGGAGCTTGTGAGGGGAGTCGTAGCCGGGTATATAAACCGGTGCGGCGCGCTCTCGCTTGGCGAGGTGGGACTAAACTCCCACCACCCAATGGCTATGTTATGCGATGTACCCTGCGCGGCTCCGCCTTGGGCCCAATTCGGGTGTGCTGGCCCAGGGCAGCCTTACTCCGCTCGCTGATACGTTATATATTTTCTTTGTTTCTTTTCTTGTTTATATTTCTAATATTTAAAATCAAGTCTCTTTTTTCTATATTATTTCTAACATTGTTTACTAAAATTTGAAAAATATGCCAAATTCTGTTCTGTTTTATTTCATTTGTTCGTACTCTTTTGTATATTGGTAATATTTACGAAATATGAACTAAAATGTTGTGTTTTAATTCAATTCTTCATTCCAATATTTCTTATCTTTATTATTTTTTAAATATTTTTAGTTTGCAAGATAAAATGCTCTGTTTTATTTCACTTCCTCATTCTAATATTTCTTCTCTTCTTTATATTTGAAATATTTCCAAAATGTAAGATAATATGTTGTCTTTTATTGCACTTATTCATTCAAAAAATTTCTTCTGTTTTCTATATTCTCCTCTTTTCTTTGTTCTGACAGTTATAAATTTAAATAATGTATGATATATTGTTCTCTCATATTTCACTTTTCATGGTTGTCTTTCCTAATTATAAATTTTATTTTCTGGCGGTGACAAAACCCTAGAACACTGCCCATGGCGTGGATTTAACGTGTGTTTTGTGTCCGAACTTCGTGCACACCTTGCCTAGGGGGGCACATTGGCCATGCTCACATGCTCCCAAAAGTTGGGGTCATCTCATGCATGCCCCTCATGCAGCATGTACAAGCCGGACCATTCGGGTCTGCCTGAGGGCAAGTTTGGAAGAGGTTTTCCTTGACGGTCCCACCAAAAGATCCCAAACTTTTTGCACATCGTACCATGACCATGGCATGCATGTGGTAGTAGAATTCATACACCACGGCCTCATTTTTGTTGAAATCCAATTAATATCCATGTGTATTACATGTAAGTGAGCATATGTAAAATTTATTAGATGATTTGAAGGTCAAAACATTAACTTGTCATGTATGCACACAAAAATTGTGTATTGAATGCAAGTGAGCATGTGTACAATTTAGTATGTGATTTGAAGATCAATACACATGGCAATATGCCAAAAAAAGTGCCCACCTACCAGAGCAGGAGAATTCATACTCCACGGCCTGCATATGACTAGGAACCCTGCGGTGCATGGGCCAGGATGCAGGCCCGTGGTGCAGAATATCTGTGCTACTAGTCGGCCCCACGGGGCAGAGGGGACGAGAGTTAGGCAATGTACTTCCTGCAATTGATAGGAGCTTGTGAAGGGAGTCGCAGCCGGGTATATAAACCGGTGCGGCGCTCCCTCGCTTGGCGAGGTGGGACTAAACTCCCACCACCCAACGGCTGTGCGCTGCGATGTGCCCTGCGCGGCTCCGCCCAATTCGGGCGGGCTGGCCCAGGGCAGCCTTACCCGCGCGCTGATATGTTTTATATTTTCTTTGTTTCTTTTCTTGTTTATATTTCTAATATTTAAAATCAAATCTTTTTTTCTATATTATTTCTAAAAGTGTTTACTAAAATTTAAAAATAAGCCAAATTCTGTTGTGTTTTATTTCATTTGTTCGTTCTCTTTTGTATATTGATAATATTTACTGAAATATAAACTAAAATGGTGTGTTTTATTTTAATTGTTAATTTTAATATTTCTTATCTTTATTATTTTTGAAATATTTTTAGTTTGTAAGATAAAATGTTCTGTTTTATTTCACTTCTTCATTCTAATATTTGTTCTCTTCTTTATATTCAAATATTTCCAAAATGTAAGATAATATGTTATGTTCTATTGTACTTCTTCATTATTTCAATTCTTCATTCCAAATTATAAATTTTATTTTCTGTTTGATACTTGAAATATTATTAAATCAAATGTAGTTGGGACAGTCGCATGCATACCTCCACATGCACCATGTACTAGGAGCAGGTTTATCTTCTCGGTCTCACCAATTCAGACCAAACTGTATGCACACACTAGGATGACCATGGCAAGCATGCATGACGAGTATCGTTCATTTCCAAAACTCGATGCATTTTCTAGGGTTTTTTCGGCGACAAAACCCTACAACACTGCCTCCACGTGACACAACGCATGTTTTGTGTCCGAACTCGTGCACACCTTGCCTGGGGGGGGGGGGCAAATTGGCCATGCTCACATGCTCCCAAAAGTTGGGGTCATCTCATGCATGCCCCCACATGCACAATGTACAAGCAGGACCATTCGGGTCTGCCGGAGATCAGGTCTGAAATTGGTTTTCCTTGACGGTCCCACCAAATGGTCCCAAACTTCATGCATACCCTACGATGACCATGGCATGCATGCGTGACAAGTATCGTTCATTTGTGACAGTCGATGCATTTTCTAGGGTTTTCCGACTACAAAACCCTACAACACTACCCCCACGTGACGCAACATGTGTTTTGTGTCCGAATTCGTGCACACCTTGCCTGGGGGACCACATTGGCCAAGCCCACAAGCTCCCAAAAGTTGGGGTCATCTCATGCATGCTTCCACATGCACCATGTACAAGCAGGACCATTCGGGTCTGCCGGAGGTCAGGTCTGAAATTGGTTTTCGTTGACGGTCCCACCAAATGATCCCAAACTTCATGCATACCCTACGATGACCATGGCCTTCATGCGTGACAAGTATCGTTCATTTGCGACACTCGATGCAATTTCTAGGGTTTTCTGGCGACAAAACCCTACAACACTGCCCCCACGTGACGCAACGTGCGTTTTGTGTCCGAATTCGTGCACACCTTGCCTGGGGACCACATTGGCCAAGCCCACATGCTCCCAAAAGTTGGGGTCATCTCATGCATGCTTCCACATGCACCATGTACAAGCAGGACCATTCGGGTCTACCGGAGGGCAGGTCTGAAAGTGGTTTATGCGTAACCTACAATCTCACGAAATGATCCCAAACTTAATCCGTAACCTACGATGACCATGGCATGCATGCATGACAAGTATCGTTCATTTCCAACACTTGATGCATGTATAATATTGTATAAATGATAGAGATACTATAAATATTGTTGACCATATACAAGTATACAATAACTAATACGTGTCACAAAGAGTTCTTTTTAGGGATGAACCAATGATATTTATTTTGAGGGAAGAAACAATGCAGGTAGGTGGGCCGGCCCAGACCGCAAATAAGTGTCGGATCCATATTGTGGAGCCCACAACACTGTGCTTTCCATGCACGTCGATCACACGCACATCAATCACGGGAGTAGTTGCCGTTCTGTTACACAATTCTGGGATCGTGCTAATCCATATGTTCCTAATCCCTACGATTGAGGAGCACGTTCAGCCTCGCTTCAACGGAGGAAAATATAGATCTAGGCCATAGGGAAGTTACGACGACCTAGGCCACAGGGAAGTTACGACGACCTAGGCGTCGACCTCGTATATAATCTCCTCCTCCTCGCACATGTCGTTGACTAGATCGACTCCTGCTGGCGAGGCATCGACAGCTCCGTCCGCCGCATCCGACACGCCACAGAAACCCCGAGAAGATCAAGGTCGTCCGCACGTGCAGGCAGACCTCGACGAACTACGTCGAGAACGCATCGCCGACTTCTTTCATCTTCGTCGACCGATCAAGTAAATTGTCCTCCTTCCCTCGCGCCTCCATAGCAAGCTACTTCCTCCGTCTCGTTGCTTTGATGGACTTAGGTTTAACACATAATTTTGACTAGTATGAACTGGACTAGATGCGTTCTGACCAGATGGCGTAGATGAAAACATTCTTTGGTTCTTTCATAGCATGGTAGAATAAGATGTTGTTTCTCGAGAAGCATGACGCAATACATTTTTTGTCACAAGATCCAATTATATTTTTGTCACACGATCCAATTATATTGTTGTGCACATAGAACATTAAAGAGTTATTAACATTAGATGTTGATGAACCTCAAATAGGTACCATTGCTATAGACTCTAGTTTATTTACAGCTGAACAATTTTTCACCCTATTAGTATGACAACAAGACGAATAAGTAACAGTTTACCATATTAATTTTATTGATTATATAATTTATATGATACTCAAAGAACTTGATCAGATGCAAGTAAATTCAATTACCAATTGTAGTTATTTTTTTATTGCCTCATGTCAGCACACACTTGGCTGCATGTTGCAGTATACATGGTGATAGTTTTATATTTCCATTAGTGTTATTTTTGCATTAGTGTCAGCTACTGCCAGAAAGTTTTATATTTTTGCATGCCTATTGTTATTTTTGCTTTAGTGCTAGCTAATGTCACGAAGTTATAAATTTTGTTTCAACAGGATGGACGAGCTGAATGGAGAAATAGTATGCGCAGTTGAGAAATGGTGCAAGCTTGTTGCAGATCTATCGAGCGGTCAACGCGCTAGAGTGGCTGATAGATCATTGCGTAGCATGCTGCAGACACCATCTATTAAGATGCGTACCCTGCTGATTAGGTATATGATTGAGAATTTTCAGGCCAGCACGGGCAGATTCATTATACAAGAGGAGGTTGGGGAGGTGACTCTCGGTGCGGTCGACGTCGAGTGCATCTGTAACCTCGAGAACCAAGGACTGTCCGCTTCGGGCATTATGACTGAAGAAGGCGAGGACATGAAGGAGCGGGTGCCGCCACAATTTCTCAGTAAGACATTAGAAAACATAGTGATAGATAATCTCATTGAGGACATAATTAAAAGTAAAGCCACCGACGACGATTTCCTTCGCAAAGTAGTGTTGGTCCTGTTAGGAACAATTATTGCTCCCATGTCGAGCAAGATTGTGCCAAAGCAGTACTACGCTTTGGTCTACGATGTGAAATGTATTTCAAAGATTAACTGGAATGCCTTCACCATGCGTGTTCTCCTTGATTGCCTTCGCATAGTGAAGAAAGGCAAACACCTGCGCCAATGGCCGAAAGGCAATTTGGCTCTCTTGTAGGTACACATATCAGACATGTTGCATAATGTCAATTATCATATCATTGCAATTTTATGTGATGTATTTTACTAACTCTAAATCCTTATATTTTTTTATAGTACTTGTACTGGGAGAAGGTGCAACCGGTCAAAGGCGAATGCGCCTATAATCCCAACTTGTCCATACAACCTCTTATGAGGAACTGGACAGAAGGTGCAGCCACTAGGAGAGATAGGTTCGACTTTGATAATGGGCGCGGCCGTGGTAACGTAAGGGTAAGTCATTGGGTTTCGTCTTTCTTAAATGTTTTGTAACTTAATACTATTTATTTTTTATTCATCACATGTACTTCAATATCGCATGCAGATCGAAAATAATATCACCCAGGAGTACATGGCTCAGGAGCCCGACATCCCAAATAATGCGCCTACCATGAAGCCAAAAACCAAGCCTGCATCTGGAAACGCAAAGAAGTCTACGACAGCCGCATTGTCGGAAGATTTGATGGAGCTTCTAATGAAGCGGTGCATGGACTTCATACACACCGAGATGAGGCAAATCCCTGATATAGTTGCTGAGGTATCACACCCAAACTTTATAGTTTAGAGTATGTTTGCTGTTTTAAACCATGCTACCATTACTAAGTTTATATTTCTATTGCAGAGGTTGTTGGAGAAGTTGAACAAAGCAGGTGTCATGTACAAGCCGGCTGCTGCCGTGCCATCCGCGGAGAATGATTCGGACGAAGTGGATTCGTTCAAAAATGGTCCATATGAAAGGAAGGAATTCGTGTACAAGGAAGACATGGACAGTGATGGACAGCCGATCATTGACATGACGCAGCCAGATATAGTGCTTCCCGACCATAAAACCGTACCTGAGGTACTTGTTGGGGAACGTTGCATAAAATAAAAAATTTCCTACGTTCACCAAGATCCATCTATGAGTTCATCTAGCAACGAGTGAGATAGATGCATCTACATACCCTTTGTAGATGCGTGCGGAAGCGTTCAAGAGAACGGGGTTGAGGGAGTCGTTCTCGTCGTGATCCAAATCACCGGAGATCCTAGCGCCGAACGGACGGCACCTCCGCGTTCAACACACCACGGTCAGCGTGACGTCTCCTCCGTCTTGATCCAGCAAGGGGGAAGGAGAGGTTGATGAAGATCCAGCAGCACGACGGCGTGGTGGTGGATGCAGCAGTACTCCGGCAGGGCTTCGCCAAGCAACTAGGGAGGAGGAAGAGGTGTAGCAGGGGGAGGGAGGCGCCAAGTGCAAGGGTGCGGCTGCCCTCCCTCCCCCCTCTATATATAGGGTCCCCAGGGGGGCGCCGGCCCTAGGAGATGGGATCTCCTAGGGGGGCGGCGGCCAAGGGGGTGGAGTGCCCCCCAAGGCAAGTGGGGCGCCCCCTCCCCTAGGGTTCCCAACCCTAGGCGCAGAGGGGGGCCCAGGGGGGCGCACCAGCCCACCAGGGGCTGGTTCCCCTCCCACTTCAGCCCATGGGGCCCTCCGGGATAGGTGGCCCCACCCGGTGGACCCCTGGGACCCTTCCGGTGGTCCCGGTACAATACCGGGTGACCCCGAAACATTCCCGATGGCCGAAACAGCTCTTCCTATATATAATTCTTTACCTCCGGACCATTCTGGAACTCCTCGCGACATCCGGGATCTCATCCGGGACTCCGAACAACTTTCGGTTTGCTGCATACTCATATTCATACAACCCTAGCGTCACCGAACCTTATGTGTAGACCCTCTACGGGTTCGGGAGACATGCATACATGACCGAGACGGCTCTCCGGTCAATAACCAACAGCGGGATCTGGATACCCATGTTGGCTCCCACATACTCCTCGATGATCTCATCGGATGAACCACAATGTCGAGGATTCAAGCAACCCCGTATACTATTCCCTTTGTCGACGGTATGTTACTTGCCGTAGATTCGATCGTCGATATCCCAATACCTCGTTCAATCTCGTTACCGGCAAGTCACTTTACTCGCATCAGAATGCATGATCCCGTGACCGGACACTTGGTCACTTTGAGCTCATTATGATGATGCACTACCGAGTGGGCCCAGTGATACCTCTCCGTAATCTGGAGTGACAAATCCAGTCTCGATCCGTGTCAACCCAATGTACACTTTCGGAGATACCTGTAGTGCACCTTTATAGTCACCCAGTTACGTTGTGATGTTTGGTACACCCTAAGCACTCCTACGGTATCCAGGAGTTACACGATCTCATGGTCTAAGGAAAAGATACTTGACATTGGAAAAGCTCTAGCAAAACGAACTACACGATCTTGTGCTATGCTTAGGATTGGGTCTCGTCCATCACATCATTCTCCTAATGATGTGATCCCGTTATCAATGACATCCAATGTCCATAGTCAGGAAACCATGACTATCTATTGATCAACGAGCTAGTCAACTAGAGGCTCACTAGGGACATGTTGTGGTCTATCTATTCACACGTGTATTACGATTTCCGGATAATACAATTATAGCATGAATAATAGACAATTATCACGAACAAGGAAATATAATAATAATCCTTTTATTATTGCCTCTAGGGCATATTTCCAACAGTCTCCCACTTGCACTAGAGTCAATAATCTAGTTACATTGTGATGAATCGAACACCCATAGAGTTACGGTGTTGATCATGTTTTGCTCATGGAAGAGGTTTAGTCAACGGATCTGCGACATTCAGATCCGTATGCACTTTGCAAATTTCTATTTCTCCATCTTGAACATTTTCATGAATGGAGTTGAAGCGGACGCTTGATGTGCCTGGTCTTCTTGTGAAACCTGGGCTCCTTGGCAAGTGCAATAGCTCCAGTGTTGTCACGTAAGAGTTTGATCGGCCCCGACGCATTGGGTATGACTCCTAGGTCGGTGATGAACTCCTTCACCCAAATTGCTTCATGCGCTGCCTCCGAGGCTGCCATGTACTCCACTTCACACGTAGATCCCGCCACGACGCTCTGCTTGCAGCTGCACCAGCCATCGCTTCCACCATTCAACATATCCACGTATACGGTTTGAGACATAGAGTAATCCAGAACTGTGTAGAAGCTAGCGTCGACGTAACCCTTACGACAAGCTCTTCGTCACCTCCATAAACGAGAAACATGTCCTTAGGCCTTTTCAGGTACATCAGGATATTCTTGACCGCTGTCCAGTGTTCCTTGCCGGGATTACTTTGGTACCTTCCTACCAAGCTTACGGCAAGGTTTACATCAGGTCTGGTACACAGCATGGCATACATAATAGATCCTATGGCTGAGGCATAGGGGATGACACTCATCTCTTCTTTATCTTACGCCATGGTCGGGCATTGAGCCGAGCTCAATTTCACACCTTGTAATGTCTGAGCAAGAACCCTTTCTTGGACTGATTCATTTTGAACTTCTTCAATATCTTTTCAAGGTATGTGCTTTGTGAAAGACCTATGAGGCGTCTCGATCTATCTCTATAGATCTTGATGCCTAATATATAAGCAGCTTCTCCAAGGTCCTTCATTGAAAAACTCTTATTCAAGTAGGCCTTTATGTTGTCCAAAAGTTCTATATCATTTCCCATCAAAAGTATGTCATCTACATATAATATGAGAAATGCTACAGAGCTCCCACTCACTTTCTTGTAAACGCAGGATTCTCCGTAAGTCTACATAAACCCAAACGCTTTGATCATCTCATCAAAGCGAATGTTCCAACTCCGAGATGCTTGCACCAGCCCATAAATGGATCGCTGGAGCTTGCATACCTTGTTAGCATTCTTAGGGTCGACAAAACCTTCCGGCTGCATCATATACAGTTCTTCCTTAAGATAGCCGTTAAGGAATGCCGTTTTGACGTCCATTTGCCATATCTCATAATCATAGTATGCGGCAATTGCTAACATGATTCGGACGGACTTCAGCTTCTCTACGGAGAGAAAGTCTCATCGTAGTCAATACCTTGAACTTGCCGATAACCTTTAGCGACAAGTCGAGCTTTATAGATGGTAACATTACCATCCGCGTCCGTCTTCTTCTTAAAGATCCATTTCTTTTCTATCGCTCGCCGATCATTGGGCAAGTCTGTCAAAGTCCATACTTTGTTTTCATACATGGATCCTATCTCGGATTGCATGGCTTCAAGCCATTTGTTGGAATCTGGGCCTGCCATTGCTTCTTCATAGTTCGAAGGTTCACCGTTGTCCAACAACATGATTTCCAGGACAGGGATGCCATACCACTCTGGTGTGGAACGTGTCCTGGTGGACCTACGGGTTCAAGAGCAACTTGATCCGAAGTACCTTGATCATCATCATTCATTTCCTCTCCGGTCGGTGTAGGCACCACAGAACATTTTCCTGAGCTGCACTACTTTCCGGTTCAAGAGGTAGTACTTCATCGAAGTTCTACTTTCCTCCCACTTACTCCTTTCGAGAGAAACTCTTTTTCCGTAAAGGATCCATTCTTGGCAACAAAGATCTTGCCTTTGGATCTAAGCTAGAAGGTATACCCAATGGTTTCCTTAGGGTATCCTATGAAGACGCATTTTCCAACTTGGGTTCGAGCTTTTCAGGTTGAAGTTTCTTGACATAAGCATCGCATCCCCAAACTTTTAGAAACGACAGCTTAGGTTTCTTCCCAAACCATAATTCATACGGTGTCGTCTCAACGGATTTAGACGGTGCCCTATTTAAAGTGAATCTAGCTGTATCTAGAGCGTATCCCCAAAATGATAGCGGTAGATCAGTAAGAGACATCATAGATCGCACCATATCCAATAGAGTGCGATTACGACGTTCGGACACACCGTTACGCTGAGGTGTTCCAGGCGGCGTGAGTTGTGAAACGATTCCACATTTCCTTAAGTGTGTACCAAATTCGTGACTTAAATATTCTCCTCCACGATCTGATCGTAAGAACTTTATGTTTCAGTCACGTTGATTCTCTACCTCATTCTGAAATTCCTTGAACTTTTCAAAGGTCTCAGACTTGTGTTTCATCAAGTAGACATACCCATATCTACTCAAGTCATCAGTGAGAGTGAGAACATAACGATATCCTCCGTGAGCCTCAACGCTCATTGGACCGCACACATCGGTATGTATGATTTCCAATAAGTTGGTTGCTTGCTCCATTGTTCCGGAGAACGGAGTCTTGGTCATTTTGCCCATAAGGCATGGTTCGCATGTGTCAAATGATTCATAATCGAGAGACTCTAAAAGTCCATCAGAATGGAGCTTCTTCATGCGCTTGACACCAATGTGACCAAGGCGGCGATTGCCACAAGTATGTGGGACTATCGTTATCCACTTTACATCTTTTGGTATTCACACTATGAATATGTGTAATATTACGCTCGAGATTCATTAAGAATAAACCATTGACCATCGGAGCATGACCATAAAACATATCTCTCATATAAATAGAACAACCATTATTCTCGGATTTAAATGAGTAGCCATCTCGCATTAAACGAGATCCTGATAAAATGTTCATGCTCAAACTTGGCACCAAATAACAATTATTGAGGTTTAAAACTAATCCCGTAGGTAAATGTAGAGGTAGCGTCGACGGCGATCACATCGACCTTGGAACCATTCCCGACGCCAAGATCGTCACCTCGTCGCCCTTCGCCAGTCTCCGTTTATTCCGCAGCTCCTGCTGTGAGTTACAAATATGAGCAACGGCACCGTATCAAATACCCAGGAGTTACTACGAGTAATCGTAAGGTACACATCAATTACATGTATATCAAATATACCTTTAGTGTTGCTTGCCTTCTTGGCCGCTAAGTATTTGGGGCAGTTCCGCTTTCAGTGGCCCTTCCCTTTGCAATAAAAGCACTCAGTCTCAGGCTTGGGTCCATTCTTTGACTTCTTCCTGGCAACTGGCTTACCGGGCACGTCAACATCTTTGCCGTCCTTCTTGAAGTACTTCTTGCCCTTGCCCTTCTTGAACTTGGTGGTTTTATTGACCATCAACACTTGATGTTCCTTCTTGATTTCTACCTCTGCTGACTTCAGCATTGAAAATATTTCAGGAATAGTTTTCACCATCCCCTGCATATTGTAGTTCATCACAAAGCTCTTGTAGCTCGGTGGGAGCGACTGAAGGATTCTGTCAATGACCACCTCGTCCGGGAGGTTAATGTCCAGCTGGGACAGGCGGTTGTGCAACCCATACATTTTGAGTATGTGCTCACTGACAGAACTATTTTCCTCCATCTTACAACTATAGAACTTGTCGGAGACTTCATATCTCTCGACCCGGGCATGAGCTTGGAAAACCATTTTCAGCTCCTCGAACATCTCATATGCTCCGTGTTGCCCAAAACGCTTTTGGAGCCCCGGTTCTAAGCTGTAAAGCATGCCGCACTGAACGAGGGAGTAATCATCAGCACGGGACTGCCAAGCATTCATAATGTCTTGGTTCTCTCGATGGGTGCTTCACCTAGCGGTGCTTCTAGGACATATTGTTTCTTGGCTGCTATGAGGATGATCCTCAGGTTCCGGACGCAATCCGAATAGTTGCTGCCATCGTCTTTCAGCTTGGTTTTCTCTTGGAATGCGTTGAAGTTCATGGTGACATAAGCGTTGGCCATTTGATCTACAAGATATTTTGCAAAGGTTTTAGACTAATGTTCAAGATAATTAAGTTCATCTAATCAAATTATATAATGAACTCCCACTCAGATTTGATATCCCTCTAGTCATCTAAGTGTTACATGATCCGAGTCGACTAGGCCGTGTCCGATCATCACGTGAGACGGACTAGTCATCGTCGGTGAACATCTCCATGTTGATCGTATCTTCCATACGACTCATGTTCGACCTTTCGGTATCTTGTGTTCCGAGGCCATGTCCTGTACATGCTAGGCTCGTCAAGTTAACCTAAGTGTTTTGCATGTGTAAAACTGTCTTACACCCATTGTATGTGAACGTAAGAATCTATCACACCCGATCATCACGTGGTGCTTCGAAACGACGAACTTTAGCAACGGCGCACAGTTAGGAAGAACACTTTCTTGAAATTATTATAAGGGATCATCTTATTTACTACCGTCGTTCTAAGTAAACAAGATGCATAAACATAATAAACATCACATGCAATTATATAGTAGTGACATGATATGGCCAATATCATATAGCTCCTTTGATCTTCATCTTCGGGCTCCATGATCATCTTGTCACCGGCATGACACCATGATCTCCATCATCATGATCTCCATCATCGTGTCTCCATGAAGTTGCTCGCCAACTATTACTTCTACTACTATGGCTAACATGTTTAGCAATAAAGTAAAGTAATTTACATGGCGTTTCTCAATGACACGCAGGTCATACAAAAATTAAAGACAACTCCTATGGCTCCTGCCGGTTGTCATACTCATCGACATGCAAGTCGTGATTCCTATTACAAGAACATGATCTCATACATCACATATATATATATATCATTCATCATTCATCACAACTTTGGCCATATCACATCACAAAACACTTGCTGCAAAAACAAGTTAGACGTCCTCTAATTGTTGTTGCAAGTTTTTACGTGGCTGCAATAGGGTTCTAGCAAGAACGTTTTCTTACCTACGTGAAAGCCACAACGTGATTTGTCAACTTCTGTTTACCCTTCATAAGGACCCTTTTCGTCGAATCTGCTCCAACTAAAGTGGGAGAGACAGACACCCGCTAGCCACCTTATGCAACTAGTGCATGTCAGTCGGTGGAACCTGTCTCACGTAAGCGTACGTGTAAGGTCGGTCCGGGCCGCTTCATCCCACAATACCGCTGAAGCAAAATAAAACTAGTAGCGGCAAGAAAGTTGACAACATCTACGCCCACAACAAATTGTTTTCTACTCGTGCAATAGAGAACTACGCATAGACCTGGCTCATGATGCCACCGCTTGGGGAACTTTGCATAAAATAAAAAATTTCACGTTCACCAAGATCCATCTATGAGTTCATCTAGCAACGAGTGAGATAGATGCATCTACATCCCCTTGTAGATAGCATGCGGAAGCGTTCATGTGTACGGGCTTGAGGGAGTCGTTATCGTCGTGATCCAAATCACCGGATATCCTAGCGCCCGAGCAGACGACACCTCCGTGTTCAACACACGTCACGGTCAGCGTGGCGTCTCCTCCGTCTTGATCCAGCAAGGGGAAGGAGAGGTTGATGAAGATCCAGCAAGACGACGGCGTGGTGGTGGATGCAAGAAGATTCGGCGAGGCTTCGCCAAGCACCGGGAGGAGGAAGAGGTGTAGCAGGGGGAGGAGGCGCCAAGTGCAAGGTGCGGCTGCCCTCCATCCCCCTCTATATATAGGGTCCCAGGCGCCCGGCCCCTAGGAGATGGGATCTCCGAGGGGCGGCGGCCAAGGGGTGGAGTGCCCCCAAGGCAAGTGGGCGCCTCCCTAGGGTTCCCAACCCTAGGCGCAGAGGGGGCCGAAGCGCACCAGCCCACCAGGGGCTGGTTCCCTCACCACTTCAGCCCACGGGGCCCTCCGGGATAGGTGGCCCCACCCGGTGGACCCCCGGGACCCTTCCGGTGGTCCCGGTACAATACCGGGTGACCCCGAAACTTTCTCGATGGCCGAAACAGCTCTTCCTATATATAATTCTTTACCTCCGGAGCATTCCGGAACTCCTCATGACGTCCGGGATCTCATCCGGGACTCTGAACAACTTTCGGTTTGCTGCATACTCATATTCATACAACCCTAGCGTCACCGAACCTTAAGTGTGTAGACCCTACGGGTTCGGGAGACATGCAGACATGACCGAGACGGCTCTCCGGTCAATAACCAACAGCGGGATCTGGATACCCATGTTGGCTCCCACATACTCCCCGATGATCTCATCGGATGAACCACGATGTCGAGGATTCAAGCAACCCCGTATACTATTCCCTTTGTCAGACGGAATGTTACTTGCTCGAGATTCGATCGTCGGTATCCCAATACCTCATTCAATCTCGTTACCGGCAAGTCACTTTACTCGTACCATAATGCATGATCCCGTGACCAGACACTTGGTCACTTTGAGCTCATTATGATGATGCACTACCGAGTGGGCCCAGTGATACCTCTCCGTGACACGGAGTGACAAATCCGATCTCGATCCGTGTCAACCCAATGTACACTTTTGGAGATACCTGTAGTGCACCTTTATAGTCACCCGATTCGTTGTGACGTTTGGTACACCCAAAGCACTCCTACGGTATCCGGGAGTTACACGATCTCATGGTCTAAGGAAAAGATACTTGACATTGGAAAAGCTCTAGCAAAACGAACTACACGATCTTGTGCTATGCTTAGGATTGGGTCTCGTCCATCACATCATTCTCCTAATAATGTGATCCCGTTATCAATGACATCCAATGTCCATAGTCAGGAAACCATGACTATCTATTGATCAACGACATAGTCAACTAGAGGCTCACTAGGGACATGTTGTGGTCTATCTATTCACACGTGTATTACGATTTCCGGATAATACAATTATAGCATGAATAAAAGACAATTATCACGAACAAGGAAATATAATAATAATCCTTTTATTATTGCCTCTAGGGCAAATTTCCAACAGTACTATGTATTTATCATTCTGTCTATAATTTTCTCGTTTAATTTTTTTCGTCCAGAAATGTTCACACGATTTAGTTTTCAAACAGAAAACCCCACGAAGCTGAATGGACACAAGGAAGCTTCACCTTTTAAGCGTAATGATGTATGTGGGGCTACACCGAAAACCCTTGGGTGGTTGGTACTTCTCTTGTAGCACCTTCATCGGACATAGACATTTGTCCATCTTACATCGACAAGTTCATGGCTAAGGCGAATGGAAAAAGGGTGCAACAATCAATAGGGATGACGAGGTTATGTCCGATAAGCGAGCGGACCGTTCCCAAGAAATTTGAATCCCCTCGCGCACTTGACAAGCCCGGCAGGCGTACCAGCCGTGGTCAGAGAACCTCTGGTACTAGTACTGCTACTAGAGGTATCGTAACTAACATTCTTAATTTTTTTATTTACTACCAATGCATATGATCACCATTGTTGACGTTCATATTATTTCATGCAGCTCTATTTTCGAACAATAATGTGCGGAGGTTGTGGCAGATGAGTTGGCGCCAAAATAATTGATGCTGCTATTTCATTTGTCGAGTTAGCTGCTAGCACTGAGAAGAACAAGAACAAAAAAATTTACTACAGTGAAGGTCGTGGCATAACTCTGACTTCCGAAAGGATTCTACCGGTACTAGCTCATAGATGGCTGTCGGACCATGTAAGTACTACTTGCATGTCCTATTTTTAAAATGCTCAAAATATATGTCTCAACTTTCAACATGTAATGCGCTGATATTCTATGCAGGTTATTGATGCTTATATGGGACATTTGGAGCTGCGTGTTGGTCATGATCGTTACCTCTGTCCAGCGTGGAGGTCCAAATTCCTTGTAGATCGTGCTATCGCACATGACGATCCATTGCCATCGAGCTGCAACATGGATAGTGCTCTGACCAAAGCTGGGGCAGTTAATAGAGTGACGAAAGAGTATATCATGCGTGATAAGGTACGTAATGTTTGTGATTCATCACTACAGGATAGTTCATCAAGTATTTCTTTTGATCCGTAATGGTTTTTTGCACTGTAGACGTATATCGCGTTGAATATCGACAATAGCCACTGGATGACCGTGGTCATGCACATGATCAAGAAAGAATTCCAAGCTCTCGATTCGCTCTATCCTCTGGATCTGGGAGAGGACTGTTAAAAGCACTGGTAATGTAACCAACATTTGTACCATTGCTCTTACATATTGTTTATGATTGTTCTTTAACACTATCCTCTTTATAGGGAATGGCTATAGCACACGATATGCGTCAGGCAAATCTTGTTACACCAGGGAAATATCCGGACGTAAGTAAGTGGCCTATCAAGGAGTATGACATACCCCAGCAAGACGATGGGTGAGTTAATAGGACATCATGCACAATCAAACAACAACACACATGTTTGTATTGCCCACCGCTAATGTTTGCATATGTACCAGGAACTCTTGTGGCCTTTTGTCACAGAATGTCTAGAACATTGGGACGGGACAAAATCACCCATAAGTTTACACAGGTATGCTGTTATTTTCGTTTGTAGACTAGCTACTATGGTGGTGTAGCAACTTCGGTTCATGTAACCTTTATGTCATTTTTTGCAGGCCACCGTTGGCGCAAGGAGAAGACGTTTAAATGCAGAGTTGATTATGTCACCTTCAAACACGATGGAGTGTGTGAAGAACAAAATTCGCGAAATCGCAAGCAAAAGGCGCGCCTGAAGAATCCATGTGGCATGCAAGATTGAAGTTTTAGTGGTTTGTATTTAGTCCGGTCGAAGGTTTCGACGGCATGATTATCTTAGGGGTTCTATCATTTTATGTAATAAACAGGGCACATGCATGTGTATGTGTCTGTCAGACAATTCGCTCGTACAAGACAATTCGGTCATAAAATTCACTCGGAGAAGACAATTTGGTCGTACCAATAAAGTTTTGGCTTCACTTATCAATTGTTCTTGCTTAATATTTTTCTCCTTCTCCAATTTTTATAATTGTATTTTTCACGGCTTCACTTATCAAGTGTTCTTGCTTAATATTTTTCTCCTTCTCCAATTTTTATAATAGTCTATTTTTCTCTTCAACTGCTCTCGTAAGTTTCATATTAAAAATTTCACAATCTTAACTTTTTTTTAAACTCTACCAAGCTTAGCATTCTGCCTTAGCTATCTGCATGTCATCATCTTGCATAATCTCCTAGTAATTCGCCCTCATCACATTATTATGAAAAGTAGTCATGGTAGATAAGTAAATAATCAAGCCAAAATGTAATATTACACTCATCAAAATTAGTCATGTCAGCTCGTTGGCTCTATCGCGTGTTATCAGGCATCATGTTTTTCTAGTTTGTTTTACAAACCCGTCATTTTTTTATTATATGTATAATTAACTTTTTCTGTACTCACCATAATGCCAGGCATGGCCCATCTAACCACATGAGGGGCCCCACAGGCGGGCTATCTTCCCGGCAGCGCTACACCAGCCCATTTTGCGAGTTCACATCGATCTTTCCCCTTTTCTCGTTTCCCTTTCCAAATCCCTAGCCCTCCCTCTCTATTTGCGCCTCCAAATCTCGACGGCGAAAGCATGACAGCGAGCTGGGCGCCGGGCGGCGGCGGCTGTGGCGAGAAGAGCGGTGGCGACCGCAAGTTAGGTCGAACCCTGGGTCATGCAAGCAGGTGGGCCGGATTCAGTGGCACAGGAGGCAGCGGCGGCGGATCTAGTGGAACAGGGGACGGGGTTTCGTGGGCGGCGGGCCGGGAGAACCCACGGCTAGGGTTTCTTCAGTGCTACACTTTGGTGGCAAAAAGGTAAGTTCTTTACCGTTGTTCTTTACATCCCAGCATTATCGCCCATAATTCATCACATGTGGCCATGACAAGCTCCATCTATGTGGTCATCAGGAAACTCCTAGTGCCCGTGTCTGCATAGATGCAGACAATTTTGGCAGCGCACTCGGGGGATGTGTGCTTGAGGTTAGTCTACTGAGCATGATCTTCAAACTAGTACTGCTATTGCGGTCAAGCTGCAAACAAGTTCAGTGTTTAACGTTTGCAGCGACAAGTTCAGTTATAAAATGACTTGAATTGCTCATGATTTATTTAGGATGATATCACTTCTGAGTATGTTGAATGGGTTGATGGGGAGTGGGATAGCAAAGCAAAGTCAGTCACTAAGTATCTTGCCATGAAGAACAAGAAACTGGAGACTAAGATTACAGAATATGAAGCTGAAATTAAAAGGAATGAGAAAGAAAAGAGGGCAATGGTTAATATGCACAAGGAGATATTTCTCTATAGGGATAGGATTTTAGGATTTGGACGTCTTCTGTATCTTGGCCTGCTTGCCATTATGATTGCTGTCATAGTTAGCAAGTAGATTGTTCATGAAGTTATTGACATCATTGTAATTGACATGATGAAATGATGCTGAATTATTTGCTATTCAGTTTATGGGCAAAGTGTAACAGAGATTGCAGCATAAATAACATGGGGCCATAATGATTGGTAGGACAGTGCACTTTTGGCATGTTCTATATTTGGCAGACAATGCACTTTTGGCATGTCCTGTATTTGACAGACAATGCACTTTTGGCATGTTCTATATTTGGTATGTGATGCACATGGGCACATCACCTAGCAACACTACTGATTTATGTAGCAGACTAGTACATTGTCTTGTTGCAACATATAGCAGCTTCCATGCAACACTGAAGCAAAGCAACAATACATATTCAATATTCAGAAATTTAACTGAACTTGGCACTTAGGGTGAGCGGTAGATATTCAGTTCTTGACCCACGAAGAACCGGATCAAACCGTACCGATTGCATTACTTATATGCTTACATATAAAAGCATACCTAACCAACATCAAACCCAAAATAATGTTAACTTATATGCTAAAACATATAACAACATACCTAACTTAAGATAACCAGCAGCTTCATCCTCCTTCAGCAACTGTGCCCATCTTCACTTCTTGAGAAATTTGAGGCGGCGTGGCGGCGCACCACCTGGAGAAGCCTTCTTCTTGACCACCGTTGTGTTGGACAGCTGCGCCAACTGATCCTGAGCCACCTCCTCTTCTTCCACCTTCACTACGTCAGGGAGGAGGGGAAGGAGCTCGATGTCGATGGGCATTGTCTTGCCACCCTCGACGGCGACCGGCGCTACCATCTGCACAGCGTCCTCCTCGCCCTCCTCATGGTCATCAGGGATGACCAGTACCTCCTCCACGTCGTCCTCCATGACGTCAGAGCCCAACGGCAGGACTGGCTTCGGCACGTGGCGGACCTGGTAGTCCAGCTGGACGGGCGCAGGGACGGCGAGCTTCGGCGACGTCGGCAGTCCGCCCTCGATCTGCGACGCGTCTGAATCTGGCTGCAGCGTCATGGTGGTGGAGCGGTACATCCACCACCTTGCGCGCTGAGCAGTCTCTCAGCATGGCCTCTCGCATTGCCCACACGAGTAGGACAGCCGGCGGGGCCTTGTGGCCGTGGGGAAGGCGCGCTTCCTCTCGGCGTCGGTGAGGACTTTGGCGAGGCCACGCAGCGTGGTTGACCAACATATCCGTCTTTGAGGAACCAGCCGCACACCTCGATCAACTGCGCGCCACCCTCGTCATCGCCGGGCGAGGTCCATCATCGCTCTCTGCCGGTAGAGGCTTCTCTCCATGGAGGCGGCTGCAGCGGTCGCCAGCGGTATTCTCGATCTCTGTAGGTGGGGATAAGAGGGAGTTCGAACCGGCGCCCGTGGGAGGTGGGTGAGTGTGTGGTGGGGAGGAGAGTGGTACAGATTACTTATTCTTGGCATTTAGGGCGTGGGCAGAAATGTACAATAATATTCTTTCTACCTCCCGCCCGGTCATTAGACAAGAAGGAATTTTTTGATTTTTTACAGGAAACATCTTACTTTATTTAAACAAAGACTGGGATCTCGTCTGCTAATACACTAAGGATACAATCAGGGGGCCAAAGCCTCCAAACCAAATAAACACAAGCGCCTACAGCTACCTTAGCCAAAGTATGAGCCGGACGATTAACACAGTAAATAATTGAAGCAAGTGTTCTACTCTTGTTCCTTCTCCACTTTTCTGCACCTGATAGAAGACAAGTTAAGTTAATGAATGATACAAACTTTAATAATCCACGATGCATACAAACACTTACTTTTGATTTAGTTTGCATTTCTTGCTACGTCTAGTGTGTCCTACCAATTTGCAAGCGCCGCACTGGGTTTTCAACTCATCAAAAGAGAGTGGTCTACCATTTTTCGAGACAGGGCGGCTCTCATCTGCCTTTGTTGCACCTTTGCTTGACACTTTCAAAGGATCTTTAACCTCAATCATGTTGCCTTCACCATCGTCCACATATTCAACTGCATACTTACTGATGTCATTTGTTTGCTTCAACAAATTTTCCTGTAGCAGATCATACTCATGACTCTTAGCTATCACAGCCTTCAAACTCTCATGTAACTGATCCCACAAAGCAGGGTGTTTGCATGCCGCATGCATAGCTTCAGACTCTAACACACTGACTTGGCTATATTTCATTCTTTCCCCGGCCCCAGTCCAACCAAATCCCAACAGATCGCTTGTGCGCCTTGCGGGCAGTCCCGACCTTGCTTCTTTCGTGAACCGAATAAGAACTAAATACTTTGGTATTTCTGATATGTTCAAGTGCTTCAGTACATGGAATATGTGCTTGCAAGGTAGACCCTTTCGAATCATTCTTCTGCAGCTGCACCTTATAGTTTCTGCGGAATTTACTGGTGTATACTCCACCCAAAAATGGCGCTTCCGGTTATTCTTCCAGGCCACAAGGTACTGCTGTGATCCGTCTCCCAGCTTAATTTCTACAATCTCCATGCCGTCAATTTTCTAAGATCATCCTGCAACATATAGAAGTTTGCCGGAGTGAAGGCGTGAAGCAGCTATCTCAAGTTCCCTCGAGCTAATGGCGGCACGGTAAACTACGTGAGGCCGTGCAGTCATCTCGCGCCTCGTTTTCACGGATACGCACAACAAGCGTTCTCATAGTGCAAAATCATATCCACCAGGGTCATTTCACCGTCTAGGTGGAGGTGAAGGCATGAGTTCAGGCTTTCACTCCGCTGGTTGCTTTTCATGCCAAGCCAAAAACCCCTCCGTTAGATATGCCGCGGCCCACAGTCTCCTCTTCTTATACATCCGCCTCAACCATGTTACAGTTTTTTCCAACTGCCATTTTTTGGAAAATGCATGCCATCTCTCCTCAAACGTTGCCGTGGACGTGCTGTAATGCTGAAGAGTTCGGAACTCCTTCAAGGACTTGTGACTGAGGTGAATCTTCATATTTTTCTCTATGTGCCCGCATTACATATCACGGTGCCACACGTCTGGCAAGACTTCGCGCATTGCCTTGATCATCGCAGCGTCGGCGTCTGTGATAACACTCTTAGGCATCTTTTGACACATGGACCTCAAAAAAGTCTGCAGAAGCACACGTATGTCTCCTCGGTCTCGTCTGAAACTATGGCACAACCAAAAACAATGGTCTTCCGGTGATTGTTAAGACCAACAAAAGGTATGAATGGCATACCATAGCGGTTCATCTTGTACGTGCTGTCAAATACAAGCACGTCGCCGAAATCCTCATAGTCATGGCGAGACTGGAGTCGCACTGTAACATCCTATTCAAATGTCCTTCCTTATCTAGCTTGTACTCGAAAAGAAGCTAGGATCCCTCTGTTTCCTATTGGCCATGATGCCTATGGTTGTGGCAGCATCACCTTTTGAAAGCAGCTTCCTCTTCTCCTTGGCGCCAAAGGTTGTATATTTCACGCTGGTAAAACCAACACCGTCGTACCATACATGCTTGCTGATGAAGCAATCCATCATGTCGTGAATTCTAATCCCTGCAGCTCCCATGGACATTATCTCATGCTTTTGGTACTCTTTGATTTTTCTGTGGGACCAAAGAAAAGGTACCTCGTCCGGTCCTGCCAACATATGGCTATGCTTGTCCTGAAAACTTTCAACATACCAAACCCCACGCTTTTGGTCAAGCTTGACGGTCAAGTGCGCCATAAAAGCAGCGTGTCTCGACTCTGAGCCTACGGCTGTGTCCTTCCTCGGTTAGCAACTTGCTGTCACGTTTCCCTTGTCTTGAACAAACAAACTGCCTATAACGCATATGACGTGACTCTGGTTTGCTATACCTGACCTTATTCTTTCTAATGCTGAAACCATTATCTCTAGCATAGCTGTTGTAGAAATCATCGCAACATCGTGAGGCGTAAAGGTCATTTCCATTATCTGCATGAACATATCCCTCTTATCATCTGCCTTTGGCAGTATCTTGGACATTCTTTGCACCATCATCTTGTGTCACCTACACAATCAAACCACAGCCATGAAAACAGATTTCTATGGTTTAACATTACTTACTTCCATAGAACATTGATTACACACATACATCACTCATGATGACCGACGACTCGGACTCCCAGAACTAGGTGCATCTAATGATTAGTCATTAAGGCATGTCTCCACGTCTAATTCACCGTAATAGTAAATGCGCATTATGACATTCGGAAATGAACTGAAAAATACAACACAAATACATAATTACTTATCATATAATATTCCAGAAGAAATTCAATTTGCATGCCAACAAAACGTTTCACTTACGTACCTGACTAATGTAATCTTCATTCAAGAGCTCCGAGTTGTTTTCCTGATCATCATCAAGCTCATCCATCTATAAATTTTCAACACAAAGATTTAATGTTGTCGGATGCCACCAAAAAATTACAACATGACAATGCCACTCACATTAAGATCGTCCCATTTGTTCCCATTCTCTGACCGATCTTCACGATCTGAATTTTCATCATCTGGCCAATCTTCTATCCAGTCTTTCATCAGTTCTCCAAACTCCATGTCTACCATGATATCAGTTAACTCCTTGTCCGCCATTTCCTACAACCAATAATATGTATCATCACATGTGCAAACATTATCAATGATGAAATATAAAACACATAGCACATGATCACGGATGTTATGTAAACAACCACAAACGAGGCCGTTCAGATCTGCCAAACTTAGTAAGGAAGATGGCCACGGCACCCGTCGAAATCACTTTCAATCGCGAGGAACTGCACGATCTCAAAACCTAGCTAGATCTGTGATTACCTCTGCGCCGGATACCTAGGTTAGCCGCCACATCAAATAACGATCCCCATAGTGCGCTGGCCAGCGGCAACCGGCGCTCGTGAACCCAAATCACGAGGAGCAGCACTACGGAACAAGATCCCACGATCGCATGCGCCGCGGGTAGCTAGGTTACCCGCTCCGCTAGGTTAACCACTGCCAGCTGGCGGCGGCAGTTAGATTCGATGTTGCCGCGGCGAGACTAGAGGCGGGATGCGGTACTTGTGGCGATCGTTGGAGATTCACGGCGTTATCGCGCCCGCTGTCCGGCGAGATCGCGGCGGCGAGATAGCCGCGGTGGAGATCTACTACGTGACTTATGGAGCTGCGTCAATGCTCGCGAGATTGATGGAGCTGCTCGCGTGAATGATTGGATTCGGCAGGTCTTACGTGGGCGTGGGGTGCGTGTGATGTTTTTCGGACCAGTGTACTGTGCGTATCACGGTCTGGGTTATACAGGGCTAGACAGGGCTTGGATCTGGGCTGCGGCAGGCCAGGAAAAAAACAAATTCGCAGGGACAAAAATACCTCTCCGAAATTAGGTTAGGGGGGAACACCGGAGCAGGCCTCATACACTATATTTACTTCAGTTCTCTTTTGAGTTAGCAATAATGACCTCCATGCACTCCCATTTTTGCTTAGAATTCTCATTTAAATGGTGAGCGCTCAGATACTGAATATCGGCTCTTTAGCACTGTTTTATTATTTTAAGAAAAAATAGGAGCAATATGATTTTGTTCTCTAGAGACTGGAATTGAATAGTAGGTCCTTAAGGTACTATCCTATTGCCATTTGTAGCTCCCAGATGCATCAGTTCGACTAGGCATTATCATGTATTTTACAGTAGTATCATTTCTGCATAGACTAAATACCTTCTTTTGCTGAAGGTTACTTTTCTTCATAAAATTTAATTCATGATGTCGTTTTACCAGTTGTAGTACCTTCATCATAGAAGCAGTAGTGGTCTGCTCCCCCAAATATCTATAGCTCGTGGATGCGGCGGTATGGGGCATAGAGAGTAGATGATATGGGAATAAGAGGATCCAGGCGCGTGCACAAATTCTTGCTACCTGCCGGCTATGGTGAGGGTGGCGCCGAGTTGCAAACGCGTCCCCTTCCCTGCAAACTATGGTTCCTTTCAATTAACCAAATCACCATCTTATTTTTTCCTACTTTTCTCTTATTACCTAGATGCCTCTGACCTATCTCAAGAAGATTTGAGCCGCAGAATGGCGTGTACAGCGCACCACCAGTTCCTCCGACAACACAGCTGCTGTACTAGTAGCAGCGACCACAACTTTCCACACAAGCATTGCTAGCTGTGACCGTCAATGTACCTGATGCCGTGTATGCCTCTCCATCCCGTTAGTCTGCTCGATTATTCGGTTAGTTGGATACAATAGAATATCATCTTTTACTTCTTGTGGTTATTTACAATCTCCTGCAATCACCTGATAGAATTTCATGATTGTTTTGTCATGAAATAGGTTCTGCCAGCGCCAAGGTTCAACGCATTTTAGTTTTATGGGATGGACATGTTAGTTCAAATGCCTAAGGGTTTGATGCTAAATTGTTCATATAAGCTTGCACCTATTTTTGTAATTCATTAGTTAAGAACACTGATTTTTTTTGGAAAGCTTTATCATGACATCGATCTTGGTTTTGCCTTACTGCCATGCAGAGGTTGGATGGAGCATCGAGGATTTCAGGCTTGGGGTGGCCACAGGTAGCAGGATAGCAGGATGAGTTGGATGTGTTCTTCAGAGACCAGGTGATGTCGTTGCCGAAAGTTACCTGAAGCACACACTTCTGAATTTGGTCATTTATTTTCCTCATAGCTGGTTTCCCTTAATACTTTTCTTAGAGACATGATCAAAGATAGAAAAGTTTTACTTCTGAAGCAGAAGTGACAGTATAGTACGCATGCCATATTGATCTGTTCATGGCAATGGCAGAAGTATCTAATTCATCCGACCTAATTCAAGTTAGCTTCTGTACAGCAGTAGATAAAGATTCACTTACAAATAGTACTCCAAATGGACAGTAATAGTGCGTGTGTAGCGTAAAAAGTGTTTGTGTTAGTTCAGTGAAAATTAGAGATCATCCTGATGGTACTTCATTTTTATTCTATAGCTTAATCTGCCAAATGCTATTAAGGAAATGAAGTTTCTTCCTTGATTGAGTTATTAGTCCTTATTGTGTGCATGCTTCCTAATCAACACATGAATAATCAATTTGTACATGCTCATACATGTTAATATGCTATTTTCTTGGTGCCTTAGAGATAGTACGTACATGCATATATAATCTACAATGCAGCAAGCTAAACCTTGTTGTTCTCAGTTTTTTTCGCATGGATTATTTTGTTCTCATGTAAATTGAAGGAAGAAACACTCATGTATGTACAGAACTGAACTGAAGCTACCAAGGAAATTACTTTTAAAGTGGATGACCTGTTATTAGAATAAAAGGGTTAACCGGAAACCTACACAACACATATATGCATGTATCAACTGAACTACAATGGGCATCCTAAAACTAACGTCAAAGAACAATTTAACACATATCTTACCTAACTAGCATACATGCCCTGTCTAAAACATAGGAATTTAAGTTTGTACAAATAAAATGCAAATTCAACCACTATCACGGATATTTATCAGCGATGTTTTGTCACCAAAAATTGATAGATATACAGACACATATACAATCATACGTTGTAAAGCTTCCAACACTTGCTTACAATGTCTTACTTTCTGTCATCAGTCTGCCGTCATGGGAGAAGTCGGGATCCCAACAAAAGTGCTTCTGGATGCTATGAATCAACAGCTTAGCCTTCAAGCGAAAGTAAGACATTGTAAGCAAGTAAGACATTTCCCATGACGGCAGACTTAAACTCCTATGACGGCAGACTGATGACGACATACTTAAAAATGCTTCTGAATGGTGTGCAGAGGTTTCTTAGTTCTTGTACTGCACCCCATTTTTTTAGAAATTGAAACTATTCCAGTGTCCATTGTTAGCTAAGAGCTAGGATGAGTACAAGAATTTTCTGTAGAGATTGTTGCAAGGAGACCCGCATTGTGAACCATCGAATCAAAGCCGGATGGATGAAGTGGCGCCAAGCTTCTGGCATTCTCAGTGACAAGAGAGTGCCACAAAAGCTAAAAGGCAAGTTCTATAGGACAGCGGTTCGACCCGCAATGTTGTATGGCGCGGAGTGTTGGCCGACTAAAAGGCGACATGTTCAACACTTAGGTGTGGCCGAGATGCGTATGTTGAGATGGATGTGTGGCCACACGAGGAAGGATCGAGTCCGGAATGATGATATACGAGATAGAGTTGGGGTAGCACCAATTGAGGAGAAGCTTGTCCAACATCGTTTGAGATGGTTTGGGCATATTCAGCGCAGCCCTCCAGAAGCTCCAGTGCATAGAAGACGGCTAAAGCGTGCGGAGAATGTCAAGAGAGGGTGGGATCGACCGAATTTGACATGGGAGGAGTCCGTTAAGAGAGACCTGAAGGATTGGAGTATCGACAAAGAGCTAGCTATGGACAGGGGTGCGTGGAAGCTTGCTATCCATGTGCCAGAGCCATGAGTTGGTTGCGAGATCCTATTGGTTTCACCTCTAGCCTACCCCAACTTGTTTGGGACTAAAGGCTTTGTTGTTGTTGTTGTATTGTTGCAAGGAGACATCTCTGTCCAGTGTTAGCTAAATTTTACTGGTCTCGGCATTGGTCTATCTATGCATTGGTCTCACATCTTATTTTCGGAACATTTGAGTACTCTTCAAATATGCATACACTGCATATTTTCAGTGATAGTCTGAAAATATGCATACACTGTACAGCAGCATATTCAAAACCTTCGGGTGTTATTATAACTGCATTTTTTGTTACATACACACAGCGCTTCTTCTATAGCTGAATTTTCTGTTATATACACTCTGCACTTCTGCTTTAACTGAATTTATTTTTCAGGTTTTGTACATCAGCCTACTGAAAACATTCAGTTATTGACAAATCATGACATTACAATCTGAAAAATCATGCATGCAAAATCTGACCAAGTGTAAAAGCTTGTCAAAGCTCTCATTCCTTGTTATGTTATAAACTGAATGCTAAGATAGATTTCTCAATGTACAAATTGTTTGCACTTTCTGAGCACTGAAATCTGTATATTTTAGATAAAGTAGCATTTGCCAGTAGAAGTCATGGTTGGATCAACATATTTTTTCACTGGAATCCATTTTTAATGCAAGTTTACAGCTACTCGGAGTTCCTAATTGCAGACTCAACTATCTTGACCTACCGATGATCTAATTTGTGGCATTATTACCTTAAGGAAATATTTGCATTTAATTTCCTTTATATATAGGGGTATAAGTTCTTACCAAATGTACTCAAATATACATTTGTTGAAAAAATGCAAATATTTTCAACATGGTTTTAAGCAGTGTTTTAGCCATTTGGCGCAACCTGGTCATCTAGTAGATACTAAACATGAAGAGGGCTCCCCCTCAAAGTGATACCAATATAACCAAATCTCATACACACGATAATCAAGAATTAAACTTCATATAGATTCATCACATATAGATTCACCAAATCTCAGTCTCGACAAACTCGTACCATAGGTTCAATACAAGCTAAAACACAATCATAGCAATAAGTTCGATTACATAATGAGCTAGAAAAGCATGCATTATAAAGCCTACTCCCCCTTGGCATCAAATATCCAAAAATAAAGAAAGTGGGGGAAACATAACAGCATCAGAGATCATCCTCATCATCATCATGAGCACCACTGCCACCAGCCTCGTCGAAGAAATCATCCCACTCGGGACCCGAGGGGAAACCAAAGTCAGAAGGGGGCTCTGCAGGAAGACGCTCATCGTCACTCACATCATACACTCCGGAGTCTCTCAGACGAGCCTTCAGAGCATTCTTGGAAGTTACCATGCGAGTGACAACATCGTGGTGTTGGGAGCAATGGAAGGTGAACATCTTCATCATGGCAGAGTGAGCCTTCCCAAGAAAACGAGCAATGCGCCCAAAAGGTGCAGAACTGGAAGGAGAACGGGCAGCATGAGAAGGAACACTAGCGGCGGTGCGTCGAGCAGTAGTGGGAGGAGGAGGAACATGATCAGCCGCCATGTGAGCTAGAATGACCCATTGCTCATGCACGTGAGTGCGAACAATGGGAAAATGAGCCACGCTCTTGATAAAAGCCTGAATAAAGGGGGCATGAGGAAAAGCCCTCTTGTCTTTGGAAGCTAGCAAAGGCGGATCTCATGCCATAGAAAGTCTTGAACATTGATCTTCCCTTTTGGGATATGCAAAGAGGTGATGCATGAGATCAATGCAATAGCTGCTGCAGGAGCCTTTGTCACCCATCTTGGGATAGATGGTGCGGATGACACTGTGATAAATGATGTTGAAAGGAAGCGCCAAATGGAGACTTGGTTTAGACCCTTTTGTTTTTCAATGTCAGACAAAGTTGGTATAGGTTTAAGAAGATCCGCACAGACCTCAATGCCCTTGGGCCTATGGTGGGGATCATCCTTGTGGATTTTGAACCCGGTGTCAGGAAATCCAAGGGCAGTGACAAATTGAGCATAAGAGGCTGTGAGTGCGGTGTCTGAGGTCATCCATGTGACAGTGTTATCATGACCAAAATAACATGTGGCATAGAATTGATGAATGGCAGCTTGGTTAAAATCATGTTGAAATGCAAATTGAGTAGCTAGATTGGATGACTCAATGAGCTCAATAGCTCCCGGATATTTATCCGGATGAGTGCGAATATGCTCTAGATCAATGCAGACATGGGTGACAAGCCTTTAGGGATGACAATAGTGGTAAAGATGTCGGCTTGGACATTAGTGCGGCGATTATCCTGAGAATCCCTAACAACGATAAGTTGATCAACATCGCGACGCAATTTAAGATCTGAAGCTTTGGGAACCTCGTTGAAAGCAGCTTAATATGGCGGCCGAGTGGTAATGGAGGCTCAAGTGAGATGTGACGAGCATCACCGTGGGGTTCCACCGAGGAGGAGGAGGCTGGAAGGTTGGACGACGAGTGCGGCATGGAGTGCAGAGGCGAACACCAACAAGCGGGTCGGTTCCACCTCCTCAAGTTCATCCTCAAAGTCCGACCCCTCTGAGGAGGAGTCGCTAGGCAGCTGGGAGGGCCAGGCGGCACGCTTCGAGGGCGAGCCTGCTCACAGGAGTCATCATCGGAGCCACCACGAAGACGAGCAGCGAGGCCCTCCGGTGACTTGCTTGGGAGGCGGAGTGCTTGGTCCTAGGCATCATGACCTAGGGGGAAGGAAGACACAAATCAATACCCCACCATAGATCGAGGAGTCGATGCAGGAGTGGAAACAGATATTGCCTACCTTTAAGTGATGAACACGGAGGAAACTGGCGACCGGAACAAATCAGGCAACCGGCAGAGAGAGAGGCCGCCGGGGCTTGAGCGAAGGCCAATCTGGACAGCAGAACCGTGGCGAGGAACGAGGCCATGGAGCGGATCTCGAGTAGAGAGGAGCCATGGCGAGGCACGGCGGCGTTTGGCCGTGGCGAAACCACAGGACTGGGAGGCGGCGGTGGGGAACAGGGAGGAAGTGGATGAGGTAGCAGTTCTAAAACCTACCGCGCACTATATATAGTAGCTGGTGAAAATGGCGGACGACCGAGCCTCTGAGATGACCGAAGTCGAATAAGAGTCCGGACGACCGGGGGCAGACGGCCGGGACCTGAGCCAAAAAAATATGAGCGAAGATGATTTCTGAGACGACCTAACGCCTCGGATGTCCGGGGCCAAGCCAGGAGGGAGAGCAAAAAGTATTTCTGGACGTCCGGAGAGGCGGACGACCGGGCTAAGTTCAACGAGAGAAGAATTTCACGGACGTCCGGAGGCTTACGGACGTCCGGAGTTCAGCGCCAAAGCCAGCGAAGGAGACCGGAGAGTATTTCTGAGACGTCCGGTAAACCACGGACGTCCGATGCCAGAATTGTCAGGAGGTCAAGGTGCAAGTGTATGTGCTGCTGATCAGGATGAGGAGAAGACGATTACCGTCCATAGTAAGAATTTCTTACGAAGTAACTAGTACTCTATCTCAATCAATAATAACCATATACTACTCCAATATTGTTCTAATGATCACAGTGGTGGCTACTGCCACCATGTATGAGTAGGCGTGACATGACACAGAAAGATTTGAACTTTGAGTGCATAATCACTACTCCATCATGGGAAGCACCATATTTAGATGTTATGGTAGCTTTGAGAGTGTTTGTTCTTTTTATGCATGTCATAGGATGAGGATACTCATGAGTTGAGTGTCTCCCCCTACATATATGCCTACATCAAGACAAGACATTAATTTCATGCATGAATGGGTACTAGATTTCACATTATATTGTCAAGCTCCAAGATACCAAGTTCACGCCTAAGCCAACAAAACCTTGCTTCATCCAATGGTTTGGTGAAAATATCTGCCAATTGCAAATATGTACCAATGTGATCAATGTGTATATCACCCTTCTCAACATGATCTCTCAAGAAGTGATACCTAATATCAATGTGCTTGGTGTGGAGATGATCCTTGGGGTTCTCAGCAATGTTGATGGCACTTTCATTATCACATAGAAGAGGCACATGTCTGTAGGTGATACCGTAATCCTTCAAAGTTTGCCTCATCCATAATAACTGAGTTACTGGCTGGCGGCAGCAATGTATTCAACTTCTGCGGTAGAGAGGGCAATACAATTTTGTTTCTTCGAAGACCAACTTACCAAGGAGCGTCCAAGAAACTGACATGCACCGGATGTGGACTTACGATCCACTTTGTCTCCAGCCCAATCCGCATCCGTGTACCCAATGAGATGAAACTTAGCATCCTTGGGGTACCATAGACCCAACTTTGGGGTGTGAACAAGGTATCTAAGAATATGCTTAACCGCCTTATGATGACTTTCCCTAGGGGAAGCTTGAAATCTAGCACACATGTATACACTAAACATAAAGTCTGGTCTAGATGCACAAAGATAAATCAACGAACCAATCATAGGCGGTATTTAGATGGGTCGAAGGGGATACCGTTTGTGTCTTGATGAGTGTTATTTTGGTTGGCATGGGTGTCTTGCATGGACTAGCATCAGACATACCAAACTTCTCTAGGATATCCTTGAGGTATTTTGCTTGAGACAAGAAAATTCCTTCTTGAAATTGTTGAATTTGAAATCCGAGGAAGAACTTTAAATCCGCATTGAGTGACATTTCAAAATTCTTGGTCATTGAAGCCATAAACTTCTTGCACAAATGAATGTTAGGAGAACCAAAAATGATATCATCTACATAGATTTGGCATAAGATCAAATCACCCTTATCTATCTTAGTAAAAAGAGTGGGATCGATCACCCCTCTCACAAAACCATCATCGAGTAGATACTTCTTCAAATGATCATACCAAGCACGAGGTGCTTGTTTGAGGCCATACAAAGCCTTATGAAGTTTGTACACATAGTCTTTGTGATCGGGATCAACAAACCCAGGTGGTTGTGACACATATACTTCTTCTTATAGAGGACCGTTATGGAAAGCACTCTTCACATCCATTTGCTGTAATGTAAAACGATTGAAAGCGGCATAAGCAAGTAAGATGTGAATGGATTCAAGACGGGCAACTGGGGCAAAGGTCTTACCAAAGTCCAAACCTTCAACTTGTGAGTACCCTTGCGCCACTAACCTTGCCTTGTTGTGGATGATTACACCATTCTCATCTTGTTTGTTCTTGAAAATCCATTTTGTTCCAATGACGTTGTGCTCGGTAGGTAGCCTCTTGACTAATGACCACACGTGGTTGCGTTCAAAACTGTTCAACTCTTCTTGCATAGCAACTAGCCAATCATTGTCCATCAATGCATCTTGTGCCTTGAGGGGCTCAATACTAGACACAAACGAGAAGTGAGCACAAAAGTTTGTCAAATGTTTATGATTGACTCTACCTTCCGATATGCCGGTGAGAATTTTGTCAACATCAACACGACCGGCCACTCGAGGCATGATGGAGGTAAGGGTTTCCACGAGGTTCAACTTCATGTCCATCATCCACGTCCTCAACATATGGATCATTAATGTGTGGAGGAAGATCTTCTTGTTCATATTGCATTTGTTGAGGTTCATCATCAATGATTGGACTTTCTTGTTCTTGCACTTGATGATGATCTTGTTCTTGAAGATTATCATGAAGAGGAACTTGATCATTTTCTTCTACTTGGGCTAAGGGCATCGGTTGAACAATAGGAGCTTGTGATGGTATGGGTGTTGAAGTAGTTTGATGATGTGTGAGACATCCATCTTCTTCATCATCATCATGAGGTTCTTGTTCCATAAGAAGAAGTGCACCAACACCCATGGTCAAAATGTCTTGATAAGAATCTTCTTCACCTACATCACTTAGATCAACTTGCTCCCCGTGGGAGCCATTAAATTCATCAAACACCACGTCACAAGTTTCTACAACACATCCATTGGATTTGTTGTAGACTCTATATCGTGAGAGTTTGATCCATAATAACAAATATACCCTCAATTGTTTTGGATTGGAATTTTCCTAACCGTTCTCTTTTGTTGAGGATGAAACATTTGCACCCAAATACACGAAAGTACATGACATTTGGCTTGTTCCCAGTTAGAAGCTCACATGGAGTCTTTTCCAATATAGTGCGGAGGAAGAGCCGGTTTGATGCATGGCATGCAGTGTTGACAGCTTCGGCCCAAAAACTATGTGGTGACTTGTATTCATCCAACATGGACCCTGCCATCTCTACAAGTGTACGGTTCTTCCTTTCGGCTACACCATTTTGCCGAGGAGTGTATGGAGCTGAATATTGATGCTCAATCCCTTCAACACTAAGGAATTCTTCCAAGGTATAGTTCTTGAACTCAGAGCCATTGTCACTTCTTATTGCCAAGATTTCTTTGTCAAACTTGCGTTGGGCTTGCTTGGCAAAATCAATGAAAGGTGATCTTTGTTTAGATCCTTGGACTTGAGGAAGAACACCCATGTATATCTTGAGTAATCATCAACAATGACAAGTCCATACTTTTTCCCACCAAGACTATCCCATGAAGGAGGCCCGAAAAGATCCACATGGAGGAGCTCCAGGGGCCTTGAAGTAGATACTATGTTCTTGGGTGGGCGCTTTGATTGATGTTGCTTCCCGGCTATGCATGCACTACACACACGATCTTTCTCAAAAGAGACATTGGTTAGTCCAAGGATGTGATTCCCCTTTAAGAGATCTTGAAGATTTCTCATGCCGACATGGGCTAGCCGACGATGCCATAGCCACCCCTTGTCAGCCTTGGCCATTAGACAAGTTGCATGGAATGTGCTCTCTTTCGAGAAATCAACCGTGTAAAGGTTGCCATCCAACTCTCCAACAAAGGCCACTTCAAGAGTATCTCTCTTAAAGACTTTCACATCCGTTAGTCCAAAAAGTGTATCATAACCAACAGATGCCAATTGGCGAACATAAAGTAAATGGTATTTAAGGGATTGGAGAAGCATGACATTTGCAAGAGACATGTCATTTGTGATAGCCACCTTGCCCAACCCGAGTACCTGTCCTTTTGAACCTCCACCAAACATAATGCTCATGAAAGGTTGAATAGCTTCCATGAAATCGTAGAGCAATTTGCTATCTCCGGTCATGTGATTTGTACATCCACTATCAATCACCCATTTCACTCCACCGGAGAAGTCAACCTACACACAATTAAGACTTGGTTAGAGGCACCCATTTTTCAATGGGACCTCTCAAGTTAGTCACAAGGGTCTTAGGGACCCAAATAGCATAGAACCGGAATGCATTTCGAGGACCAACAAATTTTTCATAAACTTCTCCATCCTTGGTCTTACGAAGTACATAGGATGGAGGCATGAACTCTTTAGGTTTGTTGAGAGTGGGCATGCCCTTGTGGCCTTCCCACTCACAACCTTACCTTTCTCATTGTGCCCTTCTCGTACAAATGTTTCCTTTAGAGGGTTGTGCACTTTTGAGAGGGCGTCTTCTTCTTGCTTGTGCTTGGGTCAAACCCAAGTCCCTCTTTGGCAAACACCTCATTGTGTTGACTCAATATCTCATCAAGATTCTTTTTCCCTTGAGCACATGTCATGAGACCTTTCTCGATTTGAGCCTTGAGAAAGTGATTTTCCTCAAGAATAGATGCTAGATCACTACTAGAGTTAGTAGTACAAGCATCAACATTGATAATAGGAGAAGAGTAAGCCTTGGCTAGAGTTCCAAGATAAGTAAGTTTGATCGTTTCAAAACTCTTTGTAAGAACGGTGAGCTCTCCTTCCTTAGTCTTGAGAGACACGGATAGAAGCTCACAATCCTTAGAGAGAGAGGCATGGGACTTCACAAGCTTACTTTTATCATTCATCAACTCTTCACAAGAGTCAATAGCCTTTTTCAAGGAGGCAAGATCATTAGTATGAACATCAATATTTGCACCAATTTTTAAGCATAGTTCATCATTTCGTGCTTCCTCATATTGGACTTTCCGCTCAAGGATTTCACATTTTCCTTTTCCTCGGTGTGAGGTTTGAGTTCCTTAATGGTGATGGTGTGCTTACTCACCATCTCCATAAGCATCTGAAACATAGTGAGCTTCTTTCCTTTGAGGGAACACATGAACTTATTAAGTTTAGCAAGCATAGGATCATCTAGATCATCATCCTCATAGCTATCCTCCGCATCAAGATACTCATCACTAGGAGTAGAAGGAGTGAAAAGAGGAGGATTTGATCGTGGAGTTACCTTGACCTTGTCAGGAGAGCTTTGGTCCTCTCCATCTTCTATCACGGCCTTTTCCATTAGGCACTTGTGAGCGTTGCCCTTGTAATCCTTCATGTAGTTGCAGGTGACCACATCACCACTCTTGTTTACTAACCTCAAGGTGTTTTGAGAGTCTTGAGCAACTCCAGCAACACCACTAACATCATCCGATCGGATTCTTCTTGAGCAACCATTGCTTTCCCATCTCTCTTCTTGAGCTTGGAGTTCAACGGATTTGGCAACTTCTTCTTAGGAAAGGTCTTGGGAAACCTTGGTTTATCTTCTCTCTTCTCATAAGGGCACTCATTGGAGAAGTGGTTGGTTTCCTCACAGTTGTAGCATTTTCTTACTTTCTTCTTTTGAAATCTTCCCTTAAATTTTCCCGCGCTAAACTTCTTGACAAAGAGAGCCATGTCTTCATATGAAGGACCCTCATCGGATTCAATCTCATCACCATCTTCATCATCATCATCTTCTTCTTCTTCCTCACTTTGCTCATCTTCACATACAAGCTTGGCCTTCAATGCAAGATTGATCTTTGACGATGGGGTACCATGCATGGCAAGATGTTTTGTGGCATTTGCCTTTGACTCTTCAAATAGTTGGAAGGTGGATATGATGTCATATGTAGTCATTTCCTTGAAGGTATGGTGTTGTCTTATGTCCCACACCATTTGATGGTGATATGGGGCGAGAGCATGAAGTAACTTATCCACAAGGAATCGCTTAGTCATGTTGAATCCATCTTGTGTCTTGTCACACTCACATGACTCAATGTCGGCAGTGAGTGTCATGAGGCGCTCATGGAGTTGATTGGGGGTTTCACCTTTCTCCATACAATTTTTTTGCAATTGCCCCTTGGCAATTTCGTATTGAGCACTCCGGAGGGTACAGGTGCCAGTCTTGGATCTTATAACACTTTCCCATAGTTCCTTGGCACTTGTGATGTGTATGATCGGTCTCCTTTGCTTTTCATCCATACCTCTCCTTATACACATGATTGCAGTGTCATTGAGATTCTTGTCATAAATTTCTCTTGGTGTAGGGTTCTTTGGATCAACCACATGATAGCCATACTCCAAGATCTCCAGCATCTCATCGTTTCCATGTCGAAGATGATCCTGCATAGCAACTCTCCACAAAGAAAAATTAGAAGTGGCACTAAGTAAAGGAGGTTTGCCTTGAGGATTATATCTTGGTTTCTCAACCTGAGGTCTTGCATAAAGCCAAGGAACACTGGTGTGTTAATTTCTAGGAGGTTGTTGACCAAGTGACGGAGTAGGCATAGTTGGCCTCGAAGTCGCACCACCCGAGAGTGGTGCAAGCATCGTGGACAACGTGGCTAATCTTAGTTGGACCAAGGCCTCAAGAGAAGCCTCATGCTCCTCTTTTTTCTTAGCAAGGGCCCGTTCCAGATCCTCAGATGTAAAGGACTTGACTTCAGAAGAAGCCTTGCCTTTATCCATAGGATCTGCAACAAGGGGAGTCCCATCCGAGTTCATCTCTCTCTAGGGCGGTTAATCCACAAGAATAGAGCACGAGGCTCTGATACCAATTGAAAGGATCGAGATGGACCTAGAGGGGGGTGAATAGGTAAATTACAAATTTTAATTATTCCTTAGCAATTTTAGGCAATAATGCGGAATATGAAAGTGAGCCTAACAATTGCAAGTGAGTACAAGTACTAAGCAAGTAACACAAGCACACAAGAATATCAACCTCAATATGATGTAAATAAGTGCAAAGAGACAAGTAACCACAAGTAGAGAGTTAGGGTTAGGGATAACCGCAACTCCGGGAGAAGAGGATGTATGCCGATATTCACTTCCTTGGAGGGAAGTTAGTCACCGTTAGAGAGGTGGATGTTACCACGAAGGCACACCAACGCCACGAAGGCTCACGCTATTCTCCCTTTGAGACAACACCACGGAGGCGTTTCTCAACCACTAATGATAGACCTTGGGGTGATCTCCAAACCCTTACAAACTTTTCGGGGGGTAATCACAACGATTGATTCCTCTCCGAAAGACTCCTACCGCCTAGGAGTCTCCAACCTCCAAGAGTAATAAGAACGTTGGGGAAAAGCTCAAGACTTGCTCAAATCACAAATTCCTTGGGTGCAAAGAAGGGGAAGGAGTGTATCTATCACTTGATTGGAGAACTTCTCTCAAATGCTCCGAGAACACTTGGGAATCTAGGAATTGGTGTAGGTGGTAGAGAGAGAGAGAGAGAGAGAGAGAGAGAGAGAGAGAGAGAGAGAGAGAGGAGTGTTCTTGGCAAGTTTAAAGTGAGTGGTCGACCTTATCCCGTGGAAGGGAAAGGTATATATATATAGTAGGTCTGGAAAGGTGACCGTTTGGGGCATATAAGAGCACAGGATAGGTCGGACGTCCGGACATATCGGACGTCCGGTGGCACAAATAAGTCCGGTCGTCCGATAGTCATCGGACGTCCGGCCACTGTGAATATGTGAGCCACGAACCAGTACACAGGACACTGACGTCCGAGACGCGCCGGACTTCCGGAGCCCAGACGACCGGAGAGTCCGGACATTCGTAAATACGGTTCTGTTGTAGAAGTACCGGACGTCCGAAGAGTTCGAAAATCCATAAATAACATTATGTAAAGGAACACCGGACGACCGGAGAGAGCAGACGTCCGGACAGCTGAGAGGGACGGACGTCCGTAGAGCACCGGACGTCCGGGGACAAAGAATGGGAGTTGTGGATTTTGAGCAAGTTTTTCACTAGATCCAACGATCCCCTCTTAATAGTGCGGGATCCCTATACTCAAGAACAAACCATAAATGAAGTCAATGTCTTGTATCTCCATTCTTGAGTTATATGCTTTTTGTCCCTAGTCATGATCCATACATACGGTCTTTGAGACATAATCCTGAGATATAATTGATAAACATGATTAGTCCCTAGCATATGTGTTGTCATCAACATCAAAATATGATTAAGGGCATGATTACACTTTCAATCGTCCCGACCGCGCTCCTGCCGGCCACGGCTATGCAGGCAACCGCGGCACGGGTGCAGATCGCGGACGCGGTCGTGGTCATGGTGGCTCTGGTCGCGGCCGCGGGTGCTCTGACTCCAGTGGCCGCGGCTTCCAGCAGCAGCCGCCGACGCCATGGACCGGCTACTTTGCACCATATGGCATGACTCTGCCTGCTCCACGTCCTGGATGGGCGCCACCAAACGCCGCCGGGGTTCTTGGCCCCCGCTCTGGGGTTCACTCGCAGGTCTACCCTGTGATGTACTCCGGTCCGGCTGCTCCCTCACCATACGCGCCGCCCTCGCCCTACCTGTCGGGCCCTTCTTCATGGGATCATGCTGCACTCTTCACCAACGCCTCCAGCCAACAAGGCCTCCCCAACCATGGTGCTGACTGGCTCCTCGACTCCGGCGCGTCCACCCATGTCACCGGCAACACTGGTAACCTCTCTACGTTTCGTTCTCTTTCAAAGCGTAATTCACCAAGCATTACAGTTGGTAATGGGGATCGCCTGCCGATTGTTGCCATATGCTCTACCACTCTTTCACCTACCATCCTTTCTCTCAATGACGTAGCTGTCTGTCCTGGTGTCGTTCAAAATCTTATCTCTGTACGTAGATTATCTACTGACAATAATGTTTCTGTTGAGTTTAACCCGCATGGTTTCTCTGTGAAGGACTTTCCGACCAGGCGGCTCATCACGACGTCCAGTAGTCCCGGCCCACTTTACCCACTCCACGGCATCTCATCTCCTGGTGGTGCTGCCTTCCATACTGCTAGTGGTGATTTATGGCATCGGCGCCTTGGCCTTCCGGGCAAGGCATCATTAGTTTCCCTTTCTAAATCTTTACTTCCCGATTGTCATAATGCTCCTCGCTCACCTTGTACTGCGTGTCAACTTGGGCGACAACCCCGTTTATCTTTTTCACAATCCAATAATTATACTACTGCGCCATTTCAACTCATTCATTGTGACCTCTGGACGTCCCCTATTACTAGTTTCTCTGGCTATGAGTATTACCTTATTGTGCTTGATGATTACTCACATTACTCCTGGTCCTTCCCCCTGCGCCACAAGTCCGACACCTCCCTCACCCTTCAACGCTTCTTCCTCTATATTCTCACCCAGTTCAACACTCTCATTAAATGCATGCAATGTGACAATGGTGGGGAATTTATCAACACTTCCCTCCGAACCTTTTTCTCCAACCATGGCATTACGTACCGACTTTCCTGTCCACACACCTCTCCCCAAAATGGTAAGGCCGGACGCATGCTCCGCACCACTAACGACGTGGTTCGCACCCTTCTTCTTCAAGCTCATCTCCCCCCACAATTTTGGGCCGAGGCTCTCCACACTTCCACTCACCTTATCAACCGTCGCCCATCCACCACTATCGCTCCACACACACCATATTTTCTTCTCACCGGCGTTCAACCCCGCTACGATTATCTCCGCGTTTGTGGGTGTTTGTGCTATCCCAATCTCTACGCTACTACACCTCACAAATTGGCCCCACGGTCCTCCCGTTGCGTATTTCTCGGCTATCCTCTCGAACACAAAGGCTACAGATGTTTTGACCTCCAGACACGCAAAGTTATTGTGCCCCGTCACGTTATTTTTGATGAAACGGAGTTTCCTTATCTCCCCCCTCACACCAACCCCCACCGGCGCACAATCCGCACCCGATCCACCTCCCCTGATCTGTCCTGGCATGATTCCCCCCGGGATCACCGCCCCCCAAACTCGTACGCACCTTCCCCAGGCGATTCTCCCGCCAGCCCGGGCCGCCCGTCCATGCAGCCAACCACCTCCCGCCATGCGTCCGCCTGCTCCCCCACTACCTCCACCGGATCAGCCTCCCCACCCAGCGAACGCCACGCAGACCCACCCCAAACACCGCCCGCCTCGACCGAATCCTCCTCCAACTCCGCGCGTGCCTCCTCTGACGCACCCGACTCGGCCCCCACGCAATCTCTCTCGCCTTCCGAGCCGCTCACTCCCTCTCCATACGTCGCCCCGTAACATTGTCCCGGTTCTCCCTCCCTTGAACACACATAAAATGAAGACCCGGGCCAAGTCTGGTTTTGCTCAACCAAAACGATTATTCTCTGTTACCACCTCGAGTGCTATTTCCCCCCTTCCCTTGTCTTATAAATCAGCCCTCAAAGATCCCCATTGGCACGCTGCTATGCTTGGCCAATTTCATGCTTTGTTAAAGAATGATACGTGCTGTTTGGTTCCTAGACCTGCAGGTGTCAATGTGGTCACGGGGAAGTGGATCTTTCGCCACAAGCTTCATCCGGACGGCTCGTTAGCTTGCTACAAGGCTCATTGGGTTCTCCGTGGCTTCACTCAGCATGAAGGTGTTGATTACACGAGACCTTTAGCCGGTTGTCAAACCGGCTACAGTTCGTGTGGTTCTCAGTCTTGCACCGGCTCACTCTTGGCCTATCCATCAAATGGATGTCAAGAATGCCTTTCTGCATGGTACTATCGGTGAGACCGTTTATTGCCATCAACCTGTGGGTTTTGTTGATCCCTCCCACCCAACACATGTGTGTCTCCTCAAGAAATCGTTTTATGGGTTGAAACAGGCTCCCCGTGCTTGGTTCCTCCGGTTCAAGGCCTTCCTTCTGTCCTTGGGTTTTGTAGCTTCCAAATGCCACACTTCCCTTTTTATCTTTCAGCATGGCTCGGCACTTGCTTATCTTCTTCTTTATGTCGACGATATTATACTCACCGCCAAAAACCACCTCCACTCTTCACTCCATTATTTCCTCCCTCAAGTCCGAGTTTTCCATGACCGATCTTGGTGACATCCACCACTTCCTCGGTGTCAATGTCACTCGTTCCTCCCAAGGCTTGTTTCTTTCCCAACAGCAGTACATTCTTGAGATTTTGGACCGAGCCAAGATGAGCAACTGCAACCCCATAGCCACGCCGGTTGACACCAAGTCTAAACTGTCCGCCACTGATGGTGTTCCCTTTTCTGATCCCACACTTTATCGCAGCCTGGCAGGCGCCCTCCAGTACCTCACCTTAACCCGCCCGGATATATCGTATGCGGTTCAGCAGGCATGTCTTTTCATGCATGACCCTCGCACCACCCACCTTCAGTTTGTCAAACGGATCCTGCGTTATCTCAAGGCCACCTCTCATTATGGGCTTCAACTCTACACCTCTCCGGGCTGTGACTTGGTGGCCTATTCCGACGCGGATTGGGCCGGTTGCCCCGACACACGCAAATCAACCTCTGGGTTTGGCGTGTTTCTTGGTCCCAATTTGATCTCGTGGTCCTCTAAGCGCCAGCATACCGTGTCCCGGTCCAGCACGGAGGCCGAATACATGGTTGTTGCTAACTGCGTGGCTGAATCATGTTGGCTTCGTCAGTTGCTCACAGAGCTACACCGACCACCATCTCGTGCTACACTTGTCTATTGTGACAACATCAGCGCGACGTATCTCTCCTCCAACCCGGTTCAACATCAACAAACCAAACACGTCGAGATCGATCTGCATTTTGTTTGTGACCGGGTTGCCTTGGGCGAGGCCCGATTTCTGCACGTCCCCACCGGCTCCCAATTCGCGGACGTGTTCACCAAGGGACTACCTACAGCGATCTTCCAGGATTTCCGCTCCAGTCTGAACATCCATCCCGGCGGAGTTCCGACTGCGGGGGGCTGTTAACATGTGTTGTATATCTGTATTTGTACTGTATTGTGTATGGCCTGCGTGCCGCCTCTGTTGTAACTATCTCTCCTGGTCAGTAGGATCACGATCTCCTCTTTCTGTTAGTGGCCTGTGTGCCTACATGCACGGTAGTAGTTCAGACTCCCTCTATTTGTACCCTGTACACTGTCATTTATCAATGAAACGTCAGAGAGTGGAATCCTAAACCATAGTTGGCCGTGGGTGGGACTAACCTGGCAGCGGGTGCCCATGAGGCGGAAAGCCTCTCGACAGAGAGCGCAGCGCCATGATGCTGTTGGAGCCGCCGCCGGACAGTCTCGCAGGGTTTGCGGTGGGACGGTGGGTCTTCCGCTACCTTCACCTGAGCTTCATATGCAACCTTCCACTCCGCTGGATACGGCCCAGTTTCTATTTCCGCCCGATGCGGCGCTGCGTTGTTTAGTAGTAGGCCGGCCCATATATGGCATAATGGTTTTACACCTGCTTTCCGTAGAGATTCTTAAAAAAAACATCTGCTTTCCGAATTTTTCAGAATGTTTCGCTGGTTTTCATTTTTCATGTTGTTTTTTATTCCGGTTTTTTTATTTTTTATTACTGATTAAATTTTTATTTTGAAAATTCAACGATTCATGAACACTCTGCGAATTCATTTTCTGAATTCATTTTCTGAAAAAATCCTGAATTATTTTAAAATTTCTTAATATTTCTAAAATCTTCGAATTTTTTCAAATTAATGACATTTTTTTTAAATATATGAGAATTTTCTAAATTCATGATCACTTTTTCCAACACAATATTTGAACATTAACTTTATTTTTCAAATTTATGAATAGTTATAAATTTGTTAACATTTGAAATTTTTGTAAAATTGTGAACTTTTATAAAGTGATATTTTCGAACATTTCTAAAAGTCTATAAAAATGGAGCTGTTTCTTTCGAGGGGAGCGCATTGGGCGATATAGTATTGGAGTGAGCTGGTTTTTATTTTTGTGCATTAATGTGGAACACCTACTTCTATTTGACGGATCTAGAGCGTATACTTTTTATAGCACTAGAAAGTGTGTATGTGCAATGCACATTAATATTAGCAAGATATTATTTATATCCCTAGCACATGCAGGTGACATCTCAATGAGTTTTTGGCCTCCTGAATGCGATGGTGCATGCTGATCTTTCTCTCTTGCCCCTGTCTCTCTCTTCTGGCTGTTGGCGAGTAAGGGCAAAATGGTGAGCGCAGAGCATGGTACGGCGATGCTGACGTGCAAGTGGGCACTAGTTGTGGCCTGTGGAGTGCGGATGCATGGCCTGCTGCAGCACAACTACACACAAAATATTCAAAGTCATAGACTTGCAGATTAGGAGTCCCCTCGCGACATGAACTGTAAGAGGAGAAGGAGAGGACTGTGGCGTGATCCGCAGTATGTCAGCCCGAGAGACGAACTCGGCAGCGGCGAATCTTTGGGCTGCCTGCGTCGGTGACCTCGGACCGTCGCTTGCGGGTGATCACGGAGGGCGAACACGCGACATCGGTGAAGGAAGATCTGGAGGGCGCCGATCTCCATTGCCATTCGCTGGATGTGAGAGGGAGGAGGAGGAGGAGGACGGTGCCGAACACGGTGTCGATGGAGACGAGCGTGCGGAACGAGGGGTGCAGGTAGAAAAAAGATCCTTAGAAAACGAGGTAGGGACTTCCCTTGGTCGGGATGTAATTTTGGTGGCGTGCGAAAAATTAATTAATGTGATTGAGCGACTTAAGCTAAGGTTAATTAATTTAGATTTCGTCTTTAACTATTGATTAAGAATTGACGGTGATTGATTTTTTCACATAAGGCATTACAAAATAAATTGCGCCCAAATGAAAAGTTCTGATCCATTCATAGTTTTTTCAATTTGTGTGGGAGGTGAAGAAAAAAAAAACAGTGGAAGAATATGATGGGAGATGAAACGGAAAAACCCATTGAGAAAAAGCTACCAAGTCCCCTTTAGAGTAGAGATACTAACATTTAGTCTATGATGACCTATGCACCACTGAATGGCACGGGTCAACTGTAAGATGATGGGAGCGCATTGGGCGCCAAAGTCATGCAGACGGTTCCATTTGTACTTTAGAAGTTTCTCTAAATTCATATATCTTATAATACACTAAAACAACTATAAATGTAATTTCTAGAACATACGCGTTAGAGATCTCTAGTAAAATATTTAATTAAATATACATGAATACACACAAAAATAAACGTATACTACAATTTCTGTTTTGTTTTGATTTAAAAGTATTATATTTCAAATTCTTGTTAAGACACAATGTCTAGAAAGAGAGAAACTAGTACAACATATTTTTATAAAAATTTAGCACAATGCGAGTGTATTTTCCAAAGATATATACACTACATACATGTAACGAATAATGCTAAATTGTTAACAAACAGTAATAATGATGCTAAATATTAACAAAGTATGACCACTGTGTTAACAGAGTATGCTAAATAATACTCTATTAATATTTACCAATATTATTATGTCGTTAACTATGCTAAATATTTACTAGAGTAACATACTCGTTAAGGTTATAGTATGAGCATAAGAGTTCAGTATAAATTATGTTGATTTTAACTCGATTGGCCAAAAATTGAGCTATCTTTTATCCAAAATGTCTAAAAACAATGTATTTGCTACATAACAAATCGATAAACTTTACCTAATATTAACCCTTAACAAGAATGAACGTACATGCACCACTATTTGAGCAGTGGGAGACAGGAGTTGGGAGTCCCCACGCATCGGGTGCCAACGCGGCCGACAACAATAGGTGTGTTGTTTG